>CM037595.1:17745430-18945430 GCA_021018995.1 Chloranthus sessilifolius | reverse complement strand
CGCCCAAAAAGGTCCACTAGTCAGTAGTATCAAAAAGCCCCACGAATCTACATCGAGACCGGTCCTGATGGTAAGACCTGCCAGCTGGCCCCCACAAGAACCCACACCCACTTTAAACTTCCACGTGCTCAGTTCAACACGTGCATCCCTCACGTGACCCTCCCTTAGCTGGCTTCCAAAGTCAACAGGAGCACCAATCAGTGCCCGGCTTCCAGAAAGGCCCAAGCCACGTGTCAACATCCCACGCGTTCTCCCTCTACGCCTACCTTTAAATGGGTATCCTCTTCTGTAATAAACCCTAAAGGCTTTTGGCTCAGCTGCCGGTTTGTCCCCTACGAAAGGGATTAAAGCTTCCATCGCCATCGGATCCCAGGTACGCCGTCAGACCTCGTACCTTTGCACAGGAAACTCCACGTCCTCACCTACCCCTGTACTTTGCAGGTGTACTTGGTCGTCGAAACGGGACGAGAAGATCATATCCATTGAAAACATCGACGGTGAAAGATCAAAGTTGACAGAACCCGGAACCCTGAAAGCCGTGAACGGCATCATCACCGTGGGATCGATACCTAGTACCGGGGGCGTCGATTGATGCAAGAGCACCAACGGCAGCCAGTGTTCCTCCGATACCCGCCCACCATCCATCAGGCACGCAGAAACCTCAGGGACCACCTCCTCTTCTTCTAAATCCTCCTCCAAAAAAGCCCCAGACTTATGTCGACGAGCCGAAACTCCGGCCGAGGCCATGGGCAAGAGCAAAGACGCAGCCGGAGAACCCTCTTCGTTATCCTTGCCGACGCCCTCTCCGCCTCCCTGAGAGCCCGAGAGCAGGATCGTCATTGGATGGAGCGTTGCATCCCAGGCACCCCCCGAGGCCGAGCCATCCTTCGAGGTCTGTCCCAGTTGCCGCATGGGCCCTAGTTCCCCGTACCGGAATGGGTTGACCTCCGACGAGAGTTCTTCTGCGGAACGAGCGAGTTCGTGTATGTCGGAAATCCCGGACCACGCGGCACCGTGATGCGTCTGAACCGGGAAGAGAACCCGCTCCACGAGCTCAACTTCTACGAAGATAGTGAATTCTTGGTCATTGAGGCAGAGCTTGCACGCTCTGAGAATGGTCTCCCAGTCGTCGGTTCGCACCAAGACCCGGGCGTACCACGTCTCCCACAAGTCATCAGTACTCCGGTCAATGAGGATGCATCCCCCACATCGTTCAGCAACCCCCTAGAGGACCTCAGTGGTCCAGGCCTGGAGGGGGAGGCCAAACAGGCGGATCCAGATGCCCCCCATCCAACGGTGAATCTGCAATAGGTTGGAATCCGGCTCCCACCAAATGCAAACGACCGGTTTGCCGTTGATGGAGGACACCTTATTGTCAAGGATCTCACTGGTTGAGAGGCTCGAGGGACACCGCAAGAGAAATTTCATGTCGGAGTAAGCCGAAACCGTCGGCCTATTTTGGAAGGTCCATTGTTGTAGCCAGATGTAGATATGCACCAATTGTAAAGACTCTTCAAAACAATGGATGATGAACCAGTAGTTTTTGATGTTATTAGCTACCGAAGGAAAAACATTGCTTCGAAAAGAGAGGGACTGCCTCCCCCTTCCCTCCTCCAAACCAGGAGGGCAAAGATGCACCGGGGGCAGACGTAACGGACGACTACACGATTTCACCACATAAAAATTGAATCCGAGCCCATTACTGCCCTACGAGAATGTTTTAAGGAGTGGATCTAATCCAATGGCCTTTTGTGTGCGCTTGAGGGGTACAATACTCCTTTGATCCAGTCTTTCTATGAGATGACAATCCACAGATACCTAGGATTTTTTGCAAAGTGGAACGTCGCTTTTATCACCATATAATAGCACTGAGCGCTTCATATTACCCTTGAGGTCAGCGAGGGTAAATCTGATCCACATGCCTTCATGTTCACCATGAGACATAGCTCAGTTTTCACTTTCTGCACTAGAATTAGATACATTGTGTTGCTTCTTACTCTTCTATGTGACCAGGTTTTCTTGAGAAAAATGAAGTATCTAGTGGTAGACCTCCTCTCACTTACAGATCCATCTCAATCTACATCAGTGAATACCTCATCATCAAAATGGTCATTGTTTTTTTTTTTTTTTTTTTAAATGATAAAAATGGCCATTGTTACTGTAGAGTAATCCTCTCCTTGGGCTTCCCTTCAAATAACTTAAATCTGTGTATGACATCCAAATGTACAGTTATGGGTGAATTTATATGGTGGCCAACCACATTGACTGCATAAGCAATGTCTAGATGAGTCAAGGTAAGGTATATCAACTTCCTTACAAGTCGTTGGTACATTTTGGCATCCCTACAGAGTTCACCGCTCCCAAATAATCTGATGGTTTTGCTCCATCAGATTATTGTCTTTCCTTAAGATAGGATAACACATGCATTGTATTGTCTTTACTTAAAAGTGCACACAATGCTCTCTTCCATAGAACTCTCCTCCCAAAGAGGCATTTTGGAGGAGAGTAGAACAGAGTGGACTCAAACAAGGTAGCATCCACAGTAGCAAACACTTTCCTAGAGATTAGATCATAATATTTGTATCCTTTTGGAGTGGGAAGATAACCAATGAAGTGCATTTCGCAGCCTTTAGAGATAACTTGTCACGATGAGAGGATGGAATGTAAGTAAAACAGAGAGACTCAAAGACGCGTGGGAGGACAGGAAATAAAAAATTTTGAGGACACAATAGTTGGTGAGGAGACTGGATCAAGCATAGGATTTGGCGTTCTGTTAATGGGGTAATTGGAAGTTAGGACAACATCACCTCATAAACGTTCAGAAACATGCATACCAATCAATAAAGCTCGAGAAACTTCAAGAAGATGTCTATTTTTTCTTTCAGGTACCCCATTTTGTTGTGGGGTTTAAGGACAAGTGGTTTTCCACTCAATCCCATGACTGTGAGGTAGGATTGAAGATGGTAGGATGCATATTCTCCACCAGTGTTAGATCTCACTATCTTCACAGTGGTGTGGTACTGAGTTTGAGCCAACTTGTGAAAGACAGGGAAAATAGAGAACTTCATCCTCAGATTTGCTGAACTTGTGAAAGACAGGGAAAATAGAGAATTTCATCCTTGGATTTCAGCAAATATAGTACCATAAAATAAATACAATCATCAACAGATGACACCAAATAATTGGAAGTTAGGACAACATCACCCATACACGTTCAGAAACATGCATACCAATCAATAAAGCTCGATAAACTTCAAGAAGATGTCTATTTTTACTTTCAACAACCCCATTTTATTGTGGGGTGTAGGGACAAGTGGTTTGCCACTCAATCCCATGACTGTGAGATAGGATTAACGATGGTAGGATGCATATTCTCCACCATTGTCAGATCTCATACCGAGTATGAACCGACTTGTGAAAGATACGAAAAACATTAACAACTTCATCCTTGGATTTCAGCGAATATAGTACCATAAAATTAGTACAATCATCGATGGATGACACAAAATAGCAATGACTCTGTAACGCAACAAACTGGCGATGGCCTCAAACATCAAATGGACAATATGAAAGGGAGTAATAATCCTATTACTATTAGATGGATAAGATGCTCGACAATGTTTTGCCATCTGACACATACAACATTGAAACTTTGAGACATCAAAGGAGTTAAATTTTTATGGAAAACAAGACATAAATGTTGTAGAGGAAGACACACAAAACGAGTATGCCATAATCGAACCTCCTTTGTGGACACAACAATGGTTGTGGCTATAGGTATCTGAATATGATCATCTTCGAACAAATAAAATCCTCTCTCCTCATGACCATGACAAGCACCTTTCCTATTGACAAGTTATTTAAGACAGTAAGAGGGAATGAACGTCACACTGAAATCAAGATGTTTATCAATACTTCTCACTGAAAGAAGATAAACTAGCATCTTGGGAGAAGTGGAGTCTAAAAGTAAATGACTAACATGAGTAATTCCTCTACTAACAACTAGAACATGAGATTCATTGGTCACACAAACACTACAAGATGCGGGCAAAGGAGATAAAGAGTGGAATAGGGAGGATATAGCAATCCTGTGATCAGTGGCTCCGGAGATCCAGGAGGATCAAAGAGATACAGAAGCATGCGCTGACCCAACAATGCTGTCTTAGTTACACAGGATTGGGAGGCACGTGATACATCTTCATAATCAGGAAGACTGAAGCTAATCTCCACTTTGTGTTCATCCATAGTTGAGATACCTTAACTATACACTAGTACATAGCAGAAGTTCTCACAAGTATCAAGCTACAAATCCACCACACTACAACATCCAATTAGCAGCACAAAGAAAGCTTCCAAACATCACAAACTATGTGAGGGGAATCCACCAATCTGTTGTACATAAAAAATTGGATTTCTATACCAATCACTCAGTCATATACGACCATAGTCCATGTATTGGTTGGGCAGGAAATAAGAAATCATTCAGATTTCAGTCCACGATACACATTTTACTCTATGAGATTCATCATCAAGCTCTCAGATCTCAATTGAAGACCACAAATAAATGATGGGGCAAGGATCCGATCAGAACCCAAAAGAAAATTTGGGTAAAAAATTTCAGTGAAATCTGTGGCACAGAAACTAGCTGCATGGTGTTTCCTTGCTTCAAGAAAAGTGACAAAAACTATATGAAACATATTCATATCCAAAAACAATCTGCGAGGGAAGACTTGCAATGAAAAACTGATCCATCTCCATACACTCAAACTGCCCTTTTTGATCCACAGAGCTCGAATAGTTAGAAAATTGTTAACCCTTAAAATTTCTTAAACGCAGTAGACTCAAAACTCATTCAAAGCCCCTCGATCCCTTTATTAAAGTTGTTCAGGGAGGAAATCTGATCCATATGATGTCACTGTCATGTTCATTTGTGGACAACGTTTGATTGACCACATCAGCAACTTGAGTGTGATGTGAGCTCAAAAGCAAGTCTTATGTGGCTTGCTCTGATACTAAATTACAATGAAAGTAATGAGTTTATGAGATTCAAAGAGGTTAGGGTTAGATTAAGTAAGGACTTGATAGTCTTTTTATTTCTTTTATAGTCATACCGCTGAATGGGAATTTTAAAAAATCATTGTGCCAAACATCTTATACCTTGACACTTGGCACCCATGGCACCCATGGCAAGTGTCTAGGTAGCACTGGTGGAAATAGCTTTAGTTTTATTCGTGTGCATGTAGTTCAGCTTACTTATGTTAGTGGGTGTGCGTGTATTAGTGCTTCACATGGGAATTCGCAAAAGGTATATTAGTATTTATACTAAATGAAAAAGGGTATAAGAACACTTTTGTCAAAATCCAATTTCTCTCCAATATTCTTCTCCCTTCTCCCCTTCCACTCGTCTTCTTCTATAAAAAATTATAATTGAAGGGAAATTAGAGAGCCAATTGAGATATTTTAAAAAAAGATGAAAAGTACACATAATATATATCATAAAACCCAACTTAAAGAATTCCATATGATACAATGATTTTCAAGAACCCAAGCTTTTTCCTTCATAAAATTACTAAACCTTACACAAAATACTTCGTAATCCGACAATTCATTTTACCGCTTCGAAACAAGGAACGCTGTGATGATATCAGGTGGTATTTTTCCATAAATGTCTAGAAGTGTCGTGTAGTGTTAAGGAGTGTACAAGTATCACCAAGTGTCGGCAACATAAAAATCCCAAAAATAGAAGTGTTAAACACTGATTTCCAGCTAAGAAGTGTCTACTCATTTCTTTTCTCTCTCGATTAGGCAGGTCTTGCTACTTCGGAGATTTATGGGGCTAGATATAATATGTGCAAAGGTCATGGATGAGTAGTTTTTTTTTCAATCAGTGGGCGTTGGGTCGTTAAGGATGATGCCTATGCTGAAGCTCTTTTATTCAATGCTAAGTAATTCTTCCTATCTATAAGTAAATTTTGTTACTTGATTCTCGAATATATACTAAAGAAATACATAAAACATATATAATAACCTATTTAAATTTAAAAAGGATGTTTTAAGATATAAAATATGTGCATTATAGAATCCACGATCTATATACATCACAAATCAACAATCATAAAGAGAAGAATACAAAGAGACAATAGGAAGCATAATTAAACCATGAATCCAACTTCAGAAGCTCATTCCAAAGTTTTGCCAAAATTTTCAAAATTTTCGACTAACTGCTGAAATAGGCAAAAGTTTTGGTGAACCCTCATTGCGACGAAATTTCATCGAAATCTGAAAGAATTTGCAACTATGGATGGGTTCCTAAGTCATTATGTATTTCAAAATCTTTATATCGAATAATAAATCAATAATCTTTGTTTGTTTCTCTTGTGTAGACCATATAAAGGAACTAGATTTTAGATCCAGCTAAATAATGTTAGGGCTTTCTCTATGAAGCCTTTACAAAACTTCAAGGTTTTCCTCTAAAAGGGCCTTATAGAGCAAAAGTCTAGAACCCTAAATCTCTTGTACATTATAGTCATCGCTATGCAATTTCCAATTATTCAAGAGATACATATATGTTGTAGTGGAGATTTTTAAGCAATTATTCAACTGATTTTATCCAATTACCAAATTACCCTCAGTGAATGCAAAACCTAGCAGAAATTAGATTGAAACAGAATCTACAATAATGGACTTAAAATCAAACAGTAGCGCCTATCCTATTATCAATAATATCTGTAACCACCATTTATCAGTGGGATAGTGGCTCTTGACTGACATTTAAACACCAAATGGTGTTTAAATGATCTTAGACCATTAAAATGTCACTTTTTTTATCTAACACCATTGAAGTGTGATTTATCATTATGCCATGTGGCACACATTTATGATCAATCTAAATTTCCCAAGTGGCAATCTATCATTGGAATATGTCTCTGCCCATTGAAACATGCTGATAAGTGGATGTGAACTGCCAAAAACTAGGCTTTTCAATATCTTTGCTACTCTCTCCATGAAAGGGAAAAATAGTAGGGTTCTCCTTAGTGAGAGGAGAACTAGGATCCCTTACTATTATAAAAGGAGTAGACCATAGTGTAGTGCTTTTTTTTTTCAATAAGTAGTTGGGCTGTTATGTATTAAAGAGAAATGAGCTACGTATGAGTTTCAGCGAGAGGCATCGACAAGCAAGAAAAGGAAAAAAAGGCAGATGATAACAAACAAATTATCAAGAAAAGATAAAAAGACTAAAACACCAAACGACCAAGAGACAAAAGGCATACATATTAGTTAATTGACTTCCATAGTCACAAAGTCGAGAGTTGGCAATAAATTGCCAAGGGTCTAAATCGGAAAAAATCAGCAAAGTTCAGTCAAAGTCGGAAAAAATCGGGTGAAAAAAATTCGAAAAAAATATAAAAAATACATTATAATATATTTCAAATTAAAACTAATGGTTTTAATGAACAAAATAGTACAAAATAGGTGAAAAGAAGAAGAGCAGTAAGCTCTAAGTTGGGTAGGCAACAGAGAGGGCAATAGCCTTAAAGGTTTTTTCCTGTACTTTAAGTAGAAGATTAATCGGACAACATCACACCATCGCCAACTAATTGGCTGAGTCGCCGACACCGGAGATTAATCGGTGATGTAGTTGGGATGACTGAAAGTCGCCGACTTTTTCCGATTTTTTTAGAAAGTTGGAGACTTTTGTGACTATGATGTGAACCATCTGATTGACGAACTTTAATATCATCCATTAAAACTAAAAACAAAAGTTGATATTATGGTCAACAAATCGGATGGTTTAAATCTCCCTAACACCATTTTGGGGCCTGTTGCACTTTAATATATGTTCTATAACTTTTCCTGTTCGGATCACCACATCTTGAACCATTGATGGTGTAAGATCATTTAAACAACATTTTGGTGTTTAGAAGACGGTCAGGAGAGTCAGCCCCTTCATCAACAGATATAATTCTGGGTGCAAGTTGGGAACAAAAAATATTGTATCGAATTGTGTGAGCAAAAATTAAAATTTTACGTAAATGAATTGAAGTTTATTCAGAAAAGTCAATACCAATCTTAAGGTTGTCCCAATCATCTACTTTGATCCACACTTGGACTAAGTCTAACTGCAAGAAAGTGCTTCATATCAGCCTCAAAAGAAAAAGATTTAAATTAATTGTTTATGCAAACTTTCCACCTTAGTTGCACCATATAGCACATCAAGTTGCAGTCATGAACATGAATAGCTCCTAATAATAGAAAATCGTAAAAATAGAATCCAATCATACTAAAGAGTTAGTGGAGGAGAAAAACTACCTTCTCAAGGGTGTAACCTTGCATTTTTTCACAAAGACCATCCAAAAGTTCCACAACTCTCAGCTCGCTGACTCTAGATAAAATAAAAGCCAGAGCTTAGTAAACAACCACTTACAAAGAAAACATGCATAAAGGTGCACATATATATATATATAGAAAGAGAGAGAGAGAGAGAGGGGTGGGGTCCACGTGGAATCCATACAAGGGATCGCGTTCTACGGCAACTTGCTCAAGGATGACCATAGGCCACCCAAAAAAATTGGGTATGATTCGATCCATATCCACCGTCCATCATATGGTCAAAGGGGGAAAAATTCAATGCACCAAGATGTGTTGGCGGTACCTAGCTTTGACCATAGCTTTGACCACCAAAAAAACTTCTTTTTTTGAATTTTTTTATAGTTCACATGTCACATGGCACATGATCCTAAAACAGGTGTTGTTTTGGAATCACATGTCACATGGTATGCGATCTGGTGTTTGAACCCAGCGCCCCCAGTATGGGTTCAAACCCATCGTCCCAATAGACATACATATATATATATATATATATATATATATATATATATATATATATATATATATATATATTAGTCAATTGTGTCTTGTCAACAACCACCCTAGAAGCAAAAGTTAATAAGAAACATTCCCCCTACCAAGTGCTATCGTAGTGACAAAGTTCAATTTCGGTCGTATTTTGGTGAGGGGTCGTTTCAGTACAATTCAGATATATACGGGAAAATTTCAGAAAAGTTTCAAGGATTATAAAACGTTATATAACATAGCATAAATTATTAAAAAATCAAAAGCATATATTAACTTATTTAAAAGCAAAAATGATATGATTTTCTTAAGCAATAAAATAGGTACATTATATAATCCACATGCATCATAAATCGAAAACCATAAAAAGATCATTATAAAGAGACAAATGAAAGTATAATTAAACCATGAATCCAACTTCATGACATCATTTCGAAAATTTCAGCAAATTCTAGATTATTCCGGTGATTTGTCAAAATAGGCAAAAAATTCCATCGAAAGTGTAATATCCCCGAAAATTGAACGATGAACAATGACCTCGGGATCCGTGCCTGATTGGTCGTAGGTTGACCAAGTGATGGTCAAACAGTAGACTTGAGAATGAAAGTGTTTTATAATATAAGTGTGACATAAGCATGGAGTTAGAGGTTAGTTAAGGGTCACATACACCTATCTCTGGTGTATGTGCTCAACACCAAAGCAAGAGGAGTTATAAGGGTTAATAACCTAAAGAGAAGTTATTTCTCTTTTTTGGTTGGTGAGAGAAATTAAGAGGAGAGAGAGAGAGTAAAAGGGAGTTAATGGCAAGGAGAGTTATTGTGGTTCGGATTTGAGGACGGATTTGAGTATTGAATGCCGGATTCAACGCATGAAGAACCGTTAAAGTAAGAGCTGGAACCCTAGCCATTAAACCAACCATTCCATTCTTTAAGAGATTGATTTAAGGTGAGTTTTGTTAGATTTAAATGCATAAAGTTTTGATGATTAAATTCAGTCAAGTATAGTGAAAGTGATGAACTAAAGACATAGAAAAGAAAGAAAAATAGGAAGAAAAAGATTTAGAAGAACAACCTGAAAAGGGGCCGAGTTCTGGCCAAATCGATTAATCGATTTGGAGAATCGATTAATCGATTTTGGTCTGGAAGTTAAAAAGGCATAAAAGTCTATGTTCAATTAATCGATTTTGAAATTAGTCGATTTGGAAATCGACTAATCGATTGAGTACCTCCAGTGGCTGGAGAAATAAGGCTTGGGGAAACCGATTAATCGATTTGAGAATCGATTAATCGATTTTGGATTTCGATTAATCGATTAATCGATTGTGGACTTTCGATTAATCGATTTTGGATTTCGATTAATCGATTTGAGAATCGATTAATCGATTTAGAGTTTCGATTAATCAATTTTGGAGATCGATTAATCGATTTTGGCAGTTTGAGTTGACTTCTTAGTTGAACATTGAGGTCCATGGAGGGTCTTGGACCTTCTCTATTGCATCTTTATTGATGTTGTGCATATGTTATGATGTACCATAGGTGGTACGAGCTAAGGCAAGCATGAGGAGCCGTGTGGGACCTTGATGATTGGACAATCAGACACTTGACGTAGGGAACACCTTGAACATGTACTTTGACTACAAGAGCATGTATGTAGTGATATAGAAATGAAATGAATCATATAATCTCCATGTGTGTGTGTGTGATACATCAATGAAATGAAAATGCTTTAATCATATAATCCTCTCAGTATATGTGTATGTGTGACACCAAGTAAGAATAGGAAAATGAGACATCCCCAGGGGATGAGAAAGTGATAAAGGCATCAGTGTGATGTGAGTAATTTAGACATCCCAGGGATGTAAGTGAGATTGTAAAGTGAGATTAAACAAAGACTGATAAGGCCTAATTGATATAAAGTAATACATTTACACGGTGAATAACTATATGTAAAGCACATGATATTTTTGTTATTTAAGGTTTGATCAGAATACCCCACCGACGTGGCGGGATACCCACGACTGACTCGACAGAATATCCATGACCCGATGCTGACGCCAATCCAAATGCGATGACGGTCTATCCAGATATCTGATAGCACATCCCAGGGATGTTGAGATGAGATTAGACCCCGTCGCCTACAAGAAAGGGACCTGGGTAGTATTCAAAGTGATATATTTATAACAACTGTCTATTTAGACGACGATAGAGGGTATTCCATCGGGGCTCGATGCTATATTGCTCGGAGATTACTTAAGTTGAATATTTAAGTTTCTTTAGGCCTATTCAGTGTAATTCATGAACAGTTGATAATAAATGTAACATGTAAACCACCAGTAAACTTCAATGCATATTGTAATCATTTAAACTGTTTCCCAGCAAGTTCATAAATACATCATGCTAAGAATATTATAGAATATATGTAAGGATTTGACTTATATGTTCATTGTGTTGTTCCCTATTGAGCTAGGATGTAGCTCATCATTTAGACTATACGTCGCAGGTCCTTTGCTTGCAGCCGTAGAGGCTTCAGGAGACGTTGATCCGGAGGATTTGGACTTCGTGCCCGGAGACGAGTTAGAGCCTCCTCCCGAGGACTTCTTCTAGAAGACTTCGCTGTGTACTTTGATAGGGAGAGTTTTGAGAGCATTTTATGCGGCTTGGTATGTCAAGCCTTTATTTTGAAAAACAATCTATTTAAATGATATAATTCTTTTGGCGAACCATCTAGGGTGACTAAGTGATGTCACTGATGGTTCGGGTGGGTTCTTTTACCCATGCAGAAGCATGAGTTTAGAACCGCCTTCTTGATTATAGATTTTGGAGTATATATGTTTAGAACTGGAGGATTATTTCAGTATTAGTTCTTATGCGTTTCATTTTCTTTATTATTGCTTGCTATGCCAATGTTCCGTACGTATCCATGGGGCACGGTCTAGAGGATCGTGCTGATGGCACGAGTTTCGGGGTGCCGAAATCCGGGCTATCAGAGAAAGTTTTAGTCAGCCCCCATTTTGGCAAAATTCAAGAAATTTGAGACTATGATTGCTCGTTCCTTGCAAGAATGTTGGCTTCGGTACGGGGAATTCAAGATTATTTACATTAATAGGTTTAAAACCAATGTAAATGATGCAACCTCTAGTAACTTTATTTTTATTTTTATAGGTAAGTTGGGATTGAACCTGCAACCTAGAGGGTGCAATAGAAAATTAGAAAGGAGTGTGTAAGCATACTTGAAGCAGAAATTTTGTAAACAACACTAATCCAAGGTAAAAGAAGTAGCTTTCTACAAGAAAATTTGTACCTTCAATAATAAAAATGAAGGATAAACATCTCCTTTATATGTTATATAAAGATTTTAAAAGCCCTAATCGTACGGTCGATCTCAGCCCTGAAAATAGTCACTAAACATTGCCCTCTCTCTCTTTCCGTGAGAGTGACATGTTGGCATCATCTCCCCCTCCCAAACAACCCAGCCAATGTGAATTCTGTTGAAAACTATTCTTTCACACATCTCCCATTCTCTACCTATATTTCTTTTCCTTTCCTTTGCTTCTTCCCCTTAGGCTATGTTTGGATTGGGGGAAAGAAAAGAAATGGGTGGACAGGAAACTGAATTCCGACCATTTCTCCCATTTGGATAGAACATAGATCATCGGAAACCAGTCCCACTTTCCGTGCCTGAGGAAATGATAGAATCCTACTTAAATCGGAAATGAGCCCAAATGAGCCCTGCCCTACTCTCTCTCTCTCAGTACTGGCAGTCATATGGCCACTCTTTGAACGGAAATGGTATCGCAGACACCGATATGCATTGGAACATATGGAATTTAAAATAAAAAAATACAAAATACAAAAAATAAATAAATAAATAATTCAGCTAAAAATAATTGATACTTATGCACTATCGATACCGGTATTGGTACTAATATCGGCTTGGCAGAAATCCAATGTTTATTGACCGAGTTTTCAAACCATGGTTGTGTTCTCCAAACTTCAGCAAACTTGATCATGGATTTCTTGTATGATTTCAACCAATTTTTTGGGATCTTCGCTAACCTTTCCAAATTTTGGTAGTACCAAATCTAGAACATGCATCAGATTTCCTCCATGCACCATCTTCAATAGGCTCCATTGGTACAAGAAATTTCTTGAAGAGTTGTATACAAACGCAACTTGGGACCATGGTATTAAAACTCGACCGATACCGATACATATTGGTTTCGTTGAGTACTGATCCTGATACCACCCTGAAACAGGTATCAGGTGGTATCGGTATCAATATTGATATCAGACGATAAAGGTCAGTATCAACCAATACCGTCTAGGTATCAATATTGATACTGATACCTTGCTTGGGACAAAGTCAAGTCTTCTTGTCTAGGTTTATCTTCAACAAGTATTGTTGCAAGTTCCCTAGGCTTTGGTTCACAAAAATTCTTGTCCGGTGGCAAATAATAAACTATATTGTATAGTAGTACATCTTCCAAAAATTCCTCCAAAAGTGGCTAAGGATGGTGTCGTAGTCCAAGGTGATCGATCGTCTTTGGAAAATTATGAACTTTCACCACTTCCAGAATAAAATCCCGAAATGTAGGTAGCATCGAGTCGTCCTACAGGGAATAAAATGAGTCATTTTCGTCAACCAGCCCACTACAACAAAAATAGAATTTGTACCTTCTTGAGCCTAACACAGTCCACGAAGACATCTTTCTAGAGAGCGTAAGGCATAAGTAGTGATATAGCCAATTCGGTGTCTTAAAATTGCCCTTCCACAGTTTGACAAATAAGACATCTCTCCTATGACGGTGTTCCTAAAGTCGGTGGGCAGGTTGGGGCGGTCGGGTGGATTTTATGGCGGATTGGGCCGGGCGGGCACCCCAAGATCCAGGCGGTCCCGAAGTGTATATATATATATCTGTGCACCCAAGAACACCCACATTTTTCTTAGGTACCTCTGTTTGCGCCCACATTAGAGACACCTTGAAAACCATTAATTGCTTCAAATCAGATGATGGTGATCTTGTTTCAGCCCAATATCCCACACACTAGATCTTGAGATCATGGCGCACCAATCATATGATCAGTGCTTGATTCCATGTGTCAAAGATCCCCAAAAATGGTCTTCCAATCATATGATACACATGATGCTTAAATGTGATTGCGTAAGTTTAGGGTCATTTCCTGGGTATCTGTGACATATGGATTAAAAAACTGGTGATCTGATAGATGTACTATGATCTCAAGATCTATTGTGTGGAATATCGGGGTGAAACACGACCTTCGTCATCTAATTTGACATCATTAATGGTCTTCATATGTCGCATGTCCCTAAAATACCAAGTCTCTCTTTAAAGTCGATGCAAGGGCCCAACTTTCAGAGTGCAAAGGCCCTTCTAAAATCTGCCAAGTAATGGTTCCCGGAGAAAAAAAAAAAAAAAAAAAAAAAAAAAAAAATTTTTTTTTTTAAATGGGGACTGGGGCGGGGCAGCCGCCTGGTCGGGTACAGGGCGGCCGCCAGAGCAGCTTGGGCAGGCGCCCCAAATCCGGTCCGCCCGAGGGGGCGCCCCAACCTAAATCGGGGCAACTTTAAGAACAGTGGCTGTAATACACCATTTTGGTGTTTAAATGTCGGTTAGGAGTCATTATCCCATACCTGAAATATTTATACAATGATCTAATTTAATGGTGTTAAATCATAAAGCTTGTTCGAAGTTAGAATCTCAAATAATTGAGATGTCCTCAGGGACTAGTGCCTCATATCACCATCCATGGCTCCTATCCCCAAAAAATCCAAAAATAGGCTCTCTCCCATATAAGAAAGGGGCTTTAGCTCCTCCAACCGAAGAACATCAAGAAAAATACTTTGTTGCACATGCGCCTGGAAAGGAGATATGCAGATAGTTGGTTCAAGCATACCCCTGGACAGTGCTCCAAAATAAAATAAGTGCGAGTGAGAAATAAGCAGGCAATCTCACTGATAAGCTTCAAAGTCAGTATCCATTACCAAAATAAAATTCGTGCAACTAGAGATCAGTAGAAATATATCATGATAGACCATAATTACAAATTTCATTGTCGGCAATATTTTGATTGGGGTCATTTCGATTCATTTTAGATCAATTTTGGAGAAAATTCGGGGAGTACAAAAAGTTAAATATAAAGTAAATTTAGTGAGAATTTATAAAAATACATATCAACCTCATTCAAGGAGATAAGAGAGACTAGCATACTAAAAAAAACCATGATTGACAATAATCACCAAAAAACATAGCTGATTCACATTTTTACGTGAAGATAGAATCAGCAGCTAAAATTTGAAGAAATACCTGTAATCAATCAGTTTTCCTTCACGCTGACCTTTAGAGTCCAAACGATGTCGCATATCTAAATGGTTTCTTGGTTTCTCCTGAAAAACAGGTAGTGATATGTTTATCAAACACAGCTCTGTAATAAGCTGCTCAGCTAATTGGTTGTTCACATTTAGAAGCCAGTTATAGCGCTCCATCAAACATTGCCATTGTTAGACAAAAATATCCATTTTTTTGGCTTCGGTTGGAGAACATGTAATGAGAGGATGCACTGATGTCTTTTTGCTCAGTAATCCAGTAAGTAAAAAGATGCTAAAAGAATACTGTTGATGATAGCCAGAAGAAAAATCGCTTACTTCATAATTACAAGATTTAAATAAACCATCAGTGTTACCTAGGCACTTCTGCTTTTGAGACTTTGTATCGAAACTTGGTGGCACTTGGACACTCCTCAACACAGCACGATACTTCGAGACATACCACATAATACCATCAAAATGTTCCTCACTTTGACACAACAAGATGAACCATTGTTTTATATATATATAAAATTCTATAAAGTTTAGTAACTTAATAAAAAGCTTGGGTCCTTGAAAATGATTTGTATAATATGATATACTTTTAGTTAGGTTCATGACATACATCATTTATTTTTTCATTACATATCTCAACTGTCTCTCTAACATTCCTTTCATTTTTTTTTCTATATACGTTCTATTTTTTTGTTAATTTTATTTTTTTAAGGCCGTGCCACCGTATTGGGATCTGTAGAAATTGGCGTGCCAAAGATCTATGGCACCTTGACACTTGGGACCCATTCCACGTGTCTAGGTAACACTGCATATATATAGATAATACCCATGTTAACCATAGATGAGAATACACTAACACAGTTAGTGACTTCTCATCAACGATAAGGCCTCAAAATCAGGTCCCCACAGTACTAGCAACATTTTCATGGGAACATAATTACAACATCAATGCTTTTGAAAGAAAGGCATGCAATGCTTCAGTCTAATATTGATTGTGAAGCATGGGTGGCCGATGTCATTAATGATGGGGGATTGAGCCTCCCTAATCCAGACACTAGGTGGATGCATATGGTAGTGGACAAGATTCAGGAAGTTGATTTGACCATAATGTGCAATATCAATTGATTTGGCCTCTAAAATTTTTCTTTAAATCCGGTATAAAATCTTGAGAGGACCTGATGGTATGGATTTACTTGGTATAAGATTGTCATTCCAAAGCAAAGTTTTTGCACTCGGATGGACGTCAACATAAATTGATGACTTTGGAGTCTCTTACTTAAGAGGGGTTTTATTATCCCCTCTCAATGTCTTTTTTGTTGGAGCAGTTCGGAAATTAATGATCATCTCCTTTTTGGATGCACTTATTCAAGTTGGATTTGGAGGCCTGGTATCAAAACCCAGCCAATAACAATACGTATCGGTTTCATCAAGAACCGATATCAATACCACCCTGATACATGTATTCGGGTGGTTTCGGTATCAATATCGGTATCAGACCGATACGAGTCAGTATTGGCTGAGCCTGTCTTGGAATCAACCGATATTGCCCTGGTATCGGCCAATCCTGACCGATACAATCATTTCGTTTATGTTTTTTTTTTTTTTTTAAACAAATAAATAAATATTGGTTGATACGGTATCCGAGATACAGTATCCGTATCGGCCGGTACATATTGATCCAAGATAGACCGATACCCGATACCCAATGTGACATCTTGTTTGGAGGTCAGTTCTTTACAAGTTGGGTATTAAACGAAAGACATGGGAACATTGAGTTTGACCTTCAAGACCTCATCTCTCACATGGTTGGGAACCATAAAAGATCTTTCCCGGTGAGGCTGGCTTTCTCTGCTTCTTTACGACACTTGTGGATGGAACGAAATTCAAGAATTTTTTAGAACTCTTGCCATCACAAGAGAGACACCTGAAGGCATATCACTGAAGATGGTGGGAGTCGAATTGAAGGTCAAACTAATGATGAGAGTCTTGGTTCTGATTTAATTGCTCTATGAAGTATTAAAGTAAATAGACCTACATCTAATCTTAGAATCTGCACGTGGTGAATGGTCTAGACCGTGGAACTACTATTGAGGCTGATTTACTTGGAACTACTATTATTCTTAGTGGTGAATGGTCTAGACCGTGGAAGGGTATTGTGCTTGTTGGAAACATTTTGACTGTTATCAACATGGTATCAAAACTCGCCTGATACCAATACATATATTGGTTTCGTCGATAACCGATACCAGTACCACCCCGATACAAGTATTGGGATGGTGTGGTGTCAATATCGGTATTGGACCGATACGGGTCAGTATCGGCTGATACTATCTCGGTACGGCCAATACTAACCAATAAAACTCTTTCTTATTTCTATTTCTTATTGTTTTTACTTATTAAATAAATAAATATATCGGCCAATATGGTATTCGGTGATAACGTATCTGTATCGGCCAATACGGATCGGTCCAAGATGGACCGATACCCGATACCGATAGTCACACCTTGATAGCAAGCAGTTTGAAGCTTTGGAGTATCGGCATATATGGAAGGAGTGTAACTACTGTGCAGATTATCCAGCTCACAATGGTTTGCAGGCACTGTTGTTGGAAACATTTTGACTGTTATCAACATGGTATCAAAACTCGCCCGATACCAATACATATATTGGTTTCGTCGATAACCGATACCAGTACCACCCCGATACAAGTATTGGGATGGTGTGGTGTCAATATCGGTATTGGACCGATACGGGTCAGTATCGGCTGATACTATCTCGGTACGGCCAATACTAACCAATAAAACTCTTTCTTATTTCTATTTCTTATTGTTTTACTTATTAAATAAATAAATATATCGGCCAATATGGTATTCGGTGATAACGTATCTGTATCGGCCAATACGGATCGGTCCAAGATGGACCGATACCCGATACCGATAGTCACACCTTGATAGCAAGCAGTTTGAAGCTTTGGAGTATCGGCATATATGGAAGGAGTGTAACTACTGTGCAGATTATCCAGCTCACAATGGTTTGCAGGCACTGTTGTTCGTGGACTATGGTAATCATCAATTGTCTCTTAATTCTCACCATAGAAGATTTGCATTGTACCTATTATCGATTCTAAACTTCTATTCTTCTTATCGAAAGCGTAGGAGACTCTCCAACCCCACTGACTTATCGAAAATAATAATAGTAGGCATATTCTTTTCATATTATGTCCAGCTAAGTAACTGAATAAAATAGATGAGACCAGGTGATGATGATGAAGAAAATAATCTCTCTCCCTCCCTCCCTCCCTCTCATGTTCTCCAGTTTTCTTATTGGCATACTATTTACAAGGCACATAATATATATCAATGAGCAACTTTTTAAGGATTAACAGTACTCATAACATAAACTGTTCTCTACTTTATAGTCCTAATGAAGATGTAAACTTGTTCTGCCCACTCATGTATGTATTCCCAAGTCCTCATGTCAAACAGATGATTAGGAATCTAGAAATCTATCAAGGAGCCAAGTTAGGGTCAGTTCTGGATCGGCTATACTATACAAAGCATGAGCCCTAGCCCGGCTCTAGACTCTTCGACCTTGACATTTTCAGGACCTAGCTCGGCCCCAACTCATGCCAAGCCGAGGCCAGGCTGAACTCAGAACTAATAATTTTATTATAAACTTTTTTCTTATACTATCCCATATTATTTCTTTCTTTCTTTCTTTTGTTACTGTGTAATATTTCTATATCTAAGTAATTAATACTTCTACAATATAATCTACAGTATCTAAGCAAATCATGATATGATAAGAAACATACAATAGTATCTCATTAAATTGCATCATTCCACGCATGAACCGTATCAACAACCATCACAACACATAAACCATAAACAATATCAAAACATGATGAAGTTGAACCATATGAAATGGATTCGAAAAAAATAAGACCATCATATGTACTATATGGAATGAAATAAATTAGACCTATGAAAAGTATAAGTACAAATATCAGTAACGTACATTTCATAAACTAGGGGCAGAAAGGAGGACTATATGCTTAGGGCTGTAACAAGCCGAACTCAAGCCGGGGTCATGTCTAGCTTGGTTCTGCTCCTTTCTTTCTTTTCTTTTTTTTTTTCTTTTTTTTTTTAGCTTATAAAGTGGCAGCTCGGTCCAGCTTGACAACTTACAAAGGGGGCTCTAGCCTCGTGTTTTCTGGCCCGAACCAGCACCACTCTTTGACAGCCCTTTATAAAGTGATTCTCCATTTGAAGCCATTGACAACATGTGTTACATTCTCATTGATGTGAGGCAATAAATAGCATTTACATATTACGGCATAATTTAGAATTGTAAACACAAATAACATGCCTTAGGCAGCAAGAAATATATATTTTAAAAAAGAGTTTGTCTACAATGAGTGTCCACCTATCATAGGTGGACATGGCAGTCCACACATCTGTGTGACTGCATGACCTACACGAACTTTCAATGCATGGAAGTCCGTGCACGTCATGCAGTCACACAGATGTGTGAACTTCTTTAATGCACATGCTGGGTGTACACCCATTGTAGACTAACTCTTAAGAAAATGAAGGAAAAACCATGATTAAAAACTCTTACATTAGAAAGCCCAAGCTCTAGCTCTGCCTGCGAATAGTAAATTATGACAATCAGATACAAGATCCATCAATCCAGAAATATAGTTGGATTATTTCTTATACAAGCTTAATGCTAGTTGGAATTCAACAATGAAAATACTAGAATGAGTTTACAACAGGATTTGCCGATTTGTCTAATGAAGATATTAAAAAAAACATATAGATCAACAGTGATCTCAATAATGTGAACAGCAGCCTACACAATAGAAAGAAAAAAGAAAAATGGAAGAAAAAAAAATTAGAATTTTTTGTTTATCATCGTCGTCGTATTCCCCTTCTCCCATCTATTTGTGGTCGGCTATAAAACTTTCTTGTTTGATTGTGCAAATATTTTCTACATATTTAATCTTGTCACCTTGGGATTGGTTAGCCCTTCTGTTCATTGTTGAAACAAAATTTATGATTTAGTTATCATACATAAAACTAAATAAAAATACAAAAACCATGGCCAATGCCATTCATTATTAGACATTCTTGATGGGAACCTTGTTTGCTTTCCTATTTGTAGGGAAAAAGATTTTAACCTTCTAGGCTTGTTTCTCAACTGAAGATTTTCTTTATTTCTAAATCATTTGGTCAAGGTGAAGTTGTCTGGGAGTTGGAAGCTATGGCAATTTCTCGGTTATATCTTTTTTCACGGGTGCATAAGAGAAAATTTGAGAGTGACACCTATAAAGGAAAAATCACTAAATGTCTTTTGAGGTGGTTTGGACATGTTCGTCGGAGGCACAAAGCAGACCTTGTAAGAAGGGCTGAGATGCAACAAGCACAAGGAAGTAGGAAAAGAGGAAGACCAGTGGAGACCTGAAAGGAAGCCGTGAGAAGGGATATGAGGGATTAACATAGAGCTTAGCACTGATCAGAAACGAGTGGAGAAATAGGACTCACAATGTAACGCCCCAAAATCCTAACACGAATTTTGGTGTGTTACCCTTAAGGACCTGGTAACAAAAGGTTAGTTACCACAAGACAATGCAGTAAAAAAATTTATTTAAATAAAACAAAATTGGAAATTGTTATATCATTCAAAATCCAATATTTTCAATACATGATATGCAAAATAACTGTAACTAGATACACTGGAGTCAGCATCAACTATGACTATCTACTCCTCTGACAACACAAATGTAACGCCCCGAAAATCTATACACGAATATCAGAGTGTACATATGGACCTGACAACAAAGGGTCAGCAAAAGGAACATAGCAGAAATAACAAAAAGAAAAAGAAAATTTTTATTGCATTTTCTTTTTGTTTATTACCGCTATGTTCCGTTTGCTAACCCTTTGTTGTCAGGTCCATATGTTGTAATACCCTCATATTCGTGTATAGATTTTCGGGGCGTTATAGACAAAGCCGACCCCAAATAGATGGGATAAGGATGTCATGATGATGATGACGATGACGATGATGATAAAACTTATTTTTCACGGGTAGATCTTTTTTTAGATTTAGGCCATAAATTAGCAAGAAAAGAAATTTATGCCTCTCTGAAATCTTTGCTTGGTGCACATTCCCAGGAAATATTTTTATTGGTGACCACCTTGATAAAAAGAAATTTCGTCATCAACTTCATGCTGTTTTTCCAACCCCAAATGAGGATATTAATTTTTTTTTTTTAATGTGTATGTAAAGAGAATATATTGTTTTCTCTTCCAAAATCTTTTGACATTAATTTAAATCTGGATTTGATTGTTATGTCGACCGATGTGTGGATTGAGTGGAAAAGGCCGAGTGGTAATATTCGAGCAAAGTTCTTGTGGGGAAATGCTTTTTTTTACAGGACTTCGGTAAGTTTGGAAGGAAAAAAATACAAGGGTTCTCCAATTCGAGTAAGCTTGTCAAAAGAATAGTGATTCATGCAATAAGAGAGTATTATTGGCAGGTTTTTTTTCATATAAACTGTGCTCTATCCTAATAGAATGAAGAATGTTGATGGAATTTTCCACAGCATAGGCCAAGCGACAATTGGGTCACATAGGCTACTAGATGGATAAAATTTTAATTTTTACGAAAATGGGAGGGCAACTAGGAATAAGGAGGTTGTCTCTAACCAATTGGAGAAAATCTGTCTTTTGAGGGCCCGGATGGGTTGTCTAGGCTACATGCACTGAAGTACAAACATCATGGATGAGGCTAACCAATCGTTATCATATGGGGCTGATCAATCTATGGTGGAGAGAGATTCTCTAAAATAATTTGGTGGCTTAGAAAGGATTCATCACCCTTGTGGAAGCATAAAATAAAATTTAAGTACTGTTTTGTTTGTCCGGACAACGTACTTATTGTTCGGAATTATGTGTATTGTGTAATATGTTATGTGGTGCTACTATCTACATTGTGTGTGTAGGGGACTAGCCACTTAAGTTGTTCCGTTGTATCATTGTTCTCGATATATGTTGGATTGTAATACCTCAGTATAAATACTAATAATATAAAGGGTTTGGGTAACATACCAAAACCCTAATTCTCTCCACCTTCTTCTCTCTCTTCGCTCTCTTTCTACAGACCTAACTCTAACCCTAATTTATTCCTCATGGTCACAAAATGTGGAACTAAAAAGAAAAATAGTTAACCAATGACGGTATCCCCATCACCAAGCTACTTTGGAGAGGATATGGGAAATTATTTGTAATTAAGCAATCTAGTCTTTCCTAGACTTAGTGGGTCTCTATTAGTGGTGGGATCTTCACATTTACTTTTTGGGCTTCTTTGGCTGTCTTGTAATTTCTTAGTAGCTTTATTAACAATGTTAAAACCGAGGACCAATCGGGATTGGACTTTATAGGAATGGTAAAGAAGGAATATTTCTCTAGTTGGTATTGATGTGGAGATTGAAGCCCTTTGGATCAGCCTTTATCTATTCTCAAAAATTAAATCTTCAAAAGCATATATTGAGGGTGACCAATTATATCATTACGTGGCTTGACCATCTGCCTCACCGTTCGTGGAGATATGTCACAAAATTCAAAGACATGCAGTGGCTGCTACATAGCTTAGAAAATTTGCATTTCTCTCACATTATTTTTCAAAGTTATAAATAATATTTAAATATAATAGAAATTTACCACATTCTTAAAGAAGGAAATTCTAGGGTTGGTAGTGAAGGGTAGCTTGATTGTTAGGGGGAGCAATTAATAGTTATTGGTTTTTTGTTCACTTTTTTATACTTGATCACCAAATAGGGAGCTTATAGCAGGCTAATTTTTGTTCTGTATGAAGATTCGTTTTTCCGCTTGTAATTTTATGTTGTTTAATCAATAAACAGAAGATGTGATACATGTTCAAAAGCAAAAATAAAAAATTGAATTTTATACTGTCCAAAAATGAAAGCCCATCAATCAATTTATATAATGATTGATTTTATGCTCAATAGACTATCTTCATGCATGCTCACAAAAAAAATTCTAGAATAAAGAAAATTGTTAGCTAATGCCATATTTATGTACTTTAACTTAAACCTTTATTGTTAACAGAGTATTTCAGCCTTTCTTGTTTGAAGAGTATTTATCTCACTGGTTAGTTGAGTAACTCTTCGAGTTACACAACTCACCAGGATTTCGAGTTGTGTCTGAGTCGAGTCAAGACTCTACCAAGATAATGCAACCAGGGTTTGTATACTACCCTTATATAAAATATTTTCATGGATATGGTTTTAGAAACCGTACCTATTTAAAAAGTACTTACCCATTTTACCAACATATCTTTCCATTTCCCTGTATTTTTTTTTAATATAAAATATATATTAAAACTATTTACTAAATTACCGAGTCAGAGCGAGTGGAATTAATCCGAGTCTTCAAGTTAACTTGACCAAGCTGACTTTCGAGTCAAGTCAAGTTTTCGAACCATGATTTATGTTGCTTATTCAATAGGTTCAGAAACTCTATGTCAACTCTTCGCCACCCAAGCTATTTGTAACCTCAAGTGCTTCACGCCTAATCGTCACTCAATGAACCTATTTGTAATCTCAAGTGCTTCGCCACCCAAGCTATTTCTGCCTCATGTAGCATTTTAAATGGTTAGTTGAAGGCCCCATATTGTGCATCATCATAGAAGCCCACATTGGGAAGATGTGCACAGGGGAGGACTCAGGTTGTTGAATTATCACTTTCCACCATTGGACCTTCATCATTCTTCATTTCATCCATTGGATTGTTCTTCATTCCCATCACTGGATTGTCGTTTTACTACATCTTCACTATTGTATCGTTGATCGTGTGATGGACCGTTGCTAGATGCTTGTGGATTGTTGATAGTGTGGTGGACTATGTTTTTTGGCCCATTAGTTTACATAGAATGTGTTTATTTTATTCATTATGATGTTTTACTTTAGGTCATAGGAGTCAATGAACATAAATGTGTAACACGACCTCTTAAATTCGTCACTTTCAGTGCGACCTCTGAAAAGTAGTCATAAGAATTGCACGACCTCTTAAACTCATCAGAATTGCATGTTTCTTGGCTTATTGCTAAGCCACTTCAATAAGCTTTCAAATACGACCAATTTGGCATCAATCTGACGTCGTTTGATGCTTGAAGCCATACATAATAGTGACGGTTTTGAAAGTTGGGCACTCAATGACTGTCCAATCAGATGCTTTTAATGAGTAGCTTAAGATGATGTTGTCGTTATGAGTGTTCTTGAGGTTGCAATTTTGTGAACCTTCCATTGTGCTACAACCCACGGTGGCTATGAATATTGAAAGAAAAGAGATATTCTTCTTCCCTGAGATGGGTTTGTGTGAGGCCAATGGTATTGCTTGTGATTTTCTTTGGTTTTCTTGATACACATGTGAGGTATGTAAATTCCTTAAATTTTAAATCTTTCTTGAAACTTTTTTAATATAAACTTTCTTTAAACTTCCTTAAATCTTTCTTAAATTTTTTTTGAATCCTTGATCTTGATCTTGAAATCTTAAATTTTTCGAATACTTGATCTTGACGTCGAATCCTTGATCTTGATTTTGGCTACTTTGAGTAACAAAAAGGTTGCGGAGTTTATGGAAAAAACTGAAGGAGAGACATTGCTCGAAACATGCAACTAAGAAGAAATATCAACGAGGTGGAATTTGGAGATCATTTGTGTCTTCTTGGGGAACTTGAGGTCAGCTACAACCTTTTTTTCCAAAGACGGGGTATCCAGGCCTCTTAGAGCTAAGTACCCAGGCACATGAAACACCTGCACATCACACATACCAGGACATCTACAACCTATTTTCATAGTCACATTTCGACTTCATCCAAGATAGTTTGGAAGTCCACAGCAAATGGATTTTGCACTCTCAAAACTTGATCCAAGATTTTATCCCATGGGGAACGGGAAAACCTCTATTTGGCACAATCATAAAATAACGAAACACTCCTTCGCTGCTTGGATGGCAATTAGCAGTAGACTTTCCGCTCTTGATAACCTCATCAGACTCCAATTCGGAGTCATCATGCCCTCAGTATGTGGCTTTGTTGGTCTAATTCTGAAACTAAATGCAATATATTTTTCAATTGATCATTACTTGGACATGGCGCCCAATCGTTTCTAGATTTAACATTATAGAAAAAGGATTGGAGGTCTTACAAAAGAACTAGAGAAACTACAGTCATGTTTAAAAGAAAAAAGGGCTGATTTCCATCATCAAAAGAACTGTATTTTCTGCTACTATATGCACTCAATTGGCGACCTTCCAAGATCGTCGGGTATTGATCCATCGCCGAATTGGAAGCTCTACCTACCCTTTGATCTTGTCATCATTTAGAGCATATGAAAGGAGAGTACTTCTCTTTTGCGACAAACATTCAAATGCCAATATAGAAATCTTATCCTCATTAGAAGTTTTTCTAATTATGGTTAAAATCTCGCGTTCCTCATACACGCCCTCCAGGAGTCGCCTGTGTGGTCCATATGTTCCAAATACTCACTGTATTTGGGCGCACTTCATTGTATTATTTGGGATTTCCTGGGTACACTAACTAGATTGGCAACCTAAGATCGTCGGGTATTGATCCATCGTCGAAGCAGGGTCATGTTATTTGGAAGCAAAGTGGCCAAGTCGGGGTTCGGGAATAAATCGGCTTCGAAAAAGTCTGGTAAAATTTGTCAAATTCCATGGAAAAAAAAGGGGTCAAATTCTTGAAAAATACGAAAGAAAATGATTTTTGTAAATATTAATTAAAACCTATAAAAAAAAAGTAGGGAATATTCGGGAGAAATTCATAAAATGCGGGAATCGTTCTTGAAATTTGCAATTTTTTGAAAAAGTCGCAAACAACTATAATTTTATTCATTTTTTTTCAAGAAACCGTGAATTATTTGGATAATTTGGTCACTATGTTTGGAAGCTCTCTACCTATCCTTCGGTCTTTTCATCCTTTACAGCATACAAAAGGAAAATTGGGAGTATTTCATTTTCGCCACAAATACAAAATCAAAAATCCAGTATCGTTTTGCTTCTAGGACTCTTCAGTCTCTTCCTACCAGATCATTTCCCTGAATGAGAATGGATGATGCTGGTAAAGATAATATGTCGTGGCCCAACAAATCCAAAAACAAATAAATAATCAGTCAAATTGAATCCCAGATCTCTGATATTATTACTTTTGCTTAAATAAATTGCAGCTATCTCCTAAATAAATACATAAAACTGAAACAGGAACATGATTAACAACACATTCGTTGAAGTTTAACATGATTTGTTTATGATCTAACGGATCTGATTTATTTATTTTTTCGAAAAAAAAATAAAATTTGTGGGTGATTGAGAAAATGGAGAAAGAGCTTACTGCAACAGCATTGCAAGCAGCACATTTGTCATCTATGCAAGCAACCGAAGCGAAAATGGCGAAAATGGTGACGACCCATGTGAGATATTTAGTAGATGAATTCTTCTTCTCCATCTTTGTATTTGCTGTTCTTCCAGAGAGAGAGAGAGAGAGAGAGAGAGAGATTCATTCGTCTCCCATTTCCGAGCGATTTTTTTATATATCGAGCCTCGAGGAAGAAGAACGGAGAGACTGCAGAAGTTTCTTTCCTTAGTGTGGAAATGGGCTTGGTAACCCGGTCTAGCCCGTTAGGCCCTGCCCAATTTAAAGAGGAGGCCTGTTGGGCTCTCAATTCTCATACGAAATGTAGGTTGAGTTCCACTTAGAATATTTAAATATAAAAAAACAATAAAGAACTATACATTTTCTATTTTAACACTTGGGCCCCGTTGGTGAGCTCAAAAGGGCTGCGTTTGGGTTTAGTCGCTCTTTTGGGGCAAAGAGCAGCTCTTTTGGGCAAAGAGCAGCTCTTTCTCCTTTTGATTTCGGCATAAAACTATTTTTATATTTGGTAACACAGCATCCTATTGTCTCATTTGCTCTCATGGAAAGTCGTAAATATGTTTAAGAGATTTTGGAACCCACCAACTTTGACTGTAAGGGGCGTATTGTGACATAATGGATTCTAAACAAATTGCTCAAAAAGACTCAGATTTTGAATCTCCGACGGTATGCTCATCTGGTGGAAATACAAAACACCTTCCTATTTCATTATTTACTAAATTACCATTATGCATAGAATATTTATCTTCACGTTATTTTTTTAATTATAATTAATAATTAATAATTATATTATAACTAAATTTATAACTACATTATAATTAGCAGTCGAAAAAAATTGTGAAAGAACCGATATTACCGAACTGAAAAATATTGACCCAAAATCGAATCGAAACGAATCCAAAACCGAAAAACCAACACCAGATAGATTCAGCTTCAATTTTGGGTGTTGGAAATCGAAAACTAGTTGGGTGGGGAGAGTAAATCGATTCTAAAATCGGACTAAAAATAATAATAATAATAATGAAAATTTGACGGAACTAGTTCGGTTTAATTAACAACCTACACCCGGATCTATTCAGTTTCGGTTCAAGGGGTGGGAAGTCCGATTAACTGATATTGAAACTGAAACATTTTTGTTCGGGTTTAATTTTAGGTGGTCCAAAATCAAAATTTCGGTTGCGATTTTAATTCGGTTAATCGAACTTTCACCCCTAATTATAATTAATCAAAAGTTTCTTTATTGTTTTTATTATATTTTTTATTTAGTTTCAATTTTTGCATCTTTTTCTTTTCTAAGTTAGGCCAATTTTGTATGTAATGGGCGATTCTACAATGTAGTTTTTTATTTTTGGAAGCAACGTAGATATGATGTTTCGTGAGAAACAATTTTATTTATGCCATCAATAAATAATCATACAGACAAATGTATTCGACCTCACATAGATTGCATATCCGTAATATTTAACTA
The DNA here is from genome assembly GCA_021018995.1 of Chloranthus sessilifolius. Taxonomy (NCBI): domain Eukaryota; kingdom Viridiplantae; phylum Streptophyta; class Magnoliopsida; order Chloranthales; family Chloranthaceae; genus Chloranthus; species Chloranthus sessilifolius. The sequence continues at coordinate 18,917,291 of CM037595.1, read as the reverse complement.
AACGATGACTACGGCACAATAATCAATAATCAAAGTTGTGCATGCATTTCAATAATAGGAGGACATGCATCGAATACACCGATTATGAGTTTTTCTCGGATAAACTTAAAAGCACAGGGAAAATGAGTAATTTTTTTTATAAAAAAATCGGGAAAAGTCAAGAATCTGAGTAATTTAGGAACGCATCTCGGAAAAGTCAAGAATCTGAGTAAGTAAAGAATCTGCAAGATTCTAAGGTTTTTTGAGAAACCTCTGAATCACCGTAACGGAGCCTTAAGGTTCGTTCGAGAGTCTAGAAAACCCAAGATTCTGAGTTTGAACTCATATTTAAAGCAAAATCTGAGTTTTTTCGAGGGAATCAGCTGCTCGTTGGGCCCCACTCATTTTCTGAGCTTTTCTAACTGAAAGTGACAGGCCTTCATCTGATCTTTTTGGTCGGAAAAGCTTAGAATCCGAGTTTCTGAATGTATACTCTGCCTTTAAAGCGACACCCAATCACTCCCCCCACCCAACGGTCATCTCTTGGCTTGGCTTTAAAGTACCTATTTTGTAATTGTTTTGCTTTGCCTTTACTACCAGTTTTCTCATTACCTAGCAATTTTTGTACTACTTTTATAGTTATAAATACCAATTTTATAACCTGTATAGAACTAGTATATTAATGAGTATAATACGGGTATATTACTGATTATATTACTTAGTATATTCCTGATATATTACTAATATATTAAGTATAAAATTGGTATATTACTGAGTTTGAAATGGATATCTTAATGGTATAAATTACTGGTATAAATGTGGTATAATATGGTATATTAATTGCTATATTAGTGGTATATATGTGGTATAATACTCGCATAAAATTGTACATTATTGGTATGAAAGTAATATATTACTGGAATGAATGTGGTATAATATTGGTTTAACAGATGAAACTCGTATATTACAATGTTTGAAATTGGTATAAAATTGGTACATTATTGGTATAAAAGTGGATTAATATTGGTATATAATTGGTATAAACTGGTATAAACATCGTTTATAATTGTAATTACAAATATGCAGTTTCAAAATTTGGTATTTGGCCATGAAATATACCATACTGGCAGTGAAAATATTTGGCAAGTACAAGTGTTGTATCCCCTGCCCCGCCAAAAAATGCAGTTGAAGGGACTACTCAACTGCCACTTGTTCATTGCAGGTGGTCACACAAAGAGTGTCCATTCAATGACAATGGTATTCATTACATATTGCCTCTCACACGGAATAGTAGAAGTACACCTCAAAGACCCAAGAGGTTCTTTGCACCACCTTCCTCCACCTAGTATGGTAGGTGTCATGTGTAGCAGAGGATAGACGTTGAAGGAGCTTTGACCAAGTTGTCAATAGTTGATTTTATTCGATTTTGCTACCACCACAGTTGATGTGATAATGACCTATAAATTCCCCCTTTCCGGATGGAACAAAGCACCGCTTGCAACAACAACTTTTGATATGTTTGCTCTCTTCATTCCTTGTTCTTCTCTCCATAGAGATTTTGTCTCTTCTTCTTTGAAATTTGTTTCTTCTTTTACTATAACAAGTAAAAGTAATTTCTGATGCATTTTTATTCTTTTGTGGGGTCTTAAACAAACATGTGGGCAATCATAATTTTCAATATCTACTAGGAATGTTCCCTTTTAGGTGTGTATGACAGTTTCGATTTTAAATCTATCTTATTTGAACTGAGTTTAATCTATGGTTCTTTGCACCACCTATATTGAGATGCTATTATGAAACTGATATTTATTTGTTTTTGTTGTTACTATCTAGGACATTGCAACCACCCATAATAGACTCAACTAAATCTCAAAATAGGTATGTTGTCTATTTCAGTTACCTTTGAAAGTTATATTGGGCCTACTTTGTTGAAACAACATATTCAATATACTATAAATGAAGTATAGAAACAACAGATTGAATCTACTATAATTATTAAAACAACATATTCAATGTTAAGTTTCTTGTTAAATAATGGTCCATGAAACTTGTGTCTATAAATTAGTTAGAGATTGGAAGTGACACACATACCAGTTACCTAAATTAGGGGCTCCACGGATTGATTTTGGTAAACATAATAAAGCCTATTCTACACTTTAATTTATGGAAAACAACCAAGTGTACTATAGATGACTATTGTATGTGTATGACTTCCATAGTATACTATGGTGAGCAAATCAGTTTAATCTCTGGGCTACTCAGGGGCTAGCATAGTATGTAGTATATTAGGTTTATACTATTTAAGTATACATGACAAAAAGTTCCATGGTGAGCCATGAAGATTAATCTTTGGCCTTTTTAGATACTATTAGTATATAGCAGCAACAGAAGCTTGATTGTAAGGCATGAAGGTTGATTTTGTAGGGTATGATGAGCCATAAAACTTGCTCACAGATTGCTCATCCAAACTGCTATTTATACTTTTTTAGAACAGTTTAAGATAGGATGGTGTTATAATTTTATAAAAGGCAGTTTAATATAAATAGCGATTTAATTCAAACTATTGTAGTTCATATTATAAAATTTCTCAGTTACTTGTCTTTCTTTGGCAGCTAAGCATACCTCCTTGCGAATCCTAGAGCTCCAACCACCAACACAAGTAGGTGGGTTGTTGTCCTTGATGGAAGGGAGCTATTGATCACATAACATTTGTAATGCCTTAAAATAGGTTTCATTGAATTTGATGTATGACACTTAGTTTGGGTGGACTGTGTTAGAGTAGTAGAGATATAGTCTACTACCGTAGTTGATTGTAAGGCATGATATCATTAATAATCTGTTATAACAAAAACCCAAGTGGCCTATAGTAGACAACAACAACACAATTTATATTAGTTTTGTGTGTAGTATATAGCTTGCAAGCCTACTGTAGTCCACAACTTTATCAGTCCTCTATATAGGGGTGTGTTATTGTTCAGCCTATTATGAACCCGTTATATAGGAGACTGAAATTATTTGGGTAGTTGGGTATTTAAGTGCAGTAAAGAGCAGTTAGGCTACCAGTTACAACTAAATTGCAAGATAATTTTGCTAGGCCATTACATACCAACTTGTGTGGAGTATTGATACCATCAACCTCTTTAATCCGAGTCTTATACTACACAACTTTTAAACAACAACACAAGTGTTTTGGATGCTCCTAAGTAGTTTATAGGCTATTGGCTGGCATAATGACAGATCCTCAAAACACGTGTGTGTGTGTGTGTGAGATAAAATATAAGTACAGTTAATGGTATATGACCATTTACACTACCATTTTGATGTTTAAATGTTAGTCTATTGGGGAAACTGATAGATTCTTTTATATACTTTGTCTTATCCTCTGCAAGTGTACAATAAAATTGTAGTACGTGTATAGGTATCGATCCACAGGGAAGGCTATTCCTAAAAATTCTTCTAGATGTCTTTAAAAAATAACGAATTGGTTGTTTAAAACTAAAGTGCAGATATTGAAATAAAACTATTTAAATGAATAAGCTTAGGTTCTCTTATTGTAGATTCGTAATCCTAATTTATAACACATGTCCCTCGATTCCTATGTTGGTCAAACTATTGACTGAACACTGATGAGACCTAACTGTGCCAGGTGATTGTCTGAGGCCAGATCCATAAAAAAATGTGAGGCACCCACCTTAGAACAATAGAAAATTTACTATTTCTAATGGCGCCCCATTTATTAGGATGGGTGTGTTAGAAAATTCGTAAAACACACACCACATATTGTGCCTTGAAAATCAGCCCTGATTATTTCTTGATGAACCCTGACCCAAGGTGACCCGAATTAGGTCTGAGCCTTGGTGGTGATGAGAGGATCATTGTCAGCGGATCAGATTTCGAAACTTACCACAAGATTTCTTGATGTGTTGAGTCAAACCTTGACACATAAAATAGAAGCTCTTAGATGCACTAACACATGAGGTTGTGTATTTATGATTTGCATTGGAGAGTGACAATTCTTGTAATTTAAACTAAAGCCCAAGGGCAATAGTAATTAAAATTTCAAATTTTTGTAAGTAGAAATTTGAATTTTACAAATCTCTACCAAATCCTAACCCTTGGTTAATTTGACCAAGATTTGACCCATCTTACACCATTTATTTATATTGAAAAAATCTGAGGTGTAAGATGCACCCATTTGCATGCACCACAAGATTTCATAGAACTTTGAAATTCACAAGAATTAAGTGTCTTGAAGACCACTAAAGACAAGAGTTGACTAGTGTGTGTGGTTGGTGTGGAGTCAAAGTCAGGTCCACACGCATGGGCAGCATGGGATAAGAGAGAGAGAGAGACAGAGAGAGAGAGAGAGAGAGAGTACTTGGGAAAGTGGAGAGAGCCTTGGGAAGAATTGGAGTGCCAAGTGGCAAAATTTTCAGCCCTTGTCTCCTCCCAACCCTTGCAAATTTCGAATTCCATAGGGGGCTCCTCATTCCAAACTTTCATCTTCTTCCTCTCTTCAACTTCCATTAGACACTACGTCAAAAACGTTTATAAAAGACGGAAAATAAGACTGAATTTTTTAGTCTTTTAATGAGACAGTCTTTAAGCATCTTAAAATTAATAATAGGACGGGCACTTACTAACCGATGGCACGAAAAATAAGCACGGTTAGTAAGACTGAATTAGCCGTCTTATTTTCTCGATGATATACCCACTCTAAGCAAGAGGCCCTCCTTCTCTCTCATCTTGTCTCTACCAACAACAAAAAAAAATAACCTAGCACCATCGCCTCCCTCCCCTCTCTCTTCTCTCTCTATATATATCGTCCCAAATCGGTGTAATCGGAGCAAGCGAACCCCAATCGGCGGCCGGCAGCCTCTCTTTCTCCTCTATACACTACAAAAATAATGGGTTTCAATGGCAAGTGCGCAGCCGGGCCGCCAATACAGAGCAGGTATATCAATGACGGTGTAAAAAAAATCGAACCCCTGGGAAGTTTTTCTTCAATCATCGCCACAACTCTAAACCTGCCTTATATATAGGCAACCTCTTCAATCCAGTACAACTCTCTCTTGTTCTATCTAAACTCCCGAAGGGCGAAACCCAAATCAAACCCTAATTGTTATTTTTCTCTTTAATCTTTCAAATCTCTCGCTCTCTCTAATCTCTCAAAAAATTGCTCGAAATCTCCACTTCTCTATGATCCAAAGACTTAATTTTGAAATTCTTTCCCAAATTTTCACCCAATTTTGACCTCGATCAGTTCATTAATGGCGGAATTGAGTGAAATGAAGGTGATTTGGGCATTTTTGGAGTCAAATCGCATATTAAAAAGGTGTGTGCCATACGGATCGTGTGGTCATCGAGAGATGTGTTCGACCTACGCCTCTCGACTCCAATTTATCCTCAACAATCGCCATTGTTGTATCTGCAAGAACGAATCCTCAACCGTAATTTTCACCAAGGTTAGGGTTTCTATAATTTTCATCACGGTTAGGGTGCTTTGTATTGTTAGGATCTGTGATTTTTCAATTTTACTTATTTTTTTTTTGTTTGATATGATTTATGTATTGAAGGAATTAATGGATTTTGTTGATTTTCGAAGAGTGTGAATTGGGGCTTTTTTAGTTAGACCGGATGGGGGATTTTTGGCAATAGAAGTAGTTTAACTTCCATTGCTACATCACATGCCGGCTGTTTTATTATTATCAATATACCAAGGATCAAAATTTCGGGTAAAATTTAATTTCGATCCAAATTATCGTTTCGGTGGGGAGCGGAACCAATAATTTTAGCCAAAATTTCGGTCATTTCGGCCAAAATTTTGATCCTTGCAATATACCAAAGGTTCTACTTGGTTCAACATGCAAGCTGGATTATATTGGTAACTTGAATCTGACTGGAAAGCTGAGTTGCCTGCTTTAGATGAAAAAGAGTGTCAAAATTATGTATTCATAAGAGGTTTTAAATTTTAGGATTATTTCATCAATCATATAATACAAAATTTACTATTGTTGAGTCTCTAGTAAGACATTTTGATGACTAGGCTCCCTGTTTTTTCGATGCAAATAATGAAATCTACTTCTATGCTATTAACTTTGTGAAAATGTTCTTTTGAACTTTTTTCGTTATTTGTAAAAATGCATTTTTGGTTATTATGATGGTTACTGGGTAGGTCATATGTTTTATAGTGTTGTCAATGCTAAAGTGTGTAGTAAGTGTATGAGATTGTATTTACGTCAACCTTATAACTAGATAATACTTGGCATTTACAAAAAGGTGCAGGCCCATCCCCTTTTTAAAGAAAACAAGTTGGTGGGTGTGGCAGCGTACTGGCTAAAGGAGTTTCTACAAAATATATGCGAAATTTCAAAGAATACCTAGCTTGTCAAAGTAATAAATGGCATAAATTTATTTATTGAAAAATGAGATGCAAATCTATGGTTTTTCAGTAACTGTTATTTCCATCCTTGTCCAAATGTTTTAGCACCCATGTTAGTTCTTTGCCACATAATGGACATTTTGACAATGGTCCATAAATGTTGCAGTTTGAAATTTTATATTTAGCTGGCATTAGGTGGACAGACCCTTACACCACCTGTGGGTGTACGGATCAGTAGTATTGAACATGTGGCACCATATCTTAACAAATACAAGCAGCCAAGCGGCAAGCCATCACCTAGGGAGGACTCAGCCCGGGCATGATGCATGATGCATGTTGGAAGATTCAAGCCACTCCATAGAGCACTTTGTTCATTTAGTTCGAACTGTTACCCTGCCTGCTTTAATCATTCATTTGAATCAGATAACAAAGATTGTCCAAGGCTGCAATTTTGGGCACAACTACATGTAAGCTATGCTCAAGTGTACCATGTGTGCTGTAATGATGAATATGGTATGTTACATGTTGAAAATTGAGGACCTATGCACCACAGGTGGTGCATGGGAACATCAACCAAATACCTACTTTTTTTACCCATGTATTAGAGGTATTTGCTATATCCAGCACCATGGTTTGAGTTGGGAAATATTGGTCAAACATCTGAAATTTTTATGCTTGTAAACTAGGGATGATTTTATAATGTACTCAAACAAGAGAGTTAATTTTCCTTAAAATGTTCTATTTTTGGCTAGCTACAGGGAACTGGAGGGAGGAGTATCTATGGTTCCAAGTTTGAAGATGAAAATTTTCTATGTAAGTAGTGTTTTGCTTCTATAATTACTCACCTTTGCTAGGAAACTCGTGCTTTTTTGCTGAATTTGATCGGGTCTTGTTATATTCTCTTCCGATCTGTTAGCTTTTGATCTCTCCAATTTTTGTGCTCACCGTGCCGTAACACAAAAACAAAGGCTCGAGCACTGTTAGACTCCAAATTTGTTCTTAGTAATGTATGAGTTTTGAGTAGTTTGATATGATTCTAGCAGATTGGTATGATTCTAGCAGTTTGGTATGATTTCAGTTATTACTAGATCCCAAAAGGTCTTTGTTTAAATGTTTGTTTGAGTGTTTTAGCAAGGGTTTAGGAAAAAACGGTAGTTCATTACTGGAGGTTCAATCCTACCTAGCATGGAATTTATTTCTTAACCTCTTCTTATGTAAGAAAAAATTCCCAACATATTGAGATGACGCGAGACAGTGCGAGGGAGTCAAATGAAAAATGATAAAGAAATTCATGACTAATATCTGAAGATGGGTGGCTGCTAACTATGAATGTAATTCTACACATATATATTTATTAGAAGTTATTTTTTATTGGAGCTCTCAATTTTCCCTCATTCAATGGTATATTTTAAGTTCTTTAATAATATAGTATTTTGGTATATATGTTTCAAAGTTCACTGAAATAATCTAATAATCTATTGATATGGGTCATTTCTGTGTCATGTTTTAGTCAACTCAAGTTACTTAACTTTATCTTTCTACCACCATGATGAATGTACCTTTTCATGTGTTCATTCTGAAGTATCATATTTGAAATTGATAGCTTCATGCTTTGCATGTCTCAATGTACTGTTGTAGTATTGGCCTTCTTTACTGATGTTTTGTGCATGCCTTTTAATATGTTCGATTTTAGCTGAAATAATACATTTAAAATCAATAGATTTGTGTTTGTCCTGTCCCAACGTATTTCCCCTCTATATTTAATATTGGAAACAAAGTGTTCATTATTTAGGAAGTTTGAACCAACCATCACGGAAGGAATCTAACATTTTAAGATCTTTAGCAATGTTGCCACCTATGAGTATATCTAACAATAACACCTCATCTCCAAAAAATTCCATATTAGACACCCTGTACCTGTGACTGAGTTATATTTGTTGTGTTGGACGCATCTTATCCTTGCCGGATTTCGACAAATGCGTTAGTGTCTAAGTTACGTGGTTGAGCAATGGTTACCTATATAAAAAAAAATAAAAATACATGGTTGAGCAGGTGTCTAGCAAAACCTGGTTTGTGTATGCATTTAGATTTATGAGGTTTTGGGCCTGTTATCGTTTGTTGAAGATACAGGTATCAGATACCTTTTTTGGCTTGTCGTTGAACATTTTAGCTGTAAATGTAGTTTCAGTCATGTTTTTATCTAGCTCCCTTTCTTAGATTGTAACATCATTAGATATTGATTTTGAATTATTGAATTTTCAATTTGTTAATTGCAGTTGAGCACCTTTATTACTGCAGGGTTTCATTTGCTGATCCTGTTGCTGTGAGGCATGCTCTGACAAATATTTCTGATTTAGCTACAAGAGATCCCTATTCTGTTGCAATGGCATTAGGTCAATATACTGGTTTAATTCTTTAAAGTTTTTTTATGTTCTAATTGTATGTGTTATTTCCGGACCCATTTTTTTTAATCAGGGTGGGCGGTTCAGGTAAGAACCAACACGTTGAAATTCTTACTCTGTGACCCGAAATAATTCTCTATTCCTGATTAGGTGCTTGTGGACAAAGGTTGGTTAACTTTGTAAATTTAGAAGGAAAATGGGCACCTTAGCATAATTAGCTTTTGTGCCTAATGCGCACTGTGATATTAAATTTTCCTTCTTGATTAATGCTTTGGTAGAAGAAACAAGAGAACACTATGTCGGTTCTCCCGCTTTGAGAGCCATTGGATCTAGGAGATACTTGCATGGGAAGTTGATGGGAAGATTATTTTATATAAGGCACGTTTGATTACAAGCAAAGATGCATTTATACCCCTTCTCAAGTTCCGTTGATCGTGATTGGTCGTTTGATAGCGTTGTCAATAACACGTTTCCTCCATTTTTGCACTACGCTTATGCTAAAATGATTACCAGCCCATGGGCTCATACTCCCTCATAATGACGATAAGAATGATTAGTTGATTGTTTCGACTCCCAACAAATTACAAGCCGGGCAAAAGGGACTTACAATTCTGATTATGTCCTTCTAATTTTTGGTAAAGACCATATCTTACACTATGGATTAGTCCCTATTCGGTTTTCTTTATTCCTATGCTGCTCCAAAGAAAACCAAAAGATCTGAATTGATGTTGTATATATCCAACTAAGAAACACTACAAAAATAAGAAGTTTTAGCGGCACTTACTATAAAGGCATTTTTTGGTAGTGGCATGATTAATAGCGGCAGTTTTTGGTAGCGACTGGATTAATAGTGGCAGTTTTTTGTTAAAAAAACTGCCGCTAATAGTCTTATTTTTTGTAGTGAAAGGAGCTACTGTAGGAGAAAAAGTTGCCATTTTTCAATTCTTGTCCTCTGTTTTATTAGTTTTTTTTTAATTTTTCAGATCAATATGTGTGATAAGGACACTCAAGTATTTATATCTGGGACAGTTAAGCACTAGGCTTCTGATTCAGAACAGATGGGATGTGATCCATTCTCTTTCATTGCTATATTTGGGGATTCCATTAGATAGAGAGCTAGAGGCTTTGACAACATTCGTTCTGGGAATGAATCGAGGGCCTTGGTGTTCCACTCAGATATAATACATGTCGATTTGTAATTTATGGCATTCTCAAATTTTATTTTATTTATGTTGGTTGATGGCTACAATGCTTAATTTGGTGATGTTCATAATGATTGAAAAGAGCTGAAGTAGACTTTTTTATGAATTATTGGGATGTGATCATTGTTGTTACTTTGTTACCGTGCAACAGGTGCCCTTCCCAGAATTATGTGTGTGTGTGGATGTGTGTGGTAAATTTATAATAGTAAAATTTTCATGGATAAGCAGGGTAAGTTTGTGGTTTTACTATGAAATATTTTTTATGTCCATTTGTAATTTTTTGATGGATGAGCAGGGTATTTTGGAGTACAGGCGCTTTCTATAACTTTCTAGAACTATAATTTTTTATTATTATGATTTTTAAAAAAGGACTGTCTAAGACCGTCTTATTTTATATATTTTTTCAAAATTTAAAAAATAAGACGATTCATAAAGGACAATTCGATATAATAAATAAGACAGCTCTTGACCATCTTTAAATAAAGGACGGTTTATTAGAGACGGTCATGAGCTGTCTTATTAAATGATCGGGACCGTTTTCAGTGGTTAATATGAGACGGCTTCGAACCATCTTATATTAGGACGGCCAAAAACAGTCATTGTTTACCGTCTTACTTATGAAATATAAGACGGTTTAGGACAGTCTTAGATATTTAAGACGCTCAAAAAAAGAACGGACGTGAGGACGGTTTTAGGCCATCTTATTTTTAAAATAAGACGGCTTTGGGCAGTCTTATTTCGTCTATTTTGACGTAGTGAGACTTCCATTAGAGCCCCTTGAAACTTTGACTTTGCCCCTCCATCCTAGCTATTAAAACTTCAATCCACCACCACCAATTAATCCCATTTCTTCTCTAGCCTCATATATAAAATTTTGGGCCTAATCCCAGCACTTGTTACCACCCAACGTGGAGCAAAACAACAAGCCAAGAAGAGAGCTAGCAAGGTAAAGTCTTAGCTATTGTAAAGTCTTAGCTATTGTTTGTTTGACATTTTTAGTCTTGAAAGTATACGATTTTAGCCATAGAGTCCTTTGGTTTTTCTTGAGTTTTTGGAGTTGGAATTCTGGAATGACTATATGTATATATAAGACCAGGATATTGGAGGCCATGCATGTGATCTACATGATCATGCAAAGCCATCCAATGGTCTAGAATGGCCGTGTAGACTAAGGCCACTCTAGTATAGAATTTGTAAATTTTTCTTGTAATTTGTAGCTTGAAATTTGTTTTTGATTCAAAGTTTTGTGTAAATCTGGAATGGTATGGTAGACCTGAGATATTGGAGGCCATCCAATGGTCTAAATTGGTCCTCAAAGGTCAAACCAATCAATTATGAATTTTTGCTTGGAATTTGTTTGAATTTTTATGGTGTAGAATGGATTTTTGTTTAGATTTTTGTATGAATTTATGTAACTCTATGTGACCAAAGATATTGGAGGCCATGTATGTGATCTACATGATCATGCAAGGTCATCCAATGGTCTAGATTGGTCCATGAAGTCAAACCAATCAATTTTTGGAATGTGGCTTGGATTTATGGAGTTTTTGAAGAATAGAATGAGATTTTATTTAAAACTTTGAATATTCTGGAATGGTATAATAGACCAGTGGTATTGGATTCCATGCATGTGATCTACATGATCATGGAAGACCATCTAATGGCCTAGATTGACCAATTGGGTCAAAACTTATAAATTTTTTTTGGATTTCTTGGATTTTCTTTGGAGTTTTATAAAATAAAAAGGGTCTTTGAAGATTTTTAAATACATGTTGAACCAGTGACCTGGGATGCCATGCATGTGATCTATATGATCATGCAAGGCTATCCAATGGTCATGATGTGGTCAAACATGATCACTATACACTCATATGTAGAAACTTTGAAATTTTGACTTTCTTTGTCTATGCTATGTAAAGTAGATTGAATGAACCTGAAAGAGGCTCCGATAAATCTAAGATTAACTTAGAAACATCCTGGACTGAGACAAAAAAAATTGTGGCATTGGATGGACCACTAGGTGGACCCCATTGAAAGCCCAAGACTATAGGCTTTGCAGCCCACATCAATTTATTCTCATAATAGTGAGAAAATTAAATGAAAATAAAATCCAAAAAATTATGATAAATAATTTGATGGGTTCCCGATGCCCAATAAAAATTTTAGACCCGAACTCTGTACAGTTTGAAAGTTACGACACTCAAAGCACAAGGCAACGAAGCTGCCCTGTTGCACCTGAAATCAGAGCCTTAAAAAGTTGTGATTTCAGCGCCCAAAACCCTTTTTGAAAAAATCTGGGATAAATCAAGAATAGACCCTGACCTGTCTTTAAGGTTTGGGTAAATTTTCATGCGATGATTTGATCAAAATTGTCAGGGAGAAAATCGATAAAAATATAACACAGAATTGTGGAACATGACACCCAGCCAGAAATCAAACTTGACCCTTGATCGGATGAGTCCGATTACATCTTGATCCTTTGACCCTTAAAATATAAAGGAAAAATTTAGATAACTGGCGGATCTTTTCAGAAAGCAGCTGAGTGCTCAATTTCCTGATCGACACTAAGAGTTACGGACCAGACGCTAAGACCCAATAAATCTGGCCCAAAAACCTGATAAGGAAGGACAGATCAGTGATCTATTGATCATGATCAAATCTGATCATATTTTTGAGTTCCACCACCTGAAAAAGATGCAATTATCAGCGCTTTTTCACTCAATTTTTGAAGCACTCAAAAATTCGTCTGGAGTCGAAAATGGCAGGCAATTTGTTGCAGACTGTCCGCCACACTTGTGAAAAATATGAAATTTGAAAGACTAAGACCTAGCACTTGGACCTTGACCCGAGACCTGTGGCTATTTGGGAAATTCCTGATCACATGGTCACTATGAAGCTAACCTGTGATAAGACCCATGTGAATTTGGTCAACCAAGTTAAAAGATTTGGTATAATCTTTTGATGACCCAATAAGGCCCCAAATACCAAATTCTTAGAAAATAGGAATGGTAAAGTGAATGAGGGCTTTGTTAAAAGACCCGGCCCATAACTCGGTAAATCTTAAATGATTTTCTAAGATATGAGCCCAGCCCAAAACATTGTTGATAAAGGCCCTTAATGGATAAATACAAATGCCCCAGACCTTAGAAAGGCCCGTACATCTAGATTTGGATCTAGTAAAGGCCCAAACCACATAAGGCATTGGACCCCTTGGACCCATAATCCATTAAACCCATGACCCATTGGATCTTTGATTTATTGGACTCAAGGCCCATACCCAAAATCATAGGATAAGTAAGATAATTGACCCAGTAATGAACAATCAATTAGCTATCAAATATGGGTGACAGGCTTGAGCATGAGCTTGAATTTGTACTTGTATTTGAAATTGAACTCCTAGACAGAGTTAAACTTGAATACTAAATTTAGGATACATATTTTGATTTTGAATACATTGCTTGAATCAAATGATATATTAGCGACATTATCAGATATGAGTTTGAACTTATACTTGCACTTGATCTTGAACTTGAATTTGAACTGCTAGAAAGAAGTAAATCTTGAACACTGAGTATAGAATACAGAGTTTTGAATACATAACATGAAAGACAGAATTTTATAGAATACAGAACCTCAGAAAATAAAAATTTTAAATATAGAACCTCGAAAATTGGGGTATAAAATACATAAATTTGGTATACAGAACCTGAAAGACATAATTTTATAGTATAGAATCTTGAATGCTGAAATTTAGAATGCATAAATTTGTATACATAATAACCTCATAAATTTGAGTATAAAATACAAAATTTTGAACACAGAACATGAAAGATAGAATTTTGAATACGAAAATTTTGAATATTACAATAAATACTAAAATTTTGAAAGTGGAAAGACGATACCATACAGAATATAGAAGCTTCACATAGTTGATCTCATGAACTGGCTTGTATATGAAAGGATTATTGAAATGTCAGCTGAGGATCGAGTCTAGTTAGACCAATAGGGTCATTGATCATTGTCTTGATTGACTAAACGGTAAAGAGTGCCGACCTTTGTTCGCGCAATTATTGGCATATAGAATACAGAATATGGGACCATGATTGGTGTTTGGTATCAACACCGAATTAATTAAAAAATACTAATAATTAACCCATAAATTATGAACTTAATGATAAACACATAATATCTAAATAATCTAAATTATACTTGATAATTTCGGAAAAATCGTGATGAAATTTGTAACTTTGTGCTTATTAATATCATAATTGTTAGTCTTCTTTTCTAGCTAATATTGTTGTAAGTAATCGAATATCAATCATCCCATGCTTAGATTGTGAATCTCTGTATTTCTTGTTTTAGTTATGAATTGCACCTCATAAACTGATACTTTTATTATAGAATATTACCTTCTTGTTAGATAAGAAATTACTTATGTTAATTGCATTTAGAATTCTAAAGTAGTTTAATCTTGCTTAGTTCTATTTTATCACAATTGTTGGAAATGTCACTTGTACTTACACCTATAGAATTTTCTTACGCTACTTGTGTTAAAAACTCATTACAAAAGTAACTAAGACTTTATTGAGCTTCATCGTTTACAATTGTTTCATTACTCAAAATTTTCAAACTCTAGTCAATAGCGACCCAGCCAGAGTTAGAGGAGCTAAACAAGGAAGGATCCAGAAGCGATCATCGAGCTGAAAGTTAAGCTCATTTTGTCTATAGAGATACCAACACCTGCACTTTGGTTTTGAAAAGATCTTTCCTTTTATTTTTATTTAAGTCCATTACTTTTGAAAACAATTGTTATATCTTTGTAATTGGGATTGCATGGACATGATCTCTTCTAAGGTTTTACTTTTGAAAAAATCTCTTGAAAACTATCTTATTTATATTTTCATACTCGTTTGAATTTGTTACGATCAAGTCATAAATCCGAACTTGTCCGATCAGGTTAACGAAAATGGAAAGTTAAATAGATAGTATTTAACTAATGTTTCTGTAACTACTTTGATAAATAAAATTAATCATTTCCGTAATTTAACCATTTCTCGCGATATTTAATATATATATATATATATATATATATATATATATATATATATATATATATATAATATGTGATAATTTACATGAATGGGGAAATGACGTGGACTCGAAATGCCTGAATACGAAAATGACTATGAGCGGCGTGTTGTCACGCCGACCCGCATCACTGGCGCCGCCAATGGACCGTGAGTGTAGCGACCCGAAATCTCACAAAGGCTGATTGTAAGATCTTAGGTTATACCTTCGTATCACAAACCATAAAAACATAATGAGTCAATAAACAACAGAAGATAAAAATTTTAAAAATAATAATTAATTGCAATAAAACCCATGAACATTTTCTTATTCCAATTATATTTCTCACATAATTAAAAAACTTAAACATTCTTAAAGAAATACTAGCTGATTATAGTCTACTACATTTAAAAGCCAACCATAAGAATAGAAGGGGAAGTAAATAACTAGGCTATGAAACCTTCATCGTCATCTATTTCAAGTTTCTGAGTACCACGTGCAGTCTCATCACCATAGACTCATATGTTATCCTCAATTACACCTATCTCATCTGACCACCCACATCAATAAGGGGTGTAAGTTTACACTTGTATGGACCAGACATGCAATCTGTTGAAGCATAAGATATCAAGTATTGTAATAGGAATATTTCTATATCTCATGACTGTGTGCTTGTGACAGACATAATCTCAATAAATCGAAATAAATTGAACATGATAAATCTCATCACATTCTTATTTAGTTAGACTCCATCATGCATAAGATATTGGGTCTAATAACTTTTTAGACTCCGTCATTGTAATATCTCGAAAAATTGAGCGTTTGACTTTGACCTCAGGATCCGTGCCCTATTGATCGTAGATTTGACCAAGCGATGGTCAAACTTTGAATTCATAGAGTGATGAACCGACGTGGTGCATGTGCGACCTGAGTGTAGTAAATGGTGTTAATTTTGAGCTACATACACCTATCTCTGGTGTATGCGTTTAACATCGAAACCAAAGGAGGATATAAGGGTTTAATAACCCTAGAATCCTTTTATTCTGGTTGGTGAAGAAATTAAGAAGAGAGAGAGAGGGAGGAAACAAGAGGAGTAATTGAGAAGGAGTGAATGCAAATCAAAGGGCTGATTAGAGAATTTATTGTTGGATTCAAAGCGATTTGGGATCGTTGAAGCAAAGGCTAGAACCCTAGCCATCAAAACCAACAAATCAAATCCTTAAAGGGATTGTTGAGGTGAGTTTTTATTGAAGTTAATGCATAAATTGTCAATGATTAAATTCAGTTAAATGTGCTTAAAATATTAGATTAAAGGCTTAGAAAAGAAAGGGAAAAGATTTGGAAGAACAGCCAGAAAGGGGGCTGAATCGGACCAAATCGATTAATCGAAATTGGGATTCGATTAATCGATTTTGGTCTGAAAGTTGAAAAGTCGGGTAAGCCCGATTTCGATTAGTCGATTTGGATGTTCGATTAATCGATTTGAAAATTGACTAATCGACTGGGTACCTCCAGTGGCTGGAGAAACATGACCTCGGGAAATCGACTAATCGAGTTGAGAAATCGATTAATCGACTTTGGATTTCAATTAATCGATTTGGGATCAACTAATCGATTTCAGACTTTCGACCACTCGATTTGAGAATCGACCTTACTATGTTAGAGATTTTAATTAATCGATTTAGGATCGATTAATCAAAATTGGATCTCGATTAATCGATTTTGGAAATCGATTAATCGATTTGGATTTCGATTAATCGATTTGGGTTTCGATTAATCGATTTTGGGAATCGATTAATCGACTTTGGCAGTTTGACTAAACTTTATAGTTTTACTTTGAGATTCATGGAGGGTCTAGGACCTTCTTCATTACATCTTTAGTGATGTATTGCGTATGTTATGATGTACCTTAGGTGGTACGTGTGAAAGCGAGCACAAGGAGCTGCATGGGACCTTGATGCTTGAACCTTCAGAGAATTGAGGTAGGGAACACCCTGAACATGTACTTTAATTGCAAGAGCATGTATGTAGTAATATGTTTATCAGAATTTCAATGTTTTAACTATGACAAGTTTTGTGAAAATGGGTGTGTGTGTGACACCAAGAATGTGATAAAGGCATCTGTGTGATGCGAGTAATTAAGATCAAGTAATCTAATGAAAATAAGACATCCCCAGAGGATGAGAAAGTAATAAAGGCATCAGTGGATGCAAGTAAGTTATACATCCCAGGGATGTATATGTGATTGAATAATTACTGTTGAGACTTAACTGATATAAGATAGCACTTTACACGATGAACAACTATATGTAAAGCACATGTTATTTTTGTTATTTGAGGTTTGTTTAGGATATTTCACCGACGTGGCGGGATGCCCACGACTGACGCGGTAGGATATCCGTGACCGGTAAGGCGGCCAATCCGTAAACCAGTGAGGAGATTTTTCCGTACACAGTAAGCACATCCCAGGGATGCTGAGATGAGTTTAACCCTGCCGTTTAGCGAGAAAGGGGCTTGGGTCGTATTCTCAGGGAATACATTTTTAACAACTGTCTATTTAGATGACGATGAAGGGTATCTCATCGGGGCTCGATGCTATATTGCTCAAGGATTACTTAAGTTGAAGATTTAAGTTTTGCTTTAGGCCTATTCAGTGTCATTCATGATAAATCAACAATAAAGTAAGACATGCTAATTACCAGTAAACCTGAATGCAAATCATCAATTTTTAAACTGTTTTTCTAGCAAATGCATAGACTCATCATGCTTAGAATATCATAGAATATATGTGAGATTTTAATTTATATGTTCATTATGATTTTTCCTATTGAGCTAAGATGTAGCTCACCCTTTAGACTATACGTCGCAGGTCCTTTGTTAGCAGCAGCTGAGGCTTCGGGAGGCATAGATCAGGGTGATTCGGATTACGTGCCTAGAGACAAGTTTGAGCCTCCTCCCGAGGACTTCTCCTAGGAGACTCTGCTGTGTACTTTGATAGAGAGTAATTTTTGAGAGCAGATTTGTACTGCTTGATATGTCAAGCCTTTATTTTTGGTAAACAATGTAATTAAATTAGATTTATTTCTTTTGGCGAACCATTTGGGGTGATCTGTTTATCACCGATGGTTCAGATCGGTTTTCTATTCATGCAGTGGCATGAAAGTAGAACTGTCTTTTGTTGGTGCCAGATGGGCATGTTACTTTTTCACTTTATGCAATTGTTGCTTTATTTGTTTATCTTGGCTTGTTATACCAATGTTCCGTGTATAGTTTTGGAGCACGATCTGGAGGATCGTGCCGATGGCACGAGTTTCGGGGTGCCGAAATCCGGGCTGTCACAGTCATGTTCAAGACGTTGAGTCTAATGCTTCTTATTCATGGTTAGTTAAACTCTATCATGCACAAGATGTTGGGTCTAATGGTGCCAAACCTCGGGGCTAGATATGAGATGCTAACAAGTTTGGAGGAGTTGGCGGGGTCAGTTCACTGTGATAATGCGTCAATGAGAACATTGACATTATGGAGTGGTGGAGGATGTGACGAGGTCAATACTCGAGCTTGCAGTATGATGCCTAGGGCGCGTGATATGATGCTAGAGGACACGCGACATCTTGATGCCGGGACGGAACGGCACGGCATGTGGTGTCAGGACGACACACGACATGGGAGCCAAGAGGGCCTCGCGACGTGGTCGCGCTGTGAGGACGCGACACAGTCGCATGGGGGTCATGACACAGACACGACATGGCCAGGTGGGCTAACGATCCGAGGCATTGCGGTATGAACAGTAAAGTATGTCAAACCAAGGGGTTTCAGATTCTCCTACTATTTTGATTGAATTATTGTTTTACCCTTATATAGGGGAAGGGAGCTCGGGAGCTATTCCCCTCCACACAGGACCTTCTCTTGTCAGAGGGGGTGCAAGTGTCTCCTAGGCCTGATAGGGTGGGCCTAGGACGTCAACACAGTGATGTCGTGTGACACCCATGCGAGGTTGAAGTATGGCCTGGACTACGCGTCGCGGTGCATACAGCTGGGCAACTTCGCTAGAACACTTGAGCGCTGCGTGGGACTCGGTAGAGCGCGACAGCATAAGGGCTGCGTGGGACTTCGTTGAGCACGATAGCATGAGTTAGGTACGCGACTGTAGGCTTGGCCCAGTATGCGAGCAAGAAATGACAGCATGGGAAGCTGCATGCCAATTCTATTGTGAAGCGAGGTACTACTGCAGTGCACAGGGTGAAGCTTGAGCAGGCCAAGTATGGAACAGTGGTGCAAGCAAGCGTGTCGTAAGGGACACGATACATCATATGGTAGGCCGTAAAATAGAGGTAACCATGAGGGGGAGCTCTCGTCCTCTAGGCGGATGGTATCAGAGTTGATGAAAGAGATTGGTTGGCTTCGTTGCATGCGGTAGCGAAGTACCGCGCGGGTTGATAGCGCGTCGAAGGATGCCCTTGTGACTGTTGGTATCAGAGATGGCTGACTTAGCGCATCAGACATTAGGTGTCGCACGGGCTGACACTGCTGGAAGAGTGACCCCGTAACAACTGGCTCCCCCAATGCATGGCTGCTTCCTCCTACAATTCAGACTTCGGAGGATGATGACAAAGATGATGCTACCTCATAGTCATTCTATGAAGAAGTTATAAATTAGGCCAATTTTATTCGAACGACCTATTATTTATATATATATATATATATATATATATATATATATATATATATATATATATTAAGTTTTTAGGATATTGTATCTAGTTTGTTTATTGTTCTTTTTTAAATGAGGCCAATTTTGATGTAATGGCCTAATCGATAAGTAAATATATGTTTCATATTATAAATATTTATACCCTGTATATAAAAACAGAATATAATTCTCAAATTTTTTGTGGCATAGATAGCACAGTCTGGTTTTCATATTTCCAATAATGCTCCTCATATCAATAGCCATATACAATTTTCCTTTCAATTTTGCTCTTCCAAAGTTTTTTAAATGACAACAATAGGTGTAAATGCATTTATTGGGATTTTCATATTCCCAATAATGCCCCTCATATCAATAGTTATATATAATTTTCCTTCCAATTTTGCCCCTCCAAAGTCTTTTATATGATAATAGTAGGTGTGAATGCATTTATTACAGTTTTCATATTTTTAATAATGCCCCTCATATCAATAGTTATACACGATTTTTCTTCGAATTTTGTCCCTCCAAAGTCTTTTAAATGACAATAGTAGGTGTTAAGACCTGAAAAGTACCACTTTTCACCTCTTAACTTAATCTCTGTTAGACCCTTAGTCATTTAATAAGTGTGTGTTAAGCCCTTCTTGTAGGTAATAAGCAGCAGCTGCAGATAAGGCCCTAACCATGCCAAGAAGCCTATTGTTGCCCCAAAAGTTTCTCAGAAGAAAGGAGGTTGGACCCAAACAGAGAATTGACTGCAACATAGGCACAACAAAGCAGCAACAAGCTAAGAAATGAGCCTTGCGCAAATATCGCAAGGTTCAAATGAATAAAAAAGAATGCTTGGGTTTCTAAAAAGACGCCAATGCTTTCGCCTTGTTCTCATACAGATGAATGACAAAAGAGCGAGAAAGTAGACTTTGCGATTTTCATGAGCTCGATCCCATAAGCTCTCGCTGTCAGCGTGACTCAAGAAAGGAGCCTTTAATCTTTGTGCGATTCACTGAGGAGAGAGAGCTCTAAGCATTCTTCTTATGCTGCATTGTCGCCCAAAGGCATGGGATACAGACCTTGAGGAATCGCCACGCGATCCAGAAGCCCATGCACCTTGCTTCTTCGCGAGGATCCCCGCAAGATTCACCAAGGAACGAATCGCGCGTGCAATTCTTGCACCATTCAAATGGAAAGAGCAATCCCGCGACGACCAGAGCATCCCCGCGATGACCAAAGTATCAATCTCGCGACTGTAAGAGCTTCAAGTCAATCCAATCCCGCGACTCCAATTCTATCACGCGACAAGACCTGGAAATCCTTTCTACTTAGCGAGGCTCGTGATCTTAACTTCTCCCTACTTCTGCAGGGGCAATCTGGGAACTTCCAGCAACTAGGGCACGTACTCCAATCTCCGTGCACATTCCCCGAAGCATCCAAAGAATAGAAATGGGCCACGATAGCATTGATAAATTAGGGCTTTCCTAACCCTAATTCTCACAGAGCTGACTGCTATATAAGCCTAAGCCTAGTTTAGGTTTAGGGACTTCTTTACTCCTTCTTCTTGAACCAACTGTAGAATTGTAGTAGGCTAAGGTTAGGGTTTAGGCAGCTTCTTTTTCTCTTTTTCTTCTCTCCTTAGTCCAACACTTGCTGGCTATGCCTTTGTATGTCTATTTCGAATAGTTTTAATAGAGTTTTATAATAGGATTTTATGCATATATGGGATTGGTATTTTGTGAGTTGTTCTGTACAGGATTGCTGCCTTAAGATTCTCCATTGCTAAGTTGTATTGTAAGCAATGGAGGATTATTTTTAAGGTTTTATTTAGATCTAAGTGACCTGTGTGTCCAGGTTAGGCACATTATAGGCCTATGCCCCACCACAGGATACACTAAATCTGAATCCCCATGGGAGCTTGAGCTGGTAGCCTTGTGAACATGGTGGTGGCAGCAATCTTCTTGTTCTATCTTAGACCTCTGTGAGGAAGATAGCCTCTGTGAATAGTCTATGACCATTCAAGTGGACAGGTTATAGCCCTAGGGTGAGGCCAATCCACAGATCTAAGATATATTCTTCTTCTCTGCACTTGTGCTTATAGCCTTGTGAGAGATTGTGCAGAGACAGACTCCCCTGTATTTGTATAGACCCACCATCAGATGACAGATCTAATCTGGCTGTAGAGATTGTAGGCTTGTGACTGGATCACTGCTGTCTTTCTAAAGCAGTGAACAACTAGGCTTAAAAGCTGGTACTCAAACTCTTGTTGGTTCTGTGTGTCCAGACTAGTGCACATTGCAGGCCTAGCCCCACACACAGAACTTTAGAGGTTGAGGTTCCTATGGATTCTTGAGCTGGTAGCCTAGAAGAAGTAGTGCCTACAATGATAAACTTGTTCTGACCCATCTCTAGACTGTGGTCCCCCTATTGGATAGTCTGTGACCATTCAAATGAACAAGTTATAGCCATAAGGGATTGGATCATGGCGCAGAGGTGAGTTGGATCCTTTCTCCTCTTTGGTGATAATGTAGCCATTGGACAGGATTTCTATAGCAGCAGATCTGAGTCTGAGTTATAGAACCTATCAGATCTGTACCTAATAGCTTACTTCTCACCCTTTTATATTTATTTTCTCACACTCCATCATTCTTCTCAACCATTTCTATAGTTTAGGCATTAGGTTACCTTAGGATTTAGACAATAGTGACCTTAAATTTCCTTCCATTTAGGATTGTCAGATCTGTAGCCAGATCTGGAGGGCCTACTAAAGATAGCTCCCTTGGAGCTTTAGATTAACTTTTTCTGTGGGACAAACTCTTACTTATTAAAACTTGCTACAATAGGCCATGTATCTTACAGGACTGTATATTTTTAGGCTTGCTGCTCTGTAATCCACCTTTAATTTTCACTAACTCCATTCTTATCACCATTCCCAATAAAGTTAGCAGCAAGTACTTAAAATAGCCCAACAGTAGGTGTGAATGCATTTATTGTAAGAAAAAATGGCTAGGATGTCTTTATTTTCAATCTAAAGTGATTCCTTCTCAATCAAAGTTTCACATGCTTAAACTATGATTACTTTGTATTAGATGATAAGAGATCATTTTTCATCCCAATTTTCTTCATAACATATTTTGAGATCAATTTTCTATCATCGAATGGTAAAATTTTGAATTCACAAGGAACACATCCCAAAAAAGTAATCAGAGAACCACTCGTCATATATGCCATGATCTTGTTATTTTTTGGGATGTTTACCTTGTAGAATCAAAATCTGTTTGTTTAATGGTATGCCTATAATCTCAAGATCTATAGTGTCAAAATTTTGGGAAGAAAGTTTTCTTCATCGTATGATTCAAAGAAGTCAATGGCTTAAAGTATGTGAAACCCGAGTCAGAAAGAAAGAACCATTGATTGTAAATAAAGATACCCTAATTACCACATGACTAATCACAATGCATTTATGACAAGGGAACCTTTATTTGCCTAATCGAATTAGAAGAAGAATCTTTGATTGTAAATAAAGGGATCCCTCATATACTGAAAATCATTGAATGGATCAAAAGTTAGAGTTTTTCGTCCCAATTAATCTTCCACTAGCATTAGACGGTTAGTTTTTATTCCGTGTGACACAAATCCCAAAAAGTAATTCGGACATAACGCTTGAGCGTGATGTGTGTCACTTGATTTTTGGGTTAATTTTGTAATATTAGTAAATACACTGTCTAATGATACACCTGTGATATCAAGATCATTTGTATCTAAGATTAGAATGAAAATTATCTCAGTGTATGATTCAAAGCACCCAATAGTTTTAAGCACAAGTGCCTTCCAAGATTTGGTAGACGCAAAAATAAGGGTAACCTTGGGGACCATAGTGACCAAACCCATGTTTTTTTTTTCGAAAAAAACTCATTTAAAATGCATATTTTGGAAAAAAAGAAAAAACTCCGGAACAAACATTTTTTTTGAAAAATTCCCGTTTAAAAAGAAAAAGCATTTTAAACCTTTTTTTTTTTTTTTCAAAAAATACGATTTAAACCCATATTTTCCTGTTTAAAACCCTTGATTGGTCAAAACATGTATATTCTTTATTTTTTATAATTATTAATATATTTTTTATTTTCATAATTTTCTCATTTTTTCCAGAAATTACCAAAATTTACAATTTTTTCATATATTTTCAGAGTCGTTCTATTCTCGTGCCTATACTTGGTCACTATGCTTGTGACAATTATTGAGAGAAGACGAAATAGTCTTGTTGTCTAATGGTAACTCTATTTATAATTCAAGATTTTTCCTTCTCAACCTGAGTTTTATTTGTTTTAACTGTTAGCTACTTTAAATCAAATAATGAATATCGTTTTTCTTCCGAATCTTCCACGCAATTGATCTTGAGATCATGCGCCTACCATCGGACAATCGGATTTTTATTCTAGATGACATATATCCCAAAAAGTTAACATAATCATGAGCGCACATCAACATAGTTCTTAGACCACTTTCCAGGATATCTGTAATATGGAATCAAAATTTAATATTACTACGTACATCACACGTGCACTGCCATATATATATATATATATATATATATATATATATATATATATATATAGTTATAGTTATAGTTATAGTTATAGGCATGTGACCTCTCTTACTTTGCTCTAATATCCAAGGTAATGTTCTTCTTTTGGACCCTCAATTGATTGTTATATACCATAACAATCAATATTTGTCGATAAATCACAATCGAAAAAATACTTTGTCAAATATGTTCAGCCTCGCATGGATTGAAAGCCTGTTAAATTTGGGTAAAATTTGAGTACCACACATAAACCATAGCAAAACAATAATCAAATTGAGTCTGAGCTTTTCTGAGATGAATTTAAGAACGACACAAATAATTGCTTCTTTGAGAAAATGCAGAAATCTAAGTAACTTAAGAACGCATCTAGGAAAAGCTAGGAATCAGAGTCTGCTAAGAATCAGTAGGATTCCGAATTTTCAAAATTTTGAGTTTTTCCCTAAAAAGTCAGGATTCACCTAAACGAGCCTTTTAGACTTTTTTGAAAATAGATATTAACTTTTTATTAAATATTTACAATATATCAATTTTCTATTTTTAAAATAAATGGGTTGGGCCGGACTTGAGCTTGGGCTGTTTATTGTGGTTTGGGATTGGGCTTCGGATCATAAGCCCGCCATGTGCTCGGGTTCAGCTCAGTTCAAATCTATTGGACTGGGCTTATTTTATCCAAGCCCGGCCCATTGCTATCCGTAGTTTTTGTCACTCTGATCAAAATAATAGTGCACCCTTTCCTTGTATTTGCAACCCGTGCTCTTTAAGAATGGCCACTATCATGATCATCATTTCCTATGAGCTTGTACTGGTAATCTACCCATTAATTGAAAAGAGTGTCGAGTTGATAGTGCTATGTGTTCAGACTAAGTCATTAGTTGACTATGTAAAATAATATTGATTAAATTTGACCTAATTTTACCACAACATAGCATGATAGACTCGACAAATGACTACAACTGATTTATTAATTTAATGTTATGAATTAATATTTTTATGTTTTAAGTTAATAAAATCTCATAAATCTAATGGCTTAGAAAAACAGTGCTTTCACAGATGTCATAACTATAAGTTAATTAAAAAAAGTGTTATGAATTAATATTTTTTTGTTTTTATTATTTTTTATAATTACGTAAATAGAAGTTTTTTAAACAAAAACAAAAACATGTCATTAAGTTACAAAAACTTATGCCTTGATATGTTAAAAGCCAATCGAGTACATCATTTTTGAACAAAATATATCATATTATATTTAAAGTTAAAAAGATATTTTTAAGCAACAAAATAGATGCTTATGTTATTCAAAAAGTTGGTACACTCCCTCTATCGTGAGGGAGTAGGTTATGGGTTCGAAACTTGTCCTCCACACTGTTTCTCATCCAATGGTTTGGATTTTGATAGTTAACCCTCGCTACTGTAGTTGGTGCTCCCTCACACTGCTCCGCAACTGTTATATGTATATGCGTGTTTGCTCCTCGATTTTTGAGACTATCTTGGCCGAATGACCGTATAAAAAAACACAGAAAAAGTACAACCAAAACAAGGGTAATATTTATTCCTTCCTACTAGATTATTAGTGGGCGCCTACGGTAAAACGCAATTTCCCACCCAATGGGTTGGATTCTGGTAGTTAACTCTCGCCACTGTAGTTGGTGCTCTCTTACACTACTCCGCAACTATCATATGTATATGCATGTTTGCTCCTCGATTCTCAAAATTATCTCGGCCGAATGGCCGTATAAAAAAACACAAAAAAAGTACAATCAAAATAAGGGTAATCTTTATTCCTTCCTACTAGATTATTAGTGGGCGCCTACACTAAAACCGCTAACCGCATTTGGTTGATGGCAATTTTTTTTTTTCAGTTTCACACAACATGGATCTTGAGACCGTGGGGGTGCCATCAGGCCGTCAAATTATTTATTTCATGATGCACGTACTGTAAGAAGTGGCTATAAATCATGTTAGAGCATAATAAATGCCATGTGATTTAAGGATATTTTTTTGACATTTTTCACGTAGAATAAAAAAGTGACCACCTCAGCATATCCATGGCCTCAAAACCCCTTAGTTTCAAAGAGGAATCAAAATTGATCACCATCGTATGATGCAATAAAGTGGTACGATGGAATAAAGTCGACGGTTCTTAATGCAGGCCCCCACCAATAATATGGTAGGAGCGAATATGTTTATGTTAAGGAATGTATCACAAAGACCCAAAAATTTAGAAAATTCGTTGAATCGCTAAATTGGCCAAAAGATAAGCAAACCACATCTTCGAAGATTTTTTTTCAACAAAATGAATCTTCAGATCATGTCGTATCTATCAAACGATCAGTTTTTTATTTCACATATAACAGATCCTTAAAATATTACCCTAAAATCATGCTTGAGTGTAATGTATGCCTGAAGATGCAAAGGATATTTTTTGGAGATGTGACATAAGGAATAAAAATCGAGGTGAAAAACAATCTCAATCATCTAATCTGAAGCAATCAATGATTTTTAAAAAGGTTGCACAGATTGTTTGGACGTTAATAGAGGTACCTGCACTCATTTACTCCCTCTAATCAAACTTTTTTTTCTTTTTTTTCAAAGGATTGAACCGGCAAACCCATTAGTATTTCAAACTTCCAGTTCAAGCTGCAGGCTCAACCATGACCATGTGATGTAGTCATTACCTTCGCTGTTCAAATTCATATGATCGAAAGGTGATTGAGCCAAAACCTTTACTAGCTTATAACAGGGAAAAGGAAAATGAAAATTGAGAATCAATCTTGCAAAGATAAAACAAAATAAAAAATAAACAGAAGAGCATTATTTATTTATTTTTTGAGTAAAATAAAAAAACCTGCCACCTCAAGGTTGGAAATTTGCTCCCTATATATATATATATATATATAGGGAGCCGGTTCCGTCCTCCAAGGTCTATGTGGCACCGAAAATACTATTTGAATGCCACATGGAGCAAGGGTTGATGGTTTAGAGCACTATAAAAAATAAAAAAAAATTTGAACCTTTTCTTTTCAAAATAAGTCAGCTCGATGGGTTTCAATGGCCATATTTCAAAGTTCAATAAATACACAGTGGAGATGAGCTTTCAATATTTTCCCTTTTGTAAAGATGATCTAAGCAATGAACCGGAGCTCCACCCAACATCGAAAAATAGACGGTGACCGTTCTCCCATGGAGGAAAGACACCTTTTCCATATATATAAAGCAATCACAGGACAAAAAATAGACGGTGACCGTTCTCCCATGGAGGAAAGACACCTTTTCCATATATATATATATAAAGCAATCACAGGACAAAAAAGAGACAAAAGAGAATATTGAAGATTATCAAAAGAGGACTGGAAACAAGATAAGATCGATTGAAGGTTCTGAAGAACTACAAAAAATTGAGAAGAAAAACTAATTTTCTTTCTCTTATAATTGAAGGGTGATGTCACCTCTCCTATAATTTACCTACTAAAATAAGAGACGAAAACTGCCAAAATTATAACACCTCCCCAGAATGTTACATCACATTTTTATCTCCCTTCCAACCCAAGTATACCCTAAAAAAAAGACATTCCGATCAGGAGCATTCAAGTCGTTGCCTTTTTGCAGATTGATGATTACCTCCATTAGATAAAGTCATCTCACCAGCTTCGTTATTTCCGGTTTCCTGTTTGAATCCAAAAGTCCAACCTGCAAAATCAGATTCTGAGAATAGGGAGGTTGGCGTCGCTTGGTAAAATGCAAGGGGTACCTGTTTTATGCGCCGTCCGATCTGCAATTGAATTATTTCAAAGGTTTAAAAGTTTATCATAGCAATATAGTGAGTAAACAAGACAATAATTCTAGTAGCAGCAGGCATTTAGGTACGATATGTGGAAAAATGTTTGTCTGCATTATCTCAGAGATTGACAATTGTAAGAACCATGTAGTCGGCTTTTGATTGACAAGATGATATATATATATATATATATATATATATATATATATATATATATATATATATATGAATGTGCGTATGACCGCATGGAGGATCCATGCATTCGAACCATGTGGCACCCATTCATGGGATCGGCTGCCACGGCAACTTGCCCAAGGACGATCAGGTCCATTGAAAAAAAAATGAAAAGGGTGTATAGCCACGGTCCAAAATGTGGTCAAATGTTCAAAATTTCAATGCACCAAGTGAGCCAGGTGGTAAGCAAATTTTGATCATGGATTTCAGGGGCAAAAGGTTCTGAAAAAAGTAAAATATTTTTTAAATTACATACCACATGGCATGTGATCTTGGGTTCGAACGCAAGTGTTCATCCATGCATATATATATATATATATATATATATATATATATATATATATATATATATATATATATATATATATTGGCTGCTGCATCTGAGTGCAATTTCAAGTTCCTTCTCATCAGCTAGGACCTCAACTGAGTCCCATGCGGGTGAAATAAGACGTGCATGAATACTGAATCTAATCTAATAATGAAAAAACCCAAACTTGAATGCGCTCGCTATGTTAGGTAGAATAATCCAGATAGGATGTGGGCTCTGGAAAGAAATTATAAGAGCTACTAAACAATAGGAAACTTCAAAAATATTAGGAGAGATGCAGCAAATTTCATTTAAAAATGACAAAATCTACAGCTACAATTCTTTTTTTAATTTATTTTATTCTTTGATTGGCAACTGTAAGCATAATTTTTAGCCACATAATAAAGTAATGACTTAAAACAGAATGGATCTGAAAATTATTTCCAACAGGAAGGATAAAATGTGCCACTGGAATCTCTCACCCTCATATAAGAGGAGTCTAAGCTGCTATGTTGGATTGTGATCCAATAGTACCCATTTCCGCACCATCTGGTGGAGACGATTCATATTGGAATTCCAGTGCAAAAAAAAAATCAACTTCATTTACATGATTCTGTTTTTTATGAGCGACTTCTCATTGGCTGGAGATGCCAAACCGTTTCTTTCACCCACAGGGATTGAAGAAATGGTACATTCCAGTCGGAAACAGCTGGAAATCATGGAATTATTATTGGACTATCTGATCTGCAAAGAGAAACCAAACAGAAGCATGCCCTTATTTATTCTTAAATTCCATAAATGAGACGTCATAGCAGGAATGTGAAGCTTGAGAAAGAAAGAGAGAGAAAATTAATGGTTCTAAACTAGGGTTAGGGATAGGTGAAGAAAAAGAAGAGAAGGAAAAGAAAGAGGAGGAAGAAAAGAGATGGATAAAAATAGTATTGTTTGTTATTCACACATCCCAATGCATTAAGGGTGTGTTTGGGAACTAGTATTTGGATTTGGGGGAAGTATTTAAAATCCAGTCATTTCAAATACTTACATTTACAAATCTACTGTTTGGATGTTTAGGCAGTGTATTTGCATTTCAAATCCAGTTTGCATTTTTCTCCTAATGAACATGAAACTAAGTTTTGTAATTTAGCTAGTCACATGACATCTTCTTTTGACACAAAACTGAAAACTTGAAAGGCATGCAATTTCAGCTAGGGCTGTCAGCGGATGGGGTTGAGCCAAAATTTGGCAGCCCACTGAAAATGGCATATGACCTGACATGATGGTGCACCCGACCCAACCCGAAAACCTGATCCAACCCATTAAAAACACATATTTTTTATACTATATATATAATATCGGGTCGACCCGACTTATTTTTGGACCGACCCAACAGAAGGTCGAGTCGGATGTCTCATGCCCAACCCGGTACCCAACCCGGTCAGTAAAAAAATATTTTAGCTGCATTAGTTAGGCATAGAGTCGACCTAACACATTGACAAACCTAATTTCAGCCATCTTTTAGACTTAAGTTCAACACAGGACATGCATCCATAATAGCCTCTTTTAGACATAATTTTAAACACATAAAATGCATGAACTATCAACTCTTGTTGAGTTTGTGTTTTCATGAACTTCTTCCTCACAAAGGCACGTCTTTATTCATATTTACCAAATTAAGGTTGGCCTTCTAAAGCTTCCCCCTCCTCATGATCTTTAACTACTACTTTAAGATCTTCTACATCTACAATGGGAAGCACACAAGAGAATTCTTCTTATATCACTTCTCCCCTGAAGTTTAGTGAAGGGGGCATCCTCAAAGAAAGTAACATCTCTAGACACAAACCTCCTCCAAGTAATGAGATCATATAACTTATTAACCTATCTGTGATGGAGGGTATGAACCAAAGATAATGTTGCGGGTAGGGACTGTAGAGTTTGGAAGTTGAATGCTAAAGGGGTTTTCTCTGTCAAATCCTTCTATAACTATTTATTAAGTCTGGCGCCAGTTCTGGCCCGTCACTCCTCTTGGAACAAATTTTGGAGCGTTAAGATTCCCCATAAAATCAAATTCTTCACTTGGTCTGCTATTTGGGGAAGATGTCTCACCGGAGATCAGTTGGTCCGTGGGGGAATCAATATTCCTAACAAATGTATGCTTTGTATGAGTAGCCAAAATATGTGAATCATGTCCTGCTACATTGTCCTTTTGTCTCTATAATTTGGGGGATTTTCTTGACGGCTTTTAGCGTTTACCTGGTTTTACGTTGCTTTGTGGAGTTGTTTCTCTTCCGATGGGGAAAGATTTGCATGGAGGGAGTGGAAAAAGACATTTGGGACATCACGACATATGCAGTTATTTGAGCTATTTGGCTGGAAAGGAATGCTAGGGTCTTCAGGAAGATTGACAAACCTGATTTCATGGTAATCAGATTTGCTACCGATTTCATCATTAGTTGGCTGATGGGCAGAGGCTTCGATCACATCGACACTGGTCCCTTTGAGGCTCAAAGCTGGCTGAGTCTTAATTTGGTGGGTTAATGGGGTGCCGCTCACATTTCATTCGCTGAGGTCTGGGCAGCTCACTGTTTCTCGAGGATTTGTGGTATTTTTCTTCTTGCTCTTGCCTCTCCATCTGGGTAGTTGCTTGCTACCTGCTAGCCAGGGTATGGCTCTTATGTACCCTTTATGTTTCTAATATAATAGTTTGTTATCTATAAAAAAAAATAGCTTTGGGATCTAATTTGTCACGATTGATTTCAGGAATTTGAGCAAAGGCTAAACAACCAAAGACTCTAGGAGGGACAGGAAAAAAGGAGTTTTAAAGGTGTTAACATGCTTTGAGGGGACTTTCCCTGCAGAATTGGTGAAGACACTCTATTAATGAGAAAGCATGCTGTGAGAACCGCTTCACTCCAAAATTCCTTGGGAACATTCCTTCCAATCAATAGTGCCTGAGCAATTTTCAAAGGTGACAATTCTTCCTTTCGGTTACCCCATTTTGTTGAGGGGTGCAAGGACATATTGTCTGCCACTAAATCCCATCGTTTTGGAGGTAGTGCTGGAGAAGATGAGAAGAATATTCTCCCTCATTAAATGATCGAAGAGACTTTATGGAGGCATTGAACTAATTATGAATGAGTTTATTGTAAACTGGGATAATAAAATCAACTTCATTTTAGTTTTCATCATGTATATGGTGGTGAGATGGGTACAATCATCAATAAAGAATATGAAGGAACAAAGCCCGAATATCGAAGTGGTTGGAGAAGGACCCCATACATCAAAATGAACAACCTCAAACGGACTATTACTTTGACTACCACTACGAGGATAGGACACTTGAATGTGCTTTAAGAGCCCACACGCTTCACACTTGAAGGAAATACTATCAACCGTCTTAACTTTTGTCGGAAGAAAATCTCTAGTCGTGGTATAGGCACATGACCACAAGGTGCATCCCACAATTCAATCTCTCCAATTGACATAGCCATAGTAGCTACAGATCTTTGAATCCTTTGATTTTTATCATTTCTTTGTCCTTCAAATACGTAGAGCCTTCTATCTTCTCGACCACGACCAATAAATTTCCCCATTGACAGATTCTAAAAGACACAATAAGAAGGAAAGAAGGTCACACAGCAATTTTGATTTTTAACTAGGCTACTAACAGATGAAAGGTTGATAGCCGTTTTAGGAACAAATAATGTAGAGAGTAAAGAGATAGAACCAGCTTGGACAATCCCTTTACTAATAGCAAGAACAAGGGATCCATATGCAATACGAATATGACACTAGTCAGACATGGGTGACAAGGCATGGAATAGGGATGACATCTTTGCCATATGATCTATAGCACCAGAATTGACAATCCAAGAGATTCAAAGAGAACTTCAGGCATGAGCTGCTCTGGTAACATCAGTCTCAGCCAAGGTAGTTAAAGCGGTGTAGTGAGGTTATGGTGAAGAGGTCTACTACGCCATGGGAAGGCTATTTATTATTTTTTATTATATTTATTAATTAGTAGTATTTTTTTTTATTTCTTTCTATTTTTTATATAGGAAGAAAAAATTAAAAATAAAATAATATATATATATATATATATGAAGAAAAAAAATCAACTAATGAAGCATAATACTTTGATTCTGATATTGAGGAATTCATGTTCTAGACATAAACAAATATCAATAAATACACATCAAATATGAAACATAACAAATTTGCAGCATGATAAATATAAATAAATAAATATGAAATATAAATAAATATAGAATATTAAAAAATATTTAAAAATTAAATACACATATCGTAGTGTCGCCAACACTGAGGTTCTGTCGACGAGGGATAAGCCAAGGTTTCATTATGAGAGAGAGAGAGAGAGAGAGTCGAGGATTTTGTAACTTATAAATTGGGTTTTTGTAACTTGTAAGTTAACTTTTGTAACTTATATATTATAAAAATGTTATAACTAAGTATTATAAGTAATAACAATGTCATACTTATAATTTATTTATTTTATGAGTATTATACGTTATTATCCAAAAAACTCAAATAGCATGCATAGCGACGCTATAGTATTATTCTGCCATGGCGACGCTATGGCGTTACTTTTTAGCCATCATGGCTATTTGGTTGTATATGACGTTTCTCATCGCTATTTGCCATGCCAAGGCTATAGCGTCGCCTTGACGACCATGTTCTTAACACCAAGAAGACTATACCTATTCAAATCATAGAACATCTACCACCAATAACAACTTGGTTTCCTTTCATACTTGAGAAACCTCAATACTGAAGATGTCTACAGGGCACTTCCAATGCAAAAAATAACAAAGGCTTTCAGAGACAATACAACAAACACCATGAAGGCAACAATGCTCATAACTAAACTCCTCCACGCACAAACTGTTGTATACACAGCCCACAAAAAATAGTCACAATGCCACTACAGATTATACAATCAGTCCACAACACTGCTGATATTCACAGATTCCAGCCACACACAGGTTACACAACCTGTTTTGATAGATTTCAGCTACAACACACAATCAACAACTTATCACACCAGTACAACCGTTGGGTTACACAACCCAATCTTTAAAAAAAGAGGTATACAACTCACACGACCTTTTTCACAACACAATCAACAACTATAAGCTTTTAAATTCAGCCCACGAGGGTAAGAAAAAGCAGCAAGGGATCACAACACCATAATTTCAGCACTAATCTAGCAAGCATTATAACACCATCGAATATTTTTTGCAACTAAGAGTGAGCCACAGTAGCTCAGATGAATCATTGGATTGATAAGTAGCAACAAAACAAGTAAATCATTTCATCAAACAGCTAGTCAGCAACTTGAAGTTTCTTTACATGGTCATGAATAGTCACAAGATAAAGCATTGGCAGCTCTAGATTCACACTGTATCTCAACCAAACTGCAACATAATCAAATGAAACTGCAGCCACAAAATTTCTGAAGCAAAACTGATCCACTAGCAATCAACTCTTAGAAGAAATAAGCCTGCAATGCTTTCAAACCCTGAAAACAATGAATATCTTGTTTCACAAGTAGAAACTCATTTGCAAAAAAAATACGATAGCACTTGCAGATCATCCAAGTCTGATAGAACATGATGAGAGCTCTCAAAAGAGGCCTCTCTCACAGCAAACCCACAAGGCTTTTATTGGGCTGCTAACATAAGCATGAACCATGATGCATCAACGACAGCAAGCTCGAACTTCCTTTGATACCAAGTTAAAATTAATTGTTCTAAACTAGGGTTAGGGTTAGGTGAGGAAGAAGAGACGGAGAAGAAAGAGGAAGAAAAGAGATGGAGAAAAATAGTATTGGGTTATTCACACATCCCAATGCATTAATAGTATTTATATGAAAACAAGTGCTACTTACTACACACACACCCAAGATAACTCCTACCACACCCGCTAATATAATTACATAACTCAAGCACTATCGCTGCTACTACTATTGGTAATAACACCACCACGATTCCAGCTCCAACTCCTGTTTCTGAGGCTGCTACTGCTAGTGCTGCTGTCTCCTGTTGATACCACATCCACAACTCCAACTCCACCCACAAGTTGTGCTGCTGCTACAGTTGTGACCACTTCCTATAGCTACGGAACTTTAACTTGGTGGCTCCCCCCACCACCCACCCACATACACACGCGCACACACACACAAAACAACAGGTAAGCTGGGATTGAACCTGTGGTCATGTGGTTGCAATATTGCCAACCTTCCATTGGGATGCAGGCCCAATCCCAACTTTAACTTGGTAGCATAGCAACCCTCTTCTCTCTTTTTAACCTGATATCTTGATTCTCACCTGTTTCCTCTTAAGGAGATTTCATCGCTCGACAAGCCAAATCGCAATATGACCAAAGACTGAACTTGGGCCCATCTTCCATCAAGACTCATAATTAATCTCATAACTTACATTGATGTAGATCGAATTGGAGGACAAAAGATGCATGGGGAGAGAGGAAAGAGGAAGAGAAAGGAAAAAAGAAGAGGAAAACGAATAGGAAAGAAGGGCTGTAACCCTGAATAAAAAGGGAGTTTTGATCATTTAAAAGAGGGCCCAAATAAATAAATTAAATGGTGTTTGCAAATACCCTTACTGTTTCACGGGCCCCTTAATAAGCACAGGACTTTTGATATATAGGTTGTGGGAGTTGACCTGGCACAAAATGTGGGAGGCCTTTTGAAATCTTAATTTTGACTTGGAGTGTGACCAAAACACAAGGGTTAGTTTACCAAAGAGAGCAATTTGCGGAAGGAAAAAAATTGGAGGCGAAGTAGGGAATTCAATGATTGCTAATACCCTTGGTTGTTTGGGCAAATAATTATTAACTTAAAGGGAGGGGGGGGGGGGGGGGGGGGCTTGAGGATGGACTCTACAATACTCACACGTGTGCGTGTGAGGGATAGAGAGAGAGAGAGAGAGAGAGAGAGAGAGTGTTAATTAGAAAGTTTATTTTTTATCAGGAAACTAGATTACGATGAGTTATTTAAAGGAGAAAAATGTGAAACAAGGTTATTGTTTATGAATATATTTTCATAAAATTGAGATTTACCCTCTTGTGGAATTTGGCATTTGGAATTTCATGGATTAGTTACAACTTACAAACAAGAATCAAGTTGTTGGTCTCTCTCATTTGTTTAGTATATGCTTTTATTTCTTCTTTTCTCAAATTAATCTTTCCTCTTTTATCACATTATCACATAATTGATGAGGAGAGACCCCCAGGCTTAATCTTTGGTCATCTCCAAAATATTTTTAAAAATCACGAGCTTCGCTCATTGACTATCTTCTTTAATCTGAGACTCAGTCATTTAACATGTGTTGATCTTACCATTGGTACTCATAAATCTAATCACATGATTCGATAAGTGATGGTCACGAGCTTTGCTCATTTACTATCTTCTTCAATCTGAGACTCAATTTTTTTAGCATTTGTTAATCTTACCGTTGGTTCTCATGAACTTAATTACATGATTTAATAAGTGATGCATGGTGTGCTGCATACTGAAAAGGTCTTAATGTTTTGCTACCACTACTTGTTCAAAATGGTCACGTAGGTGTCATCTAATGTGTTAATTGATAATCCAACAGATAAAGGGCTAGGTTAAGAAGCACGGATAAGGATACAGGACAAGAGTACAAGTACAATACGATACGGCAATTATAAAAAAGTCCAGATACAATTGAGGGGGATACATGTATTTAAGAATTATTTTATATATATTTTTAGGTATATTTTAGGGTAGTAAACATAAGAAACAGAAGAAGAAAACGAAAAAAAAACATAAAAAACATATAGACTGATTTTGAATGGGGAGGCTGCACGCTGGTAGGCTCCTTCGATTTATTCTTCTTTTCCGAAAAACCCAAAATCCCAAACTCCAAGTCTGATTTCCTCTTCTACTTTTAATTTTCATTTTTTGGAAACACACATGATATGTATGCAGCCGTATCCCTCAAGTATCGGTATCTGATACGGATATGTTGCCAAAAATGGAGTATCAGTGCTTCCGCGGGGCTAGGATAATTAGTCAAACCACTCCTAACCTACAAATTACTATCATGAAACTCACTGGAGATGATTTACTATCCAGGTCAGAGTTGGTAAACCTGCTCAAAGAGCATAGTGACATGCTATGCCAAGAAAAATACAAAGAGAAAAGGAGAACAAGAATGATAAAAAATGGAAAAAGAAAACAAATGCAAAACAAGATGCAATAATAATCTAGACAAGGGCACAAACTTCAAAGATCTCATATTCCTCCACTATGAAGCATTCAGTCTGAGCACATGGATCAAACTTCAAAGATCTCCTATTCCTCTCCTCCCAAATCCCCAACATACAACTATTAGGAGTGCCTTCTATAAGATACTGATATTTTTAGAGAGAGATACTTGCGAGCTATGTGGAACATCCTGGTGCAGGTTGGCTTGGCACAAAGGCACACATGAGGGGCCGAATGTAGAGACGCATGTTGGTTGGGAGAGCCACATATAGTGGTGGGTTGGATTGACATGTGGGTGAGATAGGTTGACATGGGAAAGCGTGAAAACCTGGCATGCAGCTATCGCCTGCAAAGGACTAGAGCATGAGGCATGAAATGAAGCATGAACAGGCCAAGGAAGGCATGAAGGTGCAGACATGTGTGACAAGTGTATCGAGATGCATTGAGATAGTAGACCTTAGCGAAGGAGGTACCCATGGACACGAGTTCCCGTCCTCTAGGAGTGCCATCAGAGCTGATTTTGGGTAAGATGGAGCAAAAAGGTTTCCATGGCACAGTTGTATGCGTCAAGGTGTCTCACGGGTGTTGGGGCTGAAAGAGTCACCCCGTGATAGCACACTACAAATATTTTGCACTTTTTAATAGAAGCTTAAAAATATATATGACAAGTATGCCCTAGAGTATGTAAACCCTCGGGCTTCATATTAACCATTTAACCTTCAAAAACGAAAACAAGAGAGGAGAAAGAAGACGAGAGGAGCTGTTATGCTGCATACCGTGCATAATATTATTTTTCTTTTGCTTGGCTGCAAGCCTAAAACTTTCTTTTTTTCCTCTCTTTTTTTTTTCTCTTCTTTCAGTTTTTTCTTTTCTTCTTCTAGGGTTCTTATTCTCACTGTATATATTTTCATTTCTTCCTTTTATCCAACCTTCAATTGAACATGTCAGTCCCTTTGTGCATTTTTTTCTAATCATACCATCAGCTACACTAGTACACTGTGATTATGTATTTAATATTGACCTAATTAATTGACATACTATCAATGACTACAAATTTTTTTCTTCGGATTCTGCGAGTCTGTAATGACCTAATTGCTTTTATGTTAACCCCTTTAAGCATTTCACAAGTATGAATTACAATAATGTATGTGGGTTTTTTTTCCTCGTAGATATTTGAACTATTAAAGAATGTCAAATAGAAAAGATTTTGCATAGAAGCATGCTCCATGTGGTTTATCTTATAGTGCTAGCATGTTTCGTTTGGAACATGGAAGTTGGAATTGGAACTTAGTTCTTGAGAAGTTACTTAAATTAGTTAAATGTTTAACGAGTTATGTTACATCATATAAACTTCATAGGTCATACTTCATACCATGAATGCATTTTTGTTACATTTTTTTTATAATTATGTTCTATAAAATTCTCTTAGTTTCTTATTATTTTTTTATATTTTTTCTAATTTTCTTAAAGAAAGTAATAAGATAGGATAAATTTTGGAATGAACACAAGAGGAAGTTTACGATCGCTGCAATAAAAAAGAAAAGTGAAGAATAGCACCTGAGATGGTTTGGGCATGACCGTCAATGTCATGATACAACCCTTGTATGAAGGTTGTGTTAGTGTTGATGTACATGGGTCATATTAGATAAAGTGGTATATGGTACATAATATTGCGTGTGTATGTAATACTCTTCGATTTAATATAAACGCTAGTGAGGAGAATTGCCTCATTAAGCTATTCAGCCCCCTATCTCTCTCTAACCCTAAGTCTACCTATCATCTTCCTCTTCAAAACTCTAATTTCTCTAACCCTAACCAATCTTATCACATGTTCTCCTTTGCTTCTATTGAAACAACACATGCACAATGGAGGCAAAGATAAAAAAGATGGAGAAAAAATTGGGCAGAATTAGCGAGAAATGACATGAGGGATTCTGTAGTAATATAGAGTTCAACACTGAACAAAATAAGTGGAGAAATAAGACTCACAAAGCCGAGTTCCAAATAGATGGGATAAGGCAATGATGATGATGGTGTTAACAAAGATGAAATAAAACATCCTTAATCATGAGATATCATATGCAAAACATTTAAAAGTCTCCAGATACACTTTGATGCTTATTAGGCTGGATTACTGACGAATGGTCTACCTTTGGATATCATATGATGGTGGGAAAAATTCAGTTACTTTGAAAGGTAAGGCCTAATGTAAGAAGCAATATGTCATGGATTAAATATCGATATGAGCTAAGAAATAATATGTTGTGGAAAGGTCTAATGTACGAGGTTATGTCGGAGATTAATTATCCATAAACAATGGTTTATTTGGGTTCAAAGATTGAAATCTGATTTCATATATAGTAATTTAGATAAGACTTATTCTATGACAACCAAGTCATGATTCATATTGCTTCCTACCTTGTCTTTCATGAAAGGACATGTCATATAGAGATCGATTGTCTTTTGATTGGTGAAAATGTTGTTGCAAAAGAGCTACCCATATCGTGTGTCCTCTAACTAAACACATTGTTGCTATTTTCACTAAAGCATTCTTCGAATAAACCTCATGAAATCACCAATAAGATGGGTATGATCAACTGAAAGCACCAACTTGAGACTGAGTGTTAAAGTTATAAGATGTCAACATGTTGAAATTGCAACTATATCATAGGATCGCTTGAATGATCACATAATAAGATATCAGTGGATCTTGCAAAATAAGATATTAGTTGATCCCTTGGTGCATGCTATTTGCGGATGACGTAGTATGAATTGCCCAAACAAGAATGAAACAAATAATAAGCTGAAATTATAGAGAAAAGCTTTGGAGTCAAGGGTTTGAAAATTAGTAGAATAAACGCGGTATAGAGTGCAAATTTAATGCCACATTGCCATAGATTTCGCTATTTAGGCTCTACCTTACAATCAGATGGTGGATTTGAAGATACCATCTCCAATAGGACTAATGCAGGTTGGATGAAATGGAGGCAACCAAGCAAAATACTATGTGTCCCAAGAGTTCCACTTAGATTGAAGGGACGTTTTTATAAAACGGCTGCTAGACTTGTCATATTATACGGTGCAAAATATTAGGCTACGAAAAAGTGACATGAAAATAAAGTACATGGGGTCAAGATGCGTATGTTGAGATGGATGGGTGCAGTAACAAGAATGGATAAAATTCAGAACAAGTACATAAGAGAAATCTAAGTGTGACATCTATAAAGGAAAAAATTACGAAATGTCACTTGAGGTGGTTTGGGCATGTTCATCGGAGGAATGAAGCAAACCTTGTACGAAAGGTTGAAAAGTTACAAGCACAAGTAGGAGAAGAGGAAGATCAGTAAAGACTTGGAGGGAAGCCATGAGAAAGGATATGAAGGATTGTGGAGTTACAAAGAGCTTAGCCGTGATCAGAAACGAGTGAAGAAATAGGACTTGCAAAGCCAACCCCAAATAGATGGGATAAGTCTGTAATGATGATGAAGTCATGCAAAACAATAAATCACATTCATTTGCAAATTGCAAGGAGCATTCCCTCATGTGGACTCATATTAGATCACTAGAACCCTTGTTAATCTTTAGATAATAAGTGAACACCTATATATGACCTTACCCTGATTTCTTACTCTTCGCTTTCTATACTTTCTATAATTTATAGCAACTTTGTTTTCTACATGATTCATTTTAATGTTTTATCTATAATTATAGCAAGGAAACGAAAATGTAGTTAATATTTTATTTTATTGGTAACTGATTGAATGTTGTAATGAACTATATAATAGTTTATACCTTTATATTCTTGAATATCCAACATTAGGACACTTTTATTTTTATAAGTTTTCTCATATTTTAAATAAGGAAAATTTTAAAAGATAAATTTTTTAAAGGCCTATTTGGCAGCAGGTAAAAATTGTTTTTTACAAGGAAAAAATATGATTTTACCCAAAATAATTTTTTCCACTGTTTGGAAATGGGTGTTGGACCCATTGTAAGATTTGAATTTTTCACCGAAAATAATTCAATGAAAAAACCATTGAAAACTCTTTTGGCCAACACCGTGGAGAAAAACGAGGCGCGTTGTAGAGACTGGCATCAGCTTATATTTATGTTCGCTGTTTGTCTGGAGAATTTAGAGCTACCATGGAAGATGAATGAGAAGATATTCTTGTCGAAAATTTCAAAAGGAAATTTTGCACTTTATGCAGGTAAGTTCCTTTATCTGCTGAATTGAAAAGTACTCTGTCAACATTTTGGTTTAATCATGGAGCTGCATCAATTGTGTGGTGAAAGCCGTGATTCTTAATGAAATTAGGGGAAAGAAATTTCAGTTTTGTTTGAATCTTTGGCTTATGTCAGAGATTATAAGGTAAAATAGATGAATACTCCAATTGATTTGGATTCTTTTGATGCATTGATTTTGATTGATGTGTGGTTGATTTGGATGAGTTGTTAGAAGTAGAAAGATCTGAGTAGATTTAGATTTAAATCTTTGATAGGAATCTTAGAAGATTTAAAAAAAAAAACAAATTCAGAGTCCAACATTTGGGAGTTCTTCGCCGGTGGTGAATTGGTCGATCAGTCAACCTCACTGGTCGACTCTGGCCGGCTGAGTCGACCAACGGGATTTTTTTGGCCAGCCATTGCATATGGAGAGAGAGGATGTGGGTTTTGTAAGCCCTCCTGCACTCGCCTTTAGAACGAGAGATGGGAGGAGAACGAAGGGTTGAGGGCTTCGGGTCAGGTAGGTGTTGGATCAGGTGGGCTTGATTGGGAGGTTTTCAGTTTAAGGGGGTTAAGGTTGGGTGACGTCCGGATTATTTTGAGATGGGTTGGGTTTAGTCAAGTCAGGCCGATCATGTCAAGGATAGATGGTCAATAAATGGCTCGGATTATATGGTAGAAGAAAGTTGTTCTTCAGCAATGGTTAATGACTCGTTTAGAAGGCCAATGAGTTCTGCGGGATCAGATTGATGCTAAGAAGGTTTGGTTGGGTTGCTTTTTATTTACAAGGCAGTAAGTATTACAATTCAATCAGAATGCTTGGATCAAAATTTTCAATATGGCAATGCCCACCCAAAAAGAGATCTCTCTATCTGCGGAGGTGATCTTGGGATTCATTACGAATAGTAAGACGACAATAAGTAAATGAAAATTTTGTATATTTTTTTGAATAAATCAGAACTGGTGCTAACTTTTAAATCTGGATTGAATCGTCGTAAGTTTTCATCGCAATCTGCCTCCTATGCAGCATATGATACGATGTTTTAAAATTGACAGTCAGTGGTTGTTTTGAGGATTTTTGGAAAAACTAACTTTTACACATTTTGTAACCAAAGGATGAAAAAATAAGCTCGTAAATTTTTTTTAAAAAAACTTCCCATGGATTTTTTTTACTTGCCTATTGAAAGTAAATTTTGGTCTTTTTTTATTTCCTTGTGCTTTGTCAAAGAGGGCCCTAATGTACAAAAGTGTTCGTGCCAAAAATTTTAGAGGCTTGTGTTAGATACTGAAGGATACTTGCACACTCGGCATCGGGGGCATATTTACAACTATTATATGGAGAGAGACCACATTCTTTCGAACAAAGGCATCATCTTCGTTATTTGTTATATCTTTTAGAATCTTTCCCCTGAATAGGTAATTTAGAATCAAACCTGTGACCTTGAGGATACGACAAAGAGCTCCATCCAACTAAGCGACAGGCAGAACCCATTCTTTTTAAGTCTCGTAAGCCAAAAGTTTTACACAAATCTTGCTAGCGATCAAATCAGAGGGGAAAAACATAAAAAGATGCTCCTCCAAAAAAAAATTTTTAATCGCCATATAGAATCTCACCTCCTCTCTAAATACTGTGGCGTATGAACCAGAACTGAAATCTTTCACTGTCACTTCAGAGGTTTTAGCTCTAACAGTCAAGTCATTCTCGAGTGACACGACGAATCTGATGGCAAAACAAACATCATGAAGCAGGCTATAAAGACAATACTTACAAGGTGAGTGATGGTTCAGTTACCTGGAAACGGCTGGGCAGTAATGATGCCGGAGGGTATCTACTTCCCACAAAGAGCTTCCTGCGAATAAAAAATAAATAAATATGAGCTCATTAAGAACTGTGGATGAATCACTTTTTCTTCTTTCTCTAGTAATCAATAAACAAAATAGCACTAGAAGAAATACAACATCACACTCAACGAATTATATTACAATATTTAAGAATAATGTGTTCAGTGTTCATGATCATGGTATCAAACTTGACTGATACCGGTACATATTGGCGATAGGTATCGATTTCGTCAAGAACCGATACCACCCCGATAAAGGTATCGGGGTCATATCGGTATCAGTATCGTTATCGATCGATACGGGTCAGTATCGGCCGATATTCTCTTGGTATCAGCCCATACTATCTCGGTATCGGCCGATACCGCACAATACAATTATTTTCTTTCTTTCTTTTTTTATTTTTCTCAAAATAAAAGTTGGCCAATACGGTATCGGCAATACCATATCCGTATCGGCCGATACATATCTGTCCAAGATGGATCGATATTCGATACCAATTCCTAGTTTGATACCTTGTTCACGATATTACAATTTACATCAGGGTAAAGATAAAACAAGAGGAAAGTTTCTTTATCTTCTTACAATTTAAAAACAATGCTTCATCATTTATTTTTCTTTTTGGATGAATAAATGTCTTTTTAGGTAAGAATAGTACCTATCCTTGGTTCCTTAACCTTGTCATGTAAACAACTAGGTTCCACTATAACAGGCAAAACAACTAAAATATTTTCTAATTGCTAGGTGTGTCAATGGGCCAATATTCAATCGACCCTAAAACCCTGGGTTCAACCCATTAAATTGAATGATAGTCCCACAACACCAGTGGGCTGGAAGCTTTGGGCTATATACAACCTAGGCAATCCTCACCTTACAAACTGGTTTTGTGAGGTTGAGTTAGGCTCATAGAATTCTACATGCTATCAGAGCAGGTACCACAGGGATGTAGAGAGGCACATTACACGTGAGAGTGTGAATGATAGTTCCACATCGCATGTGGGCTGGAAGCCTTGGGCTATATATAACATGGGCAAACCTCACCTTACAAGCTGGTTTTATGAGGTTGGGTTAGGCTCATGGGATTTTACAAAAATAACCAAGCAGGCTTGAAGGGAAAAATTCTTGTCCAAGCATGGTCCACCTCTCTACCCCCCCCCCCCCCCTCCAGGATGTAGCCGAATCTACCTACTGTCGGACCGTGCTGACACAGTATAAAGGGAACAAGAAAAATTATGCAAACAAAGAACTCATTGGTTGCCTATTTCTATGCTCAGGGATGAGTAAACATGTTGGCATTCAAATATTTATGTATAGTTGGCTTTCTGCACTTATGCTATAAAGTTTGCTTTCTTTACTTTTTTCTTTTTTTTATCGATAATTAAAAATATATTGATAAGCAGCAAGGCGCTGAAGGACCAATACAAGACAGAACGACCGAAAAGGAAACAATAAAAAAATAAAAAACTAAAGAACTCCAAACCACCAAAGAAGGTTGATAATGGTCAACAAAACTGACATTCCAACCAACCAAAACAGGGCCCTCTCTAACCCGGGTCCCAGGGAGAGTTGTGGTCCCTCACTCCATCACAGCATCTTTCGACCCAAAATCACATTAGATCTCTAACGGACTTCATAATCATCCCCACAGGCCGACGGTTACGCTCAAACATCCGTGCATTCCTCTTTAGCCAGATACTCTAATTAACCGCGAAGAAAGCCGCCTCCCAGTAGTCCCCTAGCTGAC
This sequence comes from Chloranthus sessilifolius, assembly GCA_021018995.1. NCBI lineage: Eukaryota > Viridiplantae > Streptophyta > Magnoliopsida > Chloranthales > Chloranthaceae > Chloranthus > Chloranthus sessilifolius. The sequence continues at coordinate 18,872,604 of CM037595.1, read as the reverse complement.
CCTCAAAACTGACGAAAGTCCACGCCAAGAACTGCTGATAAGTCGAAGAATGGGTGACCCAACACATGTCGAAAGATTTTAGGATGACACTCCAGATTTTATGAGCCACACAGCAATGGAGGAAGAGGTGAGCAATTGACTCTTCCCCATGGAGGCACATCACGCATTGGTTGGGTATATCCTTCCCCTGCCGAATGAGCTGGTCGATTGTTAGAATTTTTCCTTTGACAAGAGTCCACGTGAAGAATTTGACTTTGGGGGGACGCTCGCCTTCCACAACCCCGCTCCTTGGAATCTGATCAATGAGCGACTAGAAAGCATCCGACAATATGATTTGATGCTAAAGCTGCCATCTTTGGTGAGAGTTCAGATACGCTCGTCCTGACCGTGAGGGTTCCAAAGCAATTTGTATAAAGAGGACAACAGAGGATGTCATCTCAGCCCCTCTCAGGAGCCTGCAAGTAGTGACATCCCACAGTCTACCCCTTGCATTTCAACAACAAATTCAACAATGAGCCCCTGAGGATTCCTGGAGATAAGGAAAATGTCTAGGAAATCCGATTTGAGAGGCCGACACTCAGCCCAAGTGTCTTCCTAGAACCAATCCGAGCACCACAGCCCCAACTGAAACGAATTCATTTCGCGTAGAGAGGCTAGGTTCCGCAAATGCCTTTCCACCAAGGCGAGATGCCTCTATGGACAGCAGTGTTGATGCCCCAATTTCCGATAGATTGTCCATACTTTTCACTCAACACCCTCCAAAGGTTGTTGCTTTTGCCAACCAGACCTGCTCGCCAAAACCATTTCCCTATGAGCGCAATATTAGTTCACTTCAAGCTACGAATACCAAGCCCGCTGCAACTTACGGGAAGCTGGCAAGTGTCCCAGTTGACAAGATGATAGCGTTTGTCTAGGCCTGATCCCTCCCACAGAAAGTTCCTTTGTATTTGCTCGAGCCGATTGATGACACCTGTCAGGCATTTGAACATCGACATGTAGAAGATAGGCAGGCTGGACAAGATTGTTTTGACCAAGAGAAGATGACCTCCACCGCTGAGGAATTTTCCCTTGCACGAAGACATCTGATGTTCAAATCTTCGAATAACCGGATCCCACGCTCAAGCTAAAGGTTGTCTGAGCCCGAGCCACTAGATGGGGAACTTCTCGATCACACAATTCACAGTAACCGCTAGATCTGCCATCATTAGGTTGCTGATCCCAATTCTCGTTATCATCGACTTGTGTAAATTGATACACTGACCCGAAACTGCCTCGTAAACTGAAAGGGCCTCTGACAGGGATCTGAATTCCTCTGCACTACCATTCCCAAATAGAACGGTGTCGTTAGCATATTGAAGGTGCGAGATGAAACGGCCCTGCAATCCCACCTGAATCCCCGCTATGAGATGCAGCTGTCTCGCGCACTCAATGAGACCAGATAGCTCTTCACCCACCATGTTGAATAGGAAGGGAGAGAGCGGGTCACCCTGACGGACCCCTCTAGAGCTTTCGAAGGGAGAGAGCGGGTCACCCTGATGGATCCCTCTAGAGCCTTCGAAGTATCCCACTGGCGTCCCATTAATCAAAACAGAAAACCAGGTGGAGGAGTAGCATGCCTGCATCCACCACCTCCATGTAGACCCAAACCTGAGCCTGTCGAGCATCTAGTCTAGGCAGTCCTAACTTACACGGTCATAAGCTTTCTCCATATCCACCTTCCAAAGGGCTGCAGGCTGACGCACATGATGGGCCGAGTGAATCACCTCTTGGGCCACCACCACCAGGTCTACCAGTTGTCTCCCATGCACATTAGCTCCCTGGTTGACCGAAATAATCTTGCCCATTAACGGTTTGATTCTGTTGGCCAGCACTTTGGAGATGATCTTGTATAAATAGTTGATAAGACAGATTGGACGGACCTCAGATAGATCCTCTGCCGCTTCTCTTTGGGAATGAGAGAGATAAAGGTAGAGTTGAAGCTACGACCTATGAAGGCGGAGGCATGGAACTCGTGAAGCACCTCCATCAGGTCCGCCTTAAGGATCGGCCAAAGAGAACGGAAGAATTCCATCGTAAAACCGTTAAGGCCAGGGAATTTGTTCTTGCCACCGAACTTGATGGCCCGCCACACCTCGGCTTCACTGAATTGTTGCTCCACCACCGCACAGTCATCCTCTGTGATGGATTGAAACACTAACCCATTCAGCTATGGCCGAGCATGGCCCTCGTCCAGCTTAGAGTAGAAGTTGACGACGTGGTTCTAGACCTGCTCTTGATCAGAGTACGATGCACCCTCAACAATAATGTTGCCCAAGTAATTGATTTTGTTACGAGCGTTGGCGGTCGCATGGAAGAACTTAGTGTTGTGATCCCCCGCTTTAAGCCACTACACCTTAGCCTTTTGCTTCCAGCACACCTCTTCGGCCATGCATTTGTTGTTGAATTCCCGTTTCTTTATAGTTCTCTCTTCTCTTTCCTCATCTGAAAGGTCCCTGTGCTCCTCAAGATTGTCTATCTCTTTCAGCCGTTGAAGTAAAGACTCTTTCGTGATGTGCACCAACCTGTACACCTCTCTATTCCAAGTCTTGGTGCGACCCTTGAGTCGTTGAAGCTTGGATATGAAACGGAATGTTGTCGTCCCCGAAGGGGTCAGTTCACTCCACCAAGAAGGAACAACCGCTTGAAATTTTTCATCAAGCAGCCACATGTTTTCGAAGCGAAACAGGGACGCCCCCTTTCCCCATGATTCACAGGTAAGCAATAAAGGCTGGTGGTCTGAGACAGCCCTGGCTAATCCTTCTAATCTTATAGCCGGAAAGATATCCATCCACTCGGAAGTACAGAGAAACCTATCCAGCCAACTTAACGTGGGCACTTCCTGAAGGTTGGACCATGTGAACCTTGATCCCATGAGACGAATGTCCATCAACTCCCAATTTGCTATGAAAGAGTTAAAATCTCGCATCACCATTACGTCCAGCGGCCCACCCAACTTTTCATGAGTCCATCTTATGGCGTTGAAGTCACCCCTCAGGCATAGAGGATGATCCCATCTAGCAGCTACAGTTGCTAATTCAAACCAGAAATCACCCCGGTATCTATCATCCAACGGGCCGTAAATGCCGGAAAACGACCATATTTTGCATGTGTTTCTGTTCCGAAGCACAACCGAAACCGAGTAAAGATCCACCTCGTCATCACTTTGTCAAACAGTAAAGAATTCCAAGCAACCAGAATTCCACCAGAGGCACCAACGGAATCAGCCTCAATCCATCCCCAACAGTTCCCTCCGAGCACAGACGCCACCTTGAAATTGTCACAACTGCCCCATTTAGTTTCTTGAAGCATAATAACAGTTGGGTTGATCATAGCGATCACCCGTTTCACCCCAACATGCTTCAACTCGTCACAAATACCCCTCACATTCCAAGAAAACATCGTCATTAACGGAAAAGGCAAAGCCCAACCAAGAAAGGACATTGGGTGTTAGGCACCCCCAACACCTCTCCCATCAGACATCCCCCACTGTAATCGAGCTAGTTCTCGGGATTTGTCGCGACATTTCTTCTTGTTGTTGATGTCGTGTTGGCTTACAAGAATAGATTTGAACACCTCCGTGAGGGCCTGAGGGCATCATCGGACCCCTTGAAAGTCATTCCTAAATCGTGGCCGACACGAATGAGGCGATCTACTTCATCCGATTCTCCGAGACTGTCAAGGAGATCGCAGTTGAGGAGCAATCCGAGCTAGCACACCGAGTAGTCCTGAAGAGCATTGGACCCATTCTCCATATTCATCCTGACGAAGCGATCTTAACGGGAGAATCTCCTCCGAAGAGGGGGCTAGAGGCTAAGAGATGAGGCTTGGCTGGAATCTGGGCTACCAACGTCGTGGAGCAACAAGCAGTGTACACAGATGAAAGAACATACCGATCCTGGACGTACGATGTAGCTGACGGGTCGAAAGGAGTGACCGCAGAATCCCGTTGGGCCCTATCACAGTTCGCCCTGGCCCAATCCATCAAGCACTTCAGCCAATGACCCGACTGATGTAGAGTTGGAGTTGTGTCGGGTCCCATACCCGGTAGCAGTAAAGAATGCAAGCTTCCGAACTCGCCATGTGCCTAGCAGGTTTCCCTTGCCAGTTGTCGCTCATATAAAGTGAAGAATCTACGTGTCGGTCACTTGGAGATACCACCTACGTCGGGAGTTTGGGTCTCGAGCCTATGAAGAGGAATGACAAGACCAAGGGTACTTGACGCTGCCTCATCCGCTACAACTTGGAGGACTCGCGTCACATTATAGTAGATATCCATCAAACCCATGGGCTGGTTTCCAGAAACCGCCTTGCAAAAAGTGGATCCCTCATCGATGAACCCACGTGCCATCTCCCCTGCGTAGTGCGAATCCCGAGGCCTTCCTTTCCTACATTTCTGGCGAAGAAAAAACTTAAAGCCTCTTTTGCTGCCTCATTTCTTCTTCCTTAAGGTGTAAACTGACGCCTCGGTCACCATCGGGTCTCAGGTACAAACCTCCTCGTGGTCCTTTTGAGCAGGCAACCATGTTGGCTCACCAACCGCATCAGTCTACAGCCGAAAAGGGGGGTCCTTAGATTACGAAGTGTTCTCAACTGTTGGGAACCTCGACGATGTGAGATTGATTTCAGAAGAGGTCGGCGGTTGTTGGTAGTTCGCCGGCGCTGAAGGAAATAACTGATCTACAGAACCCTCGCCTCCCGCCAGCAATCGAAGATCATCATAGCTTGGAGCTTCTAAACCCTCCACGAGTTCCCCTTCCTCGAAGTTGTCGTCAAGGAGATGAGCAAGCCGGTGGGAACCCGAGGTTCCATAACCCCTCGCCGGCGTGGACGACCACCTATGGAGAGGCGCATTCGCGGACGAGCACCCCTCCGAGCTTCACGACCCTGGCCAACCGGCCTTTTCCACCTTGTCCCTGAGTGGTTCAATCTCCGGCAAGATTTTTTTTGTGGTACCACTGAATATGTCTACCCCGGGGTTCTGGGGCCCCTCGGATTCGCCGTTCGACTGATTAGAGATGAGCACCCTATCCATCAGCTTCATTTTTATGAAGAACTTGTGTTTTTGGCCGCCGACGCAAACTTCACAACAGCTAGGGATGCATTCCCAGCTGTCAACGGTAGTGAGAATCCGGGCGAAGCCAATTTCCCAAAGATCGTCGGTGCCTCGGTCGACGAGAACGAACCAGCCGCACTGATCTCCGATCCCCTTGAGGACCTCGGGAGCCAAGGTAGGGAGAGGGAGGCCAAACAAATGGATCCAAAAACCTCCATCCCACCAATGTAGTTGAAAATCCCCGACTGTCGAGTTCCAAACACCACACGTCACCGGTATTCATCAATCTGGAAGAATTTTTTGCTGAGGAGTGCCATGGCCGACTCCACTATCGCAAACCGAAGTAGGAATTTTGTTTTTGAGATGGCCGAAAGAGCAGGCCTTGACGTAAATTCCCAAGACCTTTATATCCATTTTAGTAAATGAAGTAGCGCTAAGGAGTCTTTGATTGTATAGAGCACCACCCATTTTGCTTTCTTAACTCACGCTATATAGTTTGCTTTCTTTATCAATGGCATCTCGAGCCCATAAACCACAATTCAACAATACACTAGATTGAACTTTTTGACAACCAAATAACTTATCCATATACAAAATACTAAGTACACAACCTTTTGCTTACTCCACATCTCTATAAGTTTACAATAACCTAAAAAACTAAAATTTAAACTCTTATAACGTGACCAATCCTCTTAGGGAACTTACATATGGCTGCACCTCCCATACAACATTAACTAGAAGATTAGGCAGAAAACTCAAATGGTTAAAAACTTGGGGTCATAGTATTTGCTCCACCTCACAATTACTTAGGTTATAATGATGAGAACATAGACTGGGACTAGGAAGATGACAATGCGGTCGAAGATGAAGGAGAGAGATTCTTATGGATGTTTTGATGCTAACCCTTTAAAAATTCGCATGTTGGGAAGCAAAGATTTGAAAGTAAATTCCAAAAAAGAAGAAACGTTTTAGGAATAGCAAAAATAAGACGGGATCGACTCTCCTAACTGGCATTTAAACACTAACTCTATGTTTAAATGAACTTACACCATTGATGTAAAGAGAAATGACTTGTTATTAAAGCCTCCTGAAGTTAAAAAAAAATATGTCCCAACCAGTTGAAATTTTAAGAAAGGAAAAAAGAAGGGAGACAGAGGAGAGGAGCTTCCTCCCGTCATTTGCTGCCCGTCCCTTGCAGCCTTCCTTCCCTCTCTCCCCCCACATCTCTACAAGTTTACAATTCCCTAAAATACTAAAATTTAAACTCTTATAACATGACCAATTCTCTTAGGTAAACTTACATAAGGCTGCAGCTCCCATACAACGTTTAGTGGAAGATTTAGGCAGAAAACTGAAATGGTTAAGAACTTAGGGTCAGAGTATTTGCCCCACCTCACATTTACTTAAGTTATAATGATGAGAGCATAGACCGGGACTAGGAAGATGATGACAATGCGGGAAAATGAAGGAGAAGATTCTGATGGATGTTTTGATGCTAACCGTTTAAGAAATCACATGCTGGGATGCAAACCCTCTCAAAAATCTCTTGAAGCAACATCAATTAGCTAGATATCACAAAGTTAAGCATTAAACAAAGGGTATAATGATCAAACAAAATGAATTCTTTGAGCAAAAGAAAAAAGGCGCAATTGAAGTGGTACTTTAGTATTTTATACCGTTGGATTTTCTCTTCGAGCAAAAGAAAAAAATAACAAAAGAACTGAGAGATGTATGGTATCATTCTTTGGTCTTAAATGAGTTTCTAAGGAGGTGCTTAGGGAATCTAATGGAACAAGGGTTACATAAAAGGAAACATGGTGGTGGAACACAAAGATTCAAAAGTAAATTCCTAAAAAGAAGAAACGTCTTAAGTAATAGCAAAAATAAGACAAGATCGACTCTCCTAACTGGCATTTAAACACTAACTCTATGTTTAAATTATCTTACACTGTTGATGTAAAGGGATATGACTTGTCATTAAAGCCTCCTGAAGTTTTTTTTTTTTAAAAGTCCCAACCAGTTGCAATATTTTAGAAAGGAAAAAAGAAGGGAGGCGGAGGAGAGGAGTTCCCTCCCGTCATTTGCTGCCCGTCCCTTGCGGCCTTCCTTCCATCAGCCTCCAAAGCAACCTACAAAATTGCTCTCTCTCTCTCTCTCTCTCTCTCTCTCTCTCTCTCCCCCCGATATTCACAAGGAGTCATCAACTGCTGTTGGTTCCAGTTCATGGTCATAGCGAGTAGTACCATGGATTTTGGCAAGGAAAGTAGTGGCTTTTCTATGGGGGAGGATTTTGGGTTTGTTTAGTTTGATTTTATAATTTGAATTTTGATTTTATTTGGAATTTTTTCCCCTGTTAAATCTTGAGTTGTTGATGATATGGTTTTGACTAGGTGGTTGAAAGAGCAGTGTTCTTTCGGTTTTTCTTTCTTTACTTTTTGTTTTTCTATTTTTATTTTATTTTTTTGTTTTATTTGGGCATATAGGATTCTCTCTCTCTCTCTCTCTCTCTCTCTCTCTCTCTCTCTCTCTCTCTCTCTCTATATATATATATATATATATATATATATATATATTGGATCTTTTATTTCTCTTAGAAATTGAATCATTTTCAGCGTAGAGGCCTAAACTTCATTTCTCAATAGGTCTGAGCTGTAATCTAAATTAATTGAGCCAAGTATTTCTGATCAAATCAACGATAGAACTCCATTTCTATGCCTTCCCACAAGCCCAAGAAACTGAAACAAGCAGGCTACTGTAACTTTACATACTGCAACAACTATGGTGAAGATGAAACTCAGAAGTACCCTCGAATACCACCCGTGCATGTAGTTTTGGTTGCCGGGTTTCATCTATATCCTGCTTGCTCACGAAATCTCCAGTTTAAGGTATGGATTTCAGGAGAAGGGAACAGAAGAAAGCCTCTGCAAAGTCCTATAAAAGATGACTTTTGAAGTTTTTTACTTTTACAAAAGCAAGCGGTTGAGCCGGTTTTACTTGTGTTAGACTTTCCATGTCAGATTTTAACTTTTTGGATGAAGCGTATGACAATCCATATACCAGGTTGAGAATGAAAAAGTAGCAGAGAAAAAACTCTACATGCTTGTTAAGATTAGAGAAAAGAAAACTAGAGATCTCGACCCCAAGGTATATAAGAGATAAGATCAAAGGGTCTTAGTAAAACAAGATGAGAAATAATAGATGGCAATAATACTTTAAAGTTCTATTAAGTACGGAATATACGAGGGAAGTAGATTAAGAAGAGGAACCAAATCAAGGGTTGACAAACAAAGTAGCGTAGGCTGAAGTAAAAGCAGCCTTAGCAAAGATTTAAAAAAGGGAAGCAGTACGACCAAATGAAATACCTATAGAAATTTAGATTGCGATAGGAGAGAGAGCACTGAATTGGTTGACCAAATTGTTCAATAAGATTCCAAAAATAAGATATGCTTGAGGAATGGAAGAAGAGCATAGTTGTCCCTTCCTATAACAACAAGTGGGAAATCCAAAACAACGCCAACTATCAAAGCATCAAATTTATGAGCCAAGCTATGGAACTATGAGTGAGAATAGTGGAACAATGACTAAGACAGGTGTGCTACCAATGTCGTCGAAGCACCCTTAGCAGCGACGGCTGGGAGATGGAGTCGCCACCCTGATCTAATGGTGCTCTGGACAATCAATTTAGCGTTGAAGCACATATTTGACTCCGATTTTTAGGTCTCACCATCCGATCTAGGTAAGAACTTTCAGTTACCGATAGGGATACTGTAAGGAACCCCATGGATCCCGCTTCGCAAAGCGGTCTCTAATTATGTCCTCTATTTAAAATTGGGCAATAGTAATTCTTTTCTTTAAGGCAGTTCTAGCCCAATAATGAGACCCAAGTGGTTGTCATTTCCATGGCCAAACAGTGGACACAAAGACGGGTCCACAAAAAAGTATATAATAAAGAGACAAAATAAGGGTTCTAGACCTTAAAGCATGTAGGCCAGTTTGAGCCAATGCTGTGAAAAGCAAAGGTAAAGATCTAAAGAAAAATGGGCTGCACTTACCATTACCTAAAGACTCTTGGACCTTCTCTAGCATTCTGTTGTAATAAAATTTGGTGGTGTAACGACATAGAGCTTTAGGGAAATGACAAGCCAAGAGAAACAAATAACAGAAGAGTGATATGGGGTTATGAGAAATGGGAGATGTAGTTGCCCCGTGCTTTAAGCTGTGACAATCTCCTATACCTAAGAAATTAGAAGCCTGACAAAAGCTATTACAAATAATTCTAATAATCCACAAATAACCTAGAAAATATTATTCAATTAAACATTTCTACTGTCTGTTTGGGTGGATGGGTGTGTGTGTTAGCAAGCTTAGATCCTGCAAAGTTACATTTGAGTCAACAAAAGAAATTACTCATGGCATTAGACTTTGCTGGGTCACTTTCGGCACTGTTAAAAAGATCAACCCCTCGTTTTCTCTTAGAGATATCGAGACCAGCAACAGTCTCCTCTGCATTCTCGCTGGCCTCATCTCCATCAATCTCACCGTCAGCTTCCTATACAAACAATAGAATGAATATTAGTGTCCTCAAACAACAACAAAAAAGTTCCAAAGGTTAGGAAGGAAAATAGAAAACATTATCTGGTTATGGTCCAATGTAAATAGATCTCATTCATCCATCAAAATCCTAATCGAAAGGTCTTATTAGCAAAACTAGATGACTTGGGAAAGGATATGACTACACAATGTATAGTTAAACATGAAAAGCAAAACTGATGCAGCATATGTGCATGTACAGGTTCATTAACTGCAACAAGTGGAGTGAAAGCCAGAGGGAAACTCATAGGAAAGGGGGATTTAACTTTTCTTGTAGAAAAAGTTAGGAAATTGATTTAATATAATATTATATATATATATATATATATATATATATATATATATATATATATATATATAATTACACAGGAACCAAGATAGGGAGATAAAACAATACAAATAGGGTTTTAGAAGACCACCCTTGCATTCATTTCAGCGACCAAAGGGAAGTTTCATACCTGAACAAAGCGCACTAGTAGAATAACCTCTAATAGTGCTATCATAAAAAAATTTGCTTCTTATACAGGATGTCATGCTAGACCTTATTTCATCAGTTAGGACTCTCAATAATGAATGGGAGAGTTGGGAACAATAATTTGGATCCAAAAATGAGATTGGGCCAAGGTCAGTACATGTTCAAAGTAATCACTGCAGATTTAACAATATAACTTCTGTCATCATTCAGAATCATGGCTTTATTAAAACATGGGTAGAGATATATCTCAAAGGATTGCCTGAATGGAGTTGAAGGGAGACAACAGGATGACTGGATCTCGTAAGAGGAAGTCTGAAGACCCAGATCAAACTAAGAATATACGAGAATTTGTTGGACTAGATTCAGTATAAATTGAAAACGGTATTGGGCTCAGAGTATTACAACCAAGTATGAAAACAAAACCCTATTTGCAATTTAATAAACTTCCAACAAGAAATCAAGGAGTTCTTCAGATTAATTTTGCATTAGACATTTTAAAATAGCATTTTTTGTCGGGAGATGAACTGGGGGTTGATTAACTGATCAATCATTGAATTAAGACAACCTTTCAGAGCAAGTGGACTTTATAGTCAAAGTTAACCTTTTCAAGTGCTGCATTCATATTTTCTAATTTAATTCAATTTAAGATCTGAAGGAATAACTACTTTAAATAAAATTACAATTCTTATGTATGGAAGGTATGGACATCTAATTCAAACATATAGCTTACCATTTTCCCAGAAGGACAATTTTTTATAAATTTCTTCATAACAAATGGAAATTCTCCACATAAAAGTGAGAATTTATAACTAAACATCAAAAACATAAAAGAAACAATTGGCTATAAGCAATCCACGAATAAGAGGAAAGAAGTTAGAAAAATTAAAATAGATTCAAATTCAAAATATGAGATCAAACATTTGCTCCCCTCAGAAAATCATTCGTAGGAAAACCCATCATTAGCTAGTTTATCAGCTGCTGGTCCTATCTTCCTTGAGAGTAGGAGAATACTCCTTACTCTCCTTTCATTCCAAGTTCCTATCAATCTCGTTGATTGGTGCCTATCACCAAAGCAAGCAGAACGGTGACTCAAGGATCTTATAATATTTAATGAATCTCCTCCAACTCATAATCTTTAATGGTTGATCCATGGAAGGAGCGTGTTCCACATCCATACAGCTTCAACTTAAAATATTTAATGAATCTCCTCCTACTCATAATCTTGAATGGTTGATCCATGGAAGGAGCACGTTCCACATCCATAGAGATTCAACCACAATGTAAGCAGCACACATTGCACCAACTGGTCCAACAAAAGTTAGGATCTTCTCCATAGTCACAAAATTCGCCACTCTTGAAAAAATCACGAGTAATTCGCGTATCTAAGGTTCTGTGAATTATTTGCGATATTTTCAAAAATTCGGGTGTTGTTACAAAATTTGCGAATAATTCCTGAATTTTTCAATAAATTGTTATTTTAATATTTAAAAAAAAAATTATACTTTTAAATCTTTTTTTTTCCTCCCCGACTTTTCCTCCGAATTTTACCCCAAACTTGACGAATTTTTCTAGTTTTTTCTGAATTTTAACCTCGTCGAATTATTTCCGAACCCCCACTTGGTGACTATGATCTTCTCCTCTTCAGCGTTTGTGTCAATGCCTCGCATCCCTATCAGCCCTGAATTGCCCTTACTATATCCAAAGAAATTGAGCTTAACCCATCCATGTAAGACTAGCTTGTACCCCAAGGGGAAGCAGAGCACAGGATCAACAATCCTCCATCAAATAATTAAGCAAAATCCATTTTAAGCATTCTTGCAGTTGAGCCCTTTCTATGATATCAAGAATAATACGTCTAATCGTGCAACTTCTATCCGAGTATCTTCAAATGAAAATGAAATTATTTCTCCGTAAACTACCCAACGCATTGAGAACAAGTACTAAGCCACAATTTTTCCGGGGGTTCCACCAGCCTACACCACATATCCCAAAGCTTTGGAAGAGAATTTGTCAACTTAAAATAACATAAGTGCCAAAAATATTGAATTATATGAACCAAACTAATCTAGGGAACAAAAGGAAAAGAAAAGATACAGATGGTTAATATTTACAAAAGGGTTTCAACAGTCAGAAAGGTTGTAGCTTTGTATTTACCTAGCTCAATGTTAAGCAAAAAAAATTTAGTATGTTCAGAGAGCATAGTTAACATTTTGCTTTTTGCCATTTACTAATCGAAAATTTGTAATATCATTGAGATAATAATAATATAACACAGAGAGAGAATGAAGGATATGTAAATATTTTTCTCACTTGATTTGATCACAATCCAATTCCTTCTAATGTCCTCTTTCCGGATGGAGGATAAACAAATATTTTCCAGAGCCAAATTAATGATATTCCCCCTTTACGTACTCAATAAATGACTCTACCTCTCTTCCCCCACCCCCTGAAATGCTCTATTATTCTCTCGGTCCGCATGCCCCAAAATAACACAGTTGATACCAACTTCTAAAGTGTGTGCCCTCTTTGTTTAAAAGTCTCAACCTCCCATCCTACAAGTACCATAGAAAATCTCCAACAAGTATCAAACCACACCAAATAATTGTATGAAGTAATGTAAAATGTCTAAATCCATTGAACAATGCAATTAAAGGTATTCCACTATCACCTTGCTTTCTAGACACATGTTCATCTATCTTCCCTTAACTTCGAAAATTATTCAATGCAAGTCGTGGGAGTTGAAATTTCACAAAGCTTTGTCTAATGAGAACCAATAACAGGTTGACTACAATGAAAAGAACCGAACAATTTGATCATTAAAGACCCAATTGACTCATACACTACCTGATGGGGACATCTCACAATGCAAGGTGGAAGGAAAGTGGAAAAAGAAAAAAAGGGAGAAAGAAGAAATGGAAGCAAAGATCGTCAACATATGACAGAGTCCGTAGCTTCATAACGGACATCCGTGATTTTAGATGGTTTCGCTTTACATGTCATGTAAAATACAACGGACGTCTGTGAACAGAGAGGATGACGTCCTGTGAACAGAGGATTCGCATCCGTGATTGGCGGTTTTAGTTATGTTCTCATTTCAAATTTACTGTAGTTGAGGTTTTCTTAGCCTATATAATGGAATATAAAAACATTATTTAGTAGTTAATGATTAATGAAATTGAGAGTTGCTTTGTGCAAAACTTAGAGAACTTGTGAAGAGTTTTCACCTGAAAGAGCGAATCTTTCAAAACTCGAGGAGTGAATATTGGTTTACAATGCACTTGGTGTGAAGCCGTCGTACATCCTTGGTGTGAAGCCTCAAAATCCTTGGTGTGAAGCCTTGGAACCGTATCTTTCTATTGTCTTTTTAATTATTGTCAAGTAATTATTTTCCTTATTTCCTATGATAAAAAGTAATTTATTATTAACAAAGATTCCATATTTCCAGTAGATGCTAAAAAGTAATTTATTATTAAAGACCATTTTATATTAGGCAAATGATTTCCTTCACTCAGAGCCGTGGGACATAAGCCCATGACTCTAGTTGTAATTTGTTGCATGTAACATTAGATGCCTTTGAAAAGTCAAAGGCAGCTAGTGCAACTATTCACAACATGAGTCATGGGCTTAATGCCTATGATTCAATTGTGGAGATCATTACCCTTTTTACTACTATATATATATATATATATATATATATATATATATATATATATATATATATATATATATATATATATATATATATATAATCTTATAATTAAATTGTGCCTTTGGGCCTAGGCCTCACCTAGGACCCAGGGACCCTTGTCGACTCGGGTGCGCCTAGCGTTTTGAAAACACTGGTAGTGAAATTTAACCAATCTAGCTACATTGTACTGACTTCATTCGTGTAAAATTTCTCCAAAATAAAAACTAATCTTTTCTTTTATGGAATTTGAATCCCCCATATGTCCCCTCCCTCCACTTGTAAGGTCCTTAACGAATTGATTCTCATGTGTCGCTATTGTGAAAGAACTCAATAATCTTGCCACCCCCTCCTTTTAATCATCTTATTTTGTACTTTTTGTTGCCAACAAAGTTACTCTTACCTTTTTTCTGAACTGCTCTTTAATGAAGTTCTATCTTTCCTCCTCTAAATCCGATATTTTCTCCTTGAAATCGATTGGATTGACTTTATTCAATAGTCCACCTTTTCCATATGGTTACCTCACCAAATACAACTTCGTCCATTTCTTTCCAATTTCCTTAGATTAAATCTTTGCTCCACAAATGAGTGTAAAAATGTAGAAAACTACAAACTAATAAGTAAAGGGGGAAACACCCGTTTAAGGTTTATTAGGAGAGAGAGAGAGAGAGAGAGAGAGAGAGAGAGAGAGAAGAAGAAGAAGAAGAGAGGAGAGTACAGTAACTCTAATGGACTACATTGCTTCTAATCAAGATAATTAAGTTACATGTGATGGCCCTTATATAGAGGGCAAACAAGTAATTTCATTCCCAACCAATGTGGGACTAAATCATAACACTAATATATTGTTTACACACTTCACACCATACTTAACATATTATCTCCAACAAAACATAGGACGGCATTTTGTGTAATTAGTGTAAACATAGTGGCATACTTGTAATATTAATATGTTGTCAACTCAATATAAATACAAAAATTATCCTATGAAGAGAGTAATTTTCTACTCTCCCACAAACCCTTTTCTCACTTTTCTCTCCTCAATAACTGTAGAAATCCTAAGATTACAACTTGGTGTCAAAACCATCTTCTTGGACTTTTTCTTTGCCACATTGAAGATCTCTGTTGTAGTTACATGCCGAGTGCTGACATCAGCATCGAGGATGCTAATGTCCACACAAATTGTTGTCTTCAAAAGTACATTGTTCTGAAGCCATCATTGCCTCCTTCATTCAGTTGTGGTGCCGCCTCATTTCCTGTTTGTTCGCTCAAGTTCTCTCAAGATTAAGGGTTAATTAAACACTGATATTGGATCGGTATTTTATACGACATATTTTTGGTGAGTTTGATTCAGTGTTACCAAGACACATGGCACGACAATTTCTAAAAAATCTAATACGGCGGCACGGCCTTAAGAAAAATAAAATTAATAAACATAACACATATAGAAAAAATATTGAAGGGGAATCTTAGATAGCCAATTGAGATATGAAATAAAAAGATACATAATTTATGTCCGAACCTAAATAAAAGTAAACTATATTATAAAAAAAACGTTTTCAACTACTCAAACCTTTTATTTAATAGTTACTAGATTTAAAACAATTTTATTTTTTGTTTTTTATTTTTACACGAAGTTCAGTTTTTTGTTGTCAAAATGATGAGCGTTTTGATAGTGTTATGTGGTACTTTCATACATGTCTTGAAGTTTTGTGTTGTTGGAGGAGTGTCTAAGTGTCAGCAAGTGCCACAAAGTTTCGGCACGACAAAAAACCTAAAAGTAGAAGTGCTAAGGTAACGCTGGTTTTTTTAAGTTGAAATAGCATCATATTTCACAATGTTACCTTGTCGCTTCAACTTTTGGGATTTTTGTCGAGTCGACACTTTGTCACACATGGACAGACCTCAATACAGCACAACACTTCTAGACATGTATGAAAAAAAATACAACATAATACGAACAAAATGTTCCTCTTTTGACACATTAAGGCCCTATTTGGCAATCCTCTTCCAAAAAGCACTTTCCAAGAGACAAAATGTTGGGTGAGAAACACATTTCACCTAAGACATGACCACTTCTAGCTGAAAATGGTGTTGCATTGGGAAGCTGCCCAATGTTGCTTCTCACACAACATCATTTTTAACATGTAATAAACTTTTTTGAAAAGCAGTATTTAAGAAGTAGCATGTAAACCACTACTTCACAACACCTGGAAAGTGCTTTTTGGAGAAGATTTGCCAAACAGAGCCTAAATTGAATGGCACCTCTATTAATGCCCAGGGTTCTCACGTAAATGGGGAAAATACCCTTATTTTCTCTCAGCTCTATAAAAAAAAGGGCACCCCTAAGTTATTTACAAGTGGGCACCCATTTTTTTTCCGTTCTTCTTGAACCTCTTGAAATCCACCCAAAACCCTCTTGATACTTACCTAAAACCCTCTTAAAACCTACTTAAAACTCAGTTGAAACCCAACGGAAATCCCACTCAAAACCCTCCCAAATCACACCTGCAACTCTCTTGGCACCTACCCAAAACCGCCTTGAAACCTTCTTGAACCTACTTGAAACCCTCCTTGCCATCGTCGATGCACCTTGCCGGAGTTAAGACGAAGAAAAAGTTGTCACCGTCATTACCAGTGGATTTCAGGTGGGTAAGAAGAGGGTTCTGATTTAGGGTTTCAGTTTGAGAAGGAAGAAGTGGGTGCTTTAGGTTGGAGCACTCTTTTCGTTTAGTGTACAAAAATAAAAAACATAAGTGTGTGCCCTTCAGTAATTTCTCAATAAGAAATTGGTACTTTCAGCAGTTGGTGCTTTCAGAAAAGCACCTAGAGGTACTCTAAATTGAATTGTCATTTTACAAAAGAAATTCTGAAAAAATTAGTAAATTATAAAATAACAATCTTGGGACCTTGAACAACTTGCATAGTAGGGAATATTTTTAGTCAGATTCGTGATATACATTATGTATACTTTTGACTAAATATCTCAATTGGCTCTCCCGTCAATTTTATTTTTCTATATACTTCTATTTTTGATAGTTTTTATTTTTCTCAAGGCCGTGTCGCCATTTTGGAATCTTCAAAAATGGATGTGCTAAACATCTATGACACCTTGGCACCAAGTGTTTAGGGAACACTGATATTTCATCAAGTGTTTCTCTAATCGACGACGAAACAACCCAAATAAAGAACTTTTTATGACCGTCCAGCAGCAATATCTTATTGGGGAGTTTGCATAATGTTGGCCAAAATTCAATCTGGCATACTAATGTGGGTAAAACCACAGGTAAAATCCAGGCTTACCAATGAAAAAATTGCATCCATAAAATTCTGGATCTTTGGTAACATCTTTCTTCATAATCCAAGGACTTGATCCAATCTTGTTTGAGTACAAACCAATTTGAATGTTCATCAACAAAGAGAAAGAAGTTTCAAAAGAAATGATTTCCCCTTCATATTGATGCATCATATTTTTCATATCCCCAACCTGTACACATTCGAGCTGTATTTTAATTCTATTTCTCCTTTAACTAATAGACATTTTTACCTTTTATTATATTCTGTTCTTGTTTTTTTAATTAGTTGTGAGATACAACAAGAAGAATGATATCCAGGATCCTGTCCGTCTTCCCCCAGGAAAGCAGGCGATTGGTAGTAGATGAGTGTATAAAATCAAATGGAAGGCTGATGATTCTATTGAGAGGAACGAGCCTAGTGGCCAAGGGCAAGGGCTATGCAAAGGTATATGGCTTAGACTATGAGGATACTTTCCACCGTTGCTAAGTTAATACCATCCCCCAAAAATCTAGAGGGATAAAAGGAGGGACTATATAGATACCTTCTCACCTGTAGCTAAGAGAACTTCCGTTGAGTTATTGTCTCTATTGTTGCTCATTAGAATTTGGAGTAGTTTCCTATTTTCTTTTCCAATTTTCTATTCCCTTATACTATTTGCTTCAATATTTGAATTTAAAACTTCAGTTTTCTGAATGTAGGAGTTTGGCTTGGACTCTGAAAATGGTACTAAGTACAAATTACGCATTTTACTAGTTATGTTATCTTGAATCAAGAGATTTTTTTTCTCTCGAAGTAGTTAGTCGATAAGTACATAGTCTATGTAGTGAATGGCTGAACCCAATGTATCAAACTCGGCGTCGGTATGGGGTATTGGTCCATCTGGAACCAATACGAATTGGCTGATACGGATACGGTTTTGCTGATACCGTAATAGCCAAAAAAAATTTGAAAAAGGGGAAAAATAAAATAAAATAAAAATATAGGTATTGGTCAGTATTGGCCAATACCGAGGTAGTATCAGCCGAAACCGAGATAGTATCGGCTGATATTGACCCATATCAGTCCGATATAGATACTGGTACCACCCCTATACCTAATACCCCTATCGGCCAATTTTATTTTATTTAAAACAAAAAAAAAAAAAAAAAAAAATAGAAGAAACATATAGGTATCGGTCAGTATCGGCCGATATTGACCCGTATCGGTCCAATGCAGACACTGATACCATCCCGATACCTGTATCGGGGAGTTATCAGTATCGGTTCTCAACGAAACCTATACGTATCGCTGATACGTAACGGTATCGGCCGAGTTTTGATACCATGGCTGAACCATTACATATATTTATCAAACCGTAAGTTACTCAAAAAAGTATCTTTTCTGTTCACACACTCGTTGGAGGATTTATAATGACTTTCCTTGATTTCATTTATTTTCGTTTCCAAATTTAGAAATTTCAAAGAAAAAAATGCATTACTCATCAAGGTCGCGAGTAGGCTCGACTCAATTCCCAAATTTTTTGGTCACATGCATGCATGGATCAAAATTTCAGCCGAGTTGATTCGAACCTGGGCCTTGCCGAGACGATAATATGGTGGTATCCGCCCTCCCCCAGGAAATTTCAAATTATCGGCCAAAATCTCGCCTGATAATCTGAAATTTTGGCCAAGTTTCTACTTCTCCGGCAATAAAAGACTAGATTCCTGAGATTTTTTTGGCGGTAAAAGAATAGGTAGCTGTGATTCTTCTGGTGATAGAAGATTCTCCGAACGACTCTCCCTCTCTTGATGTTTCTTTCCCCTCTATAGAAGCCTTTTAGGGTTGGAACTTTGAAGTCGGTGAAAGAAGTTTCAACTTTTAAACCCTTCAAATGGTTTTTAACTCCTGGGTCCCATAATTTTAAATGGCTGGTGTTACTAGCACACCACTTTATGTTACAGCTACAACACTGGTTTAAATTCAACAAAACTTTCATTTCTTTAGGGGAGGTGACTGTAACATAAAGTCTCGTACTAGTAACACCGACCTTTGAAAATCCTATAATTTGTACGTGTTCATTCAACTGCTACTTTCATACGATATTTGTACTATGGATATGGGTTTGGGTAGTTGTAAACGCACCCACGCGTTCTTTGGAAGTGCCCACGTTGGGGACCACTTAAAACCCATTGATTGGGTCGGATCAGATGATGGATATCATGTTTCACCCCGATCTTCCACACAATGGATCTTGATATCATGTCGCACCTATCAGATGGTCAGTTTTTTACTCCACATGTCACAAATCCCCAAAAAAAACCACCTAAAACCACGTTTGAGAGTGATGTTTTCCATTGCACACAAGGTTCATTTTTTGGGGATTTGTGAGATGTGGAATCCAAAACTGACTGTTTGATAGGTGAGACATGATCTCAAGATCCATTGTGTGGAAGATCGGAGTGAAACACGATCTCCATCATCTGATCTGACACAATCAATGGTTTTGAAGGGACTGAACAAGTAGGTGCTTTCAAAAAACGCGTGGGCGCGAATAGAGCTACCCTAAAAAGAAAAACTTCATATGTTTGGGACCTGTGCCACACAGAACACCATCTAAGCCGCCTAATTTGAAGGCTATGATGTAAAGATCTATCGATGCCACAAATTGGCACGAAACGCAATATCTATCAAATTATTTAACAACACCAAAAAGTACCATATGATTTATTGTGTTTCATGCCAATATTTGGCCTTCAAGATCTTTACATCATGGCCTTCAAATCAGGCAGCTTATATAGTGTTCTACGTAGTACAAGTTCAAATATGTCTTCTAATAATGTGGAAGAGTTAAAAAAAAAAAAGTTTGGTAAAGTTTGGAGCAAATTTTAGCAAATTACCGAAAATTGACCAAATTACGGTTCGGGTGGTGAACGAAACCGAAACCGAGATTTTGATCCATGCATGGATGTCATGACGAGGTTACCTGGCATGGTTATGCTTCTTTTAATAATAGAGAATTTTGTGAAGCATCTTGTTTTGTTGACCATGTGATCTTGTATGACTCGCATTGGCATTTTGTATCAGTTGCTAGAAATCTTAAGTCATCCTCCTCATCACAGCCTTATCCAATATGAATTTAGTGCAAAAGAAATGAATTAGAGCCAATAACCTGCATCTGTGCCTGCAGATATGGATGCACCTACTATGAATTCATGAACAGGTATGACTTTATTCGACCTGCTCATCTCCAGAAAGCATTCAACTTCCCGCAAATGATGATTATATATAACTAGTGGGTGGCACGTGCTCTGCATGTGATAGAGATTAAGATTTTATCGTGCAGGAAGAATTAAGAGTAAGTAAGGTACCAGTATTTGCAACCGAATATTCTACGTATGCAATCATAAATTTTATATGTTAAAACAGTTGACTGACTTGAATCAGAAAATGGAGATCGTTTCTCAGGCCAATCTTCCATAGAACTGCTAATCAAACCATGGCTAACCTATCAAGCAGTCAAATGTTGATTCCACGTGACAAACATCCCTAAAAGTGGGATGAGAACCCCTTTTCTCTTGGTATACTAATGATCAAGTCATTTTTGGAGACAGGTGATACATGGAATCAATAGCTATCCCTTCTCTTGGTATGCTACTCATCAAGTCATTTTTGGAGATATGACTACATGGAATCAATATCTAGCCGTCTGATAGGT
Source organism: Chloranthus sessilifolius (assembly GCA_021018995.1). NCBI lineage: Eukaryota > Viridiplantae > Streptophyta > Magnoliopsida > Chloranthales > Chloranthaceae > Chloranthus > Chloranthus sessilifolius. The sequence continues at coordinate 18,851,771 of CM037595.1, read as the reverse complement.
GCATCATGTTCTGAAGAATTGTTGTGTAAAAGATTAGGATGAAAAACAATCTTGCTCATCCAATTCTAGGAAGTCAACGGTTTCTAGGTGCAAACCTATGGTTGTGTGGAAAAAAATGTATGGATGCAATGGTACTCGGTGTGATATTTTGGTCCGATGCAGCCTATTCTAATCTTCGGTTTATTTTCTTTTATCAAAACCTAATAAATTTGTCCGCCCCTGCACAAATCCCAACACGGCCTTCTCGCATTATATGGTAAAGATCTTTCCGCGAAAAGTTTTTGGCAGTAGATAAATGATTCCAATTAGCAAAAAATCAAGAAAACTACATAGACGATTGCATTCAATTCACAGAGATCATGAGAGAAAAAGGCCCCAGAGATCTATTTTAATCTAATTATGCTGGCAGAACTAATTTCCATAATTATACGAAACATGAAGCAATAGTAAAAAGAAGCGGAGTAGAGTTACCTGATGAACCAAACAGTTAATTGAAGGATGCCTCCTTAGAAGATTGTGTATGATGGCAATGATAACTAATGCTCCTGAAGGAGGTACTGAAAGTGCAAGTCTGCTCAATTTCTTAGCAAATGCAGCAGCCAAGTACGCAGGAAGAAGTGAAGATTTCAAACACAGATCAAGGAGCTACAGGAGAATAAATTTATTCAGTATTTATTAAGAAATCACAAAATAATAGTGTATGAATATTATTTGTTCAAATTGCTATCAGCCAAAACATACAGAAAATGATACTTCTATCAAAAAGGAAATTGTGTTTCACAATTTTCTCTAGAAAGAATATTTGATAAACATCCTAGGATCAAAATCTCGGCTTCCTGGTACATATCGGTCAGCTCCAAAACCGATACATATCAGATGATATGTATCGGTTTTCGGACGATACATACCAATATATATGGGCCGATACATTCATTGTATCCCGGTGACCTCTGAAACCGATATGTATCGGATGATACGTATTGGTTTCGTCCGGAATTTTGATCCATGATTGCATCTCTTATGCCCAATAAAAGAATGTAAGCGATAATCTAGTTTAGAACTCTCCAAGAAGGCTTATGATTTGCCTGATTCAACTGGGTTTGGAGATCTGGGAGCAGAATCACCAAAAAGCTCACAGATATCCAAAAACAAACAATTTTTTACTTTGAATTAGGATGACCAAATTCTTCATCCATGGATTGGCAGTAGAAAAAAAAACCCTTACTTGGAACTCACTAAACATTACCTGGAAAAATTTAGCCCGATGTTTTGCCATAAATATAGCAGGTACCAGTAATGCATAAAGCTTTTCATAGAAATTAGGGTATTCAAGACCATGTTCTGTCATAAGAATGAAAAGGCTACTTAGAGCCATTACACTTATAACACCCCCAATATCGTATGATCTTGTTAGAAAGTCGCTGCAAATTGTTAGACCACGAAATATGAGGTTATTCTCAATTTTAAAGGTGGAATAGCTCAAATATACTAAAGCAAAAGAAGTTTCAAAGTGTGTTTACCATAATATGACCGGATTTGCCATATGAGGAATAACAGTCCCATGGAGAGTAACAAGGACCTGAGTATCATAAATTAAAGCAGGTGAGATAAAAATGAAGAATAACAGAACACCTTTTTCTAGATATGACCTAATTCAATAGAAAATTATAGCACAAAGAAAAAGAAAAATGGAAGACTAAGTTCTATGCTAATGAATCCAGAGGACAGCACAGACTCAAAAGGAGATATAAGTAGGTAGTCATAGCCAAACCCAAAGCTCCAGCTTTAAGGCCACAGGTTCAAGCCAAGCTTGCACAAAAGAAAATTGAAAAAAGTAAATAAATAAAATAAGAGCTCACATAACCGATTCAACCATCCACTCAGTTCAAGGTCAGGCTAAGCTTCCCAAGCAATGAGCTATATATCCCCAAGTTGAAGTACCTATCGAAAAAGTTTACTTATCACATATGGAAATAGCTTACATTGGATAGATGAATGAAACTAACAAATAGGTTTTCAGTGAAGATTCCCTGTGAATAAAAAACTTCTTGTGTGGATCAAATGGACAGGATGGCTGAAAGTTCGAGGTCATTCTGAAATTCATTCAATGGGTTGATGAACATATGAATACTTTCTCTTGTCAGGACAAAAAAAAAAATTCCACCTCGACCATGTTAGATATTTCATAAAATGTTTTCTTGAGGACATTGATACTCAACTTGACACACTAAAACGGCAATTACCAAAATCGATTTAGATGTAATGAACATTACACCAAGCCCATAAAGGGTTAAATGTTGAAACACAGCAGAAAGACCATGATACAACCACTTTCAGAAAAGGCCCATCTGGAAGTTAATTTATATCACAATTACGAAACAAATTTTTAGCCGATTCAATATCGTCAGTGAATTCTTGAATGCAACTTATATTCTCATATGGAAGGTGGAGTTCGTGTTCTGAGATACATTGAATTCTCTTTCGGATGAGTTACATACACAGAAAATGGAGATTAGCAAATTCCTCCTTAGGTAAATGGAAACAGGGTTGTTTCGTCCACCGATAGGTCAACTTGGCCATATTTTATGTTCATTGGGGGGAACCTTGTTACATGGAAGACTAAGCAGTAGGTAATTGCTGTTAGGTCCAACATAAAAAGTTGAAGTTCAAGTCATGACTTATGCTACTTGTGAATTAGTATGGTTGACAACCTTACTCTCTAAGCTGGTAAGAGAATAGATCCTTCTAATAGATTGCGGTTCACATTGCTTTCAAATATGAATATAAGAGAGCTGGACCCCTATTTATAAAATATATGTGAAGACTTCTCCGACTTAAATTAGAAGTGACATATGCAGGTTGGACCCTGCGTGGATCCCCTCCTCCATCTCTCAACTTCTCTCTGTCTCTCCACTCTCATTCTCCCTATAGGTGAGACCCACGCAAGGTCACCCCTGTGTGGGTCCCTTCCCACTCTCTCCCTCCTCGCTCTGACAGCTTCTATCTCTCTTCTTTCTCTCTCTAAGAAACCCATGCAGAGTCTATCCTGCGTGGGTCCCCTCCCCACTCTCACTTATTTCCCTCTTCTCTCTCTTGAGACGCACGAGGATCACCCTGTGTGGGTCCCCTTCCCTTAATCTCTCTCTTGAGACCCTCGCAAGGTCACTCTTGTGTGACCTTCCCTTAGTCCCTCTCTTCTTTCTCTCTTGAGACCCACGCAGGGTCAACCCTGCGTGCTTCCCCTTCCCATTCTATCTATCTCCTCATTCTCTCTCTCTCTCTCTCCACTCTCTGCTCTCTCTAATTGAGATCCACGCATGGTCACCCCTGCATGGGTCCCTCTATGATAGCAAAAAAAAAGGAAAGAGAAAGAAAGGGGGCTGTGTGGGGTATCATCCACACAACATGAGGGTTTGCTTATTCACACCCCATTTTTCTACAAATTTTGCCTTCAAATTTTGTTATGGACATCATTATTTACACCTAACTGACATGATGTACACAGACCCCTTCAATGATTGCATAAATCATACCACGCCTCTCAAATCTTATTGGTTATTTCAATGAGGCCTGCGTAGGTGGTTATTTTCGCCCCCTACGTAGAGAAAACACCTCTTTTAAATTATCATGTACGCAGGGCCCTTGCACTGTTGAGTTTTTCTCAACCTCATCTCTCACCATTAACTCCCTTTCAAATTAACTTCTCTTCTCACATGGATCTTGATTCGTGTGACATATGTTAACTCCTTGTGACATACGCTAACTCCTTTCACCATTCATTTCACTTCAAGATCTGTGGACCGTCGGATGGTAACTTCTAGTAACCACCATGGTAACTCTATAAATAGCAGGTCTCTCGATCATTTTGAGGATCTAAAATTTTTCCATAACTCTCTCTGTGTGAAAGCTCTACGCAATCTTCTTTGCCGGGTAGATTTTGATCTACACTTAGGAATTTGGGCCTTAGTACTCATATCGAAGCCTTAATTCGCCCTTAGGGATTTGGGTCTAGTACCCATACCTAAGATCAAACCCTTCTCCCAGAGAGAAGGGACCTTAGTACTTAAGAGTTTCCCTCTCTCATTGGAGGAACTATTTTCAGAGATGTATTATCGTAATTTTGTAGCTTTTAATCAGAGGTGGTCATTTAAATCTCGATTTATAATTGATGTAACGAACGGCGCATCGAAAGCGATACCCGGAAGCGTCAAGTCCACCAAATAAATAACACCCTCTCCAAGGAGGGGAAATTTGATATAAGTTGTTTGGGAATGAAATTTACCATTTCTACGCAAATTTGTTGTGTACATGGTTGCCAAAGTGGACTCCATGTTGAATCTCTTGTTTACGTGGGTCATTGATAATAGAAACATGATAGGGGGAGGGAGCAGTGCCCTTCGGCATTAGGCAAGAAGAAGTTGGAGTTCCCTAATTGGGACTTACCAAAATTGTGGGTAACTACTAGTCTTGGACTTGTACAATTCCGGTGTCAATTGGGCACCCGATATTTTTATTATTATTATTTATATATAAAGAGAGCTTTCTCTCTCTTGCTTCAAAAGAACCCCCGCTATGTGTGTGAATCTAGCACCACACACACCCGACAGTTATCCCTACTAATGGCACACAAACCCTACTTACACATCTCTATATTTTTCTCTGAGTGAAATAATTATTTATCTTTCACTAATGGGCCAAGGAAGGGTGTCAGGGGCCGGACTCGAGTTTTTGGGTTCAAATTGCGCGTGCACACCCTATTACTAGTAATAATACATGTATATATAAAAATATAATTATACTTGTATATTTGTACTTACACACATGGCCCATCGTGGTAAGGGTTTTGCGCTCAGGCTTGAGCACGGGTTCGGGCTTTGAGTGCACCCCCGCATAGCAATATTATGTGCACGTCTATATACTAGCAAGCATACACACCCATTCACTTTTGCAAATCAGATGGGTCCGAGGCCACATCTCACACACGAGTCAATGGTTTGACTATAGTGGATCAGATCAAAATAACCCTTATTACCCAGGTCTGGGCAACAAGTTAACGTAATTAACTTGAATTGTTGCAACAAGTAACACATTAAAGGAAGGGGTCTAATGTCACTGTGAATACAGTCAATGCTTTGACCGGCTCAAAATTATAATAACATCGTATATATCTTATGATAGGTCTATTAAATGATTATACAGATTAGAATACATATGAAATATGGATAAAAAGGGGATGAATCTAAGGCCACCTCGTTCATCGGGTCAAGACTTTGACCAAATCATTTGGTCAAAATTTTGACCCAATGGGCAAGGTGGCCTTAACCTCATCCCCTTTTTACCCATATTTCATATATATTCTAAAGTATATAATTATTTAATAGAGCTATCATAAGATATGTATGACGTTATTATAATTTTGAGCTTATTGATCCCCGGTCGAAGCATCAACTGTATTCGCGGTGACATTAGACCCCTTCCTTGAATGTGTTACCTGTTGTAACAATTCAAGTTAATTACGTTAACTTGTTGTCCAGACCTGGGTAATGAGGGTTATTCAGACCTGATCTACTATAGTCAAACCATTGACTCATGTGTGAGATGTGGCCTCGGACCCATCTGATTTGCAAAAGTGAATGGGTGTCTATGCTTACTAGATTGCTATGGGAGTATGCACTCACCCAAACCTCAATTATATGAGTATAATTGTATATATATATATATATATATATATATATATATATATATATATATATATATATATATATATATATATTATTACTAGTAATAGAGTGTGTACGCACAGCTTGAACCCAAAAACTCAAGTCTCGAGTCTAACTCTAAACTTGGCCCCTGGCACCCTACCTTGGCCAATTAGGGAAAAAAATAATTATTTCACTCATAGAAAAATATACACATGTTAATGGAGTTGGTGTGCCATTAGTAGAGGCAAGTGTCTGGTGTGTCGTGCTAGATTCACACACACCCATAATGGGTGTTCTTCTGAAGCAAGAGAGAGAAAGCTCTATTATTATAATAATAAAAATATCGTGTGCCCAGTTGACACCTGAAACGCACAAGTCTTAAACTACAAGTTACCCACAATTGTGATGTCCCAATTAGGGAACTCCAATTTCTTCTTGCATAATGCTCAAGGGCACAACTCCCTCTCCCTATCATCTGTCTACTATAAAAGACCCACGTAAACAAGAGATTCCACATGGACTCCACTTTGGCAACCCATGTCGCAAAATCATCTAACCCCTAATTTTCTTGGTGTGATTTCTCTTACTTTAATCTCTCTTTCATTCTAGAGCAAATAAAAAAAAATAAGCATGCACAGCTGCACTCCTAAATTATTTCATAAAAATCTTGTATCCAAAAGAATCACATATTTGAAGATCACGAGATTTTCATTGAGAAACATAACCAGCCGTCAATCTTCAATGCCCCCGAATTTCTAGCAAAAACTTATTTCAAAGGCTTGCCCCTCTTGCTTGTACAACCCTAACTCTCGAGACCCACACGCGAAACACCCCACCAAACATCTCAATCTCTTCTCCTTCCACATCTCGGTTCCATATGAGGCGAAGCAACAAAACACCATCTCAACCGCCCATCCATCTTCTCCTTCCCCATTCAAAATTTCGGCCAAAATGACCAAAATTTCGGTCCAAATTATCAGTCTCGGTCCTCACCAAAACGATAATTTGGACCGAAATTTCGGTCCAAATTTTCGGATTTGATCATGCCCGAAACCGAAATTTTGCCCGATATTTTGATCCTTGCATAGAACAACTCCTATCCCTCTGTTTATGTGGTCAAACAACACAACAGCCCAATCTCCCACTTCTTTCTGTGCTGCGAGAGCATTCTTCCTCTCTTTTCTCTTCCTTCTTGTTCTCAATATCAACAACCAAGCAAATCGCTACACATCAGCAACTACAACCAAAGAGGAATAGCAGCCCCACCAAAACTACCCTATGTCCTCTCTGTCAGAAAACAGAGCACTAACAAAGCAGCCAAAGTCCTCTGCTCTTCCCCTTCCTCCTCAATCTTGCTGTAAATAACACCAATGAATACAAGTAGTTATCTCTGTTTTCAACAAGTCCAAGAAGAACGAAAAACAGCAAATAGAGCATCGTTTTGGAACCAACTGGTCGCCTTAAAATTGCATTGTTGATCAACAAGAGAGTACGCTTAGGAGCACAAAATCAGAAAGAACACCCCCGAGCCAGCGCCAAATTTTACCCGGCTTCGTATCCGAGTATCCTTCAAGGTTAGGGTGCTTCTTTGGTTTTCCAACTTACATTAAAATCATGAATGACAGAAAATATGTATTTAAGGACTTTAGAAACAAATTTTTGACAGTCATGGTCAAACCATTGACCACGATGATCAAACAACAACTCGAAAACCTCCAGGGAAGCCCCATATCGAAAAGGCCTACAAAAGTGTAAGCATTGGGTTGCCACGCCAGCACCCAGCATGCGGCGCTAAGGCCCAAAAGCGACAGCACTTGAGCATGACCCATGTTTGTAACTCATGTTGAGGGAACTATTTAAGCCTTTGTTTCTCAGGATTTCAGGTCAAACTAGTCTCGGGTCCAAAATTGTTAGTCTATCAATCGGACATCTGATTGACTATAAATAATATTATTTTAATAAGATTTATTTTAAAACCCGAGGTATTCAATTGTGCGACAATCAACGCACATCCATGGAAAACCGACAACAATAATCCATGGAAAACCAACAACAATAATCCTATGTACACCATGGTAAAAAAGGTGGGGTTTCATCAGTTTTCTTGCATGACTGGGCCTCAGGCTAAACATAGAAATTGTATATTTATCCTCTTCACATTCTCAATGGACCCAATCCTTGAGAATACATGTCGATTTGACTTTATGAACCGATGGACCAGCATAAATGTAGAGCCACTGAGCCACGGTGTGCATATAAAATTTTGACCCCTCATACGGAATCGGTTTTCGACAAAATCCACTGCATGAGTAGTCGATTTTCATCGATCGGACACGATCCACGTAATGGGCACCAGAATCTTGGATTCTAAGGCCATCCGTGAAAACATCAACTATTTGACCAACAACTTTTGAGGCTTAGCTCGTGCACCTAACGAGCTTTGATTGGCACAAGTCTTATACCATTGAAAAAGTATCGATGAGTCCTTTTTATCATAGTACTCTCTCATATCAATCAAAATTTGATTAAACGAATTTCAAAAAAGAAAAAAATAAATATTACAATTCAACGATCTGTTCGCCGATTTTACATCAGGATGATCGTAAGGCATAGGATAAAGCTTGTAAAACTGGTAGGTCATCTGTGAAAAGGTCAACTATTTGAACAACAATTTTGGAGGCTTGGCGCATGTACCTAACGAGCTTTGATTGACACAATGTCTTATACCGTTGGAAAAGTATCAATGAGTACTTTTTATTGTCATACCGTCTCGTATCAATCGAAATTTGATTAAATAAATTTCGAATAAGAGTAAATAAATATTATAACTCAACGATTTAACCATCGATTCTTACGCCAGGAGGATGATAAGGTGTCGATCTTGTCGGATAAAGCTTGTAAGACAGGTTATCGTACACTATGGATTCAGGTGAGTACCTTTGGATCCTTTCCAATCTGATTCAGTTTAGGATTATATAAATTATGCAGGTGTAAAAGTATCAGTGTAACCCAGCCCTTTGATTGATCACACTGAGGGTTACACGTAACTAGAACTTGGTGTTTGACATTGTAATGTTACATAAGTATGCTATATGATTTTGATATAACAAGTATCACCTGCTTCTTGTTTTGTGCGCATTGTTTACTTTATGTTTGATATTTCTTATTTCATTTTTATCGGTAAAAGGCACGAAATTCTATTAAAGAAACCAGCGAGGGGCTGGGAACTGTACATCGCACCTGGTGGGAAATACCGAATGAAAGAAGAAACAAAACACAAAAATACAGCAGAAAAGGGAGAAAAACAGCAATCAGACAAACAAAAACCAGACCCACAGCCCACACAAGCAGGCTGGTAGACCGGGGAGAAATCCTAATTGTCATTGTTTTGATATCATGTTTTGAGATATCCTAATTGTCGTTGTGCCTCATGATAGTATATGTCATGCTTTCACTGTATCATGTTCATGTTATAATGTAATGATTATCTTATCATGTAGCATTATGTTCCACTTTATTCATTGTTCATGCCCGATATGTTGTCTCTGATATTGTGTTGTTTTATGAGATCCTGCAATGCTATGTCGCACACAATCACGACATGTAGGCACTGCACCATGCTATGTTATTCACACACATGCATATGAGCAAGAATAAGATAATAAGATGCATGACTTCGCCTTAGTGTGGTCTACATCGAAATGACTTTGATGTCGTATTTACATGAGGAAGCGATCAAGACAGGACAAGACAAGGGCACTGCGGCTTAGGGAACTACTACGGTACCACCCTCTGACTTTGGTGGTGGTTTATTGATGCTAGCGAACGACAATGGGCCGTCATCGGTTAATATTCAAGTGCCAAAAGGTCGGGAATTGTACAGGTCCCTGGTTGTATTTTAAGTTACTGACAAGCAAGTATATAAATAAGTACAGCAAGAAAACCACGTAAAAATCTGAGCATCTCTGCATTGCACTCCACGAAATGATAGGACTGTTTATATTGGTGTCATATATGTCCTTGTCTTTACACTATTACTTTTTACTTCTGTGATATTGTCGCGTTATTATGTTTATTATTGTAGAATTTCGTTGATCATATTTGTTGGCAAAAGTAAAACTTACAGATTCACAAGCATGTATCTCCCCACGGCAACTATGCCAGATTGGGCTTGTTTGGATAAACATAATAAGGGCTTGTTTGGATAAACATAATAAGGGCATGTATCCACTAAGGGCTTGTTTGGATAAAAACAAGGGAAATGTAGGAAAGTAAAATAATATTCCTATATTTTCCCATGGATACCTAAGTTGTAGGAACCATGGGATTCCTTTGTTTCCCTTTGTTTTATGTTGTTTGGATAACCACATTGCTAGTTAAGAAAACGAAGGATTAACCAAATCCTGTGTTTGGATACATATGCAGAAAATTGTACGAAAATAACATATCTAACAAAAAAATAGCCATAATACCATAAAAGATCATCCAAACTAAAAAACAGATGCAATATCATAAAAATGATTCACAAAAATGACCAAAAAATTATATATGTATTAAGTTTTTTTTGCTCTTTACATATCTTAGTGAATTGCTCTAGTGGTTGACTTAGTGCTTTGTGAAGGTTAGGTTCTAGGTTCAAACCTTATTATGTGCAATAAATTGTTTTTTTTTTTAATTAATTATACTAGAGCATATACACCATATATGTGAGTAATAGCTCTACAACATAGTGGAACCCCTTGTGAGAGAAATCTCTCCCAAAATAAGTTCGTGTAGCACCTAAATAGATGGAGGGGGGCCTAAAAATAGGCCAAAATTGTGGGATTAAGTTAAAAAAATCAAGAAGAAATATTTGTAATGAAAACAAATACAATAAAAAGATTGTTTGAAGATTTTTGATAATTTTGGGTGGTCAATATAATTTTGGATGGTTGAGAACCCACTAATATAAATTAGGGCCCCTAAAGCTTAGTAACAAATTGTTAGAAAGTTTGGGTGGTCAATTGACCACCCAAGTCATAACGTGGCTCCGCCTCTAATTTTTGGGGATGTGTGTCATATAGAATCAACATATGAATGTCTGATAGGGGTGCCATTATCTTAAGATCTAGAAGATTGAAAAAAAAAAATCTCCATCGTCTGATTCCAATCAGTCAATAGTTTTCGTCCGTGAAAAAATTGTGTGGTATTACTAACAAACTGGTGAGAAGAGCCGTACTCTTATCTTTTTCTTCTCCACTCCTATTATCTTTCCGAGGTCTCGGCAAATTGAATGCCGAGGGTACCCTCGAACTCTTAAGTCAGAAATGAGCGTAAAAATTGTATTTTGTATTTCGACCCTTAGGTCACTTCCAAACAGCGGAAAACATAATCCGAATCTAAGTATTCCTCTCTTTTCCCCATATCCAAACAGGCCCTAACCCCCCCCCCAAAAAAAAAAGAGGAAAAAAAATCCAGGTTATTTTGGAGTAATTAAAGCAAGGGGAGACACGTAATAACCATATCTACCAGAATTTCAACGATAATTGGTAAGAGTTTTTAAATTCTCGTCGTCTTAAATCATATATTTGATAGTGAGCCTTATCGTAATTTAGATAGCAAAGTTTTAGCTTTGAGATATTTAAAATGAAAGTAATCCTAAGCAACTATTGTACAACTTTGATAATAATCAACAACGTATAAAATTGAAAGAAATGAAAGTTTGTGACCACGTGAGCTATAGTTAAAAAGAAAACTTTCAGCTCGCATTTTTATGGACCCACGAATCATGCTAAGTTAACACATGCATGTCCGCTTATCGCATTGGGATGCATGCGAGTCACAACGGAATTGTCATTGTAATATTTCGGGTCGTGACAAAGATGATATCAAAGCCAAGGATGTCTCTGGAATCAAGTGGGGGAGAGGAGTAGAGGCCCCGGTGTTGTGCCTTGTTCCTGCAATGGGATGCTCAGTTCCCACCTATTGGGATGCTTTAGTCACACATTGGTTGTAAACTCGTCCTGATCATGGGCTATAAGTGAGCGCTTTCCCTTCCAGATATGACGCGTTTTAAAACCAGGGAGCCTAGTCTGGCAGAACCGGAAAATATCATACTAGGTCGGGTGGGGTCGTCACACTGCCAAACTTTTTAGCATGGAGGGTAACCAGATCAAAAGAAGCGAGTTATTGCTGAGATATAGAGAGTGTGCAGGTCTGATTCTACAGTTAAGATATGTTCAAGTTAAAAGTAAGACTGTACTTGGGTTGTTAATTTGTTATAGAGTACTATACGAGAGTATATTACAAATCTATGTTGGTTGTGCATAAAGGTGTTATATATATAAAAGAAATTTTGTGGTTCCTGGTTACCAGCTTCTGTCAATCATCCAAATGACATGAAGAGAATTGTTAGCCACGCTATTTCAAATATTACAGGGTCCACAACTTGAGATCTGAAATACTTGGATTTGAAGGTGTAACATAAACCCTTTGTCTCTTGCTCGTCAGCAACCCTACTCACAGCCAGAGTGTAATAGTTTTGTGCAAAATTTTAATAATAAACAAAGCCAGCATAAAATCCTTAGTACCTAAGTTTGATTTAGACTTAACAAAGGCACTTGAATCTAGCAACATAATAAAGGATGGAATAATCAAGGTTTGAGTTCCCAGAAAGTACTAGGTGCCTAATTCAACTGGCTCAAACACTTCCTTTGATAAATACAAAATACATATAAGGTTACAAACTATAACCAAAGAATTCATATCTCAAATCTTCCAAAACAAAAAAGGTGCAGGCATTAACTGATACAACAAACAACAATGATATAAAGGAAATACCAACAAATGAAGAGATACGATCCTAAACCACAAAACGATGAAGAATTCACCATGTGTGGTGTCAGATTACCTCTTTGTACACATTGAGGGGGAGTTGTAACCTAAGAAATGATACCCATGCTTTTGTAAATTTTAACTTCATCTTTTTAGTGATATAGGATGCCTGGATAAGATATAAAGATCAAGAATTCATCAGAAAGATAGGGAACTGTCAATATGGTATCTAACAGTAAAGAAACCGGAAAACATTTTAAACACAGAGTGATGCATCAGAACGTACATTATCAAAAGCGTGAAGATAGCCTGGTACAATGGACCAGGTAACTTACCTGGTCCCACACTAATTTGCAGCCACGTGGCACCCAATCACATGATCGGATGCCATGGATAGGAGCAATTCGATGATCATAATTATTTTCTGAAAAAAAATTAAAATATAAAAGAATGCAGTCAAAAGAGTCAATTGTGAGTGAAATGAATGGTAAAATCACGTTTAGTTTTACTATTAATTTCTCACCAATGTTGATGCCATTGACTAGGCAGTTTTATATATTTTTATTTTAATTCTTTTCATAAAATAGTTATGATCATCAAACCGCTCCTCTCCATGACACCCAATCATGTGATTGGGTGCCACGTGGCTGAAAATTAGTGTGTGACCAGGTAAGTTACCTGGTCCATGGTACCAGACTACCTTTACCCTTATCAAAAAGGATGGCCATGAGAAGAAGAGTGCTCACAATGATACTATTTCAAACACATTTATACGTTAAACAACATACAAATCCTAAACACTTTTAAATGAAGAAGAAAAAGGGAAAATAAGCAACATATTGAGCAATCACTCACTAGAGCAATAAAAAGCTGTTTGCAAGTAAGAGCCAATATGATTCAAATGCCTACAAGCATTAATAAATCATACCTCTAAGGACAACTTAGTGAATTATGTGGGAAGCATGAACCAGATTACTCAATTGACCTAAACTAAACCTAAGTGAGTTTCATCACCTATGGAAAATTGAGGGATTCAACAACGCACAGCTAGATACATAACAAAAATTCTATTTGTCAGAAAATCTAGATTTTATTTTTTATTTTGTATGTTTTTATGAGTAAGAGGACAAGAGAAGAAAGCTGTAAAATGTACATCATTATTAAACAAAAGGATATTAATGTATGACTAAGAAACATTTGAACTGTTTGAAACAAATCAATATTGAACTCTTTTAAAGAGAAAAACTTGATCTTGATCAAGATCAGTTTCCCGCTTTTGGTACTGGGACATCAAATCTCATTGCAGCTAAGAACCATTTCAGTTAATAAAGGCGTACCAATTATGGCTAGAGATCAAGATAGAAATATGAGATTCAAAATACAACACACTCACACTATCGTCACATTCCTTTGACTTCTCTGGTTTGTCCTCTACAAGCAATACCTCTTTAGATAATTTATGTTTCGCTTCTTTGGATGAAAATCCTAAATTCACAGAATTTTGAAAACGTTAGTAAGCTTAATCAACCCAAATACTGAAAAACTAAGGTGGGTATGAGATAGTTCATGCTGGAGGAACTTGCTTGAAATCGTAAAGATAGACCTTCTACCAAACAACAAAATACTATAATTTCATCACAATTTGCATAAAATGTCAGACAACCACCACTGGACATCATTAGCACCCATAATATACATAATAATTTACCGATCATTAATATATATATATATATATATATATATATATATATATATATATATATATATATATATATATATATATATATACACACACACACTAATTTTAACTTTTATGGAAATGTGCAGAGTTAAACAAAGTTTATGTACCCAACAAGTTGATGGAGATGTGAATTTAGGATTAGATGATGGCGGGCTAGATGGATGGTAGTAGTGTTAGGTTTAGGATTAGTAGCAAGAAGAGTCAAAGAAGAAGAAGAGAGTTTAAGGTGAATTAGCACAGCTTGGCATTGTACCTCACTAGCATTTATATTAAGCAGCAACTACTACATATGCACCCACTTATCCACACTGAACACACCCAAATTACATATTTATAACACACACCAACAATCCTTCTCAAGGTGGAGCATAAACGCCGAACGTGCCTAGATTGATCTAAATAACATGACGAGAACCAGGTCCAATAGCTTTAGTAAGAACATCTGGTAGCTGTTGAGAAGAAAATACATCAATGAGTTCCAAAGTATGCTCCCAAACTTTTACATTTACGAAATGTGCATCAACCTGAATATGTTCATCCAGTCTTGAAGAAAAGTATCTGATGCATTCGTTTCAGCGGCTTCATTATCACAAAAATGAAGCAGCATAGAACCACTAATAGAGAAACCCAGCTCAAACATGAAAGAGCGAAGCCATAGGGCCTGGTCATTGGCTCCATTGTGTCATTGGATGTTGTAAAGAGACTTACTTGGCATGATATATCAAGCTAAGAATAGGATGTCTTGTACATTCTGACTAGAAATTGGGATATTGTAAAAAATTCACATCCGACTTGCTATTAATATTTACATGTAATGAAATGAAATTTTATGCTAAAGGAGAACTTATACCAGAAATAAAAATGAGAAATTTTCCAAATAGAGGGAAAGATCAATCAAAATGTCAAGAACAAAAGCAAGAAGAGAGTGCTCACCAAAATGACTCCACATTTCATAGTCAGATGTCATGTCCTGATCCCCTTGAGGATGTACGCGTGACAGAATATCATATACCTTGCGAATAGAAGGCTCTATGTTGCTTCAAAATAACATAAAAA
Source organism: Chloranthus sessilifolius (assembly GCA_021018995.1). Lineage (NCBI taxonomy): Eukaryota > Viridiplantae > Streptophyta > Magnoliopsida > Chloranthales > Chloranthaceae > Chloranthus > Chloranthus sessilifolius. The sequence goes on along the minus strand of CM037595.1, from coordinate 18,836,459 downwards.
ATCAGATATGATGCAGTAATTTGTGAAAACAATATTTCAACAATATGCAAGTCCTATAAATTTATATCACCACGTCCGAAAGTGCACTATTGATTCTTGGAAAGAAACCAATGACAAAAGTGCAATATCTGGGCACCCAAACCACTAGGCAGTAGGCAATTAATTACATAATTAACCGATTAGGAAGATTAAAATTGCAATAGATTTATGGCCTCAATGTGTAAAGAACATGCAGGCATGCAACACAACTGCTAGCGGGAGACTGACTCCCACCACCAGATTTATCCTATTATTATCAAATAGAGAGACTAATCAGATGGTGAATTTGAAGAGGACGTCTCAAATAGGATTAATGCAGGTTGGATAAAACGGAGGCAAGCTAGCGGAGTATTGTGCGACCCAAGAGTCCCACTTAGATTGAAAGACGTTTTTATAAGACGATGCCATATTATATGGTGCGGAATGTTGGGCTACAAAAAAAGCGACAATAAGATAGAGTAAATGTGGCCGAGATGCGTACGTTGAGATGGATGTGTAGCATAACAAGAAAGGATAAAATACTAAATGAGTCATAATAAAAAATTTGAGAGTGGCACCCTTACTGAGGGTGGCTTGAGGTGGATTGGACACTTTCATCGGAGGCCAGATGCAGACCTGTACGAAGGGCTCAAATAGATGGGATAAGGTTATGATGATGATGATGATGATGATGATGATGATGGTGATGGCGAATCATCAAACCGAGAGCCTGTAAGGCTGCTAATTCCATGATTTGTTCAACAATTTCTCATTTTTTTCATATAGATGAGATCTGTGCTAATGATAAAGACTACAAAACAAAGCCCTACTCCAAATTACAAGAGTTGTGCTCTTTTTCTTATTTACAATGACATCCTGCAGATATGACCAAGTTCAATCACCTGCTCAAAATGAGCCTGCGTTAGCAAAAGCCTTGAAGATCTAGAATTTTGAATCCCAGCATCATGACTCATGGTCAAAGTATCCCAAAAGGATCACGTGGAAAAGGAATGCATGGATTTACCATTTAGTACACTAATCATTCCTGGGTAACGAAAAGGGATCAAGAAGATTAATTTTTGTTTGCAATCTCAACTATCATTTTATGATTTCCGTACAAGGGTGGTGTCCCCTACAATTTCGTTGAATGCGGTTTGGTCTAGCCCAGTGTCTCCTAGGGTAAACGCACGCTCTCAACAAAATTTAAAATTTTGGCCATTTGCAAAGCTGGGGTTTTTCCTTTCCTAATAAGTCTAATAAGTGGGTGTTTTGTGGGTTATATAAGGAGAAGATGAATTATGTATCAATCCATTAAAATTTTAGTAGGAAAGTTTGGAACTTTTTTCATTGTCTCTTTTGATGAGGAATGAGTCAGTCGTCCATGCTTAATCTGATTCCATCATTGCGCCACTCCTGCAATATTGGCTTCATAGTAGTGACCCCTCCAGTGGAGCAATTGGTTTCATAAGTTACTGACTAAGCAAACTGGTGGTATTTTAGGATCTCAAGCTTCCAGTGCTATTCAAATTAGATGTCATATATCGTAGAGATTCTACAAGGTTGGCAATCATATGGAGTTATTTACCATTTGAAGAGGAAGAAGTGATGTCATTTATAGCAAGGGTTTTAACTCACAAATGTTATTTGACAAGATTAATTTCTTATATTATTGTGTGGTGATGTGCCACCATTAGTTCTTTTCTTATCAATGATTGAAGGAGGCAAATTCCAAGTATTAAATGAAATGAGTCGATTGAAATCAGAAGTATATGAGATGAGATAGTATGGTAGAAAGAACAATATGAACCTTTCTACCACGCTATCAATTAGTGTACAAAGTTGCATTGTATACAGATATGGGCTTGATGTGGATCAATCCATAATATGATCTACATAAATGAACATGTAAATTAATAAGTCAAATTTGATTCAAATTAATCATTTGACTCACTGTTTTTAGATAGATGATAAATAAAAAAACGTAGGAACTAGAATCAACAATGTAGTAACAATAAATGTGAGAATATTTACTTTCATAATCTCATTTTTGTTGTCGGCTTCGTTATAACTCAGGATCTAATCCCATAGACATGATAGTCATTTTAGGATGAATTGCAATCTATAAAACCAACAAAAAAAGGGTTGCCACAAGTTCAACTTCCCTGAAAAAAGGAGTGTGAAGATAGTAATAGCAAACAGAAACAAAAAATAATCGAACGGCACCAATGAGCTAGCAATGCCATTGTGAGAAACAGATATCTTCAAAGATAGGGAATGGCGTCAATACCAAGCGACGGCGTGCAAAATGTAGAAAGAAGATCGTGACATTGGTAGAGAAAGGGATTCAAGAAGGACTCATGAGATTGGGAAAGGAGGTAGAGAAAGTCCCTTGAGATTGGGGAGAACATAGAGTTGGGTTTTATACCAGCTATAAAAGGGTGTTCATAGTAATAAGTAAGAAATTCTTGGTTAACGGGGGGCAATAAGAAGAGAGAGTTTTACTTATAGAGCAGGTTGTTAAGAGACCTCAAAAACTGAAAGTGCATTAGAAGGAAAACTTAAAAATTGAGGCCATCAAGATATTTCCCTACTTGCGTGAAACAAATATAACAATTTGCATCCGAATTTTGATTGCTGGGTGATACAAAATATGAATGGGATCAAAGTGACAAAATACGGACATGGGTTTACTACGGTGAACGAGAAGGTCGGAAAAAAGGTGAAAAGGGGGGAAAAATCGAAAGGTAAAAAAACTGTAAAATACTGAAGATGGAAAAAAAAAAGGGAAAAATCAGGGAAACAACAAGATAATATTTTTTTTTTAAATTAAAAAGTTTTAAAATAGTTTTTTTTTAAATACTGTAAAATATGGGGGAAAACGTTTAATACGTTAAAAACGCGTTTAATAAGTGAAATATGTGTATTATACGAAAATACACATTTTGTTCAAAAATACGGGTATTATATGTATTTAGTACGTTGTGGCAAAAAACACATGTATTATGTGTGAATTTTTCACAAAATGCCGCATTTTGTCACAATGTATGGGATTGCTGCATCACAAGACATTACAGATTTTTGGAGAATGGAAGAAGCTTATTGATGTGAACCTCTGAAATAAAATTTGATTGACCTTCCTGGGAAATATGTACCGAACAGTGGATGTCATGTACAGGTGTGTGTGTGTGGCAGAATACTGAGGTTCTGTGTGTGTGTATTATGGAGTTAACATACATGAAACGGAAATAGGAAGAAATTCCGAAGTAATTTATTCCACAGAATCATCAAAAACACTTAAATGGCTGACCTTAAATTTTCCTTAATTCGTCTATTGAACCTATTCTAGTAGATGGTGTCCCCCTTATAATATTATGAGATGTGCTTCTTCCTATGGATCCCCATGGAAACGTAAGAATATTGTCAAAGGGATCCGACCTCTAAGCACCTCTCAGAGCCTTCCATTATTTCCTTTTTTCTTTGGCAAAATGCAGTATCACTAGATTTTATTATTGGGGATTAATACATCCTCTATACTTCCAGTTTCGAAGCTTTTGTACTCCATGCTCTTTGGAATTATAGAAAGTTTGTTATTAATAATTTAAAATGCTCAATTAGATAATGATAACCCAATGCAGAAAAGGGGATAGATCAAAGCAAATACACCCAAATTTCATCAATTACACAATTTTTAAGAGGCATAAATTGAAGTTTCATTGGAAACAATGAAAAGCACGATAAATATAAAAGTGACAGAAATAGTTATTTATAAAAAGAAAACAGAGAAATTTAGACGGGACTGACCTTGATGCAGAAGCATTATGACGATTATCAGCATCTTTCGAACTCACATTGTTGTTGTCTAATAAAAAATAATGATTCAAGAAATCAAAAAACTTCCAAAGTCCGCAACAAAGAGAAGCACTTACAGAGTTATGATTTATAAACAAGAACCAAATATAAATGTTTAAAGCCATTGGCATGTTAACCAAAATCCAATAATAAAATTTGAGCTGCAAATGTCATGCAAGAGAAATTACCACTGATAGCTGTTGGCTCAAAACTCCTAGCAATCTTTTCCAGACTAATATAGGTAAAATAGCTGCTCCAGAAATAGAAAAAATTAACAAAACATGCGAGAACATCTTTATGTGCATCATATTTCTATTAGTGGCACAAGTGGCAGTAAAAGGAAGATAATGTGCTCCCTTTCGACCATTATTATGCATGAGACAACAAGAGCATTTAAGAAAAACCTTAATATAAAATAAAACATTCCAAGGGGTAGAACTTAACATACAAGAGGACAAGACTAAGTTATCTTGGATGATGATATTAACACGAGCCAATACTGTTAGTGTCAATATCGAGAAGCAATGTTCTAATCCAAACACATTCCAACCCCCAATCACATTAGAACTTAACGCTTAGATGATGAATACACTATTTACTGATTTATATTAACGAGAAAATATATTACATCCACAATATATTACATCCACAATAGATTACATCCACACCCACTAGAAATCATTTGGAAGCAGACACACGAGCCTTTCTTGTCACAGATATAGCAATTTGTTACGTTGGTGATTGTGTTGCCTCTTCTTGAGGACGATCTATGTATTTAATAGCTCTGGGCTTCTAATACCATTATCAATATTACTAATCCATTTGTTACATTTTAGTGGAATGCTGGTACAACTTTTTTAGCCTTTTTTGTAGAGAACAGTTGCTGTTTGGGCTGTGTTTCTATGTTCCAAGTTATTGTGATTGTGGATTTTTTAAAATGAGCGATAAGTATGTTGCTATGATCATAGTAACAAATATCAGCCGAAACCGAAACATATCAATCCCGATATGTATCTGAGAATGGAATCGGTTACTGTATCGGTATCGGACCGATATGGTATGATATCAGTCCGATACGTATCGGTATCGGCCGATACAATATCAGTCATAGAATGTTATTACTGCTCACAGCTGGGTTGAGATTTGGGAGTTGTGCTACTCACAGCTGGGTTGGGGCTTGTGCTAAAGCTCAGTAAAGATAAATTTACACGTTACCTTGTTGTATTATATAACATATATTATATAATACACTCTACCTTGCTTTGGAAAATGGGAAATAATAATTCCTTGTTGTTCATATAATATATATTATATTGGGTAGTGGGAAGTAATGATTCATTGTTGTATTATACTACTATATAAAAAGCCTATAAAGCCTATGGTTGCTTTAAAAAAAATTATAAGCCTATAAAGCTTATAAGGCTATAAAGCTATCGGGTACTGGGGCAGGGCCCCATGAGTACTACTTGTCGGATACTCAGATGTGATAAGTGGAATTGGGGTTGTGATAAAACAGTTCGTATCGGGGTATCGGCGATACATATCAGTCATCAGAGAACCGATACCCCATACAGATTTACAAGTTAACACCTTGGCTATGATCTCCAACAATCTGCCGGCCCTCAAGCATAACTATTGTTAAATTAATTTCTTCAATTGTCCTCAAAGGAAAAGGCCTATTACCTCATCTAAATAAGGTTGGAAGAATATGGGTGTTCGTATGAGGTCGATTCCTAAACCTAGACATGGATCCCCTGATGTTGTTGATTGGGAGGCTGATAATGCCATTATCATTGGTTGGTTGTTTAACTCCATGAATCAGAAACTTTCTCAAACCTTTATGTTCTATGATTTTACTGCCCTATTATGGAGTAAACTTGAGGAGACCTTGCACTAGCTGAACAGGACGCAGACTTATCAGCATGGCAAGTGTGGACAGGGTAATATATCTATAGGGGAATACTTTAGTACACGAAAGAGTGTAAGCTCACTCATTAGTCATTATGAGCCTATCTCTCAGTTTGGTGAGGATGTTGTTATTCTTACTCGACGACATAAGCATCAGCAGATTTATACGTTTGTGGGAGGTCTCCATCCTGAGTATTAGCAGCAAGGTGTCAACTCGTGAATCGGTATCGGTTACCGGTTCCCCGAGCCGATAACCCGATACAGACTGTTTTATCACAATCCCCAATTCCACTTATCACATCTGAATATCTGACAAGTAGCACTCTCAGCCCTGCCCCAGTTCCGGTATTTTTATAGGCTTATAATTTATTTTTCAAGCAATTATAGGCTTGATAGACTTTTTATATAATACTATAATACAACAAAGAATCATTACTTCTCACTACCCATAATAACATATATTATATAAAACAGCAAGGAATTATTATTTTCCATTTTTCAAAGTAAGGTAGAGTGAATTATATAATTCAGCAAGGTAGCGTGTAAATTTATCCCAGGTCCCAACCCAGCCGTGAGCAATAATAGCAGTCTAAGACTGATACTGTATCGGCCGATACCGATACGTATCAGAGCAATATCATACCATATTGGTCCGATACCGATACGGTAACCGATTCCATTCTTAGATAAGTATCAGTATCTGCTGATATTTGATACTATGATTAGCAGACACAAACTCAGATCTTTACGACTTGTCCTCTCCCTTCACTCAACACAATTTACGGGATCTTGTTTTCGGAGGAGCAACGTTTTTCTATTATGACTTCTACACCATTGTCTCCTCAAGAGAGTGACATTCGCTATTGATTCGAATCCTTCTTCTGGTCGTGGTAGAGGTTCTGATCATGGTCGTGGCGGGATTGTCGTGGTCATGGCCGTGGTCATAGTCTATCTATTATTATTTGCGCACATTGTAGCAAGATTGGGCATGATTGTGATCATTGTAATAAGTTGTTGGATATCCTGTGTCAATCCCTAAAAACCACATACGTAGATAAAAATAACAAACAAATTAAACTAAAACCAAATTTCATAAATTAAACTTCTAATGTACAACTGGAGTTGACATACAAACCATAATTTGTACTAATTTGAAATTTTCCTTCCTTTATTTAGTACTTGACTTCTCTTGATTTCGGTCCTTATTTTGTCACAATAACATATACATGAATGTTTGAAAAATAACTCAGCAAGTTACATTTCATTAAAGCCTAAATACAAATTTAAAACAAGTATCCAATATTTCAAAATCTAGAAAACAGATAGCAAATCATTAAAATGAATTTTGATCGAAACAGATAATCAAAGGACTAAAATCTCCAAAACTGAAATAAATGGGATTCGAAAACAAAGGGCAGAGATTAGTTCAAATATCATATGTCAAAACTGAAAACTAATTTTGATTACCTTACATGATCTCAGAGATCAAATCGGGAATATTCTTTTCCAACAAATTAATTATACTTTAATTACCAAACCAACATATAGGGTCGGGTTAAAATACAGTTATAGCTACAAAATAGCAACAGAACATAATACCAAGCACCCAACAGATAATAGAGATGTTGGGCAGTAGGTTTGATTTTCCACAACCAAGTCTTATGCACATTCTCTGTGCTTCGACTTATGGGTATTCCAGATAAGAATATTATAAAACGATACCAATATCAAATTCTTAAATTCTCAAATCTATTTCAGATAGTAGATATCTTATAATGATTCAGATATCAGATATAGGAAACTGCTACAGATAACAAATGCGAGAAACTGATACAAATGTAAGAAATTATCAATGTCAACACAGAATAAAATATTTCACTATACCAAATTCATTTGCAAATCATATAATGCAAAAGGTTCAATTTCTTTTGTAAATCATGCATCTCATATAATGTAAAGATTTAAAATCATCGAACGTATTAATGTTCCATAAGTTTAATTTTCACATGTTATAGATGCAACTTAATAAAAAAATAACACCTATAATTCCAGTTAACTAAATCTGAACTCCAATCTTAGACTAGAAATAAAGAACTGGGGTTAGACTAAAACGAAATTTAACAAGATCAATATCGAGCCAAGCAATGTTGTCAAATCACATATGCGATGGCATAGTGTCATCGCATATGCGGATCACATATGCGATTGTGTGATGGCATAAAATTTATCTTCTTTTTTTTTCAAAAAAATCTCAAAAAAATCCCAAAAGTGTATAATATATGTTTTGTGTTAATTTTGTGTTCTATTAATTTTGTAGCGTCTAGAATACGGAATAAAAGTATATAAGATAAAGAGATAAACCCATAAGTTAGAATGGAAAATATAAATTTCATTGATGTTAAACAAAATAGTACAAAAATGAACATAGAACATACAAAAAAGAAGGAAAAGACTAAAGACGAAAAATATTATTTAAGTAAAAGTATCTTAACAATTGTTCCCACTTCCTAATGATATTGTGTACCGGCCAAAAATTCTACACAAATCTCTCTAACCCACAATGGTACATCTCCACCTCCACCTCCACCTCCACCTCCACCTCCACCTCCTCCATCGTCGTCACTTGCATTGCCGTCATCATCTGAATCGTCTCCTTCTTCAACATATCGTTCTCCCTCCTCAGTTTCTTATCATTCGATCTCACTCAGACAGTATCTATATCGTTAATGAGTGTTTCTTCATGTATCTCGTCTTTTTCTTCTTCTTCTTCTTCTTCTTCTTCTTCTTCTTCTTCTTCTTATTAACGCAAAGCATGAACTACCTTGCCCCGCTGTCGATCTTCTCCTCCATCCGGTAGGAAGCTCATCTCCAAAAGCAGCCTCTTCCACTTGCTTCCACCTAAGATCCTCATCCACAAAGACTTGCTCATCGGAGTCATCCGTCATCCAAGGAGAATCGGATGGCAAGTCTTCGAGAGAGATGGGATCAAAGTGTCTCAGATGTTCCTGATTTTTTAAGAAGCGATCCCGTAGTTTTTGCTTGTATTGCACAAAGACCAAATTATTAAGCTTTTTCCGCTCAATCTGCTTCTTCGTGTGTATCTATTTACGACAAACATTTAATAAATATTAATATCTATTAAAATTTAAACAACAATTAAATTAAAATTATAAAACTAAAAATGAAATAAAAATAAACTAGTTACCATATCAGACGTGCTCCAATTCCGTTCACATGCCGAAGAAGCACATGTAAGGCCAAGAATCTTAACGGTCATCTTCTTCAATAATCCACATTTTGTCACCGAATCCACTCCACAAGACAACCATCAATCGGTTACAAACAATAGTATTAATTAGATAATTGATAATATATATAAAGAGACGAATTATTTAATTACAAATTTGCATTAACGAAATGTAATAAGAAATAAATTATAAAATTGCTTACTAGGTATTTTGGATTCTCTTTATCGAACCACAAATTCTCTTCCGAATATCCCTTGAGCATTTTTGTATCGGTCGAAAGAGTTGCTAATCCGATCTTGCTCACCTTTGTCCGAAACCATCTTTTTTAAAACATCAAGGAAACCACTAATATGTGTTGCTTCCGCCGCTTCCCGGTTTGGATAAGAGAAATATACCGCGAGAAATAGGAGGAATGCGGCAAAATACAACGGGCTAGTCATTTTGACACTCCATCTCTTCTCAATTATGTCAATAACGGGTTGATAGAGACGAGATTTGTACATATTATTAGATTTAATTTTTTCTATAGTTTTCTCCATAAAACTATAGATATAGCCCATAGTCAGTTTCTCATCACCATCAACCAATCGTAGTACTTCTACGATTGGTTGCGAGTCTCTAAGTGATTGGGCAACATTATTCCAACAAGAGCTGGTTAAGATGGCTTGTGCCACCCACTTTCCTTCGGCCTTCTTTGACCAAGCTCCATTCCTCCAATGGATGGAAGTTACGAAGCTTCTAAGTTCATCTCTTTTAACATACATACTATGTAATGTCAAGAAGGTCATAGCAAAACGAATGATGGTGGGGCGTTGCAAATTACCCCCAATGGCATTACACATGTGGTGGAGTAGAAGTGTATGCTTATACATTACACTACTATCTTCCTAGCCTTAGCTACGGTTTTAATGTGCATTTTTCCTATGTCTTCTAAAATTAAGTCTAAGTAATGGGTCGCACTTAGGGTCCAATATATGTGGTCGTCGTTCCATTTATAGTCTACCCGCAGCCACCAAGTTTGCCACATTGTCCGTGACAACTTGGACAGCATATTCTGCACCAATATCTTTTTTTATCACCTCATCTATGAGGGAAAATAGATATTCGGTCGTGTGAGAATGAGCCGAAGCATCTACGGATTTAATGAACATAGTTCCGATAAGACAATTTGCCAAAACGCTGATGATTGACCTACCGGCCCTATCGATCCAACCGTCGGTCATTAGTGAGCACCCATATGTCTTCTAATCCTCTCGATATTCCTCGAAAAAGGCTTTTGTGAATGGTTTGGGCTGGGCCCTTACCCCTAGCATCTACCACATCCTCGAAATGTGGTCTACAAGAGAAGAATTTATTTATTCCCTTCCCCTTTACACCACGTGCAATTTTAGAGGGTGGTGGTCATGCACCACTACGAGCCGTGGAGGGAGTAGATTTATCATGCTCTTCTTCCTCATCTTCATCAACATCATAGTATTGTTGTAAAATCACTTCGTCGTTATGTTTCGACCTCGAAGTTTTATCCATCCATTCCATGATCTCTTTTCGAATCTCCAACATGACATTTAGACATGCCTTCGCATTCAATCCGGGTTGTCAAGCAAGATGTTGCTTGTCTCCCTATTCCCCCCATGCTTACATAGGGGCATAGGGTGCATTGGACTTTATTTTTTTCGGTTACACTCTTGTAACGTTCATATTTTCAACCCGGATCGATTGAATTTGCCGGTCTAAGAGCGTCGTTCTAGGACGTAGACATAATGACAAAGAAAATTTAAAGAAGTGGGTGGAGACCACACTAAAAAAAGGAAATAAATGAAAGAAATGAGGTGTAATAAGGTGGAAAAACAATCAAACAAAATTTAATATGAATTATAAATTAATTTCTAATTCTTGAATCCTTGATTCTTGAAGTGATTTCTTCCCTCTTTGCTTGAAGAATGATGGAATGTCAATGAAGATTGAAGCTCCTTGCTTATTTAACTACAAAATAGAGCAAAAGGAATTATCAACACTGCTTTGAGAAAGAGAGAGAAAGAGGAAAAAAAAAGGAGAAAGAGAGTACTAAAAACTAAAAAAAAGACCAAAGAGATACAAATCATACCTTGGATGGATGTGGTATGAATTAGGAAGAGGAACCTCCTATTTATAAGCTTTGGGGAGACTTAAAAAACAAAACAAAAAAATTAAAATAAGCTCCAACGGTCATATTTATGACCGTTGGAGGGGGTATGCGATCGCATACCTTCCAAATCGCATATGCCATCATGACATATGCAATTTCTACCTTCAGGATCGCATATGCGATCACTCTTGACAACAGTGGAGCCAAGACATGCTGAATGAACCAAGCTCTCCTTCTCGGGCCTCTACTTCTTCTCCCTTTGCTTATCTTCTTTCTATTTCTCCGTCCTTTTTCTTCATTTATTCTTTTCTACCTTCTTTCTCTTCCTCTCTTTCTTTCTCTCTCACTCACTAGAGTTGGGATGGCATGGAAGAGAGTTCCCTCCCACCCCCCCCCCCCTATATGTTGACCCATGTGTTGGGAGGTCCTCGATCCTTATCTCTTTCCTTATCCTTATTTTCATCTTTATCCTTATCCTTATTAATATTTTTATCCTTACCTTTCACGAAAAAATTATCATTTTGCCTTCAGCTATTTTGAAAATACAATATGCTCCTTTTGGTCCTTATCTTGATTTTAGAAAAGTATAAAGTGTTTGTCATATATAATCACAATAGATTTGTCAATTTTAGTTCCTTTTTACCACTTTGTCCCAAATCATTATAGGGATTGTCCATCACATCCTTGATAGTTCCCCTTAGCTACCTCCAAAGGTCAAGTGCTACATGACTTATGTCCCAACGGCCACCTCCAAGGGCCAAGTGTTATACATTGTTGTCGAATCGCACATGCCATCATATGTGATTCAAGTGCAGGATCGCATATGCAATCACACATTCTTTTCAATTTCTTTTCAAAAAATCATAAAACTCCCAAAAAAATCAGAAAATTTTAGGAAAAATATAGGAAAATCTTAGAATTAAAAAACACGCATTGTCGTCTTCATAATTAAAAAAAAAATCCCATAAAATTAATAACTTTCATTTTATTAAGAGAAATAACAAAATCTATGCATTAATTATACAAAAGTAAAAAGAAAGTTGAAAATTACATTCGAAGGGCGGTATTGTCCTCCGACCATGAACTCTACACATTGATCTCTAACTCATTGTGGTACATCGACTCCTCCTCCGGCAGGATCATCATCATCAGTAGCATTGCCGTTATCATCCGAACCATTACCTTCTTCAAAGTACTTTTCCTCTTCATATGTTTCTTCTTCATCTGATTTCACCAAGACGGAGTCCACATATCATCATCGACTTCGTTGGTAGTGGTTCTTCGTCTTCTTCTTGGATTTCATCTTCTTCATTTCTTCTTTGACTTTACTACTCCCCCCACTGATCTCCTCCTACGTCGAGTAGAGCTTTCTCCATCCCCACCAAAAGAAACTTCCTTGACTTAACCCCATGTAAGATCTTCTCCCGTGAAGACTAACTCATCCCATGGATCCGTTATCCAAGGATCATCGGCGGGCAAGTCATCAATCGAAATGGGATCTTAATGTCCCAGATTTTCCCTTGCTTTGAGAAAGTGTTCTCGAAGCTTTTGATTGTATTGAATGAAGGCCAAATCATTGTATCTTCTCAACCACAACAACTATTTATTTAGAAATTTTGGGTTATTAAATATCGATACTCTTTAGTCACGATCGGCTCACACAGCTAGAGCTTTTACTTTCCAGCCTGCTATGGATACTCCATCGCTCAACATGATTGGATCTCTACGTGCCTATATCATATTGGTGGTTCGAGCCGAGTTGCGGACTCATACATCTATTGTTGTTGCTAGCTCTACCCATGGACTTGGGCCCTAGGGTACTTGTGCATTTGTTGCCTCCACTTCATCCCATTCCTCTAGTTGGGTCATTGGTTTCGACGTTACAGACCACATGATGGGTGAGTTGCACGCCTTTTCTACCTATTCTTGACCAAGTACCTATGCTCAGGTTCGATTTTTTTATGGTTCCTTTATTCCAATTATGGGTGTCGAGAACTGGGTTACAGAGTTCGTTAGAACTGGCATCGAATCACAACTGGTTGGCGGTTCAATTCGCCACTAAGAGACAAGCAGGACTAAGTAATAAGTTTATATATATATATATATATATATATATATATATAAAAAGTAGGCAAAGAGGTTTCGAACCTCTCACCACCTTCATGGGAATCACGCCCTAACCAACTCGGCTCCAGCTACTTTTTTGGAAGAGAACATATTGTTTTAATATAAATTAAAAATTATGTGAACCAGTAACATAATTTAAAACTCATCCTACCCCTAGCGAACAGGTTCCGTCAACAATAGTGAACCGCGAATCGGAAACTCGGATCTGAACCGTGCGAACCAGTGAATCAGGTAACATTGGTCGGAATCATTCCTTTATCATCTTCGCTCTCTTTGGATCATACTCTACATGTTTCCCATTTCTCTACTAATATGCTTTCGGTTAGTCATATTGCTAAACAATTAAATTATTGTGTTTTTTATCCCTCTCATTGTATTTTGCAAGAGCTGGGCTACGAGGAGGATTGTTGGTAGAGATAAAGAGAGGATGCCTATACGATGTTGATACAGGAGTAGTCTTGCAGCTTTAGCTGCTATTATTGATAAAACTCAATCCAAAATTTTGTTTAGTCCTTTATGGTATAATGTTCGGTTGGGGCATATTAGTTTTAAATTTTAATGTGATATTTCATTCCCACATCTAAATCTTTGTACACAGCTGTTAAAGTTTAATGTTTACATGAGTTGACTAAACATGTCTCATATGCCTCAATGTAATGTTCCTTTTGAGTTGATTCATTCATATGTTTGGGGCCCTTCTCCTATCATGTCTTTGGCTGGCGTTAAATATTATGTCGTTTTATTAATGGTCATAATGAGACTGCATGGGTTTCTCTTTTGAAGTCTAAAGATGAGGAATATCAAAATTTTTAGGACATTCCATGATGGGTACTTAGTAGTGGGTTCTATTAAGATCCTTCGTACTGACAATGGAGAAGAATATACCTCTCATGCTTTTGACCGGTATCTTCATCCACATGAAGGAGAACACACCTTTTGACCATTATCTTCGTTCACATTATATATCTCACCAGCTATTATATACGTACACCAGTTAAAAGTATTGCTTTAGTTAAGGAGAAAGGATACAATATTTGTTTTAATATATTCCGACTGCCGTAAGAGTATATAAACCATATCCAATAAAAGCATTGCATTAGTTGACTAAGAATACGGTATTCATTGCAGAAAGAGTATATGAACCATACCGAACATCTGCATACTTGAAAAATTTTGATGCAAGCAAGTCTACTAGAACATCAATAGAGAATGTTGAATGAACCTGCAATTAATGAAGAATCATAAACAACTGATTATTGACAAAAATAAATTGTAGAATCTTTAGACGAACAATTGATGCAGGGTAAACGCTAAAAGCCTAATTATGAGGATTTGGGATTAACTTCAGATTAATTGAATAGTGGAAATACTCAAATTACCCAACCACAAAAAATAATTTAATAAATATAATTAAAACAATTAGGCTAGCTCAATTTTAGCGCTCACATGCATTAATATTTCCCGATCTAGAAAAATGGCTCCGATGAGAGAACTCAAGTTTCGTTCTAGTTTAGAGCACCAAGCGGCAATTACAGTATCGTCTCTTGACTCCTCTAGGATTTGAAGAATTAAAGGCCCGAAGGATTAATTCAATCAAAATGGCAAAATCAAAGTACATCAATTAATAAGGTGTAAACAAAATTCCAGTAACTAATTAACTAGAGATTTTGGATTTTTGATTTTATCAAAGGAAATAAGGAAAATATTTATCTAACAATAATTAAAAGACAAAATAGAAAGATAGGGTTCCAGGGCTTCATACCAAGGATGTACGTCGGCTTCGCACCCAGCTCACAATAAACGAAGATTCGCTCCTCAAGTTTTGAAATATTCGCTCTCTCGGGTGAACACTCTTCACAAGTTCTCTAAGATTTGCACAAAGCAACTCTCAATTTCATTAATCATCAATCTCTCAAAGTGTACTTACAATGCCTTTATATAGGCAAACCAACCCTAACTAATCACAAATTTGAAATAAAAGAATCCTAAAGCAACTAAAATTCTAAAAGGCAAGTTTTGCCTCAAAATTCGTCCAGTCGTCAATGTGTTGACGCAACTCACGGACGTTTGTTCTGTGTTCACGGAAGTCTGTCCATTTCACGGGCGTCCGAAGTGCACAAAACAGAGAGCACTCCAAATCACGGACGTCCATGGATACGAATGTTGTGCTTCAACCCTTCACGATGCTTTCCCTCTTCAGTTAGGAACCTTCGAGATATTTTCGCACGCTTCTTTCGCCTTTGATAGACCATAGGCGGTTCTTTGAATCAGATGTCTCCATCAATCCTCCCCAGGTGGGAGAAACTCATCTCCAATGAGTTGTAGAAACCACTTATGACACACTTCGGATGTTCAACTCTCGACCTGCCTTTCCAAGCTGTGAGATACTCATGATGCTTGGCCGCATTGGTAGTGAGGTTTGTAAACTCTATATCCTCCAGTTCATTCAACCTTCTGTTATTGCACAGGTAGGGTACGGGTTATGAATTGGTTAAATGGGTTTGGTTCGAATGTTTGAGTAACAAGGAATGGGTCAAAGGACATAGCTGTTGAACCTAGAATAGGTGTAAGATCCCCCACCGTAATTATCGGATGATTACCCTTGTCTAGAGGAAAATCTAAACTTTCATCATTACCTCTTTTCAACATCGGAAAAGGTTCCACATGTTCAGGACTATCATGAATTAACACAAAATTTTCTTTATTAAACTCGTTAAACAAATTCAATGTGTTAGTAAAATCATGTGTATTTCCATTGTTCAATAAAATCTTATTGTTAATCCCATGCAAGTTAGAATGATGGCATGTTCCTACCGACTCTAACAACGCATGCGGTACGAACACACTACCATCACATTCTTCGGGAATAGAAACCTTCCTAACACAACCTACGGTTTTCAAAGGAGTTTCATCCTCCTAGTCACTTGGCATTCCAATAGGTTCATAAGCTTCTACTCCTAACTCATTATCCTCTTTCTCGTAACCCTCCTGAATAATCAAGGTGTGGGATTTACTGGGGCAGTGAGATGCAAAGTGACCAAAGCCTTGGCACTTATAACACTGTTGTGGTGCATGGTTAGAATTTTCGATCAATTTTCCTTTACCCTTGTCAATTTGAGGATTCGCGAGTTTTGAGGACTGACTATAGGTAGTATTCACTTTTTCAGTAGGACTAGATCGAAAATCAGGATTGGAGGAACTAAATCGCCCACTGGTTGGAGCGTCGAGATACCTTTCTAACTCTTGCACTCTAGCATAACATTCTTCTAAATCTTTAACAGGATGAGGGATAAGTTTTATTAGTAACTCAGGACGTAGTCCAGTACAAAACCTAGATAAGGTGGCGTGTGGACTCTCATAAGTTTTAGCACGATATAAGTACTCCTCAAACTTGTTGATATAATCATCAACGGGCATGTTTTCCTATTTCAAACCATGTCATTGATCCATGAATCGTTGGTTGTAGGACAGGGGAACATACTTATCATGAAGTTTCTCTTTCATGTTCGCCCATGTGGCGATGGGTTCGCGTTCGAGAGTTTCTCGACGTCGTTCCACACTAATCAAATAAAATTTGGGTTGTCCCATGAGCTAATTTTAGCAAACCGCTCTTTTCACTCATCCGACATATCACACCAATCGAAATAATGGTCCATGGCTGCTGCCCAATCTATATAGATTTTTGGATCCATCTTTCCTTCACAAGTGGGAGCGTCAAATGCAAGGTAAACGCTAAAACCCTAATTATGAGGATTTGGGATTAACTTCAGATTAAAATGAATAACGGAAATATACAAATTACCCAACCACATAAAATAATTTAATAAATTTAATTAAAACAATTAGGCTAGCTCAATTTTAGCGCTCATATGCATTAAGATTTCTCGATCTCGAAAAACGACTCCAATGAGGGACTCGAGTTTCGTTCTAGTTTAGGGCAACAAGCGACAATTACGATATCATCTCTCGACTCCTCTAGGATATGAAGAATTAAAGGCCTGAAAGGTTAGTTCAATCAAAAGAGGAAAATCAAAGCATATCAATTAATAAGGTGTGAACAAAATTCCAGCAACTAATTAACTATGAATTTTGGGTTTTTGATTTTATCAAAGGAAATAAGGAAAATAATTACCTGATAATAATTAAAAGACAAAATAGAAAGATAGGATTCTAAGGCTTCACACCAAGGATTCTGAAGATTCACACCAATGATGTACGTGGCTTCGCACCAAGCGCACGATAAACGAAGATTCGCTCCTCGAGTTTTGAAAGATTCACTCTCTCAGGTGAAAACTCTATACAAGTTCTCTAATGTTTGCACAAAGCAACTCTCAATTTCATTATTCATCAATCTCTCAAAGTATATTTACAATGCCTTTATATAGGAAAACCAACCCTAACTAATCATAAATTCGAAATAAAAGAATCCTAAAGCAATTAAAACTCTAAAAGGCAAGTTTTGCCTCAAAATTCGTTCAGTCGTCAATGTGTTGACGCAACTCACTGACGTCCGTTCTGTGCTCACGGATGTCCGTCCATTTCACGGACGTCCGAAGTGCACAAAACAGAGAGTACTTCGAATCACGATCATGGACGTCCGTGGATACGGATGCCGTGAGCACGGATGTCTATGCTTCAACCCTCCAGGATGCTTTCCTTCTTCAGTTAGGAGCCTTCGGGATATTTTCACATGCTTCTTTCGCCTTTGATAGATCATAGGCGGTTCTTTGAATCGGATGTCCCCATCAACAATACAACTATCTGTCACATAGGATTGATGCATATATATAGCAAAGCATCTCCACAAGACAAGGATTAGCACAAAACTATGTCAATTTTGAATATGAATCAACATATCAACTTTGTCTTATAAATGAGAATGAGCATCAATATCAATAAGAAAAAAAGTTTCAAGAATTTTCATGTAACTCCATGATTTCTTTTCCATTTTAAAATTGTTCCCACACTCAAATTCTTCTCTCAAGTCTCAACCAGCCCAACACTGCAAAGTAAGATTTCTTAAGGTCGATATTTAGGAGTACGTCATTGGGTGTCCGTGAATAAATAAATCTATGTAAGGCGTATGAACATCAAATCCATTTTAAGCATTTGCTTATGTATCTACATCTGTACATACAGAAGCATGTCTATCAATGATTTCACTTTCTAAAACTAGTAAAAATGCACATGCATTGCACGTGATCACATTATTGTTATGTGATTTTGAGCCTAAAAGCGCCACAAAATGAACAGCACCAAATTTGCTCCCCATTCATTGACTAGTGCTTGTAGCCTCTCAATCGTGTGGTAGGAGTTTTACAATGCAATCTTGGGGCTATATCTGGCCTATATGATGGCCCTGTGAACCACAACATGGCACCATATGACACCAAAATATGATGACACATGTACAGAATCAATGACCCATTTACTCTAAAGAGTCAACGGGTGGTTACCCTATACCAATGCTTCTCCATAAGACCCAAATCATAGTTCAAGCCCACAGGAGCACCTATTTCAGGCAAGCATTTTATGAACAAAATGACTTTTGTGTTTGTCAAAAACACTTATATTTACATCTTTAAATGTCACCCTTGGATAGGACTCCGCCTCTAATGGTTAGATGGTGGGGCTTGTCTATCTCCTCACATTTTTAAATTTATTCGATTATTGCACCAAATAAATTTATTTCCTTTTTCCTTTTTGATCAGCAAAGGAAATATATTGATGCGCAGCAAGATGCTGAAAAACCAATACAAATAGAAGACCAAAAACAGAACAGAAAAAATACACAATAATCAAAACTGAAGACCATAGCAGCACCCTGAAAGCAGGAGTGCCACTCCTACAACACCGAACTTAGCCCGGGTCCCAAAGGAAAGGCCCCTCTTGAGTAAGGCCCTCCAACCAAAACCCAGCTCCACAGCAGCTCAGTTATGGACTTCATGATCATCCCCACCGGCTGGCATTTATGCTCGAAAATGCGTAAATTCCTCTCACGCCATAAGCCCCAAAAGACTGCGAATGTGGCTGCATCCCAATAATCCCTAAGAGGACCCTCCATTTTAGTGGCAGCCCAGATCAAGTACAGAGAATACGGCTTCTCTGGCATCACCCACCTCATACCGAAGAACTTAAGAACAATGCTCCAAATCTCCTGCGCCACGTCACAATGAATCAGCAGATGAGGGGCAATCTCCTCCCCCTTATTACACATGAGCAACAGTTTTGGATCTCCTTCCCCCTCCGAATCAATTGGTTCAACGTTAGGCATCTTCCTTTGAATAACGTCCATGCAAAGAACTTAACTTTTAGAGGAACGGCTTTCCTCCACAAACCAGCCCCTTGAACTGTGGTCAATGGACGCCTCGTGAGCATCCTATAAAAGGACTTAACCGTGAAAATCCCATCTTTATTCAGAGCCGAGCCCAAGCCCTCTGATCAACAGACCAGCCAAAACAATAAAACTTTGAAAACCGAGATCAACAGACCAGCCAAAACAATAAAACTTTGAAAACTTCTCACAGGAGCTAGGACAGGAAAATCACCACAAATCACCACCTTGCTTTTCCTCCAATATTGCAACAGCATTAAAGTCCCTAGACCCGGTAATAATGAATCTAACATTCAGATTAATAATGGATAGAATCTCATTTCGTAATAATTGCAACCTTCAATGAAACAAATAGTTCTTACAATAAAGGTCGGCATTGATGAAATTATTAAACTTGAACAAATGAAGGTGAACAAACATTAGAGAAGCTCAACTATCTTCCCAAACCAAAAAAACCACATTGAACCATAAGATTCTTCACTAGAGTTTGAAAGGAATTTTGAAGCTTTAAGAAAACGAGCAGTTCTAAGAAAACTATTAGGTTTCCTACCCATCGGTTCTAGTAAAGCAATAAATAAAGGTTTGAACAATGATTTCATTGCCATAAGAGAGCATTCTAGAGGTTTAACTAATACATTATAACATTTATAATTTGTACGGATCTATTGTTGTCCTAGGTTGCTTTGTTAAGCACCAAGACACGTGACTGTCCAAGTTATATAGATCTAAATCGTAAAAATCTATTCTATATGATAGTCACCAAAAAAAGGAAAAGAATCAATTAAGAAACATCCATTATATTTATATATTAAAGCGGGGTACCTAGATGACGTGGATTCTATAAAGATTTTTCACAGAAAAACTAAAACTTAAAAACCTCGTGTAATTCTCATCCTTCTCCATTAACATTCGGTAGAGCTGATATATTGATAAAACTACAAAATTTGCCAATTATACCCCAAAGCTAAGCTTTGTTAACTCTCTTTTGTATCCTAATATATACTTTTGAGTGTATCTAAGTGATTATAGATCAAAGAAGAGAATTACATCAATCTGATCCGATGGATGAAAAGAGGAACTCAAGAGCTTTCCAACAAGCCAAAAATCGTCTAATTTGAAGCTCTTGATCAAAAAGTTGTGAGCAGTCAAAGTTCAGCAGATGCAGAGTTGACCAGATTCGATTAAACGAGACTGGAGCTCGATTGAACGAATCCGTATCTCGTTTGAACGAGATTTGAAGTCAAATAAGCCAGTCGTTTGAACAACTGCTTTAAACGAGAGCTATCAATCGACCTTCAGTCGATTAACGAGCTGTTTCAATCGAGAATGCATATTAATCCATTGATCGACCTAGGGAGCTCATTTGAACGAGTTTGGATTCCAACACAGCTAAAACTGACCACGGGAGAATATAAATAGATGATAAAGTTCCAGAAATGTGAGTGTGCTGAGTTGTTGTTGTTCTAGAGAAAAGAAGAATTCGAGTTTTAAAAGAGAAGTTGTAAGAGAGAAACCATGGCTTTGTTTATGGTTTTATTCTCGATGAGCGGCTAATTTCCTAGCAAGTTAGGATGAGATGAAGCAAGAGTGATGTAGTTTGAACTTTTAATTTGTAATCTGGGTTTGTTAGTGAAGATGATTGTTTGACTGTGAATATATGCAAATAAATCAAGTTGTAATGTTTTTATTTGATTTCTTTATTCATCTTGTAGAGGATAAATTAGTTTGACTTCAATGATCTTATCTATGCTAGTACTTGTAGTCTAGTTTTGGTAATTACATATTGTATGCCAAACCGATATGATTTGTGAGAATAATTTAGTCCGAGTTTCTTCACGAAATTGTTAGAGCTTGTAGCCTAATAATTAGCTATATTCACATGGTTGTTTGATTACAAATTGAAGGGGATTGCTATTGAACTTTGATGGATTTGAATTCCTAACTGCTCTTATTCTCTTGTTTTCTCTAAACTTTGGCATATTATTTTCTGTTTCTGATATTCATTATGTTTGTTTTCTTTTCTTTCCCAAAATTGTTTTATAAATTAGAATTAAGTTAGTTTTCTAAGGATAATTTCTGAATTATCCTTAGAAAACACTCGTGGGTTCAACACTCCTGTATTTGCCACTAGCTATAAAACACTCGTGCACTTGCAAAGACAACATAAAATATCACATCAAATTTTTTGAAAATTTTAAAAAATTTCAAAAAAAATTCAAATTTTCCAAAATTTTCCCAAAACATCTCGTCTTTTCCATCAATCACATTACTTCTCTTGTTCCTTTTACTTACCCAGTTGTGTACTATACCTCCCCCAAACCTATCGAGAACAATGTCCTCACTGTTAATAAACAATAGTGAATTTAACAAAAGAGGGGAAAAGTACAAATCCAATTAAAATCTTTGCTTCAAGAAAATAGGCATTAGTATAAAGCAACAAAAGAATATGAGAATTAATAAAAAAATTGCAAGGAATCAAGACAAGAAAAGTAAACTTCCATTGCTCACATCTTGCATTCACAAAAAGAAGTAACATATCGACAAGGAATTTACAAACTGGGCAAAAGGAAAAATTCACACAAAACCAACAAAACAGGGCCCGGGTCGATAAACAATTTAAAAATAAAAAATTATCAACACAAAATTGATCCGAGATAAGCCATAGTCTTGTCCACTAGCTCAACCCTCCCTTTTCTTGATCTCCCTCGGGTATTGCACAAAAGGGATCCAATCCGCCACCAAGTACTCCCCCTCAAAGTGTAGAAGAAAGATGGGAGTTTGTCGAGATCCAAGTCATCTCAATTAAAGATCCATTTAGCTTCATGAACAGGTGGAGCAGAGGTTGTGGCCGAGGCGGTTGGGTTAGGCTTTGGGATTAGGGTGTCCCACACACCATGAGGAATTGGAGTAGAGACACGTGGTGGTGGTGGAGGTGCAACAACAGCCTCTTCTTCTGCTTTCAAGAGAGCGGCCAAGTCCTCTTGGAAGAGTTCCCATTCATCCCATAGATCTTGATTTGGATCAGGGTGGATGACTCAAAAGAAAATTTGATGGGATGCTTTGAGACGTTGGCCATGAAGACAATGCAAAAGTACGATGGGAAAGGCTTGACTTGCGGAAGAGGAGGGAAGAATCAAGAATGGCAGATTGTGTGGACCACTAGGGTTTTAAAAAGGAAGAAAACACAAAAAGAACCCTCGATTGAACGAGAGCTGGTCCACCGACTTAAACAACTCGTTCAAACGAGGTGAACACTCATTTGATCGAGCCAGAGATGGGGCCATCGGTTAAACGAGAATCACTCTCGCTTGAACGAGAAATGGGGTGTGTTCTCCAAAACTAGTACTCGTTTAAACTAGTTGTGAGCTCGTTTCAACTATATACTCTATTGAAACTATGAAATTTTAATTTTAAAAAATTATGAGAAGAACAAAACACTCAATTTTTTATTAATTCTCATTCTTTTTGTGAATACAAGATGTGATTAATGAAAGTTTACTTTTCTTGAAGAATTCCTTGCAATTTTTTATTAATTCTCATATTCTTTTGTTGCTTTATACTAATGTCTATTTTCTTGATGCAAGGATTTCAATGGGATTTATACTTTTCCCCTCTTTTATTGATTGCATGGTTATTTATTAACAGTGAGACACTGTTCTTGATAGGTTTGGGAGACATATAGTTCACAGCTGGGTAACTAAAAGGAAAAAGAAGAGAAGTAAAGTGATTGATGGAGAAGAAGAGATGTTTTGGAAAAAAAATTTAAAAAAAAAATTGAAATCAAAATTTTTGAAAAAAATCTATGATTTAATTGATTGAATTCAGCACAAAGTGATTTGGGCGAAGAATGTTAATCATATTTATTTCAAAATAAATAAAAGTTGAAATCAAGAAAATCTGTGTGAAGTTAAATGAGTTAATTTTTGGTTAATTATGCTGAAAATTGAAGGAATTGAGAAATATAGATCTACTAAATCTTTTGCACATTCATTACCATTTGAGCTGAAAATTGAAGAACTTAACTAATATGTGAACCATAAATCCTTGAAAAGACTACACCATGTGAGATTTGAGCTTTAAACTTTTCTTTGTGAGAAAATTTATGAATTTCACTCTATATTTTCAGAAATTCAGAATTTTTAGATCTCATATATTTTACTTTGTTCCATGAATGGAATGAGTAATCAGTTTCAAGGATCAAAATTTCAGCCGAAATGACCGAAAACTTCAAGGATCAAAATTTCAGCTGAAATGACCGAAATTTCGGTTTCGGTCCCCACCGAAACCCGAACGAAATCCCAAAATTTTGGTTTCAGTTCCCACCGAAACCGAAACGAAATCCGGAATTTTGATCCTTGCTCAGTTTCACTAGAAGTTTCAAGGTGTGAATTCAAAGCTTTGAAGTAAGCATTCATGAACTAAGGAGATGATTTAAAGTCATCTTTGGATAGGTTGAGCTTGAAATGACCCACCATATTATCCTTTTTAGTACCCACTTTTGAGGCTATAAATCAAAGTTAACCTTTTGTGCTAAACCAGAGTACTTTTCACCCTTAGCCAATTTATTTTAGCCCTCAGTCTGGGAATTTAAGAAGTAAAGGAGAAGGTGTTCGAATTGTTGAAGAAGAAGTCAAAACATATGGAGATGAAAAGAAAAGAAGGGTACTATGCTATGTTATAAAGAAAAATTCAGAAGAAGGATATGAGCCATAAAAAATTATGGTTGTAAAAAAAAAAGGAGAAAGATGTCCAAAAGAATGGAGTTGTTGAAACAAATGAAAAAGAAAGAAGAAAAAGAAAATAATTTCATGAGTTGAAAAGTATAGAAAAAGAAAAGAAGGAAAAAAATTTGAAAGAAGAGAAGTGGAGTATAAAAGAAAAAATTTTGTGAAGCACCTCTCTTTACTTACTGAATTCTCAGATTGTGAATCCTTTTTACCAACTTTCTTTCTTACTTTTGACCTACAACCCCATTACAACCTATAATAAAGACCTTTTTGATCCAAGATGATTGAAAATACTCTGTTGCAGAGTTTATGCTTTAAATCAGTTTGCTTTGTTTCTACGAACAACAGTTTGAGAGTGAGTGAACCCAAACTTACTAATTTTCATCGAGAGAGTATGCCCAAGTGAGTTGTTGAGTCAAAATAGAGAATTCATGGGTAAACATGGAAGCTATGTTTAGATTTTAAAAGTGGAATTGGTAATGAACATACACATTACACACTAGATTTGCATGGATTGATTATGGAAATTAGAAGTGTAGTAACTTTGAATTAACTTGTTTATATGAAGCAATAGATTTGAAGTTTTAATGGAGATGGATTTTGAACTTAATATGGTTTATATTTTTACATTCAATGGAAACTGTGTTGGATTTGATATATGTTTTGAAAAGAAATTTTGACCCAAAAAAAATAAAAAAATTAAAGTTTGTGAGTAACTTCACTGAAACTTCACTGAAAACTCTCATGAGACAAAACTGCTCCACTTAGGGATCACCTAGGGGTTTAAAGGCTTGTTGCATATGCTAAATGCAATCATGCTCCCTACGAAAGTGGAAATTTAATTTCTTAGGAATTAGTTTTGAATTTAGTTTTGCTCGAGGACTAGCAAAAGTTAGGTTTGGGGTGTGATATAACTCCAAAATATGCCAATTATACCCCAAAGCTAAGCTTTGCTAGCTCTCTTCTGTATACTAATATATTATTTTTAGTGTGTTCAAGCGATTACGGATCAAAGAAGAGAATGACATCAATCTGATCCGAAGGATGAAAAGAGGAACTCATGAGCTTTCCAACAAGCCAAAGATCATCAAATTTGGAGCTCTGGATCAAAAGTTGTAGCTCGTTTGAATGAGATTTGAAACCAAATAAGCCAGTTGTTTGAACGATTACTTTAAACGATAGCTATCAATCGACCTTTAGTCGATTAAACGAGTTGTTTCAATCAAGAACGCATTAATCGACTCTACCAACCCATTGATCGGCCGAGAGAGCTTGTTTAAACGAGTTTGGATTCCAGAACTCGATTTTCAGTTGTCGTCTTCCACTTTTGAAGTGTTTTCTTTTCAAATTGGATTCTAATCCAATGGAACTTCTAATTCACAGCTAAAACCGACCACAAGAGATTATAAATAGACTATAAACTTCCAGAAATGTGGGTGTGCTGAGTTGGTGTTGCTCCAAAGAAAAGAAGAATTTGAGTTTTGAGAGAGAAGTTGTAAGAGAGAAACCATGGCTTTGTTTATGGTTTTCTTCTCGATGAGCAGCTAATTTCTTAGCAAGTTAGGATGAGATGAAGCCATAGTATGATTGTGGATTTGTAATTTGGGTTTATTAGTGAATATGATTGTGTGATTGTGGATTTATGCAGATAAATCAGGTTTTAATGTTTTTATTTGATTTTTTTCTTCTTTATTCATCTTGTAGAGGATAAATTAGTTTGATTTCAATGATCTTATCTATGCTAGTACTCGTAGTCTAATTTAGGTAATTCAAAGAATGGTTTTCATGTGCTTTGTTTAAATTATTTGAATGACGTATGAGCGGGTGAGATCCTTTATGACCATAAAAAAGTACATATTGTATGCCAAACCGATATAATTTGTGATAATAATTAATTCCGAGTTTCTTCACAAAATTGTTAGAGCTTGTAGCCTAATGATTAGCTATATTCACAAGGTAGTTTGATTACAAATTGAAGGGGATTGCTATTGAACTTTGGTGGATTTGAATTCCCAACTGCTCTTATTCTCTTGTTTTTTCTAAACTTTGGCATATTATTTTCTATTTCTGATTTCGATTATATGTGTTTTCTTTTCTTTCCCAAAATTCATTTAGAAATTAGAATCAGCGTTGTCAAAGGCGCGCCTAGGCGCTCCTCGAGTTACTTTAATAAAAAAAGGTTAAAAATCTTATAGAAGTTGTACACACAAGTTATAAGTTAAAATTGTATCTCTTTAAGTCTTAGCTCTTAAAATTTATATCTCTTAAATTTATAAGCTACAGTGCTACACTCGACAGTTGATAACTAGCGTGCATTTGCTAGTTACTTAGACACCTACTTGCTAGTTTGTTAATTTATATTTTGTAATGCACAAAAATACATAATGTTCAATTGTTTATGATAATTATTTGTCTTGCATTTCATATTTGTTGACTACTTGATTGCTATTATATTTTATAATATTATTATTTATTTTTAAAATATATTTATGATTTACTTTTAAAAAATAAAGAAAATAATTTATAAAGGTATTTACATTTAAATGTCACAAATTATTATTGCCAAGAGTATAACTAGGATTAATTAATAAAAATGTATTACTCATATAAATATATTAATAATTAAATATATAAGTAATAAAAATATATAAAAAAGTTTAGAATTAAAATACGCCTCAAAAAAAAAAAGCTTGCGCCTTTACGCCTAGGCCTCGCCTAGGCCCCGGGGACCCTTGTCTCCTCGGGTGCGCCTAGTGCTTTTGACAACACTGATTAGAATTAAGTTAATTTTCTAAGGATAATTTCATAATTAGTACAGATTCCCTATGGGTTTGACACTCTTGTATTTGCCACTAGCTATAAAACACTTGTGCACTTGCAACGACAACATAAAATATCACATCATATATGGTAGTTGATTCAGTCCCACTCTAAATTTGGAACAGGTCACTAATTTTGGACTCGTGATTGTGGAAATATTTTTTATCGTGTGTGTCATGCAATATGAAGGACCAGACAGGAGAACTATCGGGTTAAAGATTGCATCAAATAAACATCTTCATCATGTGATTCAAAGTGGTCAAACGGCTTTAAAATGAATGATTACCACGTATATATTCAAAATTACTTTGAACTATTAAAGTTTTCACCACTTCCACAAGAAGAAGATGCTTTTCTGATGCAATTGTGACCAATCAGATCTTCAATCAAGTCCTTCGCATCACATGGCACAAATGATGAAAAATGTGTCACGTGTCTGAGATCAATGACCTCTTCCAAATCTAGAGTGGAACGGGTTAGTTATAGTATACCAGCTCAAACAGATCCATTCACAAGTATGGTTTTGTGCATTGTAACCGGTGTAAGGGCCTGATATCCTGACCATTATGACTACCTATAACAGGTTATAATGACTTTAGTACCTGTTACGACTTATTATAACGAGTTATAATGAGTTTATAACTTGTTGTTTCTTTTAATATTTTTCCATTTACATGATATATCGTCCGTTATTATGAATTATTGCGTCATATAACGAGTTAAAATAGATTTTATTTAGTATATTAATATTTTCATATTTTTCGACGATCGAGTATTGTAATGCCCACTACACCTTAAGGTATAACTGATTATAGCGGGCATGGGGTATGTTTGATTGCAGACGCGTTTAAGGGCACTCGTGATTACACATGACGACGTGTAACAACGAGCGGATACGAGGGACCCTCTTCGTATGCAATTTTCCGTAACCATAAGTTAAAAAGCACGTTAACGCCTTTACTCTTTGGTCTATCAAACGACCGCTCACGGTCAACTTGCCAGTTATAACGGTGAAACGCGTTTCATTTGGCAATCAAGCGTACCCATACTGTTCGCTCAGTCATACACTCCAGTATCATAGCAGGAGTAGCTATTTACCAGCATCTTGCCTGTTATAATGCGCTATAACCATAGTGACAAATTTCTCCAAAATTCTTCAAAATTTCTCTGAAATTCACCAAAATAGTGGTCAGGCGAAAATTTCAGTGAAATTTCAGTGATTTCTCTTAAATCGCTGCAATTTCATTAATTTCAGCGAAATTAGCAAAAGTTTTTTTAATTTTAATCAGTTTTATATAATAAATAAGATTTTAAATATTAAATATAATTTACTTTTATTTTTTTTTGTACTCCCCAAAATATTTTTGAATTTTCCTGAAATTTATCCGAAATGACCCCCTACCAAAATATTGTTGAAAAAGACATTTGTCACTATGTGGCTATAACGGGAGATATTAAAATCATGTTGTCACTAGATTTCATGACCCGATGATTTTCTGGGCCATCGGGCCATTGCAAACAAGTCAATCTCCACATCTGCATTGTATTTACTTTTTCCCTAGAACTAGAAATAGAATGTTTGTGGATTGGTAGATAGGTTGTGCACCATGTGCAAATTTTTCACGTTTGTTCCCGCAGATCACACGGGTTCCCTACTAGTATCTAACTGAAGATACTTAGGAGATCTAACTCCTTTATTTTCTACCAGGTGTCAATATCAAGAAAATAAGCAAATAAATATACTCCTGCTTCTAGCAAAATATATAAAAAAACATAGGCAAAATGAAAAATAACATAATAAAAATACACGCATAACTTTACTACATTTTGGGAAAACAGAACTTACAATATTACGAAGAAACTTGTGGTATATAGCTGACTGGAACCTCCCCTCTTTTCCCAGCTTCACAAACTCCATTATCGAATCCAAGGCAACATCCTAAACAATCATATCACCAAAAATCAACCCATAAAGAGCATGAAGTTTTTGGACAACACAGTAATTTTACGCAATAATTGCTTATGGAATGCATATGTTATTTTGAAATTCATATGTACAAAGGCATACTGAAACAATCATGCATGTAAAAAAAAACTGAAAAAGAATCATAAAAAAAAACAAATCATACAAAATTTGGCTATATTCATCAGATTTAAACATATTTTATAGATAGACGCCACTCGTCAACTTCATCCAGCCAGTAATGCCTGCTAGCCATTAAAACCCATGTAAAGTTGAATTATGTGAGTTTTTATGCTCTCCAGATACATGAGACTAGGACAGTCAACTTTCCACAGTGATTTGCAGAGTCTGGACGACTCCCATTAATCCATAAATTACATACCTACCAATTAATTCAACCTTAGTCACCAAGTTGATGGTACGGGATTTAGTCAGCAAGAGCATAATTTGTATAAAGTCGGTGAACCATTGGAAATTCGGGAAATTTTGAGATAAAATTTAAATTTTAAATAATAAAAAAAATGTAAGAAAAATAGGAGCCATTACTTGTTGCACTTGGAAAGTTGGCCCTTGCACCGAATTTAAAAGAAAGACTTGCAACCTCTGCTACGTGAAAACACCATCTAAGCCGTTTAATATGAAGGCCGTGATTTAAAGATATTAACTGCAAAAGATTAGCATGAAATATAATCTTCATCATGTGATTAAATGTCATCCAAGGCTATTATCTGATTCAACAGTTGACCACAATAGATCATATGATACGTATCGTGTTTTGCTCCATTTGCACCGGAGATCTATAGATCATATACTTCAAATCAGACGGCCTAGATTGCGTTTTCACATGTCCCTTAAATACCAAGTCTTTCTTTAAATATGGTGCAAGGGCCAACTTTCCGGATGCAAGTAATGGCTCCTAAGAAAAATATAAAAGATATTGACAAGGTTAATATTTATCGAAAAAGTCACAGATTAATCACAAGTTAACTGGAAATTCGTGACTTTTTCCAAAAAAGTGCAACTTTTGAAAAATACGTTTCGCTAGCTTGGTGACTATAATCTATAAAGCATCTAACTAAACAGTGATCTCCAATCACAGAGAAAACAAACGCGGGACTTTGGTGACCAATATCTACAAAGTATCTAATAGCCAGTGATCTTCAACCAGAAATCGTATTACTTTGAGATCATCTTCTAATTGATTGAGATGCCGATCAACGACTTCATGAAGTCAGGAAAAATTGGAAATTTCGGGAAAGTGGGGAAAAAAAATTTATTTATTTTTTCAAGAAAATAACTAAAAAATTTATAAATAAGAAGTATGAAATAGTATAATAAATATTGAAAAGGTCACAATTTATTGAAAAAGAAAAACAATTTAATTTCAATTTAAAAAGAAAAATTCGCTAGACTTCGGTGACTAATATCTATAAATTATCGAAATAACAAGTGTTCTCCAATCAGAAATCTTCTTACTTTGAGATCATCGTCGGATTGAGGAGAAACAGAGATATCGAACAAGGACTTCACGAACTCGTCAAACTTCGACCGCAGCCAAGTCGTGTAGATAAAATCAGCGGAGGCATCACGACCATTGGTTTCGCCGCGAGGGCGAGCACTGGATTTGGAGGAAAGAGGGAGGTCATTGAGAAGAGGAGCGAAGAAGGAGTGGAGAGAGAGAATGGATTCGAGGGCATGTGGGAGAGGGGAAGTGGGAGAAACGAATGAGAGGAGGAGAGGGAGGTTGTTTATGTGAGATCTTGAAGAGAGGAGCTGCTGGCCTAGGGTTTTCAGGTCTTCGATGCTCTTCTTCTTCTTCTTCTTCTTATTTTGCAGCAGCTGCTGCTGCTGCTGCTGCCTTGAAGCCATTTGGAGGAGGAGGAGGAGGAGGTGGAGGTGGAGGTGGAGGTGGAGGGGAGACGTGGAGGTGGAGGAGTTGGATTTGATCTGGAGGGAAAGAGGAGTCGTCTTCAGCGCTTCCAGTTGAGACTGGTGCTGCTATATTAGGTCTAGGGCTCTCAATTGCCCGGTCAGCCCGCAACCCGGCCAGGAAAAAATTGGGCCGGGGCTTAGGCCCGTATCCATTATTTATGTGTAGAAGTATACTACATGCGTTCAACTTCACATTAGTTTCATTCCGATGGTAAGTGACACCTAATCCGAAGATCAAGGGCCGAGGCAACATAAAAAATATCGATCAGGTCCGTAGCCCCCAAAAATAATTGAAAAATACACCTTCTCTACCGCTTAAACTATGGTCAAAGTTGAAAAATACATGGACATCATTTTTTATTGGTCAAAGTTAGATCATATGTCGCATAGCTAATGATCCCAAAACTAGAGTTTTTTGGAATCACATGTCACGTCAAATATTAGTTAAAAATAGTATGGTGTAGATAATGTGGTAGTCATAATAATCATGTTGATATGATGGTTATAGAAATGGAAGTTATTTTTTAAAAGTCAAAAGATAACTTTTTTTGTTTTTAGGTTTTTTACAAGTAACTTTGGCTGTGTTTGGGTTAGCTCTTTTAGGGCAAAGAGTAGCTCTTTCACTTTTTGGCATCGGCGAATAACTATTTTTACATTTGGTAGCACAGCTCATCGCCTCATTTGCTCTGATGGAGACTTGTTTTAAGTGATAAAAATACTCTATATCTGCTCTATCCTATAGTAGATTTTATCTGCTCTTATAAAGAACAGGCAAAGAGCTGCTTCTGCTCCTATAAGAGCTAACCCAAACACAACCTTAGATTTGAAATGAGAAAAAATTATTTTGTTAGTGAGAAACTCAATTTTAGTCACTTAAAAAGTTGCAATGGTTTCCTCCTAAAATGACTTAGTGTATGAAAATTCAATTTTCATGTGGAGTACATTTAATTTCATTTCCATCTCCTTACCTAACTATCAAACAATAACAATTGGAAACTAAAATTCATCTCAACCTATGTAACTACATGTCTACGTTAACAAACAAGGCCTATGATAAATTTGTTACCATGCAATCAACAAATATATAATATAAATACTAACTTAACTCCTAAGGCCTCGTTTGAGAGCCCAAAAACCACAAATTATGTGTTTGAACTCAAATTTTAGGCAAAAGCTGAGGTTTTCTGCTTGAATCTATTGTTTGGGAGATCGCATTGAGGTTGGCGCTTTTTGAGTTATTCCAAGAGACAACGACAGGTGAGTGTCGAAGGAATTTGGTCGGAAAGGCTCATAATCTAAACACCGATTTCCCTCTTGCCATTATACTTATCCTTTGGAAGAATAATGGATTAATATTTCGTCCAGCGGCTATTAAAAGGTATTATAGTCCTTGTATCTGCAAGTTGTAACAGGGGATTGAAAGATCTAAGCAAATAATTTTTACAGTTGAGTTAAAAACATAGATAAATTTTATTCCTGATTATTATTTATTTCATGGATTGGTAGTTAATTAACAGATATTTATATGGTCAATATGAAGAAAAAATTGGGAAAAAAGAACGCATCCATATCTGTTATTTTTCTATGCAAGAGCTTTTAATTCATATATCAACTAGCAGAAAACAAATCCATATCTGTTGCATGTTGAAGAGATGATGGGCAACATATATAAATTTTTAGACCTGTGTTGATGAAAAAGATATGGATGTTGTCAATTATTAATGATGTAGGTTGAAGAAAATATACGACTTGCATCTTTTAACGGATATGGTACCTACTCGGAGATATGCAACCTGCATCTTTTAACAGATGATGGGCAACAGATAAGCAAAAGAAGAGATGATAGGCAAAAGATGGGTATTGTAGGCCTAGACTTATGTTGATGGAAAAGATAACATAAAGTACATCTGTTATCAAAGAGACAACATATTATCTCAAGTACCATTTGGTATGCTTTTGCAACTCCAAGTCCACGCTAGGTTCATTGCACTCGCATGGGATACAACAACTAACATAGCTTTATCAAGTGTGCAATAAAGTGTACCTACTTCAAACAAATAGATGAAAGCAACAAGTAGGCTTGCTGATAAAGCTTGTAGCCATCAAAGCTACAATGACTACAAATTTTGAGGGATGCAATTTGATCTTGCCTTTGGGACTTTCCACCTATATAAATGTGAAGGCTAATAACATAGAGTTCTTCAACACTTGCATATCCCCGAGCCCAAGTAAGAGAGCTTCCTCCTTCTCTATGTATTTTTTATATTTTGTTTAGTAATTATATTTTTACTAAAGTAGTAGCACCTTAGGATAGCCACGTTGTTTGACTTGGATGTAAGAACTAGTGCAGATTTGCTCAGTTGATCATCAATTTAGTGTTGTTGTTGGTGTTGTTGTTGTTGTGCTTATTAAGTTGTTTAGGAAACCAATGTTTCTGTTATAATTGTCATGATTGAACTGATGTATTCTTTTTTCCTTGTTTTTTATTGTGTTCGCTTCGGTCTAAAAAGCTACCTACACTTTAGAGATCTACACAGCCCAGACTCTTAGGCATGATGCTACCTCATGCTATTTTCTAGTTCAAATTAAAAATTGTATTCTATAATGTATGAGGTCAAATGAAGAACTTTGAGATCTAGCCTCAACTTGTGAAAGTCATATTTTCGACTTTGTTTTTCAAAACAGAGTAGTGAGGACTATTATATTAAATTAGTCATATTTTATTATTACTATTCACATATTTGGATGTGTGTATTACTTAATGGACCCTTTCTTTATCACTTGATAAAGACTTTTTAAATCATGTTGCACATATTATGGTAGCCTCTATGATCTTGCCCATGCAGTTAGGAATGCTTTTTACAGTTTGTTACTTAATTGCAATAAATATTGATAAGTTATAAAACAAAAATCTGCCTTTAAGTTACTGTGTGCTTATATTTAATTGACTTGTGACTATAGCTAACTAGGTGATTCAGTTTGATGATTTCCTAAAAAAAGTGGTAATTCAGAGGATTTCAAAAAAAAGTAAAATCAGTTCTAATTGAGTATTTGTACATATATTAATTGCCTTGGTACAATAAAGTTGGTCCCAAATACATGAGGCAAGGGGATATGCGTAGACCGAGGTATAGGCCTTGGCCTATATTTGTTGATCCTGATATATATCGGCCAATTCAAAGAGATACCATCCCAGGTCACTGATTCCAATCATTTGTATTGGTTGTATTGGCTGATACAAGTAGCTTATTGCCCGATACCTACGGAATATCGATACGCCAATCAACATTGATGTCGGACCAAGCCGAAACCGATGCACATCACCAATATGTAACAGTAACGGTACATTTTTTATACCATGTGTAATTAGCAAATAAACTGTTATAAAGAGTAAGAATGAGAATTTTTCTCATGGGCTGATGATCTATTAAAAATTGGATTTCCTCCTCTAGTTTGAAGAATAATATTCATGGGTTTGAATTTCAAAAGGCCTTAACTTTGGTGCCTTTGGTTTGACACAATTCTCATGATAAGATGTAAACAAATAATAACTATATATATATATATCCACTTTCACACAACTTTCATGATAGGAGAAATATTACATTTCATATGCAATTTTATATTATTTACCATCATTGGAGGTAACTCAATGAATTGGTGGGCTAATTTGAGTGTGAGCTTTCTATGGGGACTAGTAAACAACATAGAATAAGTTTTAGACTATACTACAACCAATGTGATCAAGTTCCATCATCTCCCAGTGGTGTGCCAACGTTTGAGCCAGCAAAAGAGGGGGTTCTTTTCATTAATATATCGGCACAATTGAAACAGTATAACTTTCACGTATGCATGGGGAACTCTTTTGTAACTTGAACAAAAGAGTTACAAAAGATTTTTTTTTCTTCTGTTTGGTTCTTTGTTCTTTTGTTTCATTTATTATGTTTTTTTCTTGCTTTGCTGTTCATATGAGTGATTTTCTTAGCTCTATTATAGATGATGCGGTTCTCTAAAATTAAGAAATAGCTGTTGTAAGTTGTAATTTGCCCAAAAGCCTCTTTAATACTTCGTGGGATTTTAATGGCGGGAGCTTGTTCTAAAACTTAAGATTTAAACCTTCATTTCATGTTTACTAAGCAACTTGAAAGCATTTTGGGTTCGTGAGCTTTGGGTAGTGAAATTAGAAGGTTTCACTAATTTGGGTCTTGAGGAATTTATTTCTTTAGTGGGTTTCCCTACTTAAATCATTTTCATGCAAAGATATATAACATGTCTTTTAACTTTCAGTTTATTATAGCAGTTATGAGCACTGCTATAGTCCCATGGCAGCTATGACCACTGTTGTAGTCTCATATTAGCTGTGAGCACTGCTGTAGTCCCATATAGCATGTATGATCAATGTTACAATCTCATAAGCTCTGTTTGTACTGAGCTAGGAGCACTGATGCGTCCCAAAGAGAGTACAAACACACACACACACACACACACATATATATATATATATACAACTATGACCACTGCTGTAGTCCTATAAGCAACAACTATGTTTTTCTTATTGGTTTGACCCATCTATTTATAAGCTCTGTTTTGTACTGAGCCAAAAAATTTAGAATTATTTTGCTAAAATACAAAGGAAGAAAAGATTAAAGGTTACAAAACTGTTTGTCATCAGTTAAAATAATTTAAAACTGAATTTTTTTATTTTTTTTTGGCTGAATTGTGATTTTGCTCTCCTCTAGCTATTATATTTGGGACAAGAAAATGTGTTTTTGATCACCAGTTATAGCCAAATATTGATGTTCTTTAGTTTTGTTTATGATCTATGTTCTATCTGATTAAGCAACAAGCTTTATATTTGGCTAGTGTGGTCAGTTTAGTTCATTCTTTTGTTTGAATTTGTCTTCAAATTGCTTTTTAGCTTTCTTATGAGATCAGAGACCATAAATTACTCTGTTTACTTTTTATCTAAGTATGTAATTTTATCTCAAAGCTGCTACCATTTTCAATCTGAATTGTGATCGGGTTCTCATCCAACTGTTATATTTAATAAAAAAAATGTGATTTTGATAATCAGTTATAGCCAAAAATTGATGTTCTTTAGTTGTATTTAAGATCTAGGTAAATGAATTCTCCACATATCAATGATTGATCCTGCATATTGTAATTCATATTATACAATCTTTTATTTCTTTGGTAGCTAAGTAGACGATGTTGCGAATCCTAGAACTCCAACCACCAACATAAGTATGTGGGTTGTTGTCGTTGATGAACGGGCTATTGGCTATATAATATTTGTAATGCTTTAAAACATGTTACATTGTATATTTCATGTATGACACTTGGTGCGGGTGAACTATGTTGGAGTAGTAGATATATAGTCTATTAATGTAGTTGACTGTAATATGAGCTATCCAAACATACACTCTTATATGACAGTTTTTGAAAAAATGGATCCCGAGGTTCCTTAAAACTGGCATATAACTGGTGTGAATACAACAGTTAGCGTAGTGTTGCTGAATTCGAACATGCTATTGAAAGCATGGACCAATTACTAACTCTGAATCTGATAGATTTATGTAATAACCCAAGTTTTTGGGAACAGTGTACGTCACACACAACGTACGCAACACTTGTGCATTTGTGGTTCACAAGGGAACCACAATTACTATGTACACCTTAAGTGTATATGTTTAGTAGGTGAACTATATGGATGCAAAACACGTAGGAGGTAAATGTGTGGTTAGCACACTAGTTAAAGCATATGAGAGAAAAGGGAAGAGTCTCCCATACTTGTCTAGTTGAACTTAGAAAGAGAGAGAGAAATAGGGAGAAAAAAGAAAAAGAAAAAAAGGTTTTATTAAAAGAAAATTAGAAATAGGAAGATCCTTGAGAAGAAGGTGAGATTCACCTTAGGGATTTCTAATATATGGGATGAAGGTGACGGTAATAAGAGAGTGAAGAAGATTCCTTAGTCTAGAGGATTTGAGAAGGAGCAAGAAGGGGTTTGGAGGAAGGGTTTTGAAACCCTCATTGGAATGATTGATCTTGGATCAAATCTAGAAGAGTTCCCATAAATCCAAGGTATGTAAATGTTTATATATGATTTAGATGAAGTATTAATTGTTAGGTAGATTTTTTTTTATGTCTAAATAAGGTATTAAATGAGGTTGGGGGTAGTTCTCGAAACGATCGAGCAATTATTGTCATCGCTCCTCGCTCGAGCGGTTAAAATAACTCGCTCGAGTGAAGAAGGACAAAATATATAAGAGAAATAGTTCTGGTCTTGCACGAGCGAGGGTCGCGTGAAGTCAAAAGGCCTCATTTCAAATCGCTCGAGCGGGGATGATGTCTCGCTTATAATTGCTAGAGCGATGAATAGTACTCGCTCGCGTGATGAATAGTGATCGCTCGCACGATGAATAGTGATCACTCGCGCGATGAATAGTGTTTGCTCGCGCTAGGTACTACATATAATTTTATCTTATTTTAATTTATTATTGTTCTTGGAAACTATAGTTCCCAAGATTCTTAGGGACTTTTCTGAGGGTACCTTTGGCACATGCAATATAGGTTTGGCGTGAGTTAGATGCGTTTGATCCTTAGGGAATGACGATGCATTAAATGATGGCGTTGCTTTGAGGTAGGGAACACCTTAAACATATATTTTAATTTCAAGAGCATGTATGTAGTAATATAGAAGTGAATACAAATGCATAAAAAATGTAAAATTGTAAATGTGTGCGTGAATTACACAAAGTAAACAAGTGAATATGTGGCATCCCCAGGGGATGAGAATGTGATAAAAGCATCGATATGATGTATTGATTTAGACATCCCAGGAATGTATGTGAAATTGTAAAGCAAGAATAAATGAGAATTGACAAGGCCTAATCTATTATGTTTAGTACAATCACATGGTGAATAACTATGTGTAGTACACATGATACTTTTGTTATTTACGGTTTGAATAAAATACCCTATCGACGTGGCGGGATACCCACGACTGACGCGACAGGATATTCGTGACCAGTATGGCGGCTAATCCGTACACCAGTTGCACATTTAAGGGATATTGAAATGAGTATTAGACCCCGCCGCCTATGAAAAAGGGACCTAGGTAGTAATGATGAGTGAAAATAGTGATATAAAAACTGTCTAGTTAGACGACGATGGGTAGTAATAATGAATGAAAATAGAGATACAGTAAGTTGGGGAATACTTAAATTACAGATTTAAGTCTTTATGCCGAATCAGTGAAAAGTTGAGAAAAATAAGAACATGTGCAATAACAGTAACACTCAGTGCATTATTTTTTTCAGTAATTTAAACTGCTGTTTTTCTCAGTATATTCATTGATACATCATGCTGTTTAATATCATAGAATATATGTGAGAGCTTGACTTATATGTTCATTATGTTGTTTTCCTATTGAGCTAGGATGTAGCTCACCCTTTAGACTATATGTCACAGGTCATGTGCTTGCAGCTGCCGAGGCTTTGGGAGACGTAGATCCAGGGGAAGAGTTGGAACCACCTCCCGAGGACTTCTTCTAGAGGACCCGTTGCGTACTTTGATATAGTTGAGAGAGTACTGTGCAGCTTGGTATGTCAAGCCTTATTTTGGAAAATATGTAATTAAAATGATATATTCTTTTGGCGAACCGTCTAGGGTGACTAATATGATGTCACTGAGGGTTCGGGTGGGTTCTCCTGCTCATGCAGAGGCATGAGTTCAGAACCTTCTTTTGGTCACATATTTTGGAGACTTGAAATATATATAGAACTGGAGATTTATTTTGGTATCAGTTCTTATGCGTTTTATTTCTCTTTATTATTACTTGTTATACCAATGTTCTGTATGGGATCATAAGGCATCGGCCCTGAGGGTCGTACTGATGGCACGAGTTTCGAGGTGACGAAATCTGGGCTGTCACAATTTATGTGTTTGGTACATATTATTTTATACAACATCAATCCATGCTTTCATTGGACATTGCTATTTTAAGATGGGGTAGACCTAGTTTATTGATTTACTCTAACGCTATATCCATTTTTAGGACAACATCAGTTATGATTAGCCGTAAGGGCAAGGTGTTGCCCGCGATAAGGATGGTTACTCAAGAAATTTCATGTGGACTGAGAAACAAGACAATGCCTATATCGAAGCATTTGTCGACCAATACTATCAATGTCGAAAATTAGATAACTATTGGTGGCAAAAAAATGTGTGGCCTGAGATGACCAAAAAACTTAAGTCTTACTAGTGCTTCCAAGGCAAACTGGAAGAGCTCACTAGAGAGAAATGTCACAATCATTTAAAGATAGTGAGGAATAATTATTATATGATGAAAACAATCCTGGATATTTGTGGTTTTGGTTGGGATGAGCACAACAAAATGGTTATTACGAAGCCTGATATATGAGACAATTTTTACCAATTGGTCGGTTAGCAACTGCGAACCTTAATCTCATAACAGTAGTTAAATAATCGTACATATGATGAACATGTCACTTAACCCAACATACATGACTATGCACTGCTTTGCCTTCTATTTAAAAACAACATATACACCGGGGCAGAGGAGTTCCACCCAGGGGATAGTCGATCCCCTGTTGAACAACGTGTTATTCCTATTGGCGATGAGGGTAGTGGGGACTCATATCACTTGTATTTGAAAATGAGGAATTCCTCGAACGAGAGGGACCTACCAATGCAGAATCTCCCTTAATTGAGGAGAGTGGTCCAAACCTGACAACCCGAACCCGCCCTACTCGGAACTCCAGTACAAGTGAGTAAGGAAGGAAACAAAAGAGTGTAAACCTCCCTAATGGTCTTCTTGAGCAGTTGGTAGGATTTCGAACAACTCTTACTAACATTGCTAATCGGGTCATCCCTAAACCACCTCGTAACCATCATGAACAGTTCTTGAAAGTTTTACAAGAAATGAGAGCAACCCACTTTATTGACCACTCTATGTTTATGGAGCTCCTCGTTAGAGTTGAACAGTCCAGTTCCCGAATGGCTGAGATAGTGATGGCATTGCGCTCAAAGTATCGTCAATCCTACCTCTTCGCCTTAACTGGAAGGCCATGACCACCTCCATAGGCCTAATAATGTTTATGTTGTAAAATTCGTTGACTTTATAAATTTGCAAGTTTATGTAAAAAATTTACTGTTATTAAACTGAATGGGTTTTATCATTTAGGTATAATGGCACCCCCCCTTTGTCTCCGATGATGAATTAATTGCGATGTGTAAAGTGGGCTTCGTCCTTACCGTCATTGCCCACATCTTAACACTACGTTCAGAAAGGCGACGACGTCACACATCGATTCTCACTAATCTGTTATATGCTCAGGAAATCCTTCACGGGCATCCAGATATTGCATATGAACTCCTTCGAATGCGTACATCTGCATTCGGAAGCTTATGTGACAACCTTAAGGTAAGGGGTCTGTTGAAGGACTCACAGAGGATAAAGGTGGAGGAGGCAGCTGTTGTATTCATGTACACTATAACCCAAAATCAAAAGAATAGAATCATCCAGGCTAAATTTTAGCGTTCTAGTTCAACCATTAGCTTATATTTTAATAGCGTACTTGACGCTATCTTACAGTTGTATGAGGATTTTGTGAAACAGGCCACTACTAGGACTCCCCCGGAGATTACCAGCCGACCATGGTTCTAGGGTGTTATAGGAGCTCTAGACGCTACACACGTTGACATGACCATTCCCAGGAAGGACTCACGACGTTATCGTAATCGTCACAACGTGCCATCATAGAATATTCTGTGTGTCGTATCGTTCAATATGCTATTCTAATACATACTCCCTGGATGGGAGGGGTCTATCACAGACTCAAAAGTTCTAGCTAGTGCTCTCTCTAGGCCACATGACCGACTTCAAGTGCCACTAAACAAGTATTACCTTGTGGATAAGGGCTATTCCAACATGTGAGGCTTTCTAGCCCCCTATCGGGGGGTTCGCTACCATATTAAAGAATTCAATACCTTGAATCCCCCA
The DNA here is from genome assembly GCA_021018995.1 of Chloranthus sessilifolius. Lineage (NCBI taxonomy): Eukaryota > Viridiplantae > Streptophyta > Magnoliopsida > Chloranthales > Chloranthaceae > Chloranthus > Chloranthus sessilifolius. The sequence continues at coordinate 18,795,384 of CM037595.1, read as the reverse complement.
TTGACTCTACAAGAACTTTTCAACAAGCGACATGCATCCTTACATAATGTGGATGAGAGAATATTTGGGGTACTCAAACAACAGTTTCCAATATTGAAAATAGGCACGAGGTTTCCAATTCAATCACAAATGAGAATAGTCACCACATGTTGTATTCTACATAATTTTATAAAATTATATGATCCAGAAGATCCATTCTTTCAAGAATGAACAGAGGACTGTATAGTAGAGCCCTCTAACGACTCGGTCTATGAGATAGACCTTGACATCCATTGCACTCAAAGCCCTGCAAAAAGCGAATGGATGAGCGCATTCCATGATAATATAGCGAATACTATGCGGGACGCGCAATCATGTTGACATATTAAATGTACAGTTGGTTATATGATTTTTTTTATAAACTCTCATCTTCAAACCATTAAATGAGCCACTTCACACTCTTGCACTTACTAACCAATTGACGTATTTTGTAGTTATGGGTAAATATTATGTCGTCTTTGTTGGTAGGAGATCAGGTATATATCTAACCCGGGAGGATTGCTCGATGGAAGTAATATATTTTTCTGGCGATCGTCATCGCTCTTTCCATTCATACGACGAAGCACTGAATGTGTTACTATAACACCTAAACGAACCCTCAGATAACCCACCCAGATATCACCATGTATCTCCGATACTCCAACAAACACAACTCATGGATAGAGTGGTAGATAGGGCCCTAGATGTTGTGTGTGCATGTAGATTGCATGTGGAATGTTTGCACATGCAGTTATTGTCGTCCTCCTATCTTCTTTAGTTATTTATGTATGCCAGTCAGTGTAATTTCTTCTTAAATATCATTATTATCTTTCTCAAAATTTTCATATGTTATATGTTTGTATAAAATGTGGTGTAAAGTTTTATTATTTCTCTTACATAACGTTTTGATGTTTTAGATGTGTTTATCAAATGTATTGCAATGGCAGGGACACCAAGGTCGTCCTCATCCTCCAACCATCTCAGCGGGGCTCGATCGGGCCCAGCTGCTAGGCACCATATCGAGGTCATAGACCTAGATCCATCACAGGCCCACCAGTAGGTGTGCCCCATGCCCCCCCCTGACGGATTCGGCCCTCGACCAGTAGCCCCACCAGCAGTTCAGGCCTAGCCACCCCCACTGGTTCGATCCTTGGCCACAACTTGTCTGCGCTCCGACACCACCACCCATTCGAGCTACTATCGCCCCTCAAGTTTGTGGACTTGCTGGCCCCCCTCACTTCAGGGTCGCGCCGGATAGGGACGGGGCCATGTAGCCCTTGCTTGACCACCTGGACGGTCATCGTCGGGTTAACACCATCGTCCCATCTACATCAGATCCAACTCGTCTTCCTCCGACTCTGCCGACTCAGAGTCCGTTTATCACCTTCCTCCTCACCATCGAAATATATTCGACAGCTTGGATGTGGCGATGAGCTCCCCAAGACGTACTTCAACATCGTCCTACTCTTCAAAGGAGGACGGTGACTATGATGATGCTCCCAATTACTGATTGGTAGAGGTGTCTTTGAATTAGGCCAATTTTATTTTTCAGGACCTAATCGACCTGTATATGTTTATGTTTTATTTGTAGTACTGTTTAGATTGTACATATTTTAAATTAAGCCAATTCTGCCTTACTGGCTTAATCGAAATATAATATGTATATTTTATTTTATATATATAAGAAATGTTGTATATGATATGTTATGCTAATGTTCTTTGTAGGACGATTAATTGACTAACTTTTCGATTAGATGTTTGTGGCCCATTTTTAAAGTAATGATCATTAAATCAGATTCGAAAAAAGACTCCATCAAATATGTTTCGCCCCATCTCGATTGGCTGTCCGTAAAATATGAGAGAAATTCAAGTATGACACATAAACTGATGATTAGATAACATTTCTATGGTCGTAGTATAATCACCCATTGAATCGATTCTGAGGATTTTTTGAGAGAAACTTAAGAACGAAGGATTATGATCTTTTATAAGAAAAGTCAGAAATCTAAGTAACTTAAAAACGCATATAAGAAAAGTCAGAAATTTGAGTCTGCTAAGAATCTGCAAGAATCTGAGTATTCAAGAATCTGAACTTTTCAAGGAAAAACCAGGAAACAGCTAAACGAGGCCTAAAGAAATACTAGCATTCTTATTCGACGGACGCCAACTCCTCTATTCTCTTCGGTTTCTTTGTTTCCTTATTAAACCCTATTAACCGACAACCTACAACTCACAAAAGAAGAAGTGATGAAAAAAAGATCTACCCAACCTTTCATGTATGTTTTTTTTTAAATCTAAGCAAAAGTAAATCAATATTTTTTTTTGAAGTTTTGAAATACTTCTAATTCTTTTGATTCAATTTCTCCGATCCTAATTGAGTGCGCACGCATATGATTTAATTTTGAAGTGAAACAAATTTCATTTAATTTGATTCCATATTTTTATGTATTTGATGCTTTCCCAATGTGATCTTCGCAGTTAAATTTGAGTCAATATTAAACTGCCCTGGCTAAATTTGAGGTGAATTCAATTTAATGGTATTGTCCTTCAATCGTATAGCTCAAATTGTTTACTATTATTATTTATTAATGGTAAAAGTAACACATTTATTGATGAATTCAGTTTATTATTTGCTCAAATCATTTATTTTTGGGGTGAGTTCTGTTTGCTGGTACAAAGTCATGTTAGTCTTTTCCTAGTGGGCAAAAAAAAATAATCATGGAACTTTCAAATTTTCATGAGTTAGTTAACTCACTCATACTAAAAATACACAATCGCCTCTCTCACTTTAGGCCCAATTTGAGAGAGCGATTGTGAAAAACACCCCTCTCTCTCTCATAAAAAAGAAACCAAAATGCATTAAACATTTAAATTTTTTTTTTTTTTTGAGAGAAACATAGGCTTACTTTCCTACTAAATTAATATTTAAGAGAAAAATAGCTTATCATCATCTTCCGACCACCATGGAGGCACAAATTCGCCATGGTACTAATTATGTGCAATAAGCGAAGACGGGAGAGTGGTGGCACAATCGAGCAAATGACAGTAGATCAACCTCGATCTGATACAAATGTTAATCCAAAAAATCTGGACTGTTGATTAGCTGCCTACCATCATGTGATCGACAAGGGAAGTGTTGTGAGGCTAATGATTGCCTTCGGCCATGGTTTTCTCCCGACCTATATGCCACCATTGAATCCTTAGCGCCGTTGTATTTTCCACATATAGAATGGGTCCATCAACCCTAGTATATAAACGATTTGGATTTGTCTATTAACATTCAATGAGAAATGACCCTCATTAATCACGTAACATTCTAAATATTTAATTGTATAATTAAACCTAATGAATTGTGTATAATGAGAATTCTATTTCTTCATTAAAATAGCCGTTATATATGAGGCATCATGGCCACATCTGCAAACAAAAATTATGTGACACAAATTCAGCCCAAATGGGATTTTAGGGTCACTTTTTAGGATTTTTGTCACGGGGAATAAAAAACTTGACCATATGATGGTATGCTCATTAACTTAAGATCTAGTGTGTGGAAGATTGGGGTGAAAAACGATCTCCATCATCCAATTCAAAGCAATCAATGCATACCGATGAGAGGAGATGGGGCGAGGTTAGGGTTTCAAGGAGTGTAAATAATGGTACTCTTGTTTCCCTTTCAAGATTCGTCAGTCAAATATTTTTTTTCTTTTTTATGTGTTTGACTTTCTTACGTCAACTATTACCGACAAGAGGCGAATACCTTCTAAACCGGCGAGGGGTGGGTGGCCTTTAGGCACTCTTAGCCTTATAGTCACAAAGTTGATGTTTGGCAATAATTCGGCAAGGTTAAAATCTAGAAAAAATTTTAAAATTCTGCAAGTTAGGGAAAATTTGAGGAAAAAAATGATATTATAAAATATACAAAAATTCAAAAATTTAAAAATTCACTACTAATTGAAAAAGTCCTGAATTAACTACGAATTTTTTAAAAACACAAATTTCAAAATTCACATAATTGGTGATTAATTTGCAGAACATCAAAATAGCAAATTGTTTTTGGCTTTCACAATGTTATTCTTCATTGAAAACTAAATACGATTGTCCATTTGTCGTAGCACCTACAAGAAAAAGAGGTGAGGAACCAAATAATCTCCAACCCATAAAATTGACATTGCAAAGCTTTTGGGAGTCATTTTTCTATAGATAACACAACAATATTCAAGATTCAACTTGTCCTCTGGAGTCATTTTTATACAGCTCCAAATGTGGCTAAATGGCATGCTAGAATTTAGCAAGTCACAGCAAGTCACCATCCACTCCGCTCAAAAAGGGCCATTGCTTGGTGTAATGGTAAACCAAGGTTCCAATGGGAAGAACAATCATTTTGTGCCTAAAAGAGTCTGAGGTTAGGTTTTTATCCCGTCCACCCCTCCCAGCACCCGTACACACGAGACTATCATTGGATACCCAAAGCTTTTAAAAGTTGCGGCTTTATCCTCGAGCTTCTAACCCAAGCTTTTGAAGCCTTTGTGTGATTTGGGATGATAGACCCAGGCAGGTGCCTATACTCAATTTTCAAATATATATAAAAGCAAATTTCTACATAAATCTCTATGAAAAATTTCTTCTTATATACTACTACATATGCTGAGCTAAGTTATAGGTTGCAAATAAAAAAATCTCTGTTTCAATTTTAAGCCCTATTCTTTCAATCGATCTGATTTTATCTCGCTAAAGAGAACGACTTTTTAAAATAGTAGTCTAATAATCGACTGCCTTAAACAATGGTATAATAGTCAACTACTCAATTGGGCCTATATATATTGTTCACTTAAGTTTGACTCCCTCGATCGGGCCTCTGTATATTGTTCCCATTGTGTCGCTAAAGCCTCGCTCGCTCGCTCGCTCGAACCCTAAATCCTCTCGCATAGCCTTCCTCTCCCTCTACAATTTGATCTATACTTTTGCGTTGTTAGTTTTCCAGGTATGTTTTTGGATCTTCTGCTTGCTTTTTTTTAACAATTTTTTTTTCTGATTTTTTTGAAGTTAATATCGTTTATAAATGCTATGGTTTTGACCTGCTTTGTATTTTTTTGTTTGTTTTTTTGAAATTTATTTGTATTTTTGTTTTGGAGTTTTTTGTTTATTTTGAGGTTAAAATGACTGCGATAGGCTTTTTTTTTTCTGCTGTAGACGTTTTTATTTGGTTTTCTGATATGATTCTTTTATTATTTTTTGATGTTTTATGATTTATTTGAGGTTATTAATGTTTTGACTAGTATTTATGATTTACGTTTTTTTTGTGTTCTAAATCATTTCCTTTTTATGATAGAGTTGATTATTTATTTATATGTTTATTTTGTGGTTTATTTGAGTTTGATACCCTTAGATTTTTTTTTTGTTTTGGACATTTTTTTTGCATTTGAAGGTTTTTTTTTAGCTTCAGGTCTTGAAAAAAGCATTTTTTTTGTTCTACTTCTATAGCTTTGTTTTAGGGTTTGTTCATTGAGGTGTGTCGGGAATTTTGGTCCTACTTTTAGTTCGCCCAGTTTTGAATTTCGAAACGTCAAGATTGGTTAATATTCCGAGGCTTTCTTTCTTTTTTTTTTTTTCAATTTCGTTAGTGTTTGTGATTCGGTTATGATGGCATAACGTTTGATCTTTTTACTGTTGCTAGATTTGGTTGTGTGGTGGATGATCGCTAATCTAGTTGGAATATTATCAACTTTTAGAAACGTTCAACCGGTAGAATTTTTAGGTATTCCGATTTCAATGGGAATAGATCAAATCAAAATAATATTTTTGTTATTTTTTAGAACAATTGGATATGTGAAAACTTCTACATGCATTCGCAGATGCAAGTTGATCATCCATGTGATTTGGTTCTTGAACATTTTTCATTTAGGTCATTAAAAATTATATGTTTAGTGATGTTTTCTCTCTTTATTGATTCAGTTATTTAATAGTTCAAATGAAGTATGCGATCCCAAAGAATTGCAGAGTTGTAATTTTCTTCTCAAATGTAAAATCCAATATTTTACTTATCAAAATACATAAATAAATAAAAATATATTAACCCAATTTTTTTTCTTCTCAAACATAAGATTCTTAGGACTTCAGAAAGTGTGATCTGAATAATTTTAGATGGTTTTGATTTACAAGCAAGTTAAGTGGGATTACTGATCCTTCAATACACTTGATGTCTCCACCACCTCTTGGAACTGTGGAGTAGGTTAAGAGTTCTGCTTTCGTGGAAGGGAATTGGATGTTTCCAATGGGTGGGTCTGAGTCGGAAATTGCTTAGTCAGTGGCACAAGAAAATCACGGATCGCATTGCTAGATAGAAGGTTAAATTACTCTGTATAGTGGGCAGAGTTCATGGATATGTCCTCTACAACTTTTGTTCTCTTTCCGAGAAGTGTTCTTAAGGATATAAATCAATTGACCTTGCAGAGTGGGCTTGATCTCAAGCACAGACAAATCAGTATCTCTTGGAAGAATGTTTGCCCATTAGGTAACCTTGTTCTATACAAATATTAATTTTTACCATCCCAATAAGTGGTTAGACAGAGTCCATAACACAAAGGAAGCTCCCCACCTTATGCTAATACATTTCACAATCATAAGCAAAATATAAAGACAGGTACACGCTGAAAGTGTTCTTTTAAAACGCAGGGGCTGCTCGGCTTAGGATTTAGGGGATTTTTTTAGTGCCATTGATTTTTGGTTTTCAATTTCTTTCTGTCCCTAGTCAGTCACATGTTTTTATTATTACTGAATTGTCAAGACATTTCTAAGGTTGTAAAGTTTTAGAAGACGTTGATATCTTTGGATTGACAATTGATCGCATTATTACACCCACTTTTGATGTAATGGACTCATCACCTTTTTCTTTTCCTAGGAAAAAAAAATTCACTTACAATACCGTGTCGTCACGTATTTTGGATTGATGATGTTAATAATGTGATCAATCACCCATTATCATTAACCAATCAAGGTTCACTGTTATATATGAGTCTAGGTACCCATGCCATATGGCCCTTCCTTGGTTGGTTTAGAGGGGCTCATCATGCATGGGTAACTCTATTGAGGTCAAATAATTGAGACCTTGATATCTTAAGATGGATGATTGATCACATTATTACACCAACTTCAGATGTCATGGTATTGTAAGTGGATTTTTTTTGCCTAGGAAAAGAAAAAGGTGATGAGTCCATTACATCAAAAGTGGGTGTAATAATGCGATCAATTGTCAATGATATTATGCGTCTTCTAAGGTATGGCCATTTTGACGTTCATATCATATTGTTTTCTACCTAAATAGAATTATGTCTTGCAATAATATCAGCCCATTTAGACCATCCGAACCACTTAAACCAACCAGGGTATCTGAGTAGCATTGGAAGCCCACTGTCACACAAGTCTATAATCCACAATGCTTGTGTGCAACCGTGGGCTCTGCGCTTGTTTAATGAAGAAAACTAGAGTCGCCACCCGGAGCTTTTGGTGTCTCGAGAAAACTCAAATTAATATTAAATGTACCAAAGTGTTAAATATGACTCTGATTTACCGATTCACGCCAAAGGCTTTTGGGTAGGGGCTTTGGTTATCGATTGGGAAGGTGTTAGGCACCCGATCAACCCGCTCAAACGCGCTCTCTAATTATGGCCAAAATAAAAGAAAAACAAAGGTGAAAAGAACACTTCCTCTTGCCCAAAGGCACTTTAATCCTATTTATGCCCCTCTGCAATTACCAAGATTTTGGCGGCGTAACGGCGCAAATTCAAGGTCAGGGGAAAAATTAAGAAGGTAGAGGAGTGGAGGGGGGTGCCTCTCTCTATATATAGAAAAAGAGAGGGTTAGGGGGCACTTAAAAGCTAATTAGGGTTAGCAATTAGGTAATCCTAAATCTAAGGATTTTGGGTTTTTTAAGATTATGGATATGTGGGAATAAGGTTCAATGGTAGATGATAGGGTAAGGTTTCAAATGACTAGAGGGTTGCAAATAAGATAAATAAGGGTGCAACAGTCCTAAAGAAACCTATCCTAAACTTTGGGATGATTAACAAGTCAAACCCCAAAAGTAAAATTCGGGCAAAATCCAAGACTTACTGTAGATAAGCCTGGGGTGTATATTATCCATGCTAAGCATAGCTACAGTGCAAGAGAAGTTTAGAGCCCGCTGTGGGACCCAACTATGTATAGCGTGTGTATTATCCACGCTAAGCCATTTTTGGGAAAAGATGGCCTAGCATGTACAATATACACGCTAGGCAACATTTATCTATAAATGGCCTAGTGTGTGTATTATACACGCTAAGAATGCCCATCCTCTCGAGAAGCTCTCGAGGGGCTCGAAACCCGTCGAGTGGTCTAAATAGGTGCAATTTTGGGCCATATTCGGATCGCCGTAACTTTTGATGTGCAACTCGGATTGAGGTGATTCTTGACTGATTCGAAAGCTAAGATCCTCTACTTTTTAGTGGTATGAGCCTTAGTCTCAGTAAAGGTCCTTGCCAGCCTTGGTACATCTCTCTCTAACCATTATCCGGGAGGATTAACTATGAGTTTGGGGGTAATTTCTAAGGGTTTGAGAAGGTTCCTAGGGGTTTGGAAAGGTTCCTAGGGGCTTGGGGAATACTATCAGAAGCTCGGGGGTGTGTCTCTCTATAAGTATATTTCGATTGGGCCTTGTGCCAAGTTTGGGTGTCTACAAATGCCCCTCTTTAGTATCTAATCACTAATGATCGAATGCCAAAGATAAGAGACATCCGAAGAGGCCTAAGGCAACACTGACGGGTCCGCCGTATTCAAAATAAACCTCAAATAATAGGTGGTTAACATGGTGAGTAAACGAAAGCCCTGTCTAATGCCTCGAAAAAATTTGACTTTTGAATAGTTCGATTCGGTAAGCGTGCCAACTAGTGTAGTACAAATTCGACAAATAATTAATTAAGTGGGATTAAATCTTAAGTGAAAAGATGGAATTAGAAAATTAGAAAGTGTTTGAACCGTTAAGTGGAATTTCGTACACCGATACTAGGTGTAGTAGCTTAGCACCTAAGCCTAGGGCTTAGTTTTAAGTTGAAATAAATGTAATTAAATGCTTTACATTCAATTCCTCTTGCTTATGATTGGAAATTTATGAGGAGTGAGAAGAGAAAGGGAGAGTGAAGGTGTTTTCGATTCGAAAATTCGTGGATGTGATTGCTCGAATTGTGTGAGAAGCAAAACTTGAAGATCAATCCCCAAAGTGGTCCACAAGAAACCTGGATCTGGAGTTGCATTTGTGGATCGTGGGATCGATCAATTTGAGGTAAGAAATTTGTGTTACGTTGTGAATTAGTATTAGGTAAGTTTTCATTTATGAAATGATTAAAAAATATGAAGAAGAGAAGATAGATTTGAGAAAGAATGGGACTAAAATGAGGAAAGCAAGTGACAAAGGAAATCTGTCAATTTCGATCGATTGAAATTGGATTCCATCGATCGATTTTGGCTTGAGAAGGTGAAATACGATTTTTGGAAAATTCGACCGATCGAGAAGAGATTCGATTGAACGATCTGGACACTCATTCAATTGAAAGGTATAGAACAGAGAATGTTAAATGTTTGCTGACAAAATTTGACCGATCGAAGTATATTTCAATCGATCGAATTTGGAATCCGATCGATCGAATTATAAATCAATTGATCGAAGTTGTGGTGCCAGAAGTTTGGCTTCTGAGGGAATCTATCGATCAAAATAGTTTCGATCAATCAAATTTTAAAATCGATCGATCGAATTAGAGAATCGATCGATCGAATTTGCCAGATTTAGGATTTTGTTGTGTTTTGTCTGGAGAATTTTGGGGAGATCTTATATCTTTCCGATTCGCGTCATTTTTGACGTATGAATTATGAATTGATGTGCTTAGGCTGAGCTTATGCGTGCGTGAGGGAGAGACAAACGCGGTTTGAAGGACTTTGCTGTGACTTCGTGTTTGAGGTAGGGAAAGTTCTATACCATGTGCATTCAACATGTTTAGCATGTGCTTTATGATATAATGTGTTTGCTTTGATTATGAGGAGTTTGTGAATGAGTAAGCATGTGTGTGTGTGTTTCGAAAATCATGACAAAATAAGTGTGTTAACTATGTGGTGAATCTTTCAAGATTCAACTCGATAATGTGATAAGCATGTGGAGTCTTTCAAGCCTCATTCCGAATGTGTAATAAGTGTGTGTGAGTTCATACGTTTTAAGTTTTGAAGCCTATTTATAATTACCACATCACACGGTGATGAATTATAAGTTATGCACTATGATTTAAGGTTTCGTGTGAATACCCGGCTGACACGGCGGTATATCTGTGACCGACGCGGCGAGATATCTGTGACCGGTATGGCGGATTATCCATACAACCTTTGTGAATATGTGAATCCTACCGATCAACGGTAAATTGTGTTTGGCACAAGCGTCCATCATTGTTAGGACCTTACGCACCATGTGTAAATGGTTCATATGAACGACGATGGTGGGTATTCCATCAAGGGCTCGATGATAGACTTGCTCGAGGGATGATTTAAGAAAAGCACTTTAAGTTCCTTCCTTGTGTTTTGTGAATTGTGATGAGTTTTCCGAATTAAGAAAACCGCTTTTGTTACATTTAGTTATTATTCGCAACTGTGCATCTTTATTGGAAAAAATTATATTTTGTTCATGTCATAAGATATATGTGTGAATGTTAAAAACACACATGCTATTTGTGTTTCCCTACTGAGCTTAGATGAATCTCATCCCTCGACTATACGTCACAGGTACAAGTGAAGATCTGAGCACGGAGGACCAGGATAAGGAAGACTTCGAATACATACCTTTGGAGGAAGAGTTGGAGCCTCATCCCGATAATTGTTTTGTTTGTGCAAAGCACGGGTAGGTCCGGCTTTGTTGATGATTAAAGCATGAGTTTTGTATATACTTTTTTGCAATATATGGAGTTGGATATACATTGGGATGGATGTACTATTCTTTTGTGAACCATGTTTCGGTGATGGTCAGTCATCACCGGTGGTTCTTCTCGGTTCTTCTGTCTATAAATTTTTACATGTAATTAGAATCGTTATTTTGAGTTTTTGAGATATAGAATTGGAGAATTACTTCTTATATCTGATGTTTATATTTGTTTGCCTATGGTTTCCACTTTGCGTGTGGATGTGCCAAGTGTTCCTTTCGGGGATCGGCCTTAGTGTCGATCCGATTGTCCGAGTTTCACGGTTAAAAAATCTAGGTTGTCATAGTTGGTATCAAAGCGTAGGCTTTAGAAATTTCTGACAAGTCTTAGATTAGACTAGACGTTTAAGATTTTGTTGGAGTATAGGGACCATCTGTTAATGAGACTCTTGTTTCATTGTAATAGATTAAGATAGATTCGAGAGGTAGAGGATGCCCTAGGAGCGGTCGTCATAGAAATTTAAGGAGTATAGATGATATTCCTTTAGGTTCAGGTAGAAATCAGAGACATCCTCCTTAAGAAAGGGATCAGAGGAACGAAGCGACGGATAGGATGGCACAAGCCATGGAGGCAGTGGCGCTGCCATGGCCCAACAGATTCAACTGACTGCATTGTTGGCTGAGCATACGACACTACTGGCTGCCAATAATTTGAACCATCAGTAGCCACCACCACCACCTCCTTCAGCACTATTGCCCTCATCATTTATAGAATTTAGGAGATTGAGACCTCCTAGTTTCTATGGGCAGACAAATCCGCTAGAAGTGGAAAAATGGTTAAATCAAATGGAGAAGCTCCTACAGAGATTACAAAGTTCTAAGAATGAGAAGGTTGGTTGGGCTTCCTTCCAACTTGAGGGTGATGTCGATCCGTGGTGGAATTCGGTGTTGAGAAAGAGAGAGGTCAAAAATTCTCACGACCTATGAACTTGGGCGGAGTTTGTTGCGGTGTTACACGAAGAATATTTCTCCAAGCAAGTGAGGAATTAGTTGAAGAAAGAATTTTCACCTTTAGAGCAAGGAAATATGACCATACGGAAGTATGGTAATGAATTTACATGGTTATCAAGCTTTGCACCAGAATTAGTGGCCACTAAAGAGATGAAGGCCAATAAATTCGAAGAAGGCCTGAGGCTGAATGTACGAGATAGAGTCTTGATGTTTGAGCTAGAAACCTATGCCGACGTGATAGGCAAAGCAATTGTGGCAGAGAGAGAGATAAACAATATGTATAAAAGGCGTGATTTGCAGAACATGAATAAGGCAGGCCAGGGAAGAGTAAGCGACTATGACTCAGAGAATAAAAAGTCAAAGTTCACACCACCAGCTCTAGTTTTAAGACAACCTGCCTATACAAATTATTCTAGGCCACCAGTGTCTACTCTTATGAGGTCTTTCCGTATTGAGGGCCCTGCTCAGACTCAGATGTCTGGAGCATCAGTTATTTAGGGGTTCTCGCGAGCAACATCTTCAAGTCCCCAGGTTACGTGTGCCCGTTGTGGCAAATCTCATAAGACTTCGGATTGCAGACGGGGCACCGGGGGATGCTTTAAATGTGGAAGGATGGGCCATATGATTCAAGATTGCTCAGAATTGAGGAAGGTACGGTGTCAACTGCTATTGCACAAAGGCCTATGCGATCTACGAGACCCACCATATAAGGCCGTGCTTTTGCAGTGACTGCTGAAGATGTACGGGCGAGCAAGGACGCCATTCAGGGTATGATCATCTATCTATGTTTATTAGTTAATGGCATTTTAGATGAATGAGGTGCATAGATAAGGATGATCTACTAGGGTTTTACTTTACGAGCATTTAACTTTTGTCATGCATGCTTTATTATCTAGTAAATATATTGAATAGGTACCTTACAACTATAGCAAGAAAATGACGACGATCGTTGTGATGCTCGAGTTCTGATAGACCCAGGGTCTATCCACTCGTTTTTGACTCCGAATTTTACGGGAAGATTGAAGGTCGTTCCCAAGCATTGGAGTTCATTTTAGAAGTGTCAGTTCCTACGGAAAGCCCAGTGACCACAGACACGTGTTGCCGATCTATTATCGTGCGAGTGGAGGATCGCGAGACGATGACGGATCTTATTTTGTTGAATATGCAAGACTTCGACGTACTCCTTGGCATGAATTGGCAATCCGCTTATCATGCAAGCATTGACTGCTTGCGAAAAGTCGTCACATTTTGTCCATTGAAGCAGAAGTAATTTCGATTTGTAGGTGATAAGGGTAAAATTATACCAATCATCTCTGTGGTACAAGCTGAACGGATGATGAGAAATGATGCGGTGGATACCTAATGTTCCTACAGGAGCAAAGGGAAATGAAAAACGTTATCACCGATATTCCGATTGCTTGCAAATTTTCGGACTTGTTTCCCTACGACTTACCAGGGTTACCACCGGATCGAGAGATTGAGTTTGTAATCAACTTAGCCTCAGGCACGGAGCTAGTATCAAAAGCGCCTTACCGAATGACACATGTCGAGTTGAAGGAACTGAAGGAGCAGTTGCAAGAATTGTTGGACAAAGGCTTCGTAAGACCTAGTGTGTCTCCTTGGAGAGCACCGATCTTATTCATCAAAAAGAAGGACGGGTCGATAAGACTGTGCATTGACTATCGTCAATTGAACAAGCTGAAGATAAAGAATAAATATCCTTTGCCTAGGATCGACGACTTCTCTGATCAGTTGCAAGGGGCAAAGTTCTTTACAAAGATTGACTTGAGATCGGGGTATCATCAACTGAAAGTGAAGGCCGAAGATGTTCAGAAAACTACATTCAGAATCAGATATGGGCATTGCGAGTTTCTAGTGATATCTTTCGGCTTGACAAACGCACCGGCTTCATTTATGGATCTTATGAACAGAGTATTAAAACCACATCTCGATACATGTGTAGTCGTGTTCATGGACGATATCCTCATTTATTCGAAATCTAGGAAAGAACAAGAGGAACACTTACGCATTGCACTACATACGCTATGTGAGCATCGATTATATGTCAAACTCAGCAAGTGTGAGTTCTGGTTGGAGGAAGTGAGCTTTCTAGGCCACGTAGTCTTAGAAGCAGGTGTGACAGTTGATCCAACAAAGATTGAGGCGGTGGTAGATTGGTAACAATCGAAGATGGTGACTGAGATTCGCAGTTTCCTCGGTATGGCTGGTTATTATTGAAGATTTGTAGAGAGATTTTTTGAGATTTCAGGGCCACTCACACGACTCACAAGAAAAGATATTAAATTTGAGTGGACAAGTGAATGTGAAGAGAGTTTTCAAGAACTTAAGAAATGACTTACCTCCGCACCAGTGTTAGCTATCCTATCAGGTAGTGGGGGATTCGCCGTTAATAGTGATGCTTTGTACAATGGGTTGGGCTTTGTGCTCAATCAGAACAAGAAGGTCATCGCTTACTGATCGAGACAGTTGAAAGACCATGAGAAGAACTATCTGACGCATGATCTAGAGTTAGCCACAGTGATCTTTGCATTACCAATATGAAGACATTATTTATATGGAGAAACCTTTGATATCTTTACAGATAAAAAAAGCCTCAAGTACTTGTTCACGCAGAAAGATTTGAATATGAGGCAAAGGAGATGGATTGAATGTCTCAAAAACTACGATTGCTCTATTCAGTATTGATGTTCCTTACAATTGTTTTATATTATTTAGTCATGGTGCTTAGAAATAAGGGGTCCGATTCTCATTCCTATAACCCAATTTTTATTAATTTTTCTTTTTTCAACTGATTGCAGGTATAGGGAATGAGAGTATGAACTCCACCAATGATTGAGAGAAAAAGATCACCAAAGAAGAATACTCTGCATTTTACAAGAGCTTCACCAATAATTAGGATGAGCATTTGGTTGTTCAACATTTCTCAATGGAAGGTCAGCTTCAATTCAAGGCTACATTCTGATTTCTGATTGCATCAATGGACTCTCCCTACTGTTTGGTGACCAGTGAGTACAGGTGGAGAATGGCCGGTGAGTGCGGGTTGACAACCAACATTGAGAGTCTCTCTTTATTAACAAGTGGAAGAAGTAGTGAGAGGAGTGTAGGAGAGGCTACTATTTAATTTATTGAATAATGAGACTATAAAATACTTTTACGTAAATCAGTTTTTATGTATTGAATAATGACAAGTATGGTTGAAGCTTGGCATGCTATCGTTTTATGTATCGAATAATGGACAATGCGGTTGAAGCTTGGCATGCTATTCGAGTTTTCAACATTTTTTTTGTTTATTATTTATTTTTATTTGCAAGGTTATGGATGTGTACTGTCGGATAATTTGGTGCTTGGAGCAAAAAAAAAAAAAAAAAATTTTTTTTTTTTAAAAATTGCATAAAACACAGCCATAGTAGATTTTTTTATTTAAAATTTGCATAAAAAATGATTGCCCAAATTAGTCATTCTTTTATGACTATTAAGAGCAGTCGCTGTTGAGTTTATAAATGACTGTTGTGTACAGTAGTAAAAAATAACTACTGCTTTTTTTACAACTATCTCCTTGACTGTCAAAGACAATCATTTTTTTTAAAAGACGACTGGTGTTGACAATCTTTTTTTACGTAGTGAATTAAAATCCTTCTATCAAAATACAACGATTCATTTTCCATCCATCTCGGAGTCCTAGAGCTCGTCATTGTCAATCTTTCATATTTGAGTGCAAGTTCAATCTCTTTATCATACGAGGAGCAAAGGGGCTCATTCGGATACTGCTTCGATGCATTTGTTTCCCATAAGGTATGTGTTTGAAGTATAATATTTTGAGTTTATTCGAGTGCTTTTCTTTCTCTTATTGTTCTCGAGAGGATAAACTTTTACTCGACAGAGATCTTTAGTTAATTCATCTTTTTCAAAAACTTTTTGTGGTATTAATTTGTAAGTTTTAGAAGGGTTTTTATTATTTTTATATCAGTATGTCAGGGCTTCATAGGAAGAATTTGAATCAAGATAATGTCTCAAGAACTAGGAAGCACACATTGAGTTTGAAATCATAGATTTTAGCGATTTGGAGTCCACAATGAGTATGCAAATGAGCTATTTGGTGAGTTTTGAGTAGATTTAGCATTCTTTGATTTTATTTATTTTTACTACATGTTATCAAACTATATTTTTTTATCTTTATCTTGTATTTTGTTTGAATTGTAGTAGTGTGACATTCTCTGGAGTTTAGAGATTGGAATTGAGCTCCACGAGTCCATAATCTTTAGCCTACATCCTATTCTCAATTTTAGTCTCTATTCAAGTCTTAATAATTGTCTGAAAATCTCCAAGCTAAATGATCATTTAAGACATTTGTCTAACTAGGAGAAGCTAATCTTATATATTCTTATATCCTCCATTTATTTTTTTATACACGGTACATTAAGGGGATTGACTAAGGTTGAGTGAGATAAAATTTTGGCTGCTCGATAGATAAAGGACATATGGCCGACCCATTGGTGTATTGCGACCGCCACAATATAGCTTGATATACCTATTCGCATAACCAAAACAAATAAGTGGTTATTAGCTATGATACGTCTTTTGAGTTCGCATTCAACCTACATTTGATGCGAAATTTATTGGAGATTACTGATGAGCTACACATTAGAAAGAGAGGAAGATGATATTGAAGTTGTCAAGAACTAATGAAAATATCAAAGCAAAGGTTGCAGAATATGAGGGACAATGAATGAGATATTCATATTAATGAAGTTTCTTCATTATGTGGTTAACATTCAATTATCGTTCCTAACATGGAAGAGAAATTTGCAGCCCAAGGAAGGTCACAACGTAAAGCAAGTGAAATTGTAATGTCCCGAAAATTTTGACCTTTGAACGGTGCGCCTCGGTGTGCTTGTCCAACTGGTCACGTACCGTACCTTGCAAAAATAATTAGGTAAGTTATGTGTTAAATGAAAAGGGCTGATTTAGATTATGTGTGAACCTTTGGATGAGTTCGTGTATACCTAGTTATGGTGTATGTGCCTAACACCTAAGCCTAAATTACTTATAAGAAAATTAAACTCAAAGAGAATTTATTTCTCTTATGCTTGGTAGTTGAAGAGATTTATTGCAAAAAGAGAGAAAGGAAGAAGCTTTGAATGCGTGTGTTCGTGCGTGTGAGGAATTAAAGATTTTACAATAATTGTGGATTTGGGATCGTAAAGAATCCGAAGCTCTGACTACGAAACCCTAGCTGTGTGTCAGCACGTGGATCGAGTAATCGGTCGATGTTAGGTAAGGAATCTATGTGAAATTATAAATTACAGTTATGCTTGTCTCTATGTATGTATGTGTGAGAGAGAATTAGAAGTTTAGGAGTTAAGTTTTGAAGGAAATGAGTTTGAGAAGTTAAAACCAAAAAATGGGTGAAATATGATAAAATCGATCAGTAGATTTTCAAACTGATCGATTTATTTTGTCAAGTTATGAATCTAAAGGTTCCTGAATGAAATCGATTGATCGAAATAAAATTCGACCGATCGATTTTGAAAACCAATCAATTGGTATTTGTGTGCCAGAAGTATGCTTTTTTGAAGGAAACCGACCGATCGATTTGGAAAATCGACCGATCGATTTGGAAAATCGATCGATCGATTTGGGAATTGACCGATCGATTTTGGCAGTCTCAGTCGTTTGTTTTGTTTGGTGAATGAGACTTTGGGGAGACTTTATATCTTCTTGTTTTACGTTATTTTGATGTATGGTTTATGAATTTGTGTATGTTAGGTATAAGTTTGAGGTATGAGCTAGGAGAGCTAGCTTGGGATAAGGAAACTTGTGTGTGACTTCGTGTGAGCTAGGGAAAATCTTGCAACTTGAGTATTTGATTTCGTTCAGCATGAACTTTGTGGATAAGAATATGTATGTGATTGTGTAGTTTTTGTTCATCATTCAACATTAATTTCGTTATGGCTTCTTAAACATAAAAAGTATGTGAGAATGTGCACTAAGAAGAAATCATAAGTGTGTGTGTGTGAAACTTGATAAGTGAGTATGTGACCTAAGTAAGAAGTTATGATATGTGGGTGACATCAAGAATCTATGTATGTGAAACCAGTAAATGTGATAAGTGTGTGTGTGACTTTGAAGGCAACTCTATTATAAATTTTCACAAATACATGGTGAATAACTATAAGTTAAATTTCGCACTTTGATTTAAGGTTCATGTGTTGAATACCCTACCGACGCTGCAGTATACCCATGACCGGTACGGCGGAATATCCGTACTTGTGCTCTGGTATGGCGAGATATTTGTTCTTTGATTTCTAATATGTGAAAATACTTCGTTCGGTAAAGTTACCTAATTCGAAGGGGCTTGGACAACTTTATGTAAATTGGTCATTGAACGACGATGTTTGGGGTATTACATCGGTATTATATGGGACTCTCGATGCTATATTTGCTCAGGAGATTATTTAAGTGATTTGTTTAAGTGTGTGCGTAAGAGAACAATTTAAGCAACCATAATTAGTATGTTTTGAAACTTTGCACTAGATATTCATTTTTGTCATAAATCCTTATAAGAAATTGTGAATCTCGTAAGATAAGTATGTTTCCGATTATGTCATGAAGTATATGTTTGATATCATAATATACACGTTGCTTGTATTTCCCTATTGAGCTTAGATGTAGCTCACCGTTCGACTATACGTCATAGGCTCAGAGTTAGTGGCGGAGACTGAGGATGTAGATCTTGAGGACCTAGAGTACGTTCCTGAGGAGGAGACCAATCCCCCTCCAGTGGAGTTCTTCCAGCAGACTGTGCTGCGCTAGCTTTGTTTTGAGAGTTTATTTGTAAAGCTTGGTATATCCGGCTATTGTGTTGCCTACCTTGTAATTATTATAAGGTTAAAAATAGCAAACTAGAGGAAAAATCACAGTATAATGGAACCAAGGTAAGACAACCTGGCTTGCAAGAGCCAGGGCTGTTGCAGCAACCTTTAAAAGGGTAAATAGGGGTATGTCCATAGGAAAATATGTTTTAAAATATAGTAAATCTCCAAATCTAAAACAGATCTAACACTCTATCCTATCCTAATTTAAAATAAAACAAGAAAGGAACGAGGAGAGGTTTTAAGGTGTTGTCACTTTACTAAAACTATAAAAATTTAATGTAAATGCTAATGATCCAGAGCTTAGTAAAACACATATTTAAAGAAATGGAGAAAAGGATTTGGGGAATTTAAAATCAAAGGGGGAGAATAGCAGTTGGGGATTTTGGTTTTCACTGAAAATTGATTGGTGCAGAAGCAATATAGGAGATTGATTTGCAACTATCCTTCATCTGGCTACAAGCTCAGATGCAAGGTAGAAAAAAAATTTAATCTAGACCAGAGAATTGGATTGATCTTAAGGTTATGATCTGTCCACTTTAATGGCCACAGATCATCCTAGGGATTTCCTCTAATTCAAAGGTTTTAATTAGAACAATTAAATCACTGTAGATGCTGTAGATGCAAGGCTACAAGCTCGAGCATCCACAAGAATAATAAACCTAGGGAAATCAAATGACAATCAAGAGATTTATAGATTCAAATTAACTTTACAACCAACAATCTACTAATTTAATACAACTTACAGTACATTGTTCTCAGATCTACAGTCTGTGCAACATTTAATCCCCATACAAAGCCCCAGACCTCTCAATTTACAGCTCTACCTCACCCTAACTGCTACGAGTGTTTAGCGAACCATGGTTGGACTAAAGAGAGAACGGAGAAGAAGGAAGGAGGATGAAATTTTAGAGGGAAAAGAGAATTAGAATTTGATCTCTTGGCTCTCTCAATTTCTGGATGCTTCTTCTGTACAACTTCTCTTCTATTTATACCTTCTCTCTCTGTCTCAGATTTGTTTCAGCCAATCAGAATTCAAGGGAATAATTTGTTATTCTGAGTTGCTGATGTGGCTGATTTTGCTTCTAGAATCTTTCCCTAATTGGTTCGAATTGGACAAGTACGTGTGGGGGAGTTAGAGGACTTCTCATTCATGTATATTTGTGTTTCAAAAATCTACCGTCAAGGGTTGTTAACATGCCTCGGGATGTGTGCACAAAGCACTGAAGTGAGCTACTGAAACTGAGAAGTTCCCAAATCATGCCTCGAGAGGTTCAGAGAACCTCTCGACAGGTTCTGAGTCTGGTTTATGCTCCATTCGACAGGTTGGATTTAGCCTTCGACAGGATCTTTTAACTGCTCGACAGGATGATGCAATGCTGAACTGCTGCACTAGCTTCAGCCATCCTCTCGATAAGATGAATCAACCTCGGGAGGTCCAATAGAGCTCCAGGTGACCTCTCGATAGGATGATTTGCACTAATCGATAGGTTATTCTGCTGCAGTTTAGTCCATTCGATAGGTTCTGTCAACCTCTCAAAATATCCATTTCTTCATATTAGAACCTCTCGGCAGGTTATAATTTCGCTTAAGATCCTCTTGACAAATTGTAATGCAGCTTCAGGTATCTTTCGACAGGATGCTTCATTCAGTTGCACTCCTCGACAGGTTCTGGAAACCTCTCGATATCTTCATATTTCAACACACAGACCTGTTGAATGGATGAAATAAATTCTCGAAATCTTTTGTTCTTTGCTTCCACAGCTGGCACACAGCTTGGGGTGTTGTCCGTCATCTGTTTAGCACACAGTAGCCTTTTGAGGGGTTCAATCTTCATTCAATGTAGCTGCTCTTGCTCTCATGTGTGCCCAGTTGGACACATGCCATTCCCATATACTTCTGAGGCTCTGTGAACTGCTTGATGGCTGGCCTTTTGGGCTGCATGAGCACATGTTGGAGCAACAGGTCTCTTCTTTGCCATTTTTAGATGGATGTCTGCACTATGATTGTACTTTATTACTAACTATAAAATACACCCAAGATACATTATTAGTCACCTCAAAGGTCCATCAAAGGTCAGATTAGGAGGTGAAAAATGATATTTTTCACTGATTAACACCGACCAATTTAGTTTTATTAGAATATTTGTATATGTCACAGTATCTTATTTTGTGAACCATGTGTTGGTGATGATTGTTTGTCACTAATGGTTCGGTACAGTTCTTTTGGCTATGCGAGTTGCATGGGATTAGAACTGCCTTTTGTTATCTTTGATTTGTTTTTACGTAGAAATGGATATTTATTTTTTATGATGACTCTATCTGCTTATTTCACTTCATGTTGTGTTCTGCTTTGCGTATGGATGTACCAAGTGTTCCGTTCGTATAAGGGGATTGGCTTTAAGGGTTGATCCGACGATGCGGGTTTTCAGGCGCGGAAATCCGGGCTGTCATAGAAATTGTGAAACTACATTATTATCAAATTTTGACTTGTTTAATATAGTTATTGATATGCAACTTTCAAAGTTCAACTCGTGTCTCAATAAATTAATTAGCGAACTACTTATTTGTATGGCATGTCTAAATCCAAGAAATTCATTTTCTGCATTTGATAAGGAAAAGTTGCTTCATCTCACTTAAATTTCTAAGATAGTGATAGAGATATCATGTATCTTGACACTCAACTTTCTACTTATATATTTTACATGCGCTCTAACAAAGAGTTCTCCAAAATTGGTGAAATCAGTGACATTGATAAGAAGATGAAGATGAAAAATAGTAATGTGCATAAATTAATTTACAAGCTTATTACATTAGCGCTCGTCTTTCCTGTTGCCATTGTAAGTGTTGAAAAAGCGTTTTAGATTGCAGAATCAAATGGATGAATGATTCTTTGGTTGTGTATAGAAAAAGCTATCTTTGATGGCATCGACAATGAGACAATTCTCAAATACTTTTCAAAACATAAACCTTGTCGAGGAAAATTGTGAGGTACCACTTATAAAATGTCTTTTTTATATGAATTCTCTTTTTTGTGATTAGTTAATATGAAAACTTATATCGATACGATTTGCCGTTTTGCAATAAGTTCTTTTTTAGTTAGTGGATTACACAATTTTATTTTTATATGACATGATTATTTGCCCGCATTGAAAAGAAAATCTTGGCTACGTCACTAGATAGACTTAAAAGATTGTGTTTCCTTGTGACCATAGGCTCAGGAAAAGCCTCACCCGTTGATGACACTTTCTAGGTTGTGAAAGATGGTTTCAAATATCGGTCATATTAGAGACATATTGGTCCATGTTATCGAGTTAGCCCTGGCTATGATTATAAATATCGGTGTATACCGGTCGACATAAACACTATATCAGTTCATATCGGCCAATATGTATCGGATATGAACCGGACGTGATAGCAACAATGCCCATTGAGTAATTTATTATTATTCTAAATTATGTAATTATCATCAAGCATTATCACAGTCTTATCTCATCTATTAGCGGTTGGGTTTGAGAGTGCTTTTTCTCCATTCGAGATCAACGCTATATATAATATTTTAAAATAAACAGGCACTTTAATATTGGCCCCAATGTGTGTCGATTTAAAATCTTTTCTGTGAACCATTGCTTCTGTAATAGATAAGATGGCTTTACAAGCAAGTTCCAAAGAATGAAAAAAAAGCTATACACAAGTTACTGTTAATCATCAAAACAGTTAAAACTGATGTGGCCAAGACTTGGGCTCAAGAAGGGGAGGTTCTGAGTTTGAATCTCACCCCTCATTAGCCACTCGGAGGGATTTATCACTATTGACCGGTACGTGTGGTGTATGGGAGTTGCAGATATCCAGAGGCTTAATTAGTCGATCGGGTGCTCTTTGAAGCCGGATACCTCGTAATAAAAAATTAAAAAGCAAAAAATAGACAAAGATAAATTTATTTATTGAACCTTCTCTGAAGGAAACAAAGATGTCTGGACTCCTTAGAAACTCAAAAAGCACAAACAAGAAGCACCAACCAGCAGGGGTTAGCATGGTATAATTCTAGGACCATGCCTCAAGAAGCAGACCCCTTTCTAGCTACTGGCTGGTACCTGTGATTCACGTATGTTGCACATACCAGGGGACACTCGTGTGCTCTAAGATCGAGGAGGCCCGATACCCATTATCAGAAAGGAGAAAAAAAAGGAGCATCATCAATCAACCTAAATAGAGAGAGAAACAAGAAGCATGCACCACCCATGGATAATCATCACTATCATCGATCTCGTAAGACTCTGCAACAAACTCTGACCCATGCATCTTCTATATTCCAATAAGTCCTCTTACCACTAGTTTCACCAGTGTAGCACCTGAACCATTCCCTCTTGCTGGCTGAACTGCCCTCCTCACACCCCCACCGTTCAGGCTATTCGCATAGTAATTGTGTCCATTACTCGGTACTCGAGGAGTGCCATTACCTCTACCCGCCTGAAACTGCTGTGCCGCAACTCCTTGACCCATTCTACTTGGTTGGAAACCCCCCATGGCCTGTTGGCCCTGTTGAACCACAGCGTTAGCGCAACCCAAATGAGCATCGAATTCACATATATTGCACCTATAGAGCCAGGTGTTCGAACCCGAATTCTTGCATATGTCGCACGAAAAGCCCTTGTTTTCGTAGGGCGGGAAGAAGGCGAGGCAGAGAGGGTGGTGGGGGTGGGATTGATGGGTAAGGTAGAGTGGCCGGGTAGCACAAACTACGTGTAGATTGATGTTACAAGCTACACAGTGGTACGAGAATCCGTACCCTTTTTCACCACATGCGTCACATTTGAAGAAGCCTTCGGCGTGGACGGGGCGAGGGAGGAGAGAGAGTGGATGGTTGGGATCAAAAGGGTGGTTGATGAGATTAGGCATTTGAGAACAAGTTGTGTGGAGGAAGGTGCTGCAGAATTTGCATGTGTAGGTCAACCCATAGCAATTCTGATTGCACCCATAACACAGTGGTGTATTGAGGGTTTGATTTTGGAGATTCGTGAGCTCCAATGGATGTGGGTGGCTGAAGTGGTTAATGGTGTGCTCGTAGTTTAGCTTCCCCATCTCTCTCTCTCTCTCTCTCTCTCTGATGGGTCTTTTCTGAGGGCTATGCTGCCCCTTATCAGATTGCAAAACTGAGATAAAGAACTAGCAATTGCAATCTGTATTGGTTCTAGCTGGGTCAACTCGAAAAAGAAGAAGCTATGAGCTCTTAAAGCTCGGCTTGAGAGCCGAGCAGAGCTCAAAATATGAGGCTCAGATGTAATCGAACTGAGCTCGAGCTGAACACTTTGTAGCTCTCCTCGACTCAATTATAACATATTTTAAAAACCTAGAATAAACTAGTTTTTATAAAAATAATAAGGGTACCTCTATTTGAGCCCAGCAGGTTACTAGTAAGTGCCTATGCTGAGGACCATTGACTGCATTCAATCAATCAGCCGAGATGGTTTTTCATCCCAATCTTCCACAATAAATATCTTGACACCATAGGCATACCATCATACGGTCATTTTTTGTTCACACGTGGCACAAATCTCTAATAAGTGGCCCTAAAATTATGTTTGAGCGGGATAAGTGTCATGTGATTTTAGGGCTACTTTTTAGGGATCTTGACGACATGTAAACACAAAATGGTCCATGGCCATCCATAATGTGGATCAGATTAAGATGAAAAAAGATCTCTACTATCTAACTGAATGCAAACAATGGTCCTCAGCATAGGCGGCCCACGAGTAAATCGGTGGGCTCATATTGAGGTACCCAAATAATAATAAGATATTATTATTTATTTATTTTTATACGAAAAAAAATAATATATATATATATATATTATTAGGCTCGAGCTGAGCTAGAACTAAATAATAATAGGCTTGAATAAAAAACAGCTCAAGTTCACCTCTAATATAAAAGAGCATATTCAAGCTAACCTTAGTCGCCTTGAACTCGGCTCCTTGAGCACTAATTCTATGTTTCTAATGTCAACTTTCTAATGTCAACTTGATTATAATTTAGAACTAAGACTTTTTGGTAGTGTTATTGTTCATTTTAACCTACAAGGCGCCAACTTGTTTGTTACTTTAATACATGGCCTACATCTTCTTCTATGTTAACCATTATTCGCAACCAAACATTCGGTAACGGCAACTAGGTTTTCCAAACCCTCAGAGCCCTTATTTTCCTTGAATCAGATGAAGGAGAACGTCTTTTATGTTATAGATCTTGAGCTTATGATCCACCTATCAGACTGTCTCATGCAGATTCTATATCACTATTGATATAAGTGCCTCGTAGGTAGTGGGTCAGGATCTCAAAATATATTGGATGAAAGATTGGGACGAAAAGTGATCTCTATCACTTGGTTTGACAACAGTCTCTCACAACAGAATGCCTTGGTTGCCGTTATCGAATATTTGGTTACAAATACCGTAATCCATGGTCTGGATAATCTGGATAAAGGTATCTAAACATGGTTTGCGGCAGGGCACTAGCGTGTGTAGGGTCCACTTGGATGACTTCAGAATAGGGACGTCAACTATAGTTGTGAATGGGCCGGGCTTGTAATTTATATGCCTTGAATGTGGGCTTCGTTTGGCAGTTGACTTCTGCTTCCTTCAAAAGTCAGCCAATTTGAGCTGGTCACGTTGGGGGCTTGCAGCTAAGGCTTTTACGGGTTGGGGCGACCCGATACTCTACTAGCCTGACTTGTGTTTTTATCGGGTCAGGCATAGAAACTTGACTTGTTAGGTTGTGTTGGGCTGGGCTGGGCATGAGGCATCCGGCTTGACCTTCAGGTCAGGTTGTGTCGGGTGAAGTCAATGCGACCAATATTTTATACATAAAATGAGGAAAGTAGAGGGTTTTAATTGGGTCGGGTCGGGTTTTTGGGTCTGGTTGAGCATATGCCTTTGACATGTCGGATCCAGATGTCATTTTTCTGATTAGGCAACCAAATATAGGTACTCATATCTAAACCTTCAGTTAGTTTAGATTTCTTTCTACTTACCCTAGGAATGGAAAGAATATTATTTTTCTCTATTTCCTTCCTTAATTGGGCTTACCGTAAAATTATTATTTTTAGGGCCTTTTAATTTGGATATGGGTAAAAAGAGAAATACTTAGATTCAGATTATATTTTGGGTTTTTTGCAAATACCCTCTTATGTTATGTTGAAATTGCATAAAACTCCCACAGTTATGCCTATTTATACTGTACCCACTACTTTTATGTTTCCTTTATAAATGCTCCCTTGTCGTTAAAAGGTGGTTAACTAAGCGTCATTTCTTCAATTAAATGACGCATTTGTCCTTAACATTATATACAAAATGGCTATTGTATTTTTCCCAACTTTGATCGCAGATTAAACGGTCGATAAGCATCGGATCTTGCCCAAAATTTTTGGGTGGAACATGATTAATCTCCTCTAAGTTACCGTGTTACCCTATTTTCGATTTGGGTGGTTCATGACAGTCATTTGGCTCGTGGCTAGTACTAAAATGCTACCCTTGTTAGTACCATCTTGACCCTACCATCGTTACGAACCAAGTGAGCGCCATGTGGAATCCTACGTGAAAATCGAGTAACACGACAACTTAGAGGAGGTCAATCATGTTCCACCCAAAAAGTTTGAGTAGGATCTGGTGCTTATCCACCGTTTAAAATGCGATCAAAGTTGGGAAGAATACAATGACCATTTTGTATATAATGTTAAGGGCAAATGTATCATTTAATCGAAGAAATGGCGCATAGTTAACAGACTTTTAACGGCAAGGGGGTATTTGTAAAGGAAACATAAAAATAGGGGGTACAATATAAATAGGCATAATTGAGGGGTTTTTATGCAATTTCAGCATAACATAAGAGGGTATTTGTAAAAAACCCTTATATTTTCCATAGTTTTCCATTGTTTGGAAGCGACTTAAGAGTAGGAATACAAAATATAATTTTGACGCTCATTTCCGACTTAAGAGTTCGAGGGTATCTCAAGGGTATTCCTCGACATTCAATTTGCCGAGACCTCGGAAAGATAAGAGGAGTGGAGAAGAAAAAGATAAGGGTACAACTCTTTTCACCCGTTTATTAGTAATACCACACAATCTTTTCACGGACGAAAATCATTGACTAATTTGAATCAAACAATGGAGATTATTATTTTTTTTTTTCCAAATCTTCCTCATGATAGATCTTAAGATCATGGCGCCCCTATCAGATGGTCAGATGTTGATTCTATATGACATACATTCCCAAAAATGTGATAAAGGCATCTGTGTGATGCAAGTAATTAAGAACAAGTAATCTAATAAGATTGAGACATTCCCAGGGGATGAGAAAGTAATAAAGGTATCAGGTGTGATGCGGGTATGTATACATCCCAGGGATGTATACATAGGATTGAATAATTACTGTTGAGGCCTAACTGATATAAGATAGCACACTTACATGGTGAACAACTATATATAAAGCACATGTTATTTTTGTTATTTGAGGTTTGATAGGATACCCCACCGACGTGGTGGGATACCCACGATTGACGCGGCAGGATATCCGTGACCGTTACGGCGGCGAATCCGTACACCAGTACAGAGGTTTATCCGTAACCGTAAGTACATCCCAGGGATGTTGTGCGATATTTAACCCTGCCGCCTAGTGAGAAAGGGGCTTGGGTCGTATTCCCAGGGAAAACATTTTTTACAATTGTCTAATTAGACGACGATAAAGGGTATCTCATCGGGGCTCGATGTTATATTGCTCGGGGATTACTTAAGTTGAAGATTTAAGTTTTGCTTTAGGCTTGTTCAGTGTTATTCATGATAAATCAACAGTAAAGTAAGACATGCTAACTACCAGTAAACTTGAATGAAATTCATCATATTTAAACTATTTTTCTTTCAAAAGCATAGACACATCATGCTTGGAGTATCATGGAATATATGTGAGTTTTAACTTATATGTTCATTGTGTTTGTTCCCTATTGAGCTAGGATGTAGCTCACCCTTTAGACTATACATCGCAGGTCCATTGATAGCAGCTGTAGAGGCTTCGGGAGACGTAGATCCGGGTGACTCGGATTATGTGCCTGGAGACGAGTTGGAGCCTTCACCTGAGGACTTATTCTAGGTGACTCTGCTGTGTACTTTGACAGAGAGTAGTTTTGAGAGCTAGTTGTACGGCTTGGTATGTCAAGCCTTTATTTTTGATAAACATACAATTAAATTGGATTATTCTTTTGGCGAACCATCTGGGGTGATCTGTTTATCACTGATGGTTCGGGTCGGTTCCCTGTTCATATAGTGGCATGAAAGTAGAACTGTCTTTTGCATGTCAGTTGGGCATACTAACTGTTTCCGCTTTATGAGATTAATTACTTTAATTATTTAATTGTGCTTGTTATACCAATGTTTCGTGCATAGCTTTGGGGCACGGTCTGGAGGATCGTGCTGATGGCACGAGTTTCGGGGTGCCAAAATCCGGGCTGTCACAAATCTAGTTTTTAATTGACGCCTAAATTCTAGAGGATTGCAAATTAGTGTAATGACAATTTAATTTTGTAGATATCCGAGTTTCTGAAGGCGCCTAATTGACGACTAGAATATGGAAGGACGAAGATTTAGATTTATTTTCCTGCAATTTATTTTTCTGCATCTTAGTTTAAACAATCATTCTTTATTTTTTAGAGGCAAATAGAAAGTTTTTAGATCAAAGATTTCCTCGTGGGAATGATCTTATACTACTGCTACAATCACCATTGCGCGCTTGCAATAGGTTATGACAGGACATAATTTTAAGAATGTGTCAAGTTTTTGACGCCATTGTCAGGGAAGCAGTTATAAAAGCTAATATTTATCTTTAAATTTCCTTCAATATCTATTTTTTATTTTTCTTTAATCACTTCTTATTCTTTTGCAAGTTTTATTCAGAGCAGCAGATCAAAGTTTCGAACCTTCTTCTGACAAAGGAAGCTAGAGCCCCAGATTTGTCTTTTGTCCCTGCCTTCCAAAAAAAGGGTTTTTCTGGTGTATGCATCATACTCGATCCAAAAATTATGAACTTTTTGAGTGTGATCTAGAAATCGAGAGAACTCTCTTGCGGAACTTAGCTTCTAGCCGACCTTCTAAAAGAGAACCTCTAACAATGGCCGAAGACCGCCCTATTCAGGAGCATTATACCTCAGCCACCTTGACTATGCCCTCTTATATAGTTTTACTAGAGGTGGCGGTTGGTCAAAATTTTGAGATCAAGCTTAACATACTACAAGCCTTACCTACTTTTCATGGGCTTGATCGAGAAGATCCCTATCAACATCTAAGGGATTTCATAGAAATCTGCACCATGTTACAACTGTCGGCACTTAATGACAAGGCCGTTAAATTATGATTGTTTCCCTTCTCTCTTAAGGATAGAGCGAAAGCGTGGCTGATCTCGTTGCTCGCTAGAAGTATTACCACTTGGGAAGGACTGCAGGCCAAATTCTTGGCCGAGTATTTTTCGATTGGTAAAACCAATCAAATTCGCTAGGCAATTTAAGATTTCTGGCAATTGCTTGGAGAACTATTTCATGAGAGCTAGGACGCATGAAGGACTTGTTGAGAAAATGTCCTCATCATGATGTGCCAAACTGGTCTATTGCGCAGAGCTTCTAGCAAGGGTTGACTGAGACCAACCAGTCTACGGTTGATGTTGTGAGTTGAGTGGCCTTCATGGCCCAAAATGTTCAGCAGCCTTGGAATTTGTTTGAGATATTGACCGATAATTCAAATCAGAAATAGGCCTTCCTTAGGTCTGGCCTGATGTAATTCGTCACACCCCTCTCACCAGGGGTGGTATTTACGATGTCAGCAATGACAAAGTAAAGAAGGAGAATGACATCGGTGCCAAGGTAGAAGTCCTGGAGCAAAAACTCGCATCATTGATGACCTCCAAGCCTAGTACCTAGGAAAGACCTATAACAACCTGTGCGATTTGCCAGACTTAACCCATGCCATAGCAGAGTGCCTAGTTGCGCCATTATACCCGAATGTGGTGAAAAATGAACAAGTTGGTGCGTTCCAAAGGGGAGCTTACGGGAATACATATAATCCAAGTTTCAATTATGGTTCCACAAGTGGGGTGTAACTAGCACCATCTGTCGTGCAACCCCGATATCCCCCTACCCAGGTTTTCCACCAAAGACCACAAGTGCCTACTGTGCAACCACAGTATGGGCCACAGAGCAACAGACCTGATGCTACGATTGTCTAGATTCTTAGGGACTTACAACAACAGTCGCATCAACATTCTCGAGACTTATCTCAGCTTGTTCAGTTCTCTTAAGTGCTACACTCACATACCCAATCCATCACGAAGTTGGAGAGTCAGATTGGTCAACTAGCTTCTTAGATGGTGAAGAGAGAAGTTGGCCACTTACTTGCGCAACCAGTAAGCAACCTGAGAGGACAAGTGTTTACTGGGGAGACATCCCCCCTACTAATCAAAATTAAGTTTCCTCAAGGACCCGTTGAGCTACCGATTCATCCGTAGCAAACCTTTGTAAATTTTTGTAAATTATTTCTTTTCTGTTTTTAGGAAATTTTGTTTCAGGCAGTATATTACGATTCAAATCGTGGTAACATGCAATCAATCATAATGTATTCTCTGATGTAAACTATTATGTTATAAGCAGTCGTATGGATTTACGAGTGCTCGTAATTTTTGTTTCTTTGTATATTATTACAAACAGACAAATCATAGAGATTATGATTTGAATCGTGAGAGAGTCTGTTCCGTCGGAGAGTTGTGTACTTAGAATCGTAACCTACAATTCTAGGGAACAAGTGGGTTTGGTGACTAGTCTTATCGATCATCTCGGAATTTGAACCCATTTAAATCGAAGAGGAAGTGGACACACATCGCATTCAATACCGCCACTTGCCCCCTACCCAAGCTTAAATGCCTACACCGCGAAATTCATTTTGAGGTGACGGTCCAGAACCCGAGCCTTTTCCTTATATAACCATGTCCCTTCATAGACCTAAACCATTCCAAGCCACCCCTTTCGCCTTCCATTTACATACCCATGGCGAAAGTGCCTATCCAAGATGATCTCAGTAGAAGACTTGATCAAATTCTAGAAAAGTAAAGGGCCGAACTTCTAGCTCCAATAAAAAAATTAGAAAAGTTGAAGCGCCAGCGACCCATCCCAAATGCTGAATCTTCCACCACAACCCCCCCACCACCTTAAATCTAAGCCGAAACCAACACCTTTTTTCGAGACCTCACCCTTCTCCACTTTTAAATAATCTCACCATCAAATCCACCCTTGAGTGCGAGTTCCTCTACGAGGACGATGGGTTGGAAATTCCTCCCATCTCCTCCTTGTTTTCCCCCTAACTGCAGTGCATTCTCTTCACAAAGTCTCGCAGGGGAGTAGTATGGGACATTTGGAAGACAGGGGGTGCAACTCTGTCAAGAGAGATGACTCTCTCTTGCCTGAACAAAATTTTGAAGATCCCGAGGCTGATCTCCATCGCGAACTTTAACACCTCAGTGGTCGCTGCTGGTGTCTGTGTCAGTCTATGTCTAGATTTTTCCTAGGTTTTCTATTATGTAACTAGTTTTCTTTTCTCTCTTGCAATCTCTATAATTATTTCATTTTCATATTAATAGAAATTTTCTTCTTTTTGTGTTTATATTCTTTTCGTCTTTTATTTTTGCTTGGTGCTGTGTTTATCTGATATTCGGACGTGATCTCTCCCAAGTTTGGGGGGGAGATTTATTGATTTTACCTATAGATATTATACCCGGTGCACTCAACACAATGAATTTTTTTTTTTCAATATCCCCTGTTCTGTGCACAATGAGGACATTGTCCTATTTAAGTTTTAGGGTACAAACTGTGTAAATTATTATTGCATATAATTTTTTTTTTTCTTTTAGATTAATTTTAGTTTTTAGTTCTATTTTTAGGAATTATTCTTAGATTTTTACATTTGTTTTTAAATTTTTTAAGTTATTTTTATTTTCTTTCTAATTAACCAACACATGTGAGTAATGGTTAGATTAAATTCGATTCCATACGCATTACCATCATCTTAGTAAAAGTTCAAACATCAATGACAGAAGCAGTTAATATTCACGTTTAGCCCATTTGTACACTATATCATACTGAATTTCTAATACTATACTTTGCTTTCAATTGCAGAATTTAAATTATAGTTTCAAAATTATATACCTAGTGAGCTTTTGGACTTATTTCCTTTCTTTGAGATATATTGCTATGCCTATCTGAATTCAAAATTTTCTTGAACTTCATGACTGATTTTAATGAAATCTCATATTGCTATGTTTATTTGAATAAAATATTTTATGATTATGTTTAATATTTTTCTAGAACTGTTTATTATATGGATCAAAGCAAGATGACATTCTGGCTAGTGAATCTAGAAATGATTAAAGGCCTTCTTTTTATTCGCTAAAATCCTAAAATAGTTTATCTCTTGAACCCATATTAGAGCCTAAGTTGAATTTCTTTGCAGTAAAATTTTATAAACCTTTAACCATATGTACTGCCCAAAGTGACTTTTTACCCTTACATTTATGAGAATTTATAACAGAGGGAAAAATAGGAGAGTGGAAGGTGTATGCAAAAATAGATAAGGGGAACGCTGTACAACTGATAAAGAAATGCAATTATAAAAATATGGGAGAAAAAGCAAGGAATAGAGATGCAAAAGAACTTCAAAAAAAAAAAAAAGAAATTCAGGAGGAAAGCTAAAACAGAAATCAAGAAAAGGGATTTACAAAAGAAAATGAATGTATATGGAAAGAAGTTATTCAACTTTTTGGATACTTACTAAAGAAAGAAAAAGAAGAAAAAGATGAAGAAGAATAGGTGAGAGATGAGCTGAATTCTCAGAACTTTGAGTCCTTTCTATCTTTCTTTGAAACATTTTAAACCCACAACCCCATTATTAGCTGATAAAGACCTTTTTTATTCATAATTTGCAAACAACAAGAGCCTAGTAGAGATGTCTATGACAGATACTATGAAGGAGCAGAAAGCATATGAAATAGAATAGATTATCCTTTCCATGAGATTTATTTTTTTTATCATTTATCCTTGAAATTATTCACATATATATCATTGTAAGAAACCCAACATCTTCAATATTCTTTTTGAGAGTATGCCTTAGTGAGGATTTGAATGAAAATATTTTCTAAATCTGCAGTTTAGAAAAATTTATAATGAATAGATTCTTTCAATGATACGCACATACTATGAATAGATTCTTTCAATGATATGCACACACTCCACGCTTAATAAGAATCGAAATTGCTGAGTTTCTTATCAAGGATAACTGCTAGGATGGGAAGTCATGGATGGAATCATGTTTTTGAAAATTGTAACAAGCATATGCTGAATAATTAGTGTACAAAAAGTATATTAGAGTTTTTAATAGTTTTGTTTCTTTTTGAAAAATTAAAAAAACAAAAAATATTTAAAGTTTGTAGGTAACTTCACTGAAAACCTTCAGGAGACACTACTCCTCCACTAGGGATCACCTAGGGGTTTAAAGGCTTGTTGCATCTGCTAAATGCAATCGTGCTCCCTACGAAAGTGACATTTAAATTTCTAGTTAGATTAGTTTATCTTTTCTTGTTTGCTAGGGACTAACAAAACTTAAGTTTGGGGGTGTGATCAGTAACATAATTTGTCATTTTGATGCCCTTAACTTAGTGATGCTAGACGCTAGTTTACTACTAATGAGATGTCAATGTACAGATATTTAGATCAGTAACCAAAATACACTTCTAAAGCAGTAGAAAGTAGATCGCACAAAAATACGATCCAAATCGTAATAGAAGAGTAAACTGATGAAGCTGAAAGAAATCGTAAATGAAGTCTAAGTGAAGCCAAAGAATAAAGAGAATTATATCAACGATTTTACAGAAGAAAGCTCACAGATTAGAGGAATCGTGCTGAAGAACGAACAATCGAGAGCTAGAAACCGTATAGAGAAAGAAGCAAAATCTTAACTTTGATTTTGAAATATAAAGCTTATGCACTACTACAGATCACGTGAGAGTTGAACCGCTATGCACAGAATCGAAAGAACTCTTAATTTAGAAGTCTTGCATCCTATGGATCTGAGAAGATTGGCGAAAATCTCAAAAATCTCAAAAATCTCTGCTATTCGAAGAGTCATGCACGCATCTACTATTTGAAGCAAGGAAGATTAAGATTGAAAAGTTTAAAATTTTAGGAATCTTTTAGTTTTGCAATTTTATTTTTATTAGAATTTGAATAATGTAAACCGACCTCTTATGGATCTATAAATAAGAGAGTCTGGTGCCCAGAATAAGCATCCACGGTCTCTCAGTCACAATTGACAAGTGAGGTTGAGAAACCCAAAGATCAAAATTAGGATAGATTTTAATGCTTTCTAGAGTAGAGTATCAGAATTTCTCGAGAGCAATTGACGACTGCGATTGAGAAATGGAAGATCAATTTATTACTTTCTAGTTTAGATTTATTTTTATGCAGTTTCCTGCTTTGTAAACATCCAAATTTTCTTGATTTTAATTGACGACTAAAATCTTGAATTTGAGGATATTAGTATAATGATATTTTTATTTTCATAAATATCTACGAAAATCTAGTTTTTAATTGACCCCGAAATTTTGGAGGATTATAAATTAGTGTAACGGCAATTTAATTTCGTAGATATCCGAGTTTCTGAAGGAGACTAATTGACGACTAGAATCTAGAAGGACAAGGATTTAGATTTATTTTCCTGCAATTTATTTTTCTGCTTCTTAGTTTAAACAATCATTCTTTATTTTTTAAAGTCAAATAGAAAGTTTGTAGATCAAAGACTTTCTCATGGGAACGATCTTATACTAGTGCTGCAATCACCATTGTGTGCTTGCAATATGTTAAGACATGACACAATTTTAAGAACGTGTCAAAAGTCCACAAGCCAAATCCACTATGAAATTAAACAATTACACAGAGTTTCGAATGACATACCGAATAAATACACATTCCCTATCAAACCCCCATGTAATCCAACTTCCCATCGCAGGTCGTCTCCATAGCCTTCAAATTTGAATGTTATCCTTTATTGTTGATGAATGTACAACAATCCACTTTGAGATCCACAAGGCTATCAGCCATACACCATAATCCCTATGGCACAAAACACTCAACTCACTTGGGAAAATTAACAAGAAGAAAATAAAGGAGAAAAGAAACCTTTTGAACAAAACAGTTTTAGAGATTTACAAACTTTCAAAAAGGAGGAAGAAGAAGTTTTAGGGCAACACTCAAGGAAGAAGAAGCATCCCACTTGCTTAGCTCACTTGCCTTTCTCAAAAACCTTTTATTCAAAACGTTAAAACTACCCAAGAGGATAATCAAAGAAAAAGTCCAAAAAGCCCCCTTTTGGCAAAGAAACAAAAGAGTGATCTAAGTCTCAAATTGATGAACCACAACTAGCTGCCACATTCACGGCAGACAGCTGTGGACCACAGTTAGCTGCAAAAA
Source organism: Chloranthus sessilifolius (assembly GCA_021018995.1). Lineage (NCBI taxonomy): Eukaryota > Viridiplantae > Streptophyta > Magnoliopsida > Chloranthales > Chloranthaceae > Chloranthus > Chloranthus sessilifolius. Next base: position 18,759,996 of record CM037595.1, on the reverse strand, counting down.
TTATAGTAGATCACTATGGTCAAAGATACAGCTTGTTGTGGACATCCTTACAGAATGTAGTCACAACTAGCTATGGACAAACCCACAGCTCGTTGTGGACATCACTTCAAGGCATTGATGAATCATTTTGAAAAACACAGCAATTGATAACCTTATTAATCGCGACAGGATTCATCCATCTTGGCACACAATTTTCTTAAGGGAGATCAATACGGTTTTTTGGAGTAGAATGGGACAACAAGATCTAACACCAACAAGAGATTTGACAATGAAAGCTCTTTTATGGATGGGACATCAAATTTTGGAGTCTTCCTCAAGATTAAATCGCGGGCTTCCTTTAGGAGGCATTGGAGTTCAACATATTCATCAATTTCTCCATCCTTTAGATTATGCATCAATGTGAGGTCCCAAATTTTCGAACCAAAGAAAGTGTTGACATAGTGTTGGACTATCATTTTTTTTTTGCTGCAAAGATAATAGACAGTGGGGAAACTCATTTGAAGGGCATGGTTGGACCATAGCTTTAACTTGTTGCCACTGCCTATAAATAGCTCATGAAAGGGGGAAGAGTGGTGAGGATCCCTTTCAACCAACCAGATGATCTTTGGGTTCCCTTTGAGGAAACATCCCAACCTCGCCTAGAAACTTCACTTAGAAGATACAGCCTTGGCCTCTAAGGAATTCTGGTCAACCTCTAGTCCAATGCCACTTGTCTAGGAGGGTTGTGTTGGTTTTGATTTAATTTATTCTTCTAATACCCAAGCCTCCATCATTTTTCGGCAGACAAACACTCTCATGATCAATCAAATGAATCTTATTATGCTCATTTCCCTCACTACACAAAAATATTTCTATCATTCTTTCTAATTGATTGCAAACATGCTCCATCTAACGAATAGAGACAGATAGTACATAGAAATGTTCGTGAGGGTGCTCTTGATTAGTGTGATCAAACCTCTCCTCATTTTCCTTAATGGGGTCCCATAGCGACTTGTGAGGATTACTAAGGCACAAGGGTTTGGCTTGGTGGCCACCTTGAACCCCTCAATGTTACCTAAAGTGCCCCCCTTCAAGATCAATTTTCTTAGAGCTTCACCCATTATGTTGAACAAGAAAGGTGATAAGGGGTCCCCTTGCTGTAGCCCTCTCGTGCCCCCGAGAAATAACCATAAGGAAAGTCATCTATCATAGTTGAGAACATAGCAATATACATGCAGCCCCTCATCCACGACATCCTTTTCCAACCAAAACCCAATCTGGTAAGCATCTATTTCACAAAAGCCCTATTAACACTATCAAAAGCATTTTTACATCCAACTTGCATACTATTCCCAAATCTTTAGTGAAGGAATACACTCATGGGCAAAGGACGGCCCCATGGTGATATGCCTTCCCTCAATGAAGGCTCCCTAGGATTTACTTACGTGATCGCTCCTGAGGGGCTTTAATGAGTTGACAAGAACCTTGGAGATGATTTTCTATAAGCTTGTCCACTAGACTTATGACCCAAAAGTCTCCAAATTTTTTTGCACTCAGAATACTTGGGAATGAGGGCAATGAAGGTCGTATTAGTAGCTATACTGATGCTCTCTTTTCTATGGAACTTTGAGGAGAACCTTCTTAATGATTTTACATAAAGACGAAAGAAAACTAGTGCAAATCCGTCCGGGCCTGGAGCCCTATCCATTCCTCCCTTAAAACTGCTTTTTCTAGAGCCAATGATTCTTATTATCATGGCTAATCGATTAGAAAATTTTGGGGAAAATATGTTGAGAACAGCGACCTAGGATGGGGGTGATTTTTCCGTATCAAGGTAGAAATAACAAAACTGTTCAGAAGAGGTACTATAATTAAGATGGAAGAGACTGGAGAAATATGGGTGGTATCTGCAATCATCGATGTGGAATCATAGGTCATTCGGTACGAGAATGCATTACTAAAATTCATTCAAGAATGCGAGAAGGCAAGGCACGAATGGAAACGACCTTTCACGACATGGATATGGAGACGCTACACAGGCATATAACGCTTGCAAGGACTTTGTAACTGCACAAGGTTTTTCTCACAATCCTGAAACCCAAAATCTTTTCAAACCTGGCATTAATGCTCATACCCCTGAAACCCATGATAAAAAAAAAACCAAAGAAATCAGAATCGAATATCCAAAACCCCCAAGTCATCACTAGAACCAATAACCCAACTACTCCAAACATATGATAAACACATACAAGCTGCTACGAATTAGGAATAACATCTCCATGATACCCCAACTGCGAAGAAGAGTAAGAGGAATGTGGTGTTAGCATAAAAAAATGATTCTATAATACGAAATTAAATACTTAATAAGAATCAAAACTGAAATATACAAGAAATCGTACCTCTAGCCATTGATTCTCACTCAGACTTTCTCACTATTTCTCTCTCTCGGTTTTGGCACTTTCAAACTCTACTCACTCTAGTTAGATGGTGTAAGACTGAGGGGGGTTGAGTATGTGAGTTTGGGGACCAAACTATGGTATTTATAGCCAAAGCTTCCATCAAGCTTTGGTGGCTACGTGTTCCACAACTTCCAACTTCAGATATCATGGGTAGTTCCACAACTTCCAACTTGGCTACAAACGTGATGAAGACTAGGAGTGGACTACTTCAAGAGCTCCTAAAATTAAGGAGAGTTGGAGACCTCTTTGAGAAACGGCCATCGATAATTAGTATTAAGTAATAACTACATGAATCATGGCGATAAGTCTTCTAATGACGAGTATTACCATTCATATATTACTATGTATTTATTTCTTAAATATTATAACTTATGTGGCAACAATTTCTTAATAAATAAATCCTATGTTTATTCTTGGTTCAGCACAAATGAATTTTCTCAAAATTAAATTAAGGTGCACATCAATATGAGAAAAACACCAGAATAATTAAGAATTTCAATAAAATGACATTGTCAATACAATAAAAAATTACATAATGGAACCAAGTCCCATATTTTCTATATGATCATTGAATTTAAACGTTGGCATGCCCTTAGTCAAAGGATCGGCGATTATTAACTCAATGCTGACGTACTCAATGACCACTTTCTTTTCTTTAACATGTTCCCTTTTTTGGCTAAATACTTGATGTCAATGTGTTTACTTCGACTCTCATTTTTGTTGTTCTTAGCCATAAAAACAGCAGCTGAATTGTCACAATATAATCTCAATGGCTTAGAGATAGAATCCACAATTCTTAGCCCAGAAATGAAACTCTTAAGTCATACAACATGTAAAGTAGCATCAAAATAAGAGACAAACTCGGCTTCTATAGTGGAAGTTGCAGCCAAAGTCTGCTTGGCACTCCTTCATGATATAGCTCCATCGGCCATCAAAAATATGTATCCTGATGTTGATTTGAGTGAATCAATACAGCCAACAAAATCAAAATCTGAGTAGCCAATTACTTTCAAATTGTCTGTCCGTCTATACATAAGCATGTAGACTTTGATTCTTTGAAGGTACCTCATTACTTTCTTTGCAGCTCTCCAGTGGTCTGTACCTGGATCACTCTGATATCATCCCAACATTCCCACAACAAATACAATTTCAAGTCTTGTGCAGATTTGAGCATACATTAAGCTTCCGACAGCAGAAGCATATGAAATGTTCTTCATTTGTTTCCTTTCAAGGTCGTTCTTCGGGCATTGGTTCAAATTGAACCTATCACCCTTCACAATGGGGGCTACACTTAGTGAACAATCTTTCATTCAAAATCTCTCTAAAACTTTATTAATATAAGCTTCTTGAGATAGACCCAAGATACCTCGAGATTTGTCTCTATGGATCTTAATGCCAATGACATAAGATGCCTCACCCATATCCTTCAAATCGAAATTTTTAGAGAGAAATTGTTTCACCTCATGCAGAAATCCCTTATCATTAGTTGCTAACAAAACCCCATCCACATATAAAATAAGAGTACAAACTCTGCTATCATTGACCTTCTGGTATATACATTGATCCATAATATTTTTTACAAAATCGAATGAAGAAATTACATTATGAAATTTCAAATACCATTGGCGGGATGCTTGTTTTAAATCGTATATGGATTTCTTGAGTTTGCAATTGCTCACCATTACTAGAGGGAAATCCTTCAGTTTGTTTCATGTAAACCTCCTCCTCTAGATTTTCATTGAGAAATATTGTTTTCACATTTATTTATTACAACTCCAAGTCAAAATTGACTACTAATGCCAAAAAAACGTGCAAGGAATCTTTCTTAGATACAGGAGAGAAAGTCTCTGTGTAATCGATTCCTTCTTTATGAGTGAATCTCTTAGCAACGAGTCTTGCCTTGTATCTCTCAATATTGTCCAATAAGTTTTTCTTTGTTTTAAAGGCCCATTTACATCCAATGATTTTTACACTATTAGGCAACTCAACAAGATCCTAGACTCTGTTACTCTTTGTACCATAATTCTGATTCTTCCTTCATGGCATTATACCATAATTCTGATTCTTTACGACTCATGGCTTGTGAAAAGGATTCGGGATCATTTTTGGCTCCAATATTGTAATCAGATTCTTGTAGATACACAAGATAATCATAAAAAATTGTTGATATCTTTGATCTAATTGATCTTCTTAATGTTGTACCATCATCTTCCTGAGAACTATGCGATTCAACTCGTTCAAAATTTCTTGGCAATTCTTGAACTACCTGATCTACTGGAATACCGTCAGCAGCTTGTGAAATTTCAACGATTGATTGTTCAATACTAGTTTGAACTTGAGGGGTGCTATAAATAATAACTGTAACAACCTCAAATGTATTTGTGTGTAAATCGATTCGTATCTGGGCGTAAATATTTAACTTGATGCATGTGATAAGACCGGATTACTTAGGGCAATTTTCGAGGACGAAAATTTTATAAGGTGGAAAGAATGTAACATCCTGAAAATTTTGACTATAAACAGTGTACCTCAGTGTGCGTGCCCAACTGGTCACGTGCCCGATTTTTGTGAAATCACTTACGTGAGTTAAATTGGGTTTGGTCTTAAGTGGAAAATGACCGATTTGGACTAGGTGTTAAACGTTAGATGATTTCATAAACATTATGTGTTGGTGCTTTGGCTCAACACCAAATTCAATGGGACTAGTTCCCATACAAAACACATACGCACCACTTTAGGTATATTAGCTCTCATCCTAAGGACTAATTCCCATGTAAAATCGGTATACCTAACTCGGGTGTTACATCATAAAAGTGATCTTTGATTCGGTATGGGGCCTACACACCCAAAACATCTACCCATTGAATTTGGTGTTGAGCCAAAGCACCAACACATAGTGTTTATAAAATCATCTAACGTTTAACACCTAGTCCAAATTGGTCATTTTCCACTTAAGACCAAACCCAATTTAACTCACGTGAGTGATTTCACAAAAATAGGGCACATGACCAGTTGGGCACGCACACCGAGGTACACTGTTTATAGTCAAAATTTTCAGGATGTTACATTCTTCCCACCTTATAAAATTTTCATCCTCGAAAATTACCCTAAGTAATCCGGTCTTACCACGTGCATCAAGTTAAACATTTACGCCCAGATACGAATCGATTTACACACAAATACATTTGAGGTTGTTACATTCTTCCCTCCATGGGACTTTCGTCCTCGAAAATTGATGACCACATTTTCGAACGCTAATTCACTAACCATGATTCCCGTTGACAAAAACTTACCCACCATGAGGAAATAACTCATGCACCCGAAACGAAAAAATGTATGCCCTTGAATCATTCAATTACTATCCACATTGAGTTCACCACGAAAGACTGAACTTATCCTCAACCAATTTCTCCATCATCCTGCATGAAAATCCACATATCACCAAATCGGTGAACATGTCCACTAAGCTAATAACCATAGTCACAACCACTACAATATGAACCATCAATGAAAATTGCAACCCGCAATTTACCAATTGGAGCACAATCGAAATTTGACCATTGCCATAAGGAAAAGAAATAGTCTAACCATTAATTGCAATAAAGATTCCCACATACGTATATCAAAAGATGAGCTAATAGCATTGATCATACACCCAAAATACAAAGAGTATATTTTCTGAGATTAAGCACTGAAGAACATGATACACGAAACTTGTATTGCTCGATGGTTCCTCATGCCGAAGGCGTCCTCTCATTCTTCGGTTCCGGACAGTCCCTTACCTGATGCCCCATTTGACCACAATTGAGACATGCACCCGTGGTCCACTTACACTTGACTGCTCGATGTCATCCCCCGCATCTTGGGCATGATTTACCAGCTGTAAATGATGAGGTGGGTTGAGCCTGCTGTGTTTGTGGCACTCCAGTTGTCATAAGATTTGAAGGGCGGAAGGTCACCACAGGCACAAACGCAGGTGGTCTTGCATAAACAGTCTGAGTAGACTGAGGGGGTGCTAGCAATAAGAGTCTTGGTATCTCGGGTGCCTGCTCATGGGTATATGACTGCATTTGACTTGCTCTTCTTCTATGATGTTGGTCTCTTCTCTTATACATTTCTTCCACGTCTTCTTCCACCACAAGAGCCTTGCTCATTATTGCGCCATAAGTTTTCAATTCAAAAGCAGCAACTTTTCCCCTGATATCCGGCCTTAAGCCGCGTTGAAATTTCTTAGCTTTCATCAGATCTGTCACCACAAACTCAGGAGCAAAGCGAGCAAGCCTCATAAACTCAACTCCATACTCTCTCACAGACATCCTCCCCTGCTCCAACTGTAGGAATTTCACTTCCATTTGATTTCTTACTACCTCAGGGAAGTACTGTTTGTTGAACTCTCCCACGAATTCCTCCCATGTCCAAGGCAATCCTGGGGTCTCTTGCGCTCTAGTCCGTGATACGGACTTCCACCATGGGGCTGCCTCCCCATCTAGCATATAGGCCACCCAACGTACACTCTCATCCTCAGTGCACGTAAGTACACTGAATACCTTCTCCATTTCGCTTAGCCAATTTTCTGCGTCCATTGGCTCTGCTTGCCCTGAAAAACTCGGAGGACGCATCCTCCTACACTCGGTGAATGTAGAAGGTATCTGTTGAGTGGTACCCACTAGAGGAGTAGGAGGTGGTTGATGTTGGTCATTGGCATTATGAGCTGCCAACGATGCCGCTTGCTGAGCCATGGCGGTTGCCATGGTTTTCATGGGATGCATCATTCTCTGACGTTCTTCTCTTTCTTCATTTCTTTCTCTTACTCTTTCCTGTTCTCTTTGATCTCTATCTTGGTTCCCCTCTTGGTCTCTGTTCCCCTGACCACTGTCTCCTGGGGCATCTCTATTCTCCAACGATACTCTATTTGTATTTGACCGGGAACCTCTACCACCTCGACCATCTCTGGGTCGTCGACCTCTATCAGACATAATGATCTATTATAATAATGAAACAAAAGTTTTTAATTAGCAATCAATTATTATACTCAGACAGGACTTTCAAAAGCTCACAAAATATACTCTGACAAAATCTAATGTCACATCTATGGACCTACAATCACGCTCCGCACATATAACTAAGACTCACAGTCTCATGGGAGACTTAATGCCTAGGTCCCGACAACCTAATGTCATTGAGAGACATGACTCTGAATTTATAGAAGATTTCAGGATAGGGATTGCGAAACCCTCCTAAGTTCTGACATAATCTAATGTCATTGCCATTGAGTCCTAAATTTTCAGATCCAAACAAGACCTAATGCCAAAGCTTTGATACCAACTGCGACAGCCCGGATTTTTCCCAACCTGAATTTTGAGACACCTATTTTTTTTTCTTCTAACACTAATGGGAAAACTCGGACCGCCAGATCGTAAATCACAATCTATATAGAATGGTTGGTACATCCACATACATTAGAAATCAAAGCAGATGATACATATGGCATGAATAAATCTCTAATTCTAACATCTAATATTACAATAACTAACAATGACCACCGGTGATGTACCAACATCACCAAACAGTGGTGTACAAAATTATATACGTATTCAAAGGGTACCAAGTCTGAACTCACCAATCTCCACAAAATACTCAATCTACGACCCCGAACATTATAGCCCTCCTCAATTCCTCAATCTGCAAGTCTGGTGCCCACATAGAAGCTATACCTGTGACGTATAGTCGAAGGGGTGAGCTACATCCTAGCTCAGTAGAGGAAAATTCAATACTCATTCACATCTTATCATAAGGAAACATAGATTCAATGTCATAATCAAACCTTTTCTTATTTAAAACTGAAACTCATTTCAAAGGCTGATTTCAAATACTGTTTTCTTATCACACAACTGATTTCAAAACTGATTTCCTTTTTCACATAAAACTAATTTAAAAGTTGATTTCCTTATCATACAAAACTGATTTCCTTTTTACACACAAAAGTGATTTCAAAATATTTATTTATCTTTCAAAACTGATTTCAAATCTGCCCCGGCGGCCCACATGGTACTTGTACTCCGCCCATAGTGGTCCACGACAAGCATAATTCGCCCACAGCGGTCCACATACATATAATCCGCCCATAGTGGTTCACATATACAATATCCGCCCATAGCGGTCCACTTTAATCTCATGACTTATGGTTTGATTCACGAAGTATAATTCGAAGAGTACGTAAAATCTCGTGAAAGCGGTCCAACGGCGTATATGACTACATAGAAATCTATGGGTGTACGTAAATCCCGTAAAGACGGTTCAAGGGCGTACATGATTCACAACAGTGTCCAAAGGAGTACATAAAATCCCGTGAAAGCGGTCCAAGGGCGTACATGAGCACAACAAGTCCAAGGGTGTACGTAAAATCCCGTAAAAACGGTCGAAGGGCGTACATGAACACAACAAGTCCAAGGGTGTACGTAAAATCCCGTAAAAACGGTCCAAGGGTGTATATAAATCCCGCCACAGCGGTCCAAGGGTGTACCTTCTCACAAATCTACAAGACTCAACGATTCTGAGTTCACATTCTAGTTCAGATTTCTAAATCATGGTCCAAAGCTCACATTCTTGGTTCAAAGGTATTAAAACTCACCATTTAAAAATCAAGTTTAAAATCGAATACCATAGTACAAATTCTAGGTTAAATTCACAGTTCATAATTCACCATTTTCGACTCAAGGATTTCAAATTTCTATTTTGCAAGGAGTTCAAGTTATAGTTCAAATCACTATCACACTTACATCAAAATACATCAAGAAAACTTATCATTTTTCATCTAAATACGTCAAAGAAACTTATCATTTTTTTTTCATATAAATACCTCAAAGAAACTATGAATCAAAGTTAAACGTGCAAGTTTGTGTTGAAGTTCCCCTACCTTAACCTCGAAGCAAGCAAGGTCCTATCGATGGCCTTTCACCCTTAATCTACATCACAAGCACACAATGATGCATCAAGAATTAACTCCAATCACTAATAACTTAGACCTATTTAAGTATTTTCTCAAAACCGAGTCGGAGCGGGCAAGTTTGTGGCAACTTAGAATTTGACGTAGCTTTCTCCTAAATTTTTGACCTTCAGAAATTTAGATTTACTAAATTATTATATCACAAAAGTTGTAGAGCTTTTTATTATCTTTCCAACGCCTTAAGAATCGTATCAATTGGAGGTTGAAGTAGAAAGTTATGATCAAAATACCAAAGTAGTACTGGCGAGCACAGTCAAAATCGATTAATCGATCCCTATATCGATTAATCGAAATTCCAAAATCGATCAATCGATTTTCCCAAACTGTACATTTTTTAAGCCACTGGAAATACCCATTAGATTAATCGATTTCAAATCGATCTATCGAAATTCAAAAATCGATCAATCGAATTAAATTCGATTAATTGATTTTGTTTATCTAAAAATCAGCATTTGACCCAGATTATTACTAACTTTTGACCTTTAAAAAGATTGATTCACAAGTTTGTCAATTCACGAAGGTTGTAGGGCTTGCTGCCCTCTTTCCAACGCAATAAGAATCATGTCAATCAGAGTTCGGTACAAAATATTATGGCTGAAATACTACAGTAGTGTCAGCAAGCCCAGGCAATATCGATTAATCGATTTTCAAAATCGATCAATCGAATTTCAAAATCGATTAATCGAAATTTTCTTTGATTAATCGATTTCGTGAAGTTCCTCTTGAATTTATCTTTTGTCAAAATCGATTAATCGATTTTCAAAATCGATCAATCGATTTTGGCAGTTTCTGAGCACTTTTCGGGTTTGAACCTTGAAACCCATCTTTTTTACATCAAAATTTAATCTTTTTTATTTTAATCTTTTGCACACATCTAAGCAACCTATATTTAATTAAATACATGAAAGAATTGCATTATTTACCTCTTTAAATCAGCGATCTACTCATAGATCGGATCGTCTTCTTCGTTAAACAAAAAGGGTTTCCAAACCCACCTCGATCATCTCCGTGCTCCACGATCACAGCCAAGCCCACGAAATCGACGGCAATTCTTCCACACACACTTCATCCAAACTCACGCTAGGATTTATGGATCAAAACCCACGATCTCTTCGTAAGAAGAGGGTTTCAAAACCTCAAACAGCTCCAAATCTCACAACCATAACCAAACGTCGAAATCGACGACGATCTTCCCCTTACACGATCTCACAAACCTTCTTCATGTAAATAAAATGCCTGGAGTACACAAATCCACAAGCTTTCCTCCTTCTTCCTCTTTCTCTCTTCCCTTTTTCTCTCTCTAAAACCCAAAACTCCCAAAATAGTGCAAACCGGGTGTCAGCTTCTAAAGGAAGCTATTTGCTTTTCTTTAATTCAATGGGACTAGTTCCCATACAAAACACATATGCACCACTTTAGGTATATTAGCTCTCATCCCAAGGACTAATTCCCATGTAAAATCGGTATACCTAACTCGGGTGTTACATCATAAAAGTGATCTTTGATTTGGTATGGGGCCTACACACCCAAAACATCTACCCATTGAATTTGGTGTTGAGCCAAAACACCAACACATAGTGTTTATGAAATCATCTAACGTTTAACACCTAGTCAAAATCGGTCATTTTCCACTTAAGACCAAACCCAATTTAACTCACGTAAGTGATTTCACAAAAATCGGGCGCGTGACCAGTTGGGCACGCACACTGAGGTACACTGTTTATAGTCAAAATTTTCAGGATGTTACAATAACCAATCCATCACTTGAGATGGAAGGTTGAGATTTTGAATGATCCTTATCAGAAACTATGTTCCTGGCTTGATTGCTCCCACTGATCAAGTCATTTTCAAGAAACTTTGTATTTTTTGATTCCACAATCCTAGTGATGTGAGATGGACAGTAAAATCTGTAACCTTTAGACTGTTCAGCATATCCAATCAAATACTCACTTATGGTCCTTGGGTCCAACTTCTTCTCTTGTGGATTATAAATTCTCACTTCAGACGGGCATCCCCAAACGCACATATGTCGCAAACTTGGTTTCCAACCTTTCCATAATTCAAATGGTATTTTAGGAATAACCTTGGTTGGAACTCGGTTTAACATATACACTGTTGTCTTAAGTGCTTCAACCCACAAGGATTTAGGAAGACTGGAGTTGCTAAGCATAGTCTGCACCATGTCCAATAATATTCAATTTCTTCTTTCTGCTACACCATTCTGGTTCGATGAACCAGACATGGTGTATTGGGTAACAATCCCATGCTCTTGAAGAAACTTTGTGAATGGCCCAGGTGCTTGTCTATCCTTTGTGTATCTATCATAATATTCTCCACCTCTATCTGATCTCACGATCTTAATTTGCTTATCACATTGTTTCTCTACTTCAGCCTTAAAGATTTTAAAGGCATCTAATGCTTCGTTCTTGTTATAAAGCATGTAGAGATACATATATCGTGAGTAATCATCTATAAAAGAGATTAAGTATTTCTGACCATGTGAGTCTATTTATGGACTATATATATTAGTATGTATGATCTCTAATATGTCTGAACTTCTATTGGCACCTTTCTTTGACTTGTTGGTCTGCTTTCCCTTTATGCAGTCCATACAAGTCTTAAAATCAGTAAAATCCAGGGTATTGAGTACCCCTTTATTTACTAATCTTTTAATTCCTTCTATGGAGATATGACCTAATCTCTGGTGTCATAATTTAGAGGAATTCTCATTAATAACACATCTTTTAATGCCAATGTGAACATTAATAACACATCTTTGAATTAGAAGTGGCATTGTTTTGTAAATTAATGCAGTCAAGGCCATCAGATAAAGTACCAATCCCTATACAATCAAATTTATAAAATAGACTGAATGATGAATCTAAAAAATTAAAGGAATATTCGAAAGGTACAAGCCTTGAAACTAAAATTAAGTTTCTAGAAAAACTTGGAACATAAAAGGTCTTTTCTAACTTTAAAACAAACCAATACTTAAAATTAAATTGCAAGTTCCTATAGTTTTCACATGCGAGCCCATCTTGTTTCCTGATAAGATGCTTTGCTCACTTCCCACTGTCTTCCTTAGGTTTTGCAAACCCTGCAAGGAATTTGAAATGTGGATTGTTGATCCAGAATCAATCCATCATGTGTTAATATTGACTTTAATCATATTAGATTCAAAATAAACAAATGAGGTTGGATTACCTTTCTCTGCAAGTCATTTATGAAATTTGGCGCATTCCTTCTTCATGGGTCCCTTCTTTTTACAGAAGAAACACTTCAAATCTTTCTTGATATCAGCTTGAGGAGATATTTTACCCCTTCCCTTTCTTATTGGCTTGAGATTTTTCCTTTCCATGCATTGTCAGCATTGCACTTTCTCCCTGTTCGATGACAAGTCTCCCTTCCTCTTGAACACACATGGTCATGAGTTCATTAATTGACCATTTATCTTTATGTGTGTTGTATATGATTTTGAAGGGTCCGTATTGGTGCGGAAGGGTGTGCAAGATGTAGTGTACCAGGAAGGACTCTGACATTTCAACCTCGAGTTTTTTCAATTGAGCCACAATATCCCTCATTTGCATGATGTGCTCACACACACCTTCCACACTGGTGAGCCTTAGGGATGAGAATTTCATTGTTAGGGTGCTTGCTAGTGCCTTGTCTGAAGTGACAAATTGTTCATCAATGACCTTCAGCAAGTCTTAGACCTTTTCATGTTGATCGACAGAATCACGAATACCAGCAAAAATTCTAGTCTTAATGAATATCATGCTAAGGCGATTAGATCGCTCCCATCGCTCATGAAGTGTGATGTCTGTTGCAGTGCTAGTATCAGTGAGTGTTGATGGTTCGTCTTTCCTAATAGCATAGTCTATGTCCATCCACCCTAACTGAAGAAGAACTCTCTCTTTTCAGACCTTAGTTATCTCCCTTAAGTTCAAGGATATTACAACGAACATCAAAGAAATTTACAGGTTGTACAACTGCATAAAATTATAGATTACAAGCTTATGTTAAAACTAAGACCTAAATAAAATATTCATGCTTTACCAATGTAAATCATGCTTAAAAATTGAATCTAATGACATAAAAATTGCCCGTGGGCCAAATTTTTTAATCAAAGCAGATTCAATAATTCTTTATGATAGAATTTATCAAATTATTTACTAAATACAAACATTATGATAAAATTATCAAATTATTTAATTAATTCATAATTTGATATTTTATCCTAATTAATCATATAAATATAATAAAAATTACTATGGGATAAAATTTATTATATTAAGTATGATTAATTACAATTAATGTTTAAATATTATTTATGTGATCCTAACTTATAATATATAATTTTTATTTAATTGAAGATGTTGTGGCTATTATTTAATTAACTAAAAATCATATGGATCACTAGACATTACACTTTTTATGCATAAAGATTAACTAATTATGAGAATAATAAATAAATTTACACAACAATAATCCAAAAAGGCATAATAAATAAGTTTGCACAAAAGGCATGGGCCCAAAACCCAAAATTCAAACCATCCATAAAGTGGAAACTAATAGTCGTTTGACACCCTTTTTTTTTTTTAAATAGAAAAAAAAATGACGTGTCATTTTTCTCCTTCACAGAATGAATGCCGACCCAAATAAACGACATGCCGTTTTCACCAAAACTGAAAACTACGGGTCGTGTATGTCGTCATCAACCTCTAGACTGGGTGTGGATCACGGCTCAAAAACCAATTATGATTTTTAATCACAAAAGGCTTAGAAAACCAGTTTCCACATGATTTCAATATTGTTTCGAACCAAAATCGATCAAAAACAAAACTTAATTTCAACAAATTTTAGCCAAAACAGAGACAAATAGAGTATTTGTACAAGCATCAAGGCAGAGATAAAACGGCTCTGATACCAACTGTTAGCGTAAACAATGATTCTATAATGCGGAATTAAACACTTAATAAGAATCAAAACTAAAATATACAAGAAATCATACCTCCAGCCATTGATGCTCACTCAGACTTTCTCACTGTTTCTCTCCCTCTTTTGGTTTTGGTACTTCCAAACTCTACTCACTCTAGTTAGATGGTGTAAGACTGAAGGGGCTTGAGTATGTGAGTTTGGGGACCAAACCGTGGTATTTATAGCCAAAGCTTCCATCAAGCTTTGGTGGCTACATGTTCCACAACTTCCAAGATCAGATATCATGGGTAGTTCCATAACTTTCAACTTGGCTACAAACATGATGAAGACTAGGAGTGGACCACTTCAAGAGCTCCTAAAATTAAGGAGAGTTGGAGACCTCTTTGAGAAACGGTTAACATGTGGACCATGGCATCCAGTCGGGAGACATGATTGTAGGAAGGGATGTCGAGAAGAGAATCAAGCGGTTTGGAGAGAATGCAGATGAGGAAGATACATCTTATGAAAATATGGTAAACAAGGAGCTTGCCAATGATTTATTATTGATGGGGTTGTTGGTACACACTTTTTTTGGATTCCTTTTCATCCCCGAAATAAGTGGCTCAATTCGGTCCAAGTGGACTTAACAAAGGTGATGGAGTAATGAACTATGGAATATTAAATGCTAAAATTAAAAAGATAAATTCTAGAGGAGATTTACCTGAGTTTCCTTATCCTGTCTTGGGTTTGACTGACTACAAATTTCCTAGTAGTATTCTAAACTCTAACTGGCTGAGTGTCCTACTACTACTCTAATTTTAATTATTTTTTTTAATCCCACTCTAATTCTAATTAATTTGGTCTTTTAATAGTACTCTAATTTGATTTCCTAATGCTACTCTAATTAGGAAAAAAGAAAGGATTTGTGGCCCGTTATGCTAAGGAGGATCGGCCCCGTTCTCGGGTACCCTCCGTAAGTTTCCTTGAGCAAATCGGTTGGCTAAGGATTATTTTAAAAGTATTATGGATTAAAAACTAAATTTAAGTTTAATAATGGAGGATTTAAGGATCGAAATTATGACTTTAAAGGTTAAACTTAAAATTAGGACTGAGGGCTATGAACTAGAAGAAATTAGGAACTAGAACTAGAAATTAAGAACTAGAACCTAAAAGTAAGAACTAAGATCTAAAACTTAAAAAAATAAGAACTAAGAATTAATAATTAAGATCTAGGAATTAGAAATTAAGAACTAAGAATTAAAACCTAAGATCTAGAACTAGAAATTAAGAACTAGAAAGAGATTACCTGAAGTTAAGCGCTTCTTCCTCCTTCTAGGATCGCAAAGAGAAGAAACTCAAGCTTAGGAAAGGCCTGAGCTTGAGAGAGGGGAGATTTCTAGTAAATTTTCTATTGAAAAATAAGTGGATTCGTCTTTGGTCAAGGTATGGGGGTCTTTTTATAGGTAGCGAGCTAATTCTACGCATGTGGGCATGTGCGAAATTGTCCGATGCACAGAATTAGCTGATTCCGCGCAAGTGGGGCTGTGCTTAATTGAATTTTGCGCAGTGGCATATGCACTTAATTCAAGTTGAGTCAGCCTATGAATCGGGAGTCCTAGTTCCAGTGTTCTTAGGAAACCAATTCTGCGCAAGTGAGTCTGTGCTTAATTGAATTTCGCGCAGTGAAGTATGCGCTTGATTCAATTTGAGTTGGCTTCCTTGTTCTAGTATGCCTGGGAAACCAATTCCACGCAGTGGCGTATGCATGGAATCAAGAGTTCAAGCGGTCTAGGGAATTAAAGGTCGGGTTAGATTGGGAGTCAATTTTGCATGTCCAGTGACGCGTGGAATTGAATTCCGCATAGTGGCCTATGCGCGGGATTCGAGTCCTTGAGTAGTTTGGGGAGTAGAGGCCGGGTTGGATTGGGAACCAATTTCGTGTATCCAGTGACATGTGGAATTCAATTTCGTGCAATGGCTTATGCGCGGGATTCGAATCCCTGGGTGGTTTGGGGAATAGAATCCTAGTCCAATCTGGCCCTATTCCGTGTATGGGCTCATACGTGGAATCGATTCCACACAAGTGTATCTACGCGGGATCGTGGTCTTTGGGCGGTGTATGAAAGACAACTCTAGTCCAAGGGGGACTAATGTCACGCAACTGTGTCTGTGTGAAATCAGATTAGGCGCAAATGTATCTATGCAAAATCTGGGTCTTAAGTAGTCTGCGCAGGAAGAGTGAGCTTGGTCCAAGTGAGACCAATTCCGCGCATGTGGCCACACATGGAATCGATTTTGCGCAAGTGTATCTGCGTGAAATTCGGGATTTTCCCGAGTCGGGTCTGGTCCGAGCCGCAGAGCTATTGTTTCAGCCTGGGTCTCAACCATATACTATTGTTTCAGTAATGGTCCCCGTATTTAAGGTTTTAAGGTCTTCAGAGAAGGTTAGCCCTTTTTCAGAGATCGTGGGTAAGGTCAATTTCGCACCCCTCTTCGACGCGTCCTTACGGAGTAAGGATGCGTCGAAGAAGTAGATACCCCTCTTCCGAGGTATCTTTTCTTTTCTTTGAGAGAGCACAAGTGTGAATTGGGGAGCTGACATGAAATGCTTGGCTTTCTTATCTATCAGCATAAGCTAAGGAGGAGCATCGGGGGCCCAGTGGTAGCTGTCGAGAGGTATATCCTCATCTGTGGGTGTAAGTGGCATCCCACCACATATCGTGACCTGCTATAAGGGGCAGTCAAACAGAGGAAAATTGACGAAATCGAGGTACCGGGGGGCGTCATACAAATGTCTAGAGGCAAGGTCAAGTGACCAAATAATATGATGTAATTTGATGTAATGGCGAAGGCTTTCACAGGTCATGTCAGATCGGGCGCGTCATTGCTCACACCAATGGCGCGCCAGGTGTCTCTTTTCAGTGGACATCTGTGGTATCTCAGAATGGAGCATATTCGATGTTCGGTTACCCAGGGGAAAGAACAGATTGAAGTGGTGAGAGGTGAATTTTAACAGATAGAGGGTTTATTTATTATTATTTTTTTAAAAGTTTGAGATTTTTAACTTAAGATCAATTCGGTGGTAAAACGGTGAAAAATGTGGCTTTCGAGACGCCGCTGAGCAGATCCACTAGAACGGGATTTGTGAACTCGACCGTTTATGTGGTTGTCAAGACGACACTTGGTATGCCGGATACTCCGTCTAATCTTCTCGTGAATACTGATGATTGTCTCTTGTGGGAGGACTACAGTGATCCACAGGTCGAGAGAGACAGGTTTTGAAAATATTTGACTTAATATTAGCTAACTATACTTTACAAGGAATATCGAGTAAAAAGAAAGGGCTAATACTTACCTGATTTATTGCACGATGGGATGTCCGGATCGCCTGATGAGATGTTCGCGATGGGACTTGATAATTGATGGGCGTTGTTGTTTCATGGTGGTCGCGTGGTGGGACATCAGGGCACGTGATGAGAGGCTCGCGACGGGGCTTGATATTTGTTGGGTGCGATAGGACGTCGGAGAAATTCCTCTCTTGTTCTAATTTTTGTAGTGGCAGGGGCTGATGATTGATGGCACAGTGGGCTGTGCTGATTGTCGCAGTGGGGCATTTAAGGGGGTCTGGATTTGTTCTCCGCGATGGGACATTGGTTGAACTTCTCTTTTGGTTGTGTGCCGTGGCGGGTTGCGACGGGACTTGGTGGTTATGCGATGGGGCATTTCGGTTGATGACTCCTTAACTATTTTGACGTCGTGATGGGAGAATGATGGTGTATTTCTTTCTTTGGTAGATCTTAGTTATACGATGGGTTAGGGTCAGTTTGAATGGTGTCTGAGCTAACGACGGGACTTACTTTTGGCCTTGGTGGTGTGGTGGGGCTTCAGTGTCGCGATGAGACATGAGGGCGTGTCTGATTTAGGCCAATGATCTTAGGTGTTGAGACAGCGTTGGGTATATGTGCGTTCTGTCGCAATGGGATGTGTTATTATGGGGATGTGTGATGGGATATCAATGGCTCTCTCTCTTTGGTCGGCATGTGAGGTTACGCGATGGGAAAAGGGAGAGTGATTCTGATCATGGTGGGATGAGTAGCGTGGAATGACTTATCCTGTGGCTACTTTGTCATTCTTCAGGTGTCGTTGTCATTATTTTTCGCTTTTGTGTCGCGATGAGACTTTTATTGTTTATTATTTTATTACTTTTTTTGGTTCTAGTAGTTTGATTGTAACAGGGCTTTGGGGATGTCCTGAATTTTTGAGTTGTGTTATTGCGATGGGACTGTGAGCGATAATTTTATTTTTTGTTATTTTTTTTTTGTCAGATTATTTACGAACATCGGGGAGTGAATTGGTCGTGATGGGGCTGCGGGGGGCAGTTTTCCCTTTTGGATTTTATTATTTGTATAATTTTATCTTTATTTTCTTAACGTTGCATTTATTTTATTTTTATTTTTACTCCATTGAGTGATTTTGCTCATTTTTATGGTCTAGATGGGCTTGGATTGTATTTTATCATTATTAATGGGCTTTTATGGCATAAGGAAAATTTTGAGCATTTGTTTTATTTAAGGTATGTTTTTTTTTTTTTTTTTTTTTTTTTTAATGTTTAGTGATACTTGTTAAAAATGTGAGTTAAATCAAAATTAAATTAGTGTGTTGGGTCTTTTAATATCATTGGTTCATCTAGCGTATCACGGATTTGTCTTCCTTGAGGGAGCAAGTGTTTCAAAATGATTGGTTTATCTCTATTTGTGGTGGATTGTGATTTTTATTGGGGGTTAAATGTCTTGCAATTATTGATTTATCTAAATTGGTCATGGATTGGTGTTCTCTAAGGAGGGCAAGTGTATTATTTTGATTTAATTAGATAAAGGGTGTTTTAAAGTGAGACACTTGTCACAGCAGGATCAGGGGGTCCTTTGTTTATAAATGAGAGCTTAAGGGCTTGGATTTTAGTTTGCATTATTAGTTGTTTTGAATTCTTAATTTAGCTTTGAAATTTTGTTTTAATTAATGTCTTTTCTTCCCTTTTACTTTATTTCTCGGGTGTTACATCTTAAAGGGATTTGTCATGGTGATTTGCTCGTTGTGGTATCGGGGTTGTTGAGATATAGGGTGGTGCTAGGGAAATTTTGATGATGGTAATTTGGCCCGAAGTGCCACCCTATTGGGAGAGGAGATGGAAGAGTTAGGGTGAAGGAAAGAAAACCAACGAAAAGAACTGCGTCAGAGTTCTCGTGATTGGTATCAATTGCTCCTTGGTAAGTTCTATGGGTTGACCTTTGGTCGGCCTTTCCTTGGAGGTTTCCAAGATCGGCCTTCCATAGGTGTATGCCTCAGATCTTGAGTGGCCTTTCTATGAGTCACTCTTTCTTCTCTACTGGCTCGGGGCTCTGCGATGCTGTCATTTTATTGTGTAACCGGAAAGATTACATCATAGGAAACATCTCAGGGGGAAAAGGAGGTGAAGATAAGATTTTTGTTAGAATTTGTTCAACGTGTGCTTCCTCTCTGGGCCTCTAAGCCTTTTTTCTCGTTTTTATGTGTTATTATTCGGGCATTTTTCCTCATGGGTGCCCATCTAATTTTAAATTCGTCTTTCGTTTGGCGGGTTTAGTTTGATTCTTGTTTCGAGGTCTGTAACTGTCTTGTATATTTAAAGGGTATGCCCTTGGTGTAATTTGTACTTAAAAGTGAATCATTTCATGAATTTATTTTAAGTTTCTTAAATTCTTGTTTGATTGGATTTATTTTGGCGTGGTTTGGTTTAGTCAAGTTTTCTTTTGTCACGCCCCTCGCACCTGGCCCCGTAGTCCGTCGGCGAGTCCGATGCGAGCTGGCATCGACGTCGCCGTTCGTTTCTATTCATATTCATGTTCATATTTTTATCTTTCGAGTTCAATTTCTTAATTCGTATCTCTTCTTCAGGTAACTTATCACATTTTTTTTTTCTAAAACTTTGCAGAAAATTCTTTAATTGCGGAAACGATTAAATTTCATTTATTAAAATAGTCGTTAATTTATCAAAGTGCGTGAAAACTTGAGTTAAATACTACCAGTTTAACCTCCCAATTTCGTTAACCTGACGAGCATATTCAGAATTACGATTTGATCGTAAACGGTTTTCACTGAGTAAAACAATATAATGAAGGAAATTTTTAAAACTTTTTTTCATCAAAATAACATCTTAAAAGTTTAATTGTTCATACAAGCCCAATTACAGAATTATAACCAGAATTTCAAAAGTAATGAACTTAAACAAAAGTCAAAACAAAAATAAAAGTTCCTTTCAAAACTAAGTGCAGATGCTGGTAGCTCTACTAAATAAAAGGAGCTTTAAACTATCAGCTCGATTGTCGCTCCTGGATCCTTCTGCATCCAACTTCCTTAATCCTGGCTGGGTGGTTGCTCACTAGCTTTTTGGGTCATGAAACAATTGTAAGTGATGAGGCTCAATAAAATCTTAGTTAGCATTGTCTTAGAATTCTAGTATAAATAGTATACAGATAGTCCATAGGTGCATGTGCAAGTGGGATTTCTAGCAATTGTGAATATAACTAATTATCAAGCAAGAATTCTAACTAAATGTAATACAACTTATGCTAATTAATAGTCAGATAGGCATTTGTAGAAATAATAGCAATTCAATGATATTGTATTCACCACTAAATAGGAAACAACATGAGCTAAGAACTAAGTACAAGATTATAATCTATAGATTATCTACAACAATAATATGAAAAGAAAAGAATTGCAGTACGATCATTAGGCATAAGCTACATTTTTCTTCAAAATTTATTCAATGTGATCAAGCAAAATTTTCATTGCCTTAGAGGTTAAATTATTATTATTAAATTTAGTGAAATATGAGATTAATTATTATTGGTATATTTTAATTAATTCGGTATTGATACCAAACACCAACTATGGTCTAGACAGAATTAAAATCCCAATGTTGATCAGATAAGGTCGGCACTCTCCGCTGTTTAGCCAATCTTAGGCAAGGATCAATGACCCTGTTGGTCTAACTAGACCCGATCATCACCTTAAATTTTAATATTCCTGCATATACGAGGGCCCATTCATATACTAGATGCCCATACGAGCATGTAACATCTCCGAAATTTGAGCCTTGAATAGTATCCTCGAGATGCGTGCCCGACTAGTCATAGGTTTGACCAAGTGGAAGTCAACACGATGACTATGATTAAAGTAACCTTGATTTGAATGAGCATGTGTACGTAGTGTTAAGGACTAACTTAGAAATCACATACACCTGTCTTGGGTGTATGTGCTTTACACAAAAGCATGAGGGGTTAAAAAGGGAAAAACAACTTAAGAGAAGTTATTGCCTTTCTTTTCGGTTGGTGTAGAGATTTAAGAAGAGAGAGAGAGAGCAAGAGGTGGAGTAATTATTAGAGTGGTTGTGTGGATCTCGAATTGAAGTCTGGTTTGAGCAATTACTACATATACGACGCATTAGAGTTCATGGGAGTCGGAGCTAGGAGCCCTAGACTTGAACGAAGCCATAGAATCAATCAAAAGATTGATTTAAGGTATGAATTCTTTTAGAAATTCAATGAGTACAAGGTTGTGGTTAGATGGTTAAAATGAGGAGTTAAAGAAATAGAAGAGAAAGAAAAATAGAGAGAGAAGAAAGTTGGAAGAATGCCCGCAAAGAGGCTGCATTTCTAACCAAATTGATTGATCGATTTGGAAAATCGATCAATCAATTTCGGCCTAGAAGTTAGCTGGGCAAAATGCCCGAAACCGATTGATCGATTTGAAATCGATCAATCGATTTGTTGATTTTGATTAATCGATTTGAAATTGATTAATCATCTGGGCCCTTCCAGTGACTGGAAAATTAAGATCTTGGAAAACTGACTGATCGATTTAAAAATCGATCAATCGAGTTTGGAATTTCGATTAATTGATTTGGGATCGATTAATTGATTTTGGGAATTCGATTGATCGATTTTGGGAATCGATCAATCGATTTAGACAGTTTCTGTCGACTTTTGATTTGGACCTTGAGATTCTTGGAGGGTCTTGTACCTTCTTTTATG
Organism: Chloranthus sessilifolius; assembly: GCA_021018995.1. Taxonomy (NCBI): domain Eukaryota; kingdom Viridiplantae; phylum Streptophyta; class Magnoliopsida; order Chloranthales; family Chloranthaceae; genus Chloranthus; species Chloranthus sessilifolius. The sequence continues at coordinate 18,737,563 of CM037595.1, read as the reverse complement.
CATCTTTCTTGATGATTTGCTTATGCTATGGTGTACCAAAGGTCATACGAGTGAGTGCAAGCATGGGAAGCGCCTTGAACCTTGACGCTTGAGAATTAATACACATGAGGTAGGGAACCCAGCGAACATGTACTTTAATTACAAGGGCATGTATGTAGTGATATAGAAATGAATAATTGTGCTTGAAAATATGAATCTTAAGTGTGTGTGTGTGTGTGTGAACATTAAAAGAGGAAATGAGTATGTGACGTCCCCAGGGGATGTGGATGTGTAAATGGGCATCTGTGCGATGCATTGAGCTAGTTGCATCCTAAGGATGTATGTGAAAATACGTAAAGCAAAGTGAATGAGAATTAATAAGGCCTAATCTACTATAATTAGCACAATCACACGGTTAATAACTATATGTAGTGCACTTTTGATATTTAAGGTTTGGAGAATACCCCATTGACGTGACGGTATACCCACGACTGACTCAACAGGATATCCGTGATCGATACGGCGACCAATCCGTACACCAGTTGGGCATCCCAGGGATGTATGTGTGAGAATTAAACCCCGTCACCTATAAGAAAGGGACCTGGGTAGTATGGAACAAATGAGAGAGCATACGAAAATTATCTGATTAGACGACGATGGAGGGTATTCCATCGAGCGCCCGATACTATAGTAAATTGGAAAATATTTAAGTTATGATTTAAGTCATTAGGCTAAATCATAGTCTTATATGAGCAAGTTGAGACTAAATGAACACATGTAGCGTAACCATGACATTTGGTGCATCTTCCAGCAATTTAAATTATTTTTTCTAGTCAATTCACTGATGCATCATGCTGTTAAATATCATGGAATATATGTGAGAAATTAACTTATATGTTTATTCAGTTGTTTCCCTATTTAGCTATGATGTAGCTCACCCTTTAGACTATACGTCACATGCCCAGTGTTGACGACTGTTATTGTCTTTGGAGACGCTGATCCAGAGGATAGCGATTACGTGCCGGCTGAGGAGTCGGAGCCCCCTCCTGAGGAGTTCTTCTAGAGGACCCTCTGCGTTCTTTGATTGATTCTTTTTTAGAGCTAGAGTACTGTACGACTTGGTATAACAAGCCCTATTTTGTATGAACAATGTAATATTTTGAGGGATTGTTTTGGCGAACCATCCAGGGTGACTGTTGTGTCGTCATTGATGGTTTGGGTCGGCTCTTCTGCTCATGTCGTGGCATGGGATTAGAGCTGTCTTTTGGAGCTTTTGTCAAATATATCATTAATGCATGAGAAATTTATCTCAGTACTAGTTCTTATGCTTTTAAATTGCCTTATTATTGCTTGGGCATACCAATGTTCCGTGCAAGTTTATGGGGCAAGGCCTCGAGGGTCGTGCCAATGACACGAGTTCCGAGGTATCAAAATTCGGGCTGTCACTGTTGGTATCAAAGCCTTTTCTTTAGAATTTATGAAAAGTTTTGAATTTCTTCAGAGTATAAGGATCTTCTACTAATGAAACCTTGGTTTCATGTTGCAGAGCGTTATGTCTTCTGAAAGAAGGGGTCGTCCTAGAGGTAATCAGAGTAGGAATTTAAGAAGTGAAGATGAGCACCATGAGGGGTCTAGTAGGGACTAGAGAAATCCCCACGATGCGACCGATAGAATGGCATTGGCCATGGAAGCTGTAGCTACTGCGATGGCCGAACAGACGTAAAAGACAGCGTTACTAGCCGAGCAGACCGCTCTATTGGCGGCTAACAACAACACACATAATAATCAGCCACCACCACCACCCCCTCCAGCATTGTTGCCCTCGTCATTCATCGATTTTAGGAGACTGAGACCTCCTAGATTTTATGGGCAGATGGATCCGTTGGAGGTGGAGAAGGGGTTGAATCAGATAGAAAAACTTTTGGATCAGCTAAGGAGTGCAGAGAATGAGAAGGTAGGTTGGGCTTCTTTCCAGCTAGAGGGAGATGCCAATCCATGGTGGAAATCGGTATTGAGGAAAAGGGAGATTGAGCACCCTAACTGTCGGTGGACAAGGGCAGAATTTGTTAGGGAGTTCAATAAGAAATATTTCCCCAAGCAGGTGAGAGTCCAGATGAGGAGAGATTTTGCAAATCTAGTACAGGGGAGTATGACAGTACGAGAGTATGGTGTAGAGTTTAACTGTTTATCACGATTTGCACAGGAGCTAGTGGCCTCTGAGTTAATGAAGGCCAGTAAGTTTGAGGAAGGCTTGAGACTGAATGTCTGAGATAGAGTCTCTATTTTTGAACTTGAAACCTATGCAGATGTCATGGGAAAGGCTATTGTGGCTGAAAGGGACATTAGCAACATGTATAAGCGTAGAGATCAACAGGACAAGGGCAGAGCAATTCAAGGGAGAGCGGGTGAGTATGACTCGGGGAATAAAAAGCTGAGGGTTACGCCACCAGCTCAAATTCCAAGGTAGATTACATATACAAATTATTCTAGGCCACCTGTATCTACCGTAGCAAGACCGAACAGATATGAGAACCTCGCTACCACCACGGGGGTATCCGTTTCCCAGGGTTTCTCAAGGGCAACACCTTCTACACTACAGGAGATTTGTGCCAAGTGTGGCAAGTCTCATAAAACGGCAAATTGTAGGCAAGGGACTCGAGGTTGTTACAAGTATGGGAAGCAAGGCCACATGATCCGAGATTGGCTTGAGATGAACAAAGAGCGAATGGCTTCTGTTTTCATGCCACGACCAATACAAACAAGGAAGCCGGTCGTACAAGGAAGAGCCTACGCTGTCACTGCCCAGGAAGCACTGAATGCTAATGACGTTATCTAAGGTGAGAGTTTCTTTAAATAAAGAATTTCAATTCTTAAAGTTTTAGATAGAGAAGGTGCATCCATTTGGAGATAGTGTAGACTCTCTTTGTGCATTAATTTTAATATGTAAATATGCGATGTATATATATATATATATATATATATATATATATATATATATATATATGTGTGTGTGTGTGTGTGTGTGTGTGTGTGTGTGTGTGATATAGGTACCTTAGACGTATATGAGAAGGGATGCTTTGTAGCTCATGTCGCCAGAGTGTTGATAGACCCGGGGTCTACCCACTCTTTTGTTACGCCCTGATTTGCTAAGAAGATGAAGATTCGACCAGAGACCTTAGAATATGTCATGGCAGTGTCTATCCTGACTGGAAAGTCGGTCGACACAAAGTTAGCTTGCAAATCTGTAGTAGTGGCCATCAGAGATGGGGACGTGTATGAACTAGCGGCGGAATTAATATTGTTGGACATGCAAGGATTCGACGTGATCCTTGGCATGGACTGGTTGTCATAGCATTGTGCAACGGTCAATTATAAGAATAAAGTCGTCACCTTCTGACCTAACACAAGGAGATCGTACCGATTTTGGGGAGTGAGATCGACGTTTATGCCACTCGTATCCGCAGTCAGGGCCGAGCGCTTGATCAGAAAGGGGTGCAGTGGCTACTTAACATTTTTGAAGGAGGACAAGGAAGGGAAGAACATCATTTAAGAGATTACGGTTGTGAATGAATTTGAAGATATCTTTCCAGAGGAATTACCAGGATTACCTCCAGAAAGAGAGGTGGAGTTCGCTATTGACTTAGCACCTGGAACAAAGCAAATTTTTAAAGCACCATACCAAATGGCTCCCGCTAAATTGAAGGAGTTGAAGGAACAACTACAAGAACTCTTGAATAAGGGGTTTGTAAGATCAAGTGTGTCTCCTTGGGGAGCGCCGATCTTATTTGTGAAGAAGAAGGACGGGTCAATGAGGTTGTGCATTGACTACCGTCAGTTAAACAAACTCACTATAAAGAACAGATATCCTTTGCAAAGGATAGATGATTTATTTGACCAGCTGCAAGGAGCAAGGTATTTCTCCAACATCGATCTGAGATCCGGATACCACCAGCTTAGAGTCAAGGCAAAGGACATCCAAAAGACGACGTTAAGGGCACAGAACGGGCATTATGAGTTCTTAGTGATGCTATTTGATTTGACGAATGCACCAACGTCTTTTATGAATTTGATGAATCGGGTATTTAAACCATACCTGGATACTTGTATCATAGTATTCGTTGACGACATCCTGATATATTTCAAGTCAAAGAAGGAACATGAGGAACATTTGAGAGTTCCTCTACAAACTCTACGTGAACACCAACTATATGCCAAACTCAGTAAGTGCGAGTTTTAGTTGGAAGAAGTTAGCTTTTTGGAACATGTCGTCTCAAAGGAAGGTGTCACAGTAGATCCAGCTAAGATTGAAGCAGTGGTGAATTGGGAACAATCAAATATGGTAATAGACGTCCGTAGTTTCCTGAGTCTAGTTGACTACTATCGACATTTTGTAGAGGGATTTTCTAAAATATCGGGACCTCTTACGAGACTTACACAGAAGGATGCGAGATTCGAGTGGAGTGAAGCATGCGAGAAAAGTTTTCAAGAACTCAAGAAGAGACTCACTTCAGCTCCAGTGTTAGCGATTCCTTCAGGCATGGAGGGTTCGCAGTATATAGTGATGCTTCACATAATGATTTTGGTTGCGTGCTCAACCAACACAAGAAATTGATTGCTTACGGGTTAAGACAGTTGAAAGAGTATGAAAAGAACTACCCGACACATAACCTGGAACTAACAACAATCATATTTACGTTGAAGATTTGAAGACATTATTTGTAGGATGAGACCTTTGATAAACAAGAATTAGTTTCTCTTACGTTTCGTCGATTGTTCCGATTTTAAAATTCCCCCATAGATAAAAAATAGTATTCTCTCTTCCTCCCTCTTATACAAAAGTTCCTCTTCTACAAAAGAAAACTAGGGCACTTAATTCATCGGAGCCTACCTCTAAGCTCCACTGCCAGAGAAACAAAGCGCACATAGATCTGCCAAAGAAACGAAGCGCACATGGATCTGCCGATGAAGCAAAGGTCTGTCTTCTGCCCTCTTCTTCTCTCTGACGAAGAAACAAGGTATTTATTATTGAATTTTTCATTGTTTTGTAAATATTTTTTTATTTTAAGTTTTTAATTAACCTTGATTTTCGATGTTATGTTTTTTTTTTCTTTTTAGAGTCTATGGCTACTATTAAGTTTGGTTTTAAATTACATATTGATTTAGACTTTAGTGTTTTTTTATAAAGGTTATTGATTTAGGTTTTAGTTTTTAATTTTGGTTTTTATTTAGGTTTTATTATTTTGTGTTCTCTCATTATCATTTAGGATTTTTTTGTTGTTGTTTTAGAGTCTATGACAGCTATTAAGTTTGGTTTTAAATTACATTATTGAGTTAGATTTTAGTTTTGTTATATAGGTTATTGATTTAGGTTTTAGTTTCTACTTTTGGTTTTGATTTAGGTTTTATTATTTTAGGTTCTATCATTATGATTTAGGTTCTGATCTATACCTGAGGATATAAATATGTCAGAGCATATATTCAACATATGCCATCACTTCGACGAACCCTAAACCCTAAATTTGATTTCCTTTCCTTCAGGTTGTTGAGCAGCAACTTGCAAATTCTCGTCTTTTCGATCTTTCAGAGACTGTCGATTATCAAAGATGGTCGTCTGAATTTGGAAGGAGGACCCTAAATTTACGCATTCATCTTCTTCTTCGTCTTCTCTCATGTTTCAGAGCTTCGTTTTTGGGAGATTTGGTTCTCACGATCTTTTTTGAAGATTCTGTCGTTGCTGCCTTGCTGGTATGTTTCTGGTTCGAGTTAACATATTTTGGAAAGTTTTTTCCTCTGTTTTTCGAGCTTCTTCAAATTGTTTTATTGATGTGATTTTGTGGAAAAGTCGATGGCAGATTTGCTTCCTTTTTTTTTATGTGGATTTTGAGCTTCAAATTGATTGTTAGCATTCTTTAATCTAATTCCTTCTTATTAAATACATTTATTGATTCGATTTGGAGATCCCATTCCTGTAGTTGTGCTGAATCTTTACTTCTTGCATTTTAATGTTGCTTATGCGTCACATAAAAAGAAAAAAAAGGTTTCTTATGCGCTCTGACTTTGTGAATTGAATGCTTTTTTTGTTGTCAAAAATTATTTTTTGCTCTAATATACCTACGAATCGAAGTTGTAGTTCACTTTGATGTCGTTTCACCTCAATCTTAAGATCATGGGCTTCATATTTGGCTTACCTATAAAAGAAGAATTGAGATGTTGCAATTTAGGTTGAAAATATTCATTTTTTGTCTAGGTTTAGATAGATTTTGAAGACGCATGTATCTCTTAACCTTTTTTGGAGCCATATTTTAGTGGCTTCACTGTATCATGTTGTTTACTTCATAGTTCTAGTCAAACTTCTTCACCCTCGGTTATTCAAATCTGAATATGTCATTTTTGTCGGATCCTTTGGTTATTATTCATTGAGTTTGTTATAATCCATTTCCGTGTTATTCCTTTCCGAGTAAAACTGGTATCAAGTGGCCCAGTCCTGTTCACACCTCTACTTGTGGTGCACAAAATATGCCAGAACAGATATTCAACGTTGTGTTTTCTCCCGTCGACAAAGCGGTTTTGTGTTTTCTCTCATCACATCGACTAAAAATCACGAGGACCGTATGGAGTTTTCCTTTCATTCAGGTTTGGAAGGGAGGATTTGGGGGATGCTAAGAAGGGGAAAGAGAAAGGAGGGAAGAGGAAGAAGAAGCATGGAGCTGGAAGTGAGTTGATTTTTGGCTCTTTTTTTTTTAAATTATTAATTTGTATTGGATTTTATTTGATGGTTTGGTTTGTTATGCTGTAGATTATCATAATTTTTTTTATCACTTTCTTTTTGATCGATTTGGTTTTGTTTCGTGATGGGGTTTTTTATTTTTAATTCCATGGGGTTTTGTTCTTATGCTAATATTATAGATTTTATTTTTTCCTTTCCTTCATATTTGGAAGGGAGGATTTGGGGGATGCTAAGAAGGGGAAAGAGAAAGGAGGAAGAAGAAGAGGCGTGGAACTTCAAGTGAGTCGAATTTTGGCTCTTTTTTTTTAATTAATGATTTTTAATGGATTTTGTTTGATGGTTTGGCTTGTTATGTTGTAGATCTGTCATAATTTTTTTTTATCAATTTCTTTTTTAGTTTGGTTTTGTTTTGTGATGGGGTTTTCTATTTTTAGTTCCATGTGGTTTTGTTTTGATGCTAATGCTATAGGTTTTTTTTTTCCCTTAAGGTTTGGAATGGAGGATTTGGGGGATGCTAAGAAGGGGAAAGACGAAGGAGGAAAGAAGAAGCAACGTGGAGCTGCAAGTGAGTTGAATTTTGGCTCTTTTTTTTTTTTTTTTTTAATTAATAATTTTTAATGGATTTTGTTTGATGGTTTGGTTTGTTATGTTGTAGATCTGTCATAATTTTTTTGGACAAAATTTTAATATGTCGGTCTCTTCTATTTTCTACAATTCTATACAGATTATATAGCTTACAACCGTAAGACTAATATACCGCTAATAAATAATTAAACATAGACTAATATGCAAGAATGTGAATCAAGGTTTATACTTAATATCAAGCGACCGGGAATTGAGCATGTCAGTTAAAACCAAGTTTACTTTTAAATAAAAAGAATAAGAAAGAGCTTGTAACAGGCTTTGTGTGAACTGAAAAATCGGATCATTAAATGAGGATGTGTGGAAATTGAATTTCAAACTGTTTAGAATGTGAATGAGAACATAAAGTTAGGTGATACAGATTGTATCAATTTTGGTTGAGTCATTGCAACTAGATCAAGTCAACTCAGTATCATACTATCTTCCATGACCAAGCCTGCATATATATGACTCGTTCAAGTCGTATGCTTTGTAAGTTCAGGTGTACAACTCTGCAGAATGATTCCTGAGTCGACTCGGTATCAATCCCGGCTTAGTTGGCCACCAATACCGAGTTCTAAAACCTTTTCTACAGCTTAAGTTGTACTGCATAGCAAAGGAGAAAGCAACCAGGGGAACTATTTTCCATTAAAATTAACAAACTCTATTATTAAGAGTTGCTGTCAGGTGGACGGGCCCGTGCGACACGTTCAATGCACAAGTCCTCAATTTAATATACGTGGCATGCATTTTCATCAATACTATACAGGTATACATGTGATGATCTCTACCATTTGATCAAGTTCCTGCAAATGGCTGGTTAAAAGTGTAAATTTGGACCCTCTAATTAGCATCATGTATGGGCTCCAAACATTAAATTGCTTTGACAACATCTCAAATTGAGGAATACATGCGCCATCTGTATGATACTGATAGTTGGTGCACCCCCTGCCCGTGCAGCCTAACACCATGAAGCATGAGTGGGGATAAAAATTTGGATGCCCAGTCATCTTAGTGTGAAAATAAATTTTAAACCAAAAACTAATTGCGTAGGGATGTTACACATGCCCATGATTCTCATACCATATGTGAGTTTGAATGCTATGTGGAATCTTTCATCTAGATTTGATTTATGTGTTAAATTTGACTTCAACTTTCAAGAAATGGACATGATTTTTCAAAATATTTGATGTATTGGATAAACTATAAAGAGCGTAAGAGGAGGTTTTTTAGTATTGTTGGTTAGTTTAAGTGGGGGGACTAAGTTTTCTTCTCACGTCATTCTCGAGCATCTCTAGATAGAATCACACAAGGTTTCTGTAAAGTGTGGATGCATTCAGCCATCATAATGATCAGGAAAGGTTGTTGAATACAAACAAATAATTTGTCTTTCACTTCTTTTTTTCTTGATTCAGTGCTGAATATTATGTAGTATTTCTTGATTGTCGCAATAAGCACTGTATGCAAAGTTTTGCTATTAGCATGAAGACCCTGCATATTGTTGGATGTCTAATGATCTATTTATCTGTTATGTTTGCTTTTCGTATGTGATATCTTGGGATTGAGTATCCAATTCACCTAATGTGATTGCCCACTTTACATAAAGTACAGTTGGTAGCCTCTTTTTTGGGAATTCCAATTGATAAATATAGAATATATATATATATATATATATATATATATATATATATATATATATATATATATATATATATAAGCAATAGCACATTACCATGTGCTTGATCTTTAGAGGGGTGCTCATTATTTTTGTTGGTTGAATGTTTTACTTTTTTCACCTCCATTGTTTACTTTGCACTTAAGTTTTTCTCTGTGCACTAGCTATCTGTTTAGCTCATGGCATTTTCCTGAGTGATGTGTTCATTATAAGATGCTCTATTATTTTGTCAATTGATGTAAGTGGTATATCTTCAGTCATGTTTATTTGTTACTAAGCAAGTATCAAATTTTATAATTGCTATCATTGAGGGGGATGTCATTGGAGGATCTTTTGTAAACAGAGGACGTCTTCCTTCCAAAGCTCTTCTTGCTGTCAGTGGTCGGATGCGTGAGCTTCAGAATGAGCATTCATATGAAGGCTTTAGGTTTACAGGTAATAGAGTACTGATGCTCTCTTCAGAATGAGCATTCATATGAAGGCTTTAGGTTTACAGGTAATAGAGTACTGATGCTCTCTTCAGAATGAGCATTCATATGAAGGCTTTAGGTTTACAGGTAATAGAGTACTGATGCTCTCTTCAGAATGAGCATCATATCAATCTGGGTCGGGTTGAGTGCACTATTTGTTCTGGGTTGTTCAGGTCCAACATTTGCCATTTTTTCGTTGGGAAGCCAAAATTCCAACTGGCAGCCCATCACTAACACGTGTCTTTACCAAAAAAAACTCACTTTATTAAGAGATTCAGACCATTTGAACCATGCCAGTCACCAAGTCTGGGTTCGACAATAATTCAGCAAAGCTAAAATTCAGAAAACTCCAGCAAACTTCGGTAGGTTCGGGAAAAAATTGGGAAAAGAAATCTGAGAAATAAGCTTTAAAAGTATTAAAAAGAAATTAAAAAATTATAATTTTAAAAAGAACTGTGAATTATTCATGAATTTCATAAATTTTTAAATAATATATAACTTTTTTTTAAAATCGTGAATAATTCATAAAACCTTAAATTCGTAAATTATTCACAAATTTTTAAAAAAAAACAGAGAATTTGGTGACTGATTGATGCAGATTAACCATTAGAAAAAAATGTTATTTTTGGACTCACATTAATTTAGGAATAATGGCTTTAACATACATTTAAATGATCTTTAACAATTAAATTAAATATTTGATCTTACACCGTTAAAGTGTGACTTATTATTTTGTCCCGTGGCATTCATTTCTGATCAACCTAAATTTTTAATGTGACAATTAATCTATTAGAGCGTTTCTCAATCAAAGATGATGGCTATAAGGGTAATAAACTATTATCACCCATTAAAACTAAGAGTAATGATTTAGAGCGTAGAGATCGGATGGTTCAAATCTCTCAAATATGTATATGATCTAATTGAGTCCATTTTGCCCTGAAGGAAAAGAGTCTGTTGCTAACCCGGAGGGGTAGTTCAGCTGGTCAGGCCTTGGAGTATTACTCGGTTGTTAGCTCCAGGCCCCGTGAGATTAGTCGAGGTGCGCGTAAGCTGGCCCGAACACCCATGAATATCAAAAAAAAAAAAAAAAAAAGTCTCTTATTATATCTCTATTATTTTTTGCCCTGAAGGAAAATGGCAAAACAAGTACAGAGATTTGGCGAAAGATAACATCTTATAAGTTCACTAGTAGCCAGCTAAAATATTTAGTAACTGGATGGACCATCATGGGTCAGGTTGTCAATAGGGTAGGGCTGGCTTTCAGCCCGCCTGGCCTGACCCTAAAAGCTTAGGGCTAGGGCTCAAGAGGGGTACAAAGCCTGGGCTAGGGCCACAGATCAAAGCCCGTTGTAGGTCTTATAATCAGTTGAAGCCTCTAAGCTCGACTCAACATGTACATCTCTTTCAACTATATATTTTAAATATATGATTATATGTATATAAGATTATTTTTTTATATAATTAAATTATCAAAATAAATCAAAATAACCCTCAACAGGGACGGAGTTAGGGGAGGGCCGACAGGGGCAAGGCCATTGCCCTCCTCAAAATTAGGTACTCTTTAGAAAATTAGAGAGAGTCCGACAAAAGTTAAAACAATTAGAGAGAAAAGGTTCATTCATATGAGATAGATGACGTGGAGATACAACTTTTAGGATGTTTTTTTCAACTTATAAGTTGGTTTCCACAAATCATGGTTCTATCACTCAAATCATTGACTTTCTTGAATCAGACGATGGAGATTGTATTTCATCCCAACCTTTGCATCATAGATCTTAAGATCATAAAGCACTTATCAACCAATCAGATGTTGATTCCACATGAAAAGATCCCCACACCTGACCCAAAAACCCTTCTCATGGAATGTCATGATCATGTTTACTTCAATGGATGTATCTCACGTTGAATAAATATTTGATGGTATCATAGATAGGTGGGTATGTTCTCAAGTGGTTTCACCTCACATAAAGCTACAAAAGCTTAAAACCGCTTTTATAACCAACACCATTTATTTATGGGGATAATGGTTCCTGACTGAAATTTAAACACTAAAAAGTGGTGTTTAAATGATATTATATCATTAAATTTATAACCTTTTATCTCACGGTATTGAAATGTGATGCACTTTTGTGTTGTCCAAGTGGCTATCCATTATTGAAACATTAAAAATTGCAAATGGCAGGGAGGTTTTGTGCCGGCAAAGTACAAGGGACTGGCGTGGCATGATGTCACTGGCTGTCCCAACCTGCATTGCTTGGACCCACTGCACTTGTAGTCAATTGCGTCGCTCCACATTAGTGGCCTGCACTTTTCCTGTACAAAACTTGCCTACCATATAACGCTGTCATTGAAACATATCTCAGGCCAAAGAAATATGCCTATAAGTGGTTGTGAGCCATGTGATTGATGAACTTTAATCAATCATTAAAACTAAAACATCATTTGGTATTATAGTCAACAAATTAGATGGTTTAAACCACTAATCTATGATCCATCACTTTGATGATTTGGACCACACCTGCATCTTAAATCATTGATTCCATTTCTTCTGTTTATATTTCTGTTAAAACTGAATGAATGCTACTATCTCTTTCTTGTTCATACTTTAGCCATATTCCCTAACCCTCAATATTATATTTAGATTTCAGCCGATTGATAGTTCTAAGGATGATTTTGATAATTTGAATATATGTAAGGAGACGTGCGAAGGTTTTCTTCTAACTTGTTTGAAATATATCAATCTTTAATCGGAAAAAGTTAATATAAGAATTTTTAAAATAACGATAATGGACAACGAAGCCCTAAGTCTAGTCTGCCTCGACCTGTCTAGTGAAGGCTAGGGTTAGACATATCAAAACCCACCTAAGTTAGGTCGGGCTTGATTATTAAGAGCCCAACCTAACCTGTCCCGTTGACAACCCTAATCATTGAGGCACAAAAAAGTTTTCCTCCGAATCTTAAGCTTCCTCCAACTGCCCAATGATCAAAATATCGATTTCAGGCATGACCGAAACTAAAATTTCAGAATTTCAGCTGAAATTTTTAGGGCTGGGCCAAAATTTTAGTGCTAAATATTTTTTTTTCTTTTAAGACTCTAAAAATAGTCTTGAAATTATCGGACGATAATTCGAACTTCCAATATTTTGGCCCGACTGAAACCGATATAATTCATTATCGGCTGAAATTTTGAATCATAATCCTACCTACTAGGAAAAGATGAACATGAGAGGGCATAAGTGCCACATGGCACATAAAAAAATGGATATAAGATTTTTTACAAAATGCATGCCTCATGGACATAAATTTGATCCCAAAACCCAGTCACTTGGCGCACGGGTACGGTACATAGCATGTACCAACTCTGCAACCTAATATGAACTCATCTTGGGTTGATATTAGGCACCCAACCCGCACGCCAGGTGACTTGGTTCACATGTCACTTTTTTTGTGCCTTCGATATTAACCTTTTAGTACTTAAGTCATTTATCAATGGACATTTGGTTTTTTCAATGATCTTACACCATCAATAGTTCATGATATGCGTATTAAAATGATAGATGATAGATCAAAAAGGGCAATGTGCCCAAAATGCATGCTCAATAGGAAATTTTAGCTATCCCAGCCATAGTAACAAAATTCTAGGGATTTCGTTGAACCTTTAGCCAAAACTGGGGTCACACAACACTTTCGGTGGATTCGCAGAATGTTCCGAAATTTTATTAATTTCGGCGAAATTTCATTAATTTCTTGAAAATTAGTGAAAATTTTTAATTTTTGACTATTTTTAAAATAATAAATAATATTTTTAAAAGTACTAAATACAATTTTTTTTGTACATTTTTTCTACTCTCCGAAATATTTCGGAATTTATTTTGAAATTTATCCAAAATTAACCAAAATAGCCCCTATTGAAATATTTCCGAAAACGAAATTTGTCACTAGGATCCCATCTATACACTCTACCATGAGCCATTGTTTTTTTATATAATGGTGGTATACTATTATGCTAGGTGGTGCACATAAGTGAACAATCTAAATTGCCCAAATGGCAATCCATCATTGAAATAAGTCTCACCCCTTGTTCTTATTTTCAATGGCTAACATTAAAGTTCACTAAATCGGATGGTTCACATCCACGGCTTTTTTTTCCGCTGAGACCTAATTTAGATGGTTTACAGTTGTGCATCAGGTGGCATAATTGCAGACAACACTTCAATGGTGTCCACTCATCATGTGCATTAAAGCAGTCCACGCATCTAAATGATTGCATGATATACACGGATTTCTATGCATTAGAAGTCCATGGGACACCTATCTTGTGCATTAAAACAGTCTACACATCTATGTGATAACATAACGTGCATGGATTTCTATGCATTGGAAGTCCGTGTACGCCAGGCACTGATTGCCGACTGACTCAAAATAAAAAGTTTAAAATAACGGTGTCAAATCATTTAAACGTGATTTAGGTATTTAAATGTCGGTCACAGCCATTAACCCTTGATTAGTAGTCAAATAGCTTGTTGAGCGCTATAAATAAGCCAATAAGTAGGCACATGGACATAAAACTTGGTGTTGTACTTAACAGACAAACACCATTTAATTACTAGGAACATGAGGGTTAGCAAAACAAAACTGTGTACCAACCACTAAGAATTGGTCCAGATTTATGGGGTCACACCCACTAATTGGAAGGTTGCTGCACTCTAATAAGGGCACAAGACAAAGTCAAGACCAATTGATGGTCTATTGAAAGGATGCTGCTCTCTTAAAAAGTAGTTCAACTCATAGTGACCAAGTACGGACAGTGTTACACATTGGACAATTTTTTATAAGCAATTTTGCAGGCAGCTTATGCGGCGCAATGTGACTGGCTGCACACACAGCGGAGCTTAGGCACTACAGCCAGTCACATCGCGCCACGGAAGTTGTCTATAAAAAATTGTTCACCATTTATAATTTTCCCCCCAAGTATAGGCAAGGGAACTAGGGTTGTCAATGGGCTGGGCGGCGCTAGGCTAGGGCAGGGACTCTGGGCTTCGAAAATTACTAATTTTATTTTTTGTTGTTCTTATTCTATAAAAAATATATATGATACCTATTATTAGATAATTTTAAATATAAATTATTATATGAAAAAAGCATAACTCTGTTTTTGAAAATGATCAAAATAACCTTCTAATCTCGCTATCTATTACCAAGGATCTAACCGTTAAAAAGGTTACTTTTGATAAAATAAAAATATTCATACATATAGGGTTGGGGCTTGCCATATCTTAGCTTGACCCTAAATTTAAGGGCTTTTATTTTAAAGGCCCGAGCCTTACCCCAGGGCCCTCAAAATTTGGCCTTAGCCCTAACATTTAGGGCCGGGCAGGGCTTTTAGGGCCGACCCGGCTCTTTGACAGTCCTAACGGCTTTAAAACATATTTTTCGGAAAAAAACAAGTTTAAAACACATTTTTTTCTGAAAAAAATGTGTTTGGTCACTATGGTCCAACTGGTTGAACCTGATTTTTGTGTTCAATCAGTTTCACAGCCTTTGGATAAAAGAGAATCTTAACTTTCACGATTTCCAATACATGCAATCAAGTTTCTCTTGTATCGAATGGCTGCAAAATTGGTTGAACACAAAATCAGATTCAAAAAGTTAAGCTTGACCAGTGCTCTTTATTTTAGTCGGGCTTCCAAATAAACCTTGAATGGTTTCAGTTGGTGTTTGGTACCCGACCCGAGTTACAAGTGACGGTTCACGGGTCTCCGACCTAGAGAGAGAGAGACCATATAGCTACACTATTAAATTCATTGGTGTCATGCGCACATGCACAGGGTCAATGCTTATTCGAAATATGGAAATAGTTAATATGCATGATTGAAACCAGAGTTAAATCGGTTCGGTGAACGCTTGACCAAACTGGGAGTGGTTTGGTTCAATCTAGTTCACTCAAGCCGGTCGGCCAGTTATGTTTCAAATATTTGTTAGGGTAGCTCTACTTGCACCAACCGAATCTCTAAAAGCACCTACTTACTACTTGTACCCACTTGTTATGTTGGAAGTTATAAAAGTATCCACTTTTGTTTTATTTAAAGAATAAAAAATCGGCTGATACCGATACACTTCGATAATATATATTGATTTCTTGGCAAACTGATACGTATTGGCCCGATATGAATCGGTGTCCCAACTCGGGTATCTGATACCGTATCGGCCGATATGGGTCTCGGTTTCGGCCAAGACGTAGACTTTTCCTTTTCTTTTCTTTTTTTCTTTTAAAAAAAAAAAATAAATAAGCCGATACATATTGGTATCGACCAATACGTATCTGTCGAGTCGTATCGGTCTTGGGAAAACAGATACTCGAGACTGATACCGATTTTGATACCTTCGTTTTGTCCTTTTTTCCATAAAGTTTACACCTGCTTCTTCTTTCTCTTTTTCTCAAATGAAACCTTAAACTACAAACCCTCTTGAAACCTATCTAAAATCAAATCACTTGAATCCATAAAAGTTTCACCCAAAATCAGCTTGAAATCCTCTTGAAACCCTCATAAAATCTATGAAATCCATATAATAGAACCCATAAAACCCACGATTAGATTTGTCTTTGTCGATGTCGTTGTCGTCAGGAGAAGAAGAAAATGTTGTTATCGTCATTGCGACACCCCAAATTGTCCATTAATGGCTTCTTCTTCAACTCCAACAAGTCACAACAACAGTGTGTTACGAATGAACTAATGAATTTTAGGAAATATATATAAATAAAAGATAGAAATAGATAAGAAAATCACTTCGAGGGCGGTGGTCCTCCTTGGGATTCGTGGAGTGAATCAAACTTTAGACAAATATTTCATACCTTAATAACTTGATTAAGATATTTATAGATTTCTCATAGAATTCAAATTTAAACATTTAAAATTCAATTCAAAGAGCGAAAGTGCCCGTGATTTATGAAAATAACTAAATTAAAGAGACCTTTCATATAAATCATGGGCATCATGGTTGAGTGTATTACAATTAGGAATGTATCAGACAACAACTTCATTTCCTGTGATTCATCGAAACCCCCTCTTCTTCGTCTTCTTCCTCAAGTCTGACGAGTTGCAGAGAGCTCAATTAATCGTAGTAGAGCTTGTTCAAACCTGGAGAGGATATGAGGAGCATGATTTTAAATACTAGTCATAACCGATGCATATCACCCAATATGTATTGGGTTAGGCCCCATCTGAATTGTCGTATACCCCCGATTTAATATAGGGTTGAAAATGAGGTTAAACAGGTCAATTATCAGCTGATATTGGGTAATATCAATCGATATGTATCGGATATTGTTCAAACAACATAACAAAATTGCCCTTTGGGAAAAAATATTATAAATTTATATTTTTAAACAAAAAAAGTGCTTACATATCAGCTGGTTTGTCCAATACGTATCGAATGTATATCTGCTTGGGATCCAACCGATATGCCGTTATGACTCGAATGCTAAATCCTTTATTGAGGAGGGTAAAATAATTGTGGGTAGTCATGTATAATAATTGAAGTGTGTGCAGTTGTGTCTGTTTTGTTTTTTACACCTTATTAAAAAAGGCTTGTTTTCTAACGAATGTCGGCGTAAATATAGCTACCCTATTTTTTATACTAAAATTATAAAACTCCATAGGTTACTAAGGTTGCGAATGGCATAGCTCTCTGTTAACCCCTGCCATAGCAGAGTTCATCTGCTTTAGCAGGTTCCCACTCTTTGCTAACATCCTGCTACTTGCTTTAGCAGGTACCCATTCTCTTGGATAACTCCTTACATAATAAGATTTTATGCAAGATTTATCTATTCATCAATTCTACCCTCCTCTCTACTCACTCATTGTCAGAGCATATTTTATTTGCTCTAGTAGGGAGTTAGTAGAGAGCAGGAAGATTGTTGCTTGAGCAGATAAATCCTCCTTTATAGAGAGTTAGAAAAGAGAATAGGTGAGCTCAGCTATAGCGGAGGCTAACAGAGAGCTATGCCATTAGCAGCCTAAAACTCTATTGTATAAGAATGATGTGTAAAGAGACGTTGGACTTTATCGAGAATATGCCTTGAATCCTTATTTATTTGCCTTGAATATGAATGCCTTAATATATACATATGAGGAGAGATTTCATAGTGCATGTTTTGATATTGGGGCACTTAGTTGCCCAAACAAATAAAGCAAATAATTGATAAGCTGAAATATAAGTGGCAAAAGGTCCTTGGAGTATTCACGAAGTAAGAGATGTAGGAAAATAAAGACAAATAAATAAAAAATAAGATTTAAAGGTATTAAATAAATTTAAAAATATTAAAAGTTGGGAGATTTAGGTGAAAGGGTACTGCTACTCTCACCCATTTAATAGTAAGTACCACACAATTTTTCATGGCGGAAAACGATTGATTGATTTGACCTAGACAATGGGAATTTTTTTGTTTCAATTTTAAGATTATGGAGTGCCTATCCGAACCCTTAGATATTGATTCCACATGTGCCTGATTGATTGGTACGGCATGATCATAAGATTTGTTTTTGGGTAGAGTGAAATCTCCACTTTTATGATTCAAATCAGTCAACGATTTTTGCGGTGGAAAAATTATGTACTTACTATTAAACCGGTGAGAATATCATAAGGTCAATGTGGTCCATTCAGGTTGACTTGTGACTGGAAGCTAGAGACAGGCTGGTCAATAATGTCTTACGACCATAAATGCCATGTGTAAATTCATTCCTATGGCGACTGTTGGTGCCCTACTCCTCCCATTTCAACCACTTCAATTAAAGTTGGCGAGTTAGTTGGTATTAGGCGAACGGCCCGAACGTTCAGCAGCTCAATCGGTCCATCCTAAAAGATCACAGGCATGGTTTCCCAGATTTTGTGGTCACAAATATTGGCCCGTTTCCCAATTTTGACCTATTTGGTGGTGGAAATTTTGATTGGTGCACAACCCCTGTACCTAATACCAGCTCAAAGCTGTAATCCAAAAGACCATTTTCACCAAAGGAAATTAGAATAATAAAAATTATAAACGTAAGACAAATTTGTTGAAGATAAAGTATAGGCAGCTGACGTGATGCAACTTGATTGGCTACACGGGCCTATATTAATTGAGCCTCACCAATTGCGTCGTGCCACATCAGCTCCCTATACTTTGTCTGCATAACAACATTGGCCATAGAATAATGGCAAATGGCAGCTTATACTTTATAAAAGTCCACTGATTGTCCGATGTGGCAAATCTATATATGAAACTATCAATAAAATGTTAGCTCATAGGAAAATTGCAAGCCGAAAGCAGATTTTGTGTAGGCAGCTTATGTGGCAAGACGTGATTAGCTATGTTGACTTGTATTGCTTGGGTCCCATAACACTTGCAGCCAATTGCATCTATCATGTCATACGCCTGCACTTTGCTTGCACAAAGCTTGTGTGTCATGTAACACTGTCCTTAGCTTATATATTGAATTAAAGTGAACCCAAAAATCACACCAATAAGAAGATGTAAAGTTGCCTACTTAGAATAGGACGATGGAGAATAATTTTTCATTCCAATATTTTGTCGAGATCATGAGAATATCATCACACAAGTGTTGTATTTCATGTGGCACACATACCAAAAAGTGACCTGTGAGAATTATGTGTTCCATCTGAGTTTTTTATCACTTTTTTGGGATGTGTCATGTGGAATCAAAATTTGACAGTTTGATGATATTCTCATGATATAAATATAAAAAACGATCTCCATCATCCGATTCAAAGCGGTCAACATTTTTCAGTTGTACTTAATGGGGTATTTGGCGGATATATTTAGGTTGTGTTTGCCATAGCTCTTTGTCAGCTCCGTGCCGGAGCCGAATATTCTTGTTTTAATAGGCTCTCCTTCTCCTTGCTAACTCCTTGTAAAGCATGATTTACTTAGTCTAACAACAAACTCTCTGCCAGAGCAAATAAAATCTATTATGACAATGAGTGAGCAGAGAGCAGGAGAGACCTGTTTGTCACGGGATAATTTTTTTCGACGCCCGTGCGGCGCCTCGCTGCCGCTATAGCAAAGCCAGCCTAATTCAGATACCAGTTTTCACGAAGCACAACCTGACACTAGCTATCACCCTCGTGTAACGTCTCCCTGCCGCGCACAGCGAGACCAACTTATCCAATCATTACTCTGATACCATCTGTCTAGAGGACGGGAACTCCTGTTGATGGTTGCCTTCATCCGAGGCAAACCATCTCAACGCATCGTGTCTACTCGCGACACGCATGCTAGCACCTCAGTGCCACACGGCACGACTTCACCACAATGCCTTTGCACTGGTTCTCTTCATGCCATCCAAGTCAACCATCGTGTGTGGCAACGCGACCAGCACACTTGGAGTAGTATGCAGCTCTTCATGCTATCCAAATCAAGCATCGTGTGTGACCCACGCGACCAACACCGTTTGCATCAGGCTCTCAGTTGAAGTGCACTACGGTGTCCCACGTAGCCCTTGAGTGCCCTCGTGAGGTCGTCGACCCATGTACACTGCGATGTCGGCCCGGAGCCACATGGCAACCTCACCCCGGGTGACACATGACATTGCCGCAACATCGCATCGCTGTAGCGACGTTCTAGGCCCACCCCTAACCTAGAAAACCCATGCGCTCGTCCCGCAAGGCAGGGCCACATGTGTGGGAGAATAGCTCTACAACTCCTTTCTCCCAAGTATGATTTAAACACCAACTTGAGCAATCCAGCAGAAGAACCTCAAACCTATTAGTTTGACATATCACCATAGCACATGGCCCTCTGCCCATGGCACACACCTGCAAAGGTCGTGTTTTGGCATTAATTGTGGCACACGAACCTCTGTCTGTGGCACACAGTGCCATCTACCATTCCCACATGCCTTATGAGGTTACGCATCAGCGTCACATGCGACCGTGTCGCGTTCGCGTCGCGAGACCCTCATGGCCTCATACCCACATAGCACTGTGTCGCGCCCATGTCGCATCTGTGTCGCAACCATGTCGCGAGGCCCTTATGGCCTCATGTCACCACATGGCGTACCCTCGTGACACTGTATCACGTTCGAGTCGTGACTGTGTCTCGTGCCCACTCGGCACTATGTCGGGTCTGTCATTGCACCCGGATGTCGTGTGCCCTCTTCGCACCACATCACTTGTCGTACAAGCTAGATGTCGCATGCCCTCTTGGCACCACATCGCGTGCCATCATGGCACTGCTTTACGTGCCTTATGGCACTAGGACGTCGTATGCCCCTACGTGGAGCACCGCATTCCAAGCCCATCACCCGTCTAATCACCACACTAGATCGCAGCTTAGCTTGAGTCATCGTCGCACCATGCATAAGGGGAA
This sequence comes from Chloranthus sessilifolius, assembly GCA_021018995.1. Lineage (NCBI taxonomy): Eukaryota > Viridiplantae > Streptophyta > Magnoliopsida > Chloranthales > Chloranthaceae > Chloranthus > Chloranthus sessilifolius. The sequence goes on along the minus strand of CM037595.1, from coordinate 18,716,723 downwards.
CACGCACGCGCCGCAAGGCGACGTGCCTCCGTGCACACGCACTACATAGCTAGATCTAAGGTCCGCCTGTCTTCCTGCTAGCCAAATGTTTAGCTCCAAAGTCGCCATACCTTCATGCTAGCACGCAGATTAATGAGGCCGTCACATGTTGGAGAAAGTATATCTTGCTTTGTAGAGTGTTACTAAGAAGGACCTGCAAAAGCAGGTAGTAGGGATTTAGTAAAGAGAAAGGAAACATGTTAAAGGAGGTAAACCCTGGTCTGACCATGGTCACCAAATCGGTGTTCGGCAATTATTTGTAGTCTACTAAACTTCAGGTACAACCCCTATAAGGTTTCATGCAGGATATGGAGGTTGCAAATAAAATAAATTACCACTAAATTTTCGTTTGCAGCTCGATAGAATTTTCATACCAGCTCAATAGTACTTCATAGTTCATACCTAACCATAGAAGGGTTTGGGTTGAAAGATTTGCAGCCTGCAAATAAAGCCACTTACTTTAAAAGAAGAAAAAGAAAAAAGGCAAGATAAAGATAGGAGGGGGCGACACATGTTATTACATCAGCAGATAAACACGCTTTATAATCTTAGAAGCTCTGCATTCCTTTCTTCGGGAAAAAAATCGAACAGAAGACTCGCTCTCTCTCCTCTCTCTCTCTCTCTCCTCTCTCTCTCTCCTCTCTCTATCTCTTTTTTCTGAATCTTTCACCATCTCCCCGGCTATAAAATCCAATAGTTCTCCATCTTGCTTTAAAAAAAAAAACTAGAGCAGAAGATTCTCTCTCTAAATATGTTTCATAGAAAACAAAGACATTGATTTCATGGTACTTCTTCAACACACGATTCTGATCCAATTTATTTATTTATTTTGTAATTATTGAGTTATGTTAATGTTTTTTTCATCCATTATTGCAGAGATTGTGAAGTATTTAAGGGTGATTTTTTCAAACACGAATGGATGTGGAGTACCGAGAGATAAGTTTACATAATGGTTTTTATTTATAATTTGAGTTTAGTTTATAATTATTATATATAAATTTATATTATAGGAGAAACTATATACATATTTATGGGTTTTGATCACAGGAGTATATTAGGAATCAGAGGCGTGCAACTTTTTACTTGTAGATGCAGGGCCAGCCCTGGACCAAGGCTAGCCAGGCGGCTGCCTTGGGCCCCCGATTTTCAGGGGCCCCCCCAAAAAAAAGTCTTTTAAAATTTATGTTTAAAAACACTATATATGTATTTAAAAGGGCCCCTTTCTAAATCTACTAAACCGTATCTTTTCTAAACCCTCTTCTTCCTAAACCCTCTCCTCCAGCGCCTGCGCCTCTTTCAAAACCAGATCGGCCGATCTCCATCAATCCAACGCCTCTTTCTAAACCCTCGCCTCTCTCCCGGCTTCATCCTCCAGGCTCCAGCTACTCCAACGACGTCCATAGCTTGATAGCTGATAGCCCCCATCTATTTTTTTTTCTTCTTCTTTTAAGTTTCAATCTACAAATTGAGGTTTGGTTCATATCAATGCTGTTTTTATTTGGTTAAAGCCTTTTGATTTTGTTTTTTTTCTCTATTTCTTGCTATCTAAATTCACTGCATCGATGTCCAATGCAGCGTTGTAGCCACCAAGTCCTCAAAGGCTCAAAGTGTACTTAATTTCCTTTTGGGCTTAGTTTTTTGTAGTGATTCTGTGATTGACATCTTTAACTCTTGAAGAGCAGTTAAATCCAACATCAGGTACCTCTAAATCTAATAACCATTTTTTTTATAGATACCCATATTTACAGCCGAAAATTCTAGGGTTACCACTTACCACCGTTACAACCGTTGATTGCTTTGAATCATGCGATCGAGATAATTTTGATCCCAATCTTCAATGAATAGATCTTGAGGCCGATCTCCCATCAAGCCTTTGGGCCCCCGATTTTTAGGGGCCCCCCAAAAAAAAAGTCTTTTAAAATTTATGTTTAAAAACACTATATATGTATTTAAAAGGGCCCCTTTCTAAATCTACTAAACCGTATCTTTTCTAAACCCTCTTCTTCCTAAACCCTCTCCTCCAGCGCCTGCGCCTCTTTCTAAACCCGATCGGCCGATCTCTATCAGTCCATCGCCTCTTTCTAAACCCTCGCCTCTCTCCCGGCTTCATCTTCCAGGCTCCAGCGACGTCCATAGCTTGATAGCTGATAGCCCCCATCTATTTTTTTTCTTCTTCTTTCAAGTTTCAATCCACAAATTGAGGTTTGGTTCATATCAATGCTGTTTTTATTTGGTTAAAGCCTTTTGGTTTTATTTTTTTTCTCTATTTCTTGCTATCTAAATTCACTGCATCGATGCCCAATGCAGCGTTGCAGCCACCAAGTCCTCAAAGTGTACTTAATTTCCTTTTGGGCTTAGTTTTTTATAGTGATTCTGTGATTGACATCTTTAACTCTTGAAGAGCAATTAAATCCACATCAGGTACCTCTAAATCTAATAACCATTTTTTTATAGATGCCCATATTTGCAGCCGAAAATTCTAGGGTTACCACTTACCACCGTTACAACCGTTGATTGCTTTGAATCATGCGATCGAGATAATTTTGATCCCAATCTTCAATGAATAGATCTTGATATTTAACGGCCCTGGATCTCCCATTGTGATTTCCATCGTTAAATCGTTGACTGCCTTGAATTGGACGATGCAGAACACTTTTCTTCCCAATCTTCCATACAGTAGATTTTAAGCAAAATATCAGTTTTATTTTGGGTAAGATTTTAAGCAAAAATAAATAAATTAAATTTTAATTCTTCATTCCAACGAAATAACAACCTTATCTTGGGCAAGATTTTAGGCAAAAAAAAAAATACCAACTATTATATTTCGAGAAAAATAATAAAGAAAAATCTTGTTTGATCACTCACACAGTATCCAAATTTTAGAAGGAAAAAAAAATAATCAAGATGACACCCATGAGGTATCAAAATCGTCGACAATCGATACGACGGCGATATGTATCGGTTTTGGTAAAACCGACACGACGTTGGCCGATACGTCTCGGTTTCAATTGAGATTCTAGTTTTTTTTTTTAATTGGCCGATACGTATCGGCCAATTTTAAAAAATAAAAATAAAAAAAAAAATCAAAATCTTGGTCGAAACCAAGACGTATCGGCTGAAACTCAATACGGATATGAGATACCGATATGTATCGGTTTGGCCGAAAACCAACACGTATCGGCCGATTTTTTATATCTTGCTCATGGGTGTCCTTTTGATTTTTTTTTTCCTTCTAAAATTTGAATATTGTGTGCGCAATCACCTGCGATCAAACAAGATTTTTCTTTATTATTTTTCTCGAAATATAATAGTCGGTATTTTTTTTTTTTGCCTAACATCTTACCCAAAATAAGGTTGCTATTTTGTTAGAATGAAGAAAAAAAAATTATTTTATTTTTTTGCCTAAAATCATACCCAAAATAAGGCTGCTAGTAGATTTTTCTTAATAGTCGTTATTTTTTTTTTTTTGCCTAACATCTTACCCAAAATAACGTTGCTATTTTGTTAGAATGAAGAAAAAATTTATTTTATTTTTTTTGCCTAAAATCATACCCAAAATAAGGCTGCTAGTTTGTTGGAAGGAAGAAGAGAAATTTGGAGACGGTTGGATATCTCCTTTCTCTCTCCTCCACATCAGATGCTCTCTCTTACTCATTAATGCTTGTGAGAGAAATTAAGGATACCTCTATTCGAGGAGAGAGAAGCTAACAAATAAAATCTGATTTCTCTCACAAGCAGTTATTGGTTTCCACGATTAACCCAACGTCATATCTCTTCTCTTTTGAATGGTAAGAGATAAAAATAGAACCCATTTAGGGTCCTACTTGGTAGGACCTGACCAAACCCCATTTACACCGACTCCTATCTGTGTGTGTCAGTATCAACATTAAAGACCATTAAATAAGACTTTTGGTCTTACACCAATAAAACTTTGTTTTTAATCTTTTTTCTTTTTTTTGATAGGAAACTCTAATGTTATTCTGCATGGCACATTTCTTATCAATTTAAACGTTCCTCATCAGTTCTTTTTTTTTCGATTTTCCAAACTGAAACCAAAACCAAAACCGGAAAAAACTGGTTTGGTTCGGTCTCGGGATTTTATGTATTTTTAAATCCATTTTTTCAGTTTTTTGTTTTGTTTGATTTTTTTTTTCAGTTTGTCCCACTTTTTTCTGTTTTTTAATCGTACCGAATCAGTTTTCAGTTTCCAAAACCAAACCAAACTGGAATGATTTGGTTCAATTCCATTCTTAATCGGTTTCAATCCCGTTCGAACTAGTTCAGTTGGACCGGTTTCCGGGTCAAAACCTGCACCTCCCCCAGCCATTCAATCTATGAGATAACACTTCAATAGCTTGGATTGGCTACCCTTCCCTTACCAAGAGGCCAAATGGTCAAGTATTTTGGAAGGGCCCATATATTTAAAAGCATACAATCGGTGACGGTACACTTTTGACCTTCCGATTTAGTGCTTAACAATATCTGCCTATTTTCCAATGTTGACCTGGAGAGATTGATCCGCCAACTCTAAAATATCTGCCTATTTTCCAATGTTGACCTGGAGAGATTTTGCCTAAAATCTTGCCCAAAATAAGGTTGTTATTTCGTTGGAATGAAGAAGAAAATTTTAATTTATTTATTTTTACTTAAAATCTTACTCAAAATAAAACTGATATTTTGCTTAAAATCTACTGTATGGAAGATTGGGACGAAAAGTGTTCTGCATCGTCCAATTCAAGGCAGTCAACGATTTAACGGTGGAAATCACAATGGGAGATCTAGGGCCGTTAAATATCAAGATCTATTCATTGAAGATTGGGATCAAAATTATCTCGATCGCATGATTCAAAGCAATCAACGGTTGTAACGGTGGTAAGTGGTAACCCTAGAATTTTCGGCTGCAAATATGGGTATCTATAAAAAAATGATTATTAGATTTAGAGGTACCTGAAGTGGATTTAACTGCTCTTCAAGAGTGCAAGATGTCACTCACAGAATCACTATAAAAAACTACGCCCAAAAGGAAATTAAGTACACTTTGAGCCTTTGAGGACTTGGTGGCTGCAACGTTGCATTGGACATCGATGCAGTGAATTTAGATAGCAAGAAATAGAGAAAAAAAATAAAACCAAAAGGCTTTAAGCAAATAAAAACAGCATTGATATGAACCAAACCTCAATTTGTGGATTGAAACTTGAAAGAAGAAGAAAAAAAATAGATGGGGGCTATCAGCTATCAAGCTATAGACGACGTTGGAGTCGCTGGAGCCTGGAGGATGAAGCCGGGAGAGAGGCGAGGGTTTAGAAAGAGGCGCTGGACTGATGGAGATCGGCCGATCGGGTTTAGAAAGAGGCGCAGGCGCTGGAGGAGAGAGTTTAGGAAGAAGAGGGTTTAGAAAAGATACGATTTAGTAGATTTAGAAAGGGGCCCTTTTAAATACATATATAGTGTTTTTAAACATAGATTTTAAACGACTTTTTTTTTTGGGGGGGCCCCTAAAAATTGGGGGCCCAAGGCAGCCGCCTGGCTAGCCTTGGTCCAGGGCCGGCCCTGATGGGAGATCCAGGGCCGTTAAATATCAAGATCTATTCATTAAAGATTGGGATCAAAATTATCTCGATCGCATGATTCAAAGCAATTTGAATCATGCGATCGAGATAATTTTAATTTAGAGGTAAGTGGTAACCCTAGAATTTTCGGCTGCAAATATGGGTATCTATAAAAAAAATGGTTATTAGATTTAGAGGTACCTGATGTGGATTTAACTGCTCTTCAAGAGTTAAAGATGTCAATCACAGAATCACTATAAAAAATTACGCCCAAAAGGAAATTAAGTACACTTTGAGCCTTTGAGGACTTGGTGGCTGCAACGTTGCATTGGACATCGATGCAGTGAATTTAGATAGCAAGAAATAGAGAAAAAAAATAAAACCAAAAGGCTTTAAGCAAATAAAAACAGCATTGATATGAACCAAACCTCAATTTGTGGATTGAAACTTGAAAGAAGAAGAAAAAAAATAGATGGGGGCTATCAGCTATCAAGCTATAGACGACGTTGGAGTCGCTGGAGCCTGGAGGATGAAGCCGGGAGAGAGGCGAGGGTTTAGAAAGAGGCGCTGGACTGATGGAGATCGGCCGATCGGGTTTAGAAAGAGGCGTGGGCGCTGGAGGAGAGGGTTTAGGAAGAAGAGGGTTTAGAAAAGATACGGTTTAGTAGATTTAGAAAGGGGCCCTTTTAAATACATATATAGTGTTTTTAAATATAAATTTTAAAAGACTTTTTTTTGGGGGGGGGGGGGGCCTGAAAATCGGGGGCCCAAGGCAGCCGCCTGGCTAGCCTTGGTCCAGGGCCGGCCCCTGCATCTACAAGTAAAAAGCTGCACGCCTCTATGATTCCTAATATACTCCTGTGATCAAAACCCATAAATATGTATATAGTTTCTCCTGTAATATAAATTTACATATAATAATTATAAACTAAACTCAAATTATAAATAAAAACCATTATGTAAGCTTACCTCTCGGTACTCCACATCCATTTGTGTTTGAAAAAATCACCCTTAAATACTTCACAATCTCTGCAATAATGGATGAAAAAAGCATTAACAGAACTCAATAATTACAAAATAAATAAATAAATTGGATCAGAATCGTGTGTTGAAGAAGTACCATGAAATCAATGTCTTTGTTTTCTATGAAACATATTTAGAGAGAGAATCTTCTGCTCTAGTTTTTTTTTTAATATGTTAGTAATTTAGTATATATTGTAGTAATTTTTTTAAAAAATATTAAATATTTTTTTTTTTTTTTTTTAATCCCCCAAAACTGTGCTAAATTTTTTCAGAAAGGTACCGAAATTAATCCGAAATTTACCGAAAGGATCCCCCACCGAAATTAATCCGAAATGTACCGAAAGGTCCCCCACCGAAATTAATCCGAAATGTACCAAAAGGATCCCCCACCGAAAAATTACGAAATTTGTCACTATAGCCACAACTACTCAACTAGTCAACTAGTTTTATAGATTTTTTTTAAAGAGATAAATGCTAGCACATATACTAATTTTTGCAAGTCGAGAATTAATTACAGAGCATAATGTAACATGGATTTTAGATCTTAAATAAATTCATTAAGATAAAATACTAGCAAGAAATCAAGTAGCTTGAATTCAAGAACGGCCAAGATGAAAATATACACAAAATTTTTGCTCGAAAATACACTAAAATTACCTTCGATTTAATGCGATCGACCGAAATTTTCGCTCAAATCGGGTTGCATGATCCGAGTATTCGACAAATCCGATTTGTTGAAAATCTACAAAAGAAAATTTTTAAATACAATCAATATTTTAGCAATAAAACCCTAAATTTAAGAAAAATAAAACCCTAAATCTAATGAAAATTTGAAATGAAATCTAAATCCTAAATCAATTAAAAAAAACCTAAATCTAGTCACTAGTGAGAGAGATAAGAAGAAGAAGAAAAAAAACCCTAAATCTATTGAGTAAAAGAAAAAGGAAGTATAAGAAAGGGGGCTTACCAAAGGGTCACCGACGGGAGTGCTCAAGAGGAGGAGCCGAGAAGGCAGCCGGCAGGGAAGGCGTCGGTCGTCGGGTTCAGTGGCTTCAGCTATTCGCTGTGGTCGGTCATCAGTGGTCCTGTGGCTGTGGAGACTGTGGAGAGGAGAAATGAGAGAGAGAGAGAGAGAGAGAGAGAGAGAGAGGGAGAGAGGCGTTGGAAAGTGGAAGGAAATTGGGGGCCCTTTTATTGCTTTATAATTTTTTTTTTTTTTTTTTTAAACCTACTTTATATTATGGAAAACAGATTTGGGGGCCCAAGGCAGCCGCCTTGGTGGCCTGGTCCAGGGCCGGCCCTTGTCTTCACTAGCTTGGATTGGCTACCCTTCCCTTACCAAGAGGCCAAATGGTCAAGCATTTTGGAGGGGCCCAGATATTTATGAGCATACAATCGGTGACAGTACAGTTTTGACCATCCGATTTAGTGCTTAACAATATCTGCCTATTTTCCAATGCTGACCTGGAGAGATTGATCCGCCAACTCTAAAACGTGGTTCAATCAGTTTTAGAACCGTCTGAAGCAATGGAATCTTGACTTTTATCTTTTTTACTTTACATTATCTTTTGGAAATTGTGCATCCAACCATTCTAAAATTGGTTGACTCACATGTTAGTTCAACCGGTCTGACCAAAGTCGGTTGAACTCTAAAATGTGGTTCACTCAATTTTAAAATAGTTAGATGTATGGTTTCCAAGTTAATATAATGTGAAAAAGAAAAGATAAAAGTTAATATTCCATCCACATTTTAGAGTTCAACCCAAGGATCAAAATTTCGGCCGAAACGATCGAACTGCCGGCTGAAATTATCGGTTTCGGTCCCCACCGAAATGAAAATTTGGGACCAAAATTTTGGTCATCAAATGTATGGGATTGAAATTATCGGCCAAAATTCAAATTTTTGGTCAAAATTTCGGTCCAAAATTTCGATTTCGGTCCCTTCCAAAATCGAAACGAAACCGAAATTTTGTTTATTGATTCAACCAGTTGGACTCTAAAATGGCAGAGTTGATATTATGTGCCCAACCCGCACACAGGTGCATGCCAATGGATCGGATTGGATCGGGCCGGGCCAAAATTTTGGCTAGCCAGCGTGCCAACGGTAATATGCCAGACCCAATTAGACCCCATTTGATGGTGCACCACGACCTGACCCGTCAAGGATAAATGCCTGTCCCGACCTGAAAAATCAACCCGGGCGGCCTCCCATCCCTAGTCACAAAATTAATTACCCAAAAAAACAAAAAAACTACTCGCACAATTTGCCAAATGTGTGAATGAAACATGAATATTCCACAATTTCTTCAAAAATTTGTGCACTTTCATAAAATTCACGAAATGTTTTGCATATTATTTGCAAATATTTTGTGACTTTTGAAATAAATCATAACTTTTAAAATATATATTTTTTCATTTTAGCATTGTTTTTTCTTCAATTTTTTCCCTAACTAGTCAAATTTTGCCGAATTATTGAACAACTCCAACTTGGTAACTATGCTCCCAACATAACCTGACCTAGTTCAAAATCCCCGAGAAATACCATACCATTCAACAGATGCTTACGTGACACAATATAAGTGGGTGCCACAACGTCCATTGCTCGCCCACAGCGCTTGCATTGCGCCACATCAGCAGTCCGTTGAATGGTCTGCCGTTCCCGTCCGCCATATAACATTGTCCTATGCAATGCATATAGAATATCGGGTTCACTCCACCCTAACCTACCCGACCTGCCCTATGAAGGTCGGATAAGATGCTTCTTGCCCGACCAACAGGGCCGAAAGTGCAAATTATAGGGGACCTAATACCAACTCAACCCTAAAACCCTTAGCGCTCTCTCTCTCTCTCTCTCTCTCTGAAAGTGCCTCTTTTAGGAAACCCTAAATCCTTCTTCAACCTCTTTCTCTCTCTCTCTCTCTCTGAAAGTGCCTCTTTCAGGAAACCCTAAATTATAGATTGAAAAGGTAGGATCAACATTAGCTTGATGCGATGGCTCATTTTCGCAATGTAAGAAACAATTTCTTTCTCTATATTGTCAATTATAATATTTAATTTTGTGGTTATGTGCATTTAGTCTATTGTTGAAACTCATTTATTTTTGTTTTGATCGGTGAAACTAAAGAAGAAGAAGATGTTTATTAAACCAGTAATTAAAAAGCCGAATGTTGATCATGTCACGGGAGATAAGATCCCAAAAAGCTTTGTCTTTTCAAGGGGGAAGCTGCCGGCTTCTCTAAAGCAGTTGCAATTGGACATATGCAAATTGATGCTCCCACATACTGCTCTCAAATTAAAGGTACTAGTATATCTATATATATATATATATATATATAACTTTTTCTATGTACCAATGTCTTTTATATTGTTATGTTTTTATTCTTTTAGTTACACAATGACAATATTTCATGAAAAATACCTAGATGTTCGTTCCCATTTTGTCGTGGTGTTCAAAAACATGAAGCATGACTGAGAACTTGAAGGAAACGCAGGTGTGGGAAACAGTTATTCTAAAGAAACAAAACTGCTTAGATCGAATGATTTGAATCATCTTATGACAACGAAGTTTGTGCTGAGTTCTAAGAAGCACAGATACGGTTATGGGACTTAGGTACGATACGGGTATGGCGATATGATAATTTTCCAAAGACCAAGAAGGGGGTGGGGGGCGGGGGATACGTGTATATAGAAATTATTATTTTTAAAATATTTTTAGGTATATTTTAGGTTGGTAAACATGAGAAAACGAAAAAAACTTATAAAGACTAATTTTGAATTGGTTGGCTGCACATTGGTAGGCTCCTTCAAATTCGTATTCTTCTTCTTTTCTGACAAACCCAAATCTCAAACTCTTCTTCTTTGTTTTTTTTTACAGACGACCATGATACACATGTAACTGTATCCATCAAGTATACGATACAGATACGTTGCAAAAAATGGAGTATCCGTGCTTCCTTGGCCGAGTCCCTTTCAGATGATGGCCTGCCACTTTGACCATTTTGGTTTGTGAGGTGTGTGCCACATTTACAATTTTGGTGGCCAGTGCACCTAATCCCATCTCTTTGCCAAAATTTGGCTGATTCCCCAAGTGATGACATTGTAATCTTCTCAACTGAGTTGGTCTAAGAAATTATGACCCTAGTTTCCTAGTTCAGTATAGGGGTGTCAATGTGGTGGGTTGCATTTAGACCAGTTTAGGGGCATCCTGAGCCTGTCCTCAGCTTGATATGGGCTAGGCATTCAAGGATCAAACCTAGCTATAATTGTGAATAGGAAGCTCATGCTTTGTCTTGGCTCGAATCGAGTTTCATGTTTGACTATTATAGGCAAAGGATTTTAGTGTTTTGTATCAATCAACAAATTTCAATTGGGAAATTAAGTTTTGGAACTCTTAAAACTCTTAAAATTGTTAGTTCTTTCAGTTAAAAACTAGTGTAGATGCATGACTTTGACTTTATGTGATTACCCAAGACCAGATATTGTGAATAAACTCAATTCTGTTTTTTTTTTTGCGTAGATTTTGAACAGGGGATGGGTCAATACTATTATTTTGGCTTGAATTTTGGTCTTGAATTGAACCACTTTTCATTGATTTCTATTCTCTTTCAAATTGGCACAAAGCAATATATTCTAGTGAGGGATTGCGTCAATTGGATAAACAAAGGTTTTGGTTGCTATGTTTATAGAGGATTGCTTGACAAGGAATGAATGTTGTTTTTGGCGTCACTTGAGAAGCTGATGTTGGTGTAATTCCTTTGTCCTTGAAGAACCAGCGGTGTTGGAGTCCCGAGAGTAATGGCTTGATTTGGTTGCAATTTTTTTTCAATATATTTTATCCTTGGCCTTTGCTTGCCATTGATCACTTTCAAAGAGTGTGGAAGATTCCGGCTCCCCTTACGGTGATCGCATTTTGTCGGATGAATATTTGTGATAAGTTTCTCTCACATGTGACTCTTACACTGGGGCAAAACAATTTCTTGGTGATCTATGTTTTACAACCAAGTGGAGGAGATTGTGAATACTCAATTCTCCATTGCTCGGTTGCATAGCAGACATGGATGCTTTTTTCTTAGTCTCGTTTGAGTGGATAGGGTCCTAGTTGTAGGAAGCTTCTAATTAGTGAGCCACTCCTGCTTCGGAATCTCACTCCCGCACCTCCTTCCAACCATTAAATAGTGTACTTTTAAGCTTTTGATGACACTCTAGCTCCCAACTTACCACACGCTTCATACCGCTTTCAGTATCTAAGGATTGGGTCATGCTAGGGAAGATTGATCTTTTGGTGTTGTGGTCCTTCGGGTCTTCCCCTCAACTGGGCAATTAATGAAGAAGTTAGTCGTGGTGGTGATGATGATCATTATCATAGCCTTATCTCACCTGTCCAGGGTCGGCTTTGTGAGTCCTATTTCTCCACTCGTTTATGATAACCACTAAGCTCTCTACAACTTATCAATCCTTCATATCCCTTCTCATGGCTTGCATCCAGGTCTTCACCGGCCTTCCTCTTCTCATATGTCATTGTACTTGTAGGGTTTCAACCCTTCATAAAGGGTTTGCTTCTAGCCTCTGATGAACATTTCCAAACCACTCAGCGACACTCAGTAATTTTTTTTATTATATTTGCCACTCTCAAATTTTCTCTTATGTACTCATTTCAGTAATTTTTTTCATATTCTATCCTTTCATATTACTCCACACATCAATCTTAACATACGCATCCTGGCCACATATACTCTATCTTCTTCTCATTTTTTTATAACCCAACATTCTGCACCATATAATACGGCAGGTCTAACCGCAATTTATAAAAACGTCCCTTCAATCTAAGTGGAACTCTTCGGTCTCACAAGACCCCGCTAGCTTTCCTCCATTTCATCGAACCTGCATTAATCCTATTTCAGACACCCTCTTCAAATCCACCATCTAATTATAAAGTAGAGCCTAAGTAGCGAAATCTATGACAATATGGCACTGAATAATATTCAATTTTAACTAACTCATCCTCTAAACTATCGTGGTGATGATCATTTGGCGTATTTGGAAGCACTGAAACTAGAAAAAATTTGATGGTAAAGAGTCAAATGTTCTAGTTTTCGGAGCCGTATGAGAAACACCATGATATCTGTGGTAAGAAAAGAATTACATGGTTCTTTAAAGGTTAATTGTGAGATGGAGAGGTTCTTGACGGTCATGGGTTGAACTTATCAAGGTTCGGAGTAGTGGGCTCCCTCCTTTGAGTCAAGGAGACTTTGATGGAAGCATTGTAAACAATTCAATTGGTATTGCAAACTCCAACTCGTAGGAAATTTGGGCACTTTTACGAGGACTACACTCATCCACAAGGTCCTTAATTTTTTGCTCGTGGTGGAAGGTCGCTCCCCCATTGTTTTCACTAGTTGATGGAGGATGCCCATCTGCTTTTGAGAGGGGAGGAGTGATTTTAAGTTGCTGTCATATGATTCCTTAAGTGATCATATCAGTTACTCCTCTTATGTGTCGCTTAAGGCACTTCACATGAGGTTTTTAAGTGATCTAATCGTATCTTTGTCAGCCCATTAAAAGGCCCAATCCCAAATGTTTATGAGGCCTTTTAATTAGGCCGGCAAGCAGCGCATAATTTTATTTCTTTAAGCCTTATTACTTTTCAGGATTGCAACTTGTTGAGAAACAGTGTTGGATTGGTAAACCACTTCAAAAAATTTATACTATTGTGTATCTAAATATAAAAGGAGTCACATCAGTAAACAATTTCAAATTTTTTATGCTATCATCTTTATTTTTCTTAGTTTTTTTATTTTGTTTGGATTTTTATGGGTAAGCTGAGATTGAACTTGTGACCTCAAGTTTGCAATTTTGTCAACCTTCCGATTGAGTTTTTATGATGTTATCTATTTAGCTAACTAAATGATTTCATTATTTGGTTTACCATGGCAGGAAAAGAAACGGAATAATCTCAAGGACTTTTTGAATGTTGCAGGGCCCATGGGTGTCACACATTTTCTAATTCTATCAAAGACAGAAAGTGCACCCTATTTGAGGGTTGCTAGGACCCCTCAGGGCCCTACTCTTACGTTCAAAATTAATGAGTACTCATTGGCTATTGATGTGGCTCGATCCCAATCTCGTCCAAGATGTCCTCCATACCTTTTCAAAAATTCCCCTCTGGTAAACTTCTAGCAGAAAATCTTCCTATGAATTATGAAATTACTTTTCTGTCATTCTTTGCTTAAATCATGGTGGTTTTTAACTTCATTATGGTCTTCCATATCTCAGTCTATTGCATTTAATGTTCTCCAGTTTTTTTTTTTCAAGTAAATTATTTAGTTACATAATGTCCAAATGTTAGCATGGTATCAAAACCCGGCCGATACCGATATGTATCAGCGATACATATCGGTTTCGTCGAGAACCGATACCGATACTGCCTCGGAATCGGCCGATATTGACCGATACAAAATAATTTTTTTCTGTTGTTCAAAATTTTTTTGGCCGATACGGTATCGGTGATACCATATCCGTATCGGCCGATACCTATCAGTCCAAGATGGAGTGATACCGATACTGAGTTTGATACCTTGATTTTTAGAATGCAATTTGCTCTCGATATTATTACATATTTTTTTGTTGGTGCTGAATGCTGATAGTGGAAACATTCCTGGCAGATTGTCCTTTCTGGTTTTGGGACTGGAGATCAATGATCAGCTGGAAAAACAGGCACTTGATTGTATCCCGAATATCCATCAAGAAAACAGTAAAACTCTTGCCCTGCTAACTTCTCAAGGATTTGATCGATGAATGGAAGGGGAAAATGATCTTTTCTCGTTGCCGTGTTCAATTTTCTATAATCAATGCAGACACGCCACCCAGTAGTTTCACGAGTGGGCACCAATTCTCCCTCCGTAGTTTCTTTCACAGTGATTCCAGACTTTTTCGGAACAATTTGTACTGGACTGACCCATTCACTATCAAAGATCAGATAGATGATTCCAGCATCGAGGAGTTTAATAACTTCTTTTAAAATGACTTCTTGCATGTTCGGATTAAGTCGCCTCTGCGGTTCCCTCGATGGTTTACTCTCATCTTCCAGATGTATTTTGTGCATACATACTGATGGGCCAATTCCTTTGAGATAAGCTAAGGTCCATCCGATGGCCTCCCTGTGCTCTTTCAGCACCTTCAACAAATCATTCTCTTGTTCTTCTGATAATGTGGATGAAATTATCACAGGAAGTGTTTCTTGAGGTCCCAGAAAAGCATATTTGAGGGATTCAGGCAGCTGTTTCAATTCCAAAATTGATGGCTGCTCAATTGACGGAGTCAGCTCATCCTGTACCTCAACAGGTAATGGTTCTACCTTAGTAACAACTTCACATAAGTTATCATCTTGACATGATGAACTAGACTTTTTCTCTTCTGGTTGCTTCCTTTCAAGCCCTTTGTCCTCATAGATGGCCAACAAAGCAGTTTCAAATTCTTCTTTGGTGAACATTGATGGTAATGCTTCATCCACTACTTCGTCCATCTGATCGATGTAAAAACATTCGACCTCATCCTCGTTAGGGAAATGGTTCATCGCATGGAATATGTTCAATCTAACCTTCATGTTTCCAAAAGAAACGTCCATGACTCCCGTGTGACAATTAATGCAAGCGTTGGCAGTGGCAAGAAACGGACTTCCAAGGATGATGGGGACTTGATTTATTGACTTAACAGGTGGTTCCATGTCTAAAACAACGAAGTCCACTGGAAAGACAAACTTGTCTATTCCAACCAAAACATCCTCAATAATACCCTTAGGTCTTCTTTCTGACCTATCTGCCAGTTAGAGTTTGACCGTCGTGGGTTTCAATTCACCCAATCCGAGTTTCTCATACATTGAATATGGGATTAGATTAACACTTGCCCCCAAATTCAATAACGCCTTTCCAACTGGTTGCCCACCAATAACACATGGAACAGTAGGAACTCCAGGATCTTTCAGTTTCTGTGGGGCTTCCAATTGCAATAGTGAACTAACCTGGTTAGTCAGGAACACTTTCTTTGAAACATGAGTACGCGCCTTTCTCTTACGAGTGCACAAATCCTTGAAAAACTTGGCGTACTCAGGAACTTATTTGATTGTCTCAAGTAATGGAAGGTTTATCTTTACTTGCTTGAATGTTTCAAAGATTTCTTCCATTTTCGCCGGTCCCTTGCCCATTTTGGATGGAGGAGTTAGGCACTCAGGGAATGGTGCTTTAGGGACATAAGGTGCAGATTCAAGTTCCGATTCTTTTTCACGTCCTTGTTGGACAGTTGGAGGAGACTCTTCCTCTATTACTTTTTCTTTTCATTTATCTCCTCTTTGCTCTTTCTCTTTCTCTTTTCCTCTTTGTTTCTCTTGTCTTCTCTCTGACTCTTTTTCTTGCTCTTTCTCTGCTTCTCTTTCTTCATCAGCTTCTACAGGCATCTCCACTCGATTATCAACCTCTCGTCCACTTCTCAACACTGTAACAACTTTCAATTATTGACTATTCGATGGTCCTTCATCAGGTGGTTCTTGGCCTCGAGGATTGTTGATGGGTTGGCTGGGAAGCCTACCTTCCTCTCGTTGACTCAGTTGATTGGCCAATTGACTGACTTGGTCCAATATCATCTGTTGAAAAGATTGCATGCTTTGCATCATCTTCTCTTCCAGATCAGAATCTTTCGAAGTGCTGGTATGAGATTGATTAAGATTCTGATTGAAATTCTGATTTTTTCGGAAGTTAGAATTTGGATGATAATACGGAGCATTCTGCTGGAAATTGGAATTCTGTTGGAAATTAGAATTCTGCTGGAAATTCTGTTGTGGACGAAAGTTTTATTGTCCACCCATTGTGTTAGCTCTGTACTACTGGTACCTGACCAGTTTGGTTCGATCCACCCCATCCTAAGTTGGGGTGATTTTTCCATTCCGGATTGTAGGTATTTGAGTACATGTTTCTACCTTGCTGCTGATAAGATTGAGTCACATTCACCTGCACTTGAGGAGTAGGTTCATCAGGGAGGAATGATAAGGTAGTAGGGCACTCATTAGCCATGTGACCTGGATGGTCACAAATTGAACACACAGTGGGGGTGACAGGAGCTTTAGCTTGCTTGGTCGCAGCTAACAACATGTTCATTTGCTTGGACAATATATCAACCTTTGTCGATAGATCAGAGGTATTATTGTTGACATCATACAATCCATCTTTTATTAACACATGAGATTTAGGTGCAAGGTCCAAGTTAGTTCGCCCCAGTGTCTCACTTTGTATCATAGTTTGATATAACTTCTTAAACAGTGCCCACAATTCGTCAGCTTCTTTTGTGGCACATGATCCATCGCAAGATGCATCAACCATGCATTTCTCTTCTGGAATCAGTCAATTGTAAAAACTTTGGACTTGTTGCCACCTTGGAACTTGATGGTTTGGGCAACTTTTGATTAATTCCTTAAAACGTTCCCAACATTCATGGAATGTTTCTGTAGGTTTTTGGGAAAAGAATTGAATCTTCTGACGCAACTCAATGGCTTTAGTCATGGGAAAATATTTTTTAAGAAATTGACGATGTAGCTCTGCCCAACTCTGGACAGATTGTGGTTCTAAGGAATAGAACCACGTTTTTGCCTTATCTCTTAAAGAGAAAGGGAAGAGTCGGAACTTAGCGATCTCATTAGTGACATTGTGGACTCTGAACATTTTGCATACCCCAGTGAATTCATTTAGATGAATATGCGGATTTTCATTTGCTAATCCATGAAAAATTGGTAGCATTTGAATCATTGCAGATTTGAATTCATAGTGGTTCCCTAGAATGGGAGCATGCATGATACATTCCTGATCCTCGTAAAAACCAAGATCATTATAATATTCCAATGTTCTAGGGCCTTCATCATAATTATTGTTCCCATTATGTTCATTATTGGCATTCCCATTATTGTTATTCTCATTTCTCTCTTGCCTTTGGTCTGCCATGGTCTTAGTTTGATGATACTGATTCCTCTGGATTCTACGATTCTCTCTACAAGATCTTTCGATCCCAAGATTAAATGGTTGCAGATGTGGGTGATGAGATCGAGTAAAGCTCATGCACCAACACTCACAACAAGGAATGATGAATTCACAACAAACCCCCAAAAAATAGAATCAATCGATTGAAGCAAAGGTTTCAATCGATTGACATAAAGCACACACAAATTTCAAACAAATGACTTTATCAGTCAATAGATTGAGGAACTGCTCTCAATCGATTGAGGTTCAAAAGTCAAAGGTAGTCAGCACAGATTTTGCCGCTAAGATGGCAAACAACAGAGCTCTTGTCAATCGATTGACAGAGGAGTGTCAATTGATTGAAGGAAACCTGGAAATTCACAGAGAATGATATCTCAGTCTGAATCGATTGACAAAGGAGTGTTCAATCGATTGAGTCTATGATAAGGAGTGGCCAATATCAGAAGAAAAGAAAAGAAAAACAAAATAAAATTTTATTTTATTATTTATTATATATATATTTTTTAAAATTCGAATTTCAAAAATAAAAATTAGATTCGAAAATTAAAATTTAAAATTTAAATTTCAAAATTCAAAATCCACAATTAAAAATTAAAAATTCAAATTTTAAAACCTAAAGGCAATCCTACAAAATCCTATAAGATCTTACCTAAAAGAGAAAAAGAAGGGAGAAAATAAAAAGATTCCTAAAAATCCTAAAACAAAAGTCCACAAAAGTTAATAACTAAATTTAGAAAATCCTAAAAATATCTAAAAGAGGAAAATATGGAAAAAGAGTCCTGCTAAATCTAAAATAAGAAATTCTAAAAATATCTATTTCCTAAAAGGACTCCACAAAATCTTACCTAAGAGAAGGAAATAAGGGAAAGAAGATTTCAAAAATCAAAATACTAATTTAAAAATAAATAAAAATAAATAAAAAAATTTCAATACTACTCACAACTGTCAACCGATTGACTTTTTCATGTCAATCTATTAACAAGGCAGTGCTTTCAAACGCAGCACACAGTCGATCGATTGAGAAGAATGTCTCAATCGATTGACTGTGAAATAAACACTAAATCTCTTTCCGAATTAATAAAAATTTCGCCAATTTCCCCGGCAGCAGCGCCAAAAACTTGATCAAGAGAAAACAACATTCACGTGTCCTTATGGTACGTTTGCATATCGCAAAATGCCATTCGGCCTATGTTATGCTCTGGCCACGTTCCAACAATGTATGTTAGCCATATTTTCGGATATGATCGACAAATTCATCGAAGTCTTCATGGACGACTTCTCGATTTTTGGGAAAACGTTTGATTCTTGTTTGAATCATCTTTCACAAGTGCTGCAACGTTGTGTGGAATTCAAACTTGTTCTTTGCTAGGAGAAGAGCCATTTCATGGTTCAACAAGGGATTGTATTGGGGCATATCGTTTCAAAGAAAGGAATTGAAGTCGACAAGGCGAAGGTCGACTTAATTACAAATTTGCCACCACCGAAGAGTGTTCGACAAATTCGATTATTTTTGGGTCATGCTGGATTTTATAGGCGATTCATTAAGGATTTAGCAAGGTAGCTAAACCATTGTATACCTTGCTTGGCAAAGATGTTCCTTTTGACTTCGATGAGGATTGCACGAAAGCATTTCTGAAATTGCGCGAGCTCTTATCAAATGCACCGATAATCCAAGCACCGGATTATTCTTTACCATTCGAACTCATGTGCGATGCATTTGGTTATGCAATCAGAGCTGTCTTAGGGCAAATGGTGAATAAATTACCTCACGTAATTTATTATGCTAGCAAGATATTGATTGATGCACAACTCAATTACACCACCACCGAGAAAGAATTATTAGCTGTGGTGTATGCTCTGGACAAATTCCGTTCCTATTTGCTTGGATCGAAAATACTGGTCTTTTCAGACCACTCTGCATTGAAATATTTGTTAGCAAAGAAGGACATGAAACCGAGGCTGATCCGATGGATCTTGCTTCTCCAAGAGTTTAATTTTGAGATTAAAGATAAAAAGGGGGTCGAGAACGTAGTGGCTGATCATTTGTCAAGAATTCTGCCTGAAGAATCATCGATATCTGAGACTATCCGTGACACTTTTCCGGATGAACAATTGATGGCAATAGGTGCTGCCACTACAAAAGTTCCTTGGTTCTCTAATATTGTGAATTATCTGGTAACTGGCAGAATCCCTACCCAATGGGGAAAAAATGATAAAAATTTGTTCTTCTCACAAATAAAATACTATTTTTGGGATGAGCCACAACTGTTTAAAGTTTGTTCAGATCAGGTTATCAGGAGATGTGTGCCTGAAGAAGAACAATTGAGTGCTATTAACTTTTGCCATGCTGGAGCCTGTGGAGGCAATTTCAGAGGACAGAAGGCCGCACAGAAAATCCTTCAAAGCGGATTCTACTGGCCCTCCATCTTTCGTAACGCTACTCAATTTTGCAAAGAATGCCAACGATGTCAACAGCTGGGCAATATTTCACGACGAAATATGATGCCCCTTAATCTGATTCTGATCGTCGAAATTTTTTATGTTTGGGGGATAGACTTTATGGGTCCTTTTCCCCCATCTTTCGAGTATTCATATATTCTTGTGGCTGTTGACTATGTCTCCAAATGGATAGAAGCTATGGCAACCCGCTCGAATGACCACAAGGTGGTGGTCAAATTTTTGAAAGAAAATATCTTTAACAGATTCGATTCGGGATCCCACGTGCGATCATTAGTGATGGTGGTTCGCACTTTTGCAACAACAGATTCGATTCGGGATCCCACGTGCGATCATTAGTGATGGTGGTTCGCACTTTTGCAACTGCCATTTTGCTACTTTAATGAAGAAATGCGGGGTCACCCACAAGGTGGCAACCCCGTATCATCCACAAACTAGTGGTCAGGTGGAAGTGTCCAATCGGAAAGACAAAAAAATTTTAAAAAGGACGGTGCGACCTGACAGAAGAGATTGGTCGAATCGCCTATCTGATGCTCTTTGGGCATATCGCACGACATTCAAGACCCCGATTGGAATGTCACCGTTTCGGATTGTCTATGGGAAGGCATGCCACCTCCCAGTGGAACTAGAGCATAAGGCATTTTGGGCCATCAAACGATTTAATTTCAATATGAGAGAGGCAGGATCCACTCGTCGTCTTCAGCTGAATGAATTAGAAGAGCTACGCTACGATGCGTATGAGAATTTGTGGTTGTATAAGGAAAGGTACAAGAAGTTGCATGATGAGTCAATTTTGCGGAAGGATTTTTACATTGGGTAAAAAGTTTGGCTGTTCAACTCCAGACTCAAACTTCATACTGGGAAACTGAAATCTAGATGGGAAGGCCCCTTCCAGGTCGTTTCTACTTCTGTGCACGGTGCAATTGAGATTCGAAGCCTTACAGACAATCGAGTTTTTAAAGTGAATGGGCAACGACTCAAGCTAATGATCGAGCCAATGACCGAAATGCGAATTGAGGCGATGTCCCTCAGTGACCCGAGCAATTAAATCAATGCAGAGGTCGAGCTGTCAACATTTAAACTCAGCGTTTCCTGGGAGGCAACCCAGTGTGATTTATTTTCGTTTTTGTTTTTGTTTTTGTCTTTGTTAGAATTGAGTGTTTCTCAATCGATTGACTGTCAAACAGTCAATCGATTGACATATGTCCCTCAATTGATTGACATTTCCCTGTCAATCGATTGAGAATTCAAGCATCATCATCATTTTCTTCCTACTATGTCAATCGATTGAGAATCTTGTGTCGATCGATTGACAACACATAGGGTTTTAAGCAGTTTTTAGAATTTGAGGCGCCATCTGACACATCTTGTCGTGGCAGCTAACTTTCAGGGCACGTTTGTGTCAATCGATTGAGACTAACCCCTCAATCGATTGACTTGATTGGGTATTAACTGCGCCCGTTTCCAAGGCACCTAACCGGTGCGACTTTTCAAAAAAGTGTTGCTCTCAATCGATTGACAGAGCTTTGTCAATCAATTGACATTGAATGAGGAGAAGTGGAGTACGCCACGTCTCGCGCGCATGCCTGATGACCTTCCAACTTCGCGCGACGTGGGCAAACCAACCCTCCTCAATCAATTGAGAATTCATTCTCAATTGATTGAGGTCTAAATTATATATGTGGGGTCACAACCCGTGGCTCCTTCATTCCGCCTCCTCTCAAAACCAATCCGAACCAAGCTTCCTTTATTCTCCTCGTACGCGATCAAATGGCAACGCCGGGCCCACCATTCTTTTGTCCTCCACATCCCGCCAACGATTCGATGCGCATCCCTAATGAAGAGTATATCGATCGCCAGTTCCAAACGGAAAACTTCTTTGACCTCACCAAATACCGTCGCCAAGAGGAATGTGCTCACTCGATCAAATTTATCGAGGCGTTGCGTTTGGAAATGTTGCTCACCCCTCCGCCCATAGATGTCTCTCCGCAAATCATTCACCTGTTTTATCAGAAAAAGGTCTGGGTACCGGAAACGCTCTCGCCAACGGGAATGCCCTTCATTACCATTGAGATCGACAATTGGCAATATAATCTGCATGCTGCCGATCTCGCGCGTGCCTTCAACTTCTACGAGGTTCGTCCTTTGAACCACCATATCAATCCGGCTATTGATCTTAGTCAGGATGACATTATCAATGATATGTGTGGAGGACGCCATGGGACTGGTCAAGCCATTAAACGAGCCGTCTTGCCAAGAGACATCTTGTTTTGGGACATCGTCATGGCGAATAACCTCCTACCGCAAGGCACGAAGACCGAGAGGACATTGAATAGGGTGATAGCACTTTATGTTGTGCACACAAACACTTGGTTTGATGCGCCAGGTCTAATGCTCGAGGAGATGTATCGGTGCCACAGTGATATTGCCGGCACCACCGTACCCGCGAAGCGCGCTGCGATCCTCCTACATTTCCCGCACTATGTGATGCACCTCTTGGACCACCTTGGCTGCCCGATTTAAGACGATGAAGACTTGGGTGACATGTAGTTTTATCAGTATGGCGTCAATGTGTGGGATAAGAGCATCAAGGCGATTCGTCGAGTTGCGTCGCCTCCAATCGACGTCGATGATGTCCCTCCTACTCGTCCAAACCCCGCACAACACCAACGTGGTGGTGTAAGGCGACCTCGTCCTGAAGAGGTCCCGAATTTTAATGTCGAGGCAACTGTTGCTCTCCTAGAGGCGAGGATGGATGGCCTGAATGCGAGGCTTGGTGGTGTTGACTGACGGTCAAGGTTTCAGACTTCTCTCCTCATGCGGATGGCCCGGGAATTATACCCTGGGCGTGCCAACAAATTCATCATAGGAGCGCGAGCGGCGATGAACGAGGAGAGGGACCCTGAATTTGATGATGATGATGTTTAGTTTGTTTTTGTTTAGTGTTTTTGATGTTTGTGTTTAGTGTTTAGTGTTTGTGGTTGTTTAGTGTTTAGGCTTTTGATTTGTTGTTGTGGTTGTTAGTGGTTAGTGGACCAATGGGTGTAATCAATCGTTAAAAATCAATGGAATCGGATGATCAATGTGTTAATTTTGCTGTGTTTGCATTTTGAGTGTGCATATGTTCATCAGTCAATCGATTGAGGCTTCACTCTCAATCGATTGAGAGTTTTACTTTTGAAAATCTGGACAACCAACTCGTTTGAGTCAATCAATTGAGACATTGTTCTCAATCTATTGATTCCTGCACCTGAAAAAGGGAAAGTTTCACAAATAGAGAAAGAGTTGACCATAAACTTGGTAATTTGAGTCAATCGATTGACACACCAATGTCAATCGATTGACATCTTCATGGTCCAACTGTCAAATCAATCAAAAACAGAAAGTTTCTCACCAAGCAGTGTTCTGGGAGATTGACACTCCATTGTCAATCGATTGACACTCCACTGTCAATCGATTGACTGATGTATAACTCCGAAAAGTACACCTTCCATCCGAAAATATAATTCTTTAGGGTTTATGAAAGGTCTTTTAAGAGCAGTTTTTAGAGTCCATCTTTTAGCAGATTTTCTCTATTTAAGGGTCTTATTAGTTTAATTTTTCGATAGTCTCCCTTTAGTCAAACTTTTATTCCTCCTTCCCATAGTCCTAGCCATGTCTTCCATTCGGTATTGTACCTGATCCGTCGTGAAAAGGATGATGGAGCCCGCACAAAAGCGTGCAAGTTATCACGCTCCGCTGCCACCACTAGATTTGTCTAACATCCTAAAAATGTAAAGAGAATGATAAAAATGTAAAGCAAATAAAACTCACATCCTAAAAATTTTAAATGCCACTTTCGTAGGGAACACGATTGCATTTAACACATGCAACAAGCCTTTAAACCCCTAGGTGATCCCTAGTGGAGGAGTTGTGTCTCCTGAAGGTTTCCAGCGAAAGTACCTACAAACTTCAAAGCTTATGAACTTCAGAATTTTTAGTCATGCCCTTGAGCAGTTAAATGTCCCTGGAAAATCTTTTAAAATGCATCAGACCATGTTCATTTCATTAGTGCTCATTCAATTCAGTCTATTGTTTTCCAATACACATGTTTTACGCCTTAATGTTATGCAATCATCACTGCTCAAATTTTTCGATCTGAGAAGAAGCTTAAACTAGGCACCTTTAGATCACATGTCTAGGCTCAATGCTTACCATGGGTATACACTCAGAATGACATCACTCCTGATGAATGGGTTTTATTTTTCACTCACATGTGAGATGGAGTTACAATGCAATTCACAAAAATCTCACAAGTTATAAGGAAGACGGTGCATCAAAGGATTTTAAGAGAAATCTCATTAAGAAAGATATTTGTATTTTAAACATGCATATGCCAAACACCATAGACATTGTGTAATTACTCTCCACAAAGCATTTATCACTCATGATTGGATCAACAAGGTCTTTTCTAAGGTTGTAATGGGGCTCGGGTTTAAGGTTAAGAAAGAAAGGGAAAAATGGATTCAAATTTCTCTGAAAAATCGAAACAAGAAACACACTTGATTTTCTGATTTTTCACTTCATTTTTCGAAGTTCCTAGAACCTTTCTCTTTTCATAAATACTTTTCTCTTTCTTCTCTTTTTCTTTTCCTTTTTAATATCACTCCCATATATTTCTCTACCTTTTTTTTTTTTTTTAAACTGAATTTCTTTTTCTCTCCCCTTTTACGTTTTTCTGCCTTTTATTCTTTACAGATATGGCCGCCATAACTTTTTGTTTTCTTCCTTGATCTTATTTCTAATTTTTCAGAGATAAAAGGGTAAGGCTTTTAAAACTGGTGTGGGGTATCGCTAATATAGTTCACAAAGAATAATTAAGGCAAAATTTCTCAGTTGAGGCTCAAAAGGGGGTGCAACAAGATAAATCAATAAATGGTGGGATACTTTGGACACAAAAGAGCCAATAATGGCCTTAGATCATTTCCTTTCATGATGGTAAAATGTGCCTATTTGCCTTGAACTTTTACACAGTGATTTCTAGTGTAATGGTATAACACACGTAAAAACAAATCAAAATACAATGCATGAGATTTTAACAATTTAAACCAGAAACTCAAAAAATGCTCCGAATTTGTTTAGCACTCATCAAGAATGAGGACAGCGTTTCGAAACTCACTGGGTTTTAGCCCTTCTTTGTGATCTTAAGATTTCAAGTTACACACATAATTCTCAGATTTGAAATTAAAGCAAAATGATGGTGCAAAATTTCAGGCATAGATCATGGCATCATTAATCAACGTTAAATTTCATGAGTATTAATAAAAACAATCATGGTATAATAACAATTCAAAAGAATTTCGGGTCATCCCAATTTTAAGAATAAAAATTCGACATTCATTAGTCCTCTGGTCATCAGTCGATCGATTGAGACCAATGTCTCAATCGATTGACTGTTATAATTCCAATTAGCTGTTGCAGGATATCAGTCGATCAATTGAGACAATAGTCTCAATCGATTGACTGATAAGCTTTAAAGGATCCGAAAATAGCTTCTTCACGGATTTTGATGCTTCATTTGACCTTTTTGTCCATAGCTCTTGTGTAGCCTTTAATTACCTTCTTTTATGCTCTTTAACGATCCAACGGTCGGAAACACCTGTAAACATCAAAACTTCACAACAACCATCAGATGCTTTCATCGAATAGCAAAATGTTGGGTTTAAGGTGCGAAATATAGTCACATTTCGGCATCGATCAATCAACACCTGAAGCTCGCGACTATTATGTTTCAGAATATATTTCCAGCCATCAACATTAATACTGTCAGTTAAAAAATTTCAATCAATATATATATATATATATACACACACACACATTTGACTGTTTTTTTTATCTATGTAACTTATGTTGATTATGCATATCCTATGTGAATTTCAGGTCAAGCTTTCTTCATGTTAAAGGATTGTGTTACTTAACTATAACAAAGAAACAAAGCTCATAGATTTTCGACATTATTCTATCCGGTTACAACCTGTTGATGTCTCTCGTAGGATTAGAAAATTTGTGCAGAACCATCAAGTACCAGATTTGAGGAGTCTTCAAGATGTGAGCGATTTTGTTACCAAGTAAGATCCCTTTCATTTATTTAAGATATGCTTAAGAAAAAATGAATCAAATTTAGGATTTTGTAGGGTAAAATGTGGATTTGTCATTCTGTTGTTCTGTGGATTTCCTCGTATAAATGGGACAAGGGGATGATGATGTTTCTTTGTGGATTTGGGATTACATGACCATGAATTTGTGTTTTGATTTTTTTTCTTGCTAATTTGGTTTTTGTCTTGCTAACTTGTGTTGGACTGAGGTTTTTTATGGTGTTGGCTGTGAAAGCAAATTGAAGGTGATATGGATCCTTGAAGCTTAACGTCATATATTTGTCTTTGGGGAACCCTAGAAAGGTGGGCATGGGTGCTTTAGTATGAGATCATTTGGGCACAACAATGCTTGCTTGCTCTGGACCCATCAGGATGTGTGACTCCAATGAAGTTGACATTTACTTAAGGGCCTTATTTTCCCTTTTTGAATAAAATTTGTGTCACCAATAAAAATACTATTGTCGATTTCATTGTCAACTTTTTCATTAGCTAAATTATGATGTTTATAATATATATGTTCTTATTTATACTTCCTACTTGCTTGTTTATACTTCCTACTGGCTTGCATGTATTTGGTTTACATGTAGGTACATAGTGCCTGCTCTATTTTAAGGCTTCTTTTCCTAGTCAATCCATTATTATTATACTTGTTCTTGCTCTTATCTCATTATTGTATTAATTGAGCTAATTGTGTATATAGTTCTCTTTGGAACACAATGAGTACTTACGAACAAAGTTTAAAATCTAGATTGGTACATGAAAATATCTCCCAGTAGATTACGATACTGAATTGAGGTGGTACAAGCTCTAAAGGGTTAATACAACCAATGTGAACACTTTTAGAGATTTATACCATTTATATCGACCGTTATAAACAACATCTTATCAATATTGGCCATGAATAGTATCAGTATTGGAACCTTTATTTTAAACCTTGCTCAAAAATTAAAAAGGCATCTAGGAATATTTACCTTTCCCACACCCCCTAGATATATTTTGTTACCATGGCCTTTGTTGCAACGTAAGAAAGAGGATAGAGGTGTTAGGGTTTAGATTTTAGGGTTAATGTTAGTGACAAGGGAGGGAATAGCTTAGTTAGACAAATTGTATGAAGCAACAGAATACAATACACACCAAAAAATTCCACTATACACACCAATGATGTAAACACCTCACATATGCACATCAAAGAATCCAACATCCCCCGAAGCTAGAGCATGAATATCATGCATACCCATCTTGACAGAAGTATCCGAAGAAGAACATGCCAACCGCCTTAGTGAAGATATCAACAAGCTACTGGAAAGAGGAAATCAATGAGCTCCACAAATCGATCCCAAACCTTTTTTTCTCACAAAGTGGATGCCAACTTCGATATGTTTAGGTCACTCATGTAATACTAGGTCAGATGCAAATTTCTGCTGCTTCGTTGTCATAATGTATGGGCATCAGACTGCTCACCAAAAAACCAAGTTCTAAAATAAGTGGACGAAGCCAAAACAACTCACATGCACCATGAGGAAGAGCACGAGACTCGACCTCTGCACCTGATTTGGAGACAACTGGTTGCTTTTTGCTTTTTCATGAGACACGGTTGGCACTAAGAAAACCATAGTACCCAAATGTGGAGCAAGTGGTCAGTAGCAAAGCCAGTTCAATCAACATCAATATATCTAAATATTTGAAGATGGTCATGAGAGTACTAAATAATACTCTGCTAGGGCTGGCCTAAATGTATCTAAGACTGCAATGGACAACAACTAAATGAGGAGCATGAGGGCGTGCATGAACTAATTGACGAGGTTGACTGCGAAAGTAATGTCTTGTCGCATATGGGTAAGATAGATCAACCGTCTTACAAGGTACTAATACCCGAGGTTAGGTAATAACTCCCCTACACTCTCATGAAGATATGCTCGAAATCTATAGGTGAGGAAGCAGACTTGCAACCAAGCATACTCGTGTCACACATGAAATCTAGAGTACACTTCCTCTGAAAAAGAAAAATCTCCTTCATCAATCTAACTACCTCTAAACCAAGAAAATATTTGAGATGCCTAAGTTCTTCACTTCAAAACCGGACCATGCTTTTCCTTCACATGAAATTGATTGAAAAATCTTCTCCTATAATCACTGTATCTTCAACATATACCAATCTTGCAGGACCAGAATGATAAAAAACAGTATGATTTGAGTGGCATCTCTGAAATCTCATATCAATAATCACTCCACTGAAATGCAGAAACTATGCACAAGACGACTGCTTCAAACCATGTAGACTTTCAAAGCGTACAAACTTTCCTAGTCTCCCCAGAAGGAGGAAGCCAGGTGGAGGATCCATAGAAATCTCCTTATGGAGATGACTATTTAGGAAGACACATCCAGTCGATGCAAGGGCCAATTCTGATTGGCTGCAATGGAGATGAGAACTTGGACAGGGTTCAACTTATCAAATGGAGCAAATGTGGCATCATAATCATTTCAAATGTTTGAGTACATCCACGAGCAACAAGGCGAGCTGACGCTGCCATCCGGATTATGCTTTACAACGAAGACCCATTTAGATCCAACAGGGACTATTCCCAAGTGTTGTTACTTTCAAGGGCATGCATCTTCTCCACCATAGCGCATTTAAGGCAGGATGAGAGAGAAAAATAGACGAT
Organism: Chloranthus sessilifolius; assembly: GCA_021018995.1. Taxonomy (NCBI): domain Eukaryota; kingdom Viridiplantae; phylum Streptophyta; class Magnoliopsida; order Chloranthales; family Chloranthaceae; genus Chloranthus; species Chloranthus sessilifolius. The sequence goes on along the minus strand of CM037595.1, from coordinate 18,687,840 downwards.
ATGAGGGATAGTAACAATATCAATCTCCGAGAGAGAATCCCCATAAGGAGACAACCTAGTAGCATACATACTTAGCAAAATGTCCTTTGTACATGGTTTGTTTTTGACTTCCGATGGACATGTCTAAACCATCTCGACTAACATTCCATAATTTTCTCCTTTATAGTGGTTACTCTCAAATGTCTCTTTTGTACTCGTTCCTAATTTTATCCTTTCTTGTTACTCCACTCATACTTCTTAACATACACATTTCTGCCCCATGCACTTTCTTTTTATATCGTTGTCTTATCAAAATGTTCGTTCAATCGAAACTGAACTCTTGGATCACACCCTACCTTTTTTTTTGGATCACACAATACCTTGCTTGCTTGTCTGCATTTTGTCCAACCTGCATTGACCCTATTTGAGATGTTGTCCTTAAATCAACTATCTGACTGCAAAGTAGAGCCTACATATCGGAATCTATGGCTGGCACAATTGGGTAAATCGAGTATTGTACTTTCAAACTCTAGCTCACTATCAACAAGCAAGTGTTTAGCTTCAACTCTACAAAATTTTCCGTGAAATCCTTTCCTAGCAAACTATCAACATTGTGCTCAAAGCAAGTTAGAATTTCCTAAAAAGAGTCAGAATTTTCTTTTTTCAAAAGCAAGAATTATAACGAATAGTTCACCATCTATAATCTAATCTACACTCCATAAATCGGGCTTGGCCTCATGAGCTATGGTAATGGGGTCCATGGTCAGTGCATCCCTTTCATGCATGATTGATTTGGGTCTCCTTGCATTTCGTTTCCTTGGACTTGATGGTTTGAACGGTCCACTAAGAAAATAAAAAGGAATTTTTGTTATCCAAGTGGTCACTTCTGTAGCTAGTCAAATCCAATGATTTTCTTCGTCCACACCAAACCTTTGCTAGTATAAGCAAAAATGAAACTGATGGATATCCAATTAAGTGGCCCATAATCTTCTTTCTAATAATATCCATAGGCCTATATGTCTAGAACTTGCCAAAATTTGTTCCAAAAACCATATGTTTCTTAGAATGATTTGAGGATGGATATCCCAATTAAGTGGCCCATAATCTCCCTTATACTATCCATTTGGCTAAAACTTGCCAAAAATTGTTTTAAGAGACCATTAATTCATGCCTAGTGGGATTCTAGATTACAATTTGTCAACATGTCGACGTCTTCCCTTGGCTATGTGATCTATGTTGTTGCATCACATATAAAAAGAGACATCTCAATTTAGGATTTTTTTTAACATTTTCGACATGAAACTTTGATCACATAACTGTCAAGAGGCTACTCTGTGATGTTTACATTTGTCTCAATAGTCGTTTGGATGTGATGCTATGCTGAACCTGGTTTCTTGGGTTCAAATTTATTGTCTCATGTTTCTATTGACATTTGTATAATAAAGTTTAGATTCCAAGCCAACATATTATTTGTCTGCTTGATGTACTTCTTTCAACTCTCATTATTAGATAATTCCATCTCATACGCTGTAGTGATCTTGTCATTTTTTTCCTGAAGAGCTGGTTATGGATCTGAAAGTGAAGTGGATGATGAAGCAGCAATGGTTAATCTAGAAAGTGATTATAGTAGAGTAAATTGGGCTTCTACCAAAAATGCTGTCAAACTTCAAGAGATTGGACCTAGGATGACCCTACAACTCATGAAAGTTGAAGAAGGACTATGTTCTGGTGGTGTCATATTCAATGAATATGGTAATTTCCCTTCTTTACATACTCTTTAACATGTGGTTTCAAAAAAGTTCTTTGCTGTAATTTGGTTCCTTTTTTATTGATAAGAAAAGAAAATAAAAACTCTTTTAACTTATGATTCATTTTTATCCTTAGAAGTAATTTAGGTATACTTAGGAGTTTTAAGTCTCTGACTAATTAATATCCATGATTATCTAATTTTATACATTTTTTGAACACTTTTGGGGAATTGGAGAAGGTTGTGACCTTGGATTTTAATCTTGGTGTTGGCCACCATATCGGTCAGTTCCCATGCTGATATGTATCAGCCGATACTTGTACATATCCGTAAGTATTGGCTGATATGGGGCGAATAGAAAAGAGAAAATAAAAAAAAATTGATTTGTACCGGTTGATACACACTGATTCCAGTAGATGCCGACTAATGCCGGGGCAATACCGATACCTGTGTAGATATCAATATCAGCTAAGCTAGATACCAATACAAATCTGCATCAGCTGATATTTAAAAGGGATAATGGCTCCTGACCGACATTTAAACACCAAATGGTGTGTAAATGATCTTACTCCATTAATATTAGATTTTCATCTCACACCATTGCAGTGTGATTAATGGATTGACTAGGAAAAGAAGCCTTAAAATAGAGCAGGCACTATGTACCTATATGTAAACAAAATACATGCATTCCAGTAGGAAGTATAAACAAGCAAGTAGGAGGTATAAAAAAAAACATATAATATAGCTAATGAAAACGTTGACAATGAAATCGACAATAGTATTTTTATTGGTGACACAAATTTTATTCAAAAAGGGAAAATAAGGCCCGTAAGTAAATGTCAGCTTCATTGGAGTCACACATCCTGATGGGTCCAGAGCAAGCAAGCATTGTTGTGCCCAAATGATCTCATACTAAAGCACCCATGCCCACCTTTCTAGGGTTCCCCAGAGACAAATATTACACGTAAAGCTTCAAGGATCCGTATCACCTTCAATTTGCTTTCACAGCCAACACCATAAAAAACCTCAGTCCAACACAAGTTAGCAAGACAAAAACCAAATTAGCAAGAAAAAAAATCAAAAAACAAATTCATGGTCATGTAATCCCAAATCCACAAAGAAACATCATCATCCCCTTGTCCCATTTATACGAGGAAATCAACAAAACAACAGAATGACAAATCCACATTTTACCTACAAAATCCTAAATTTGATTCATTTTTTCTTAAGTATATCTTAAATAAATGAAAGGGATCTTACTTGGTAACAAAATCGCTCACATCTTGAAGACTCCTCAAATCTGGTACTTGATGGTTCTGCACGAATTTTCTAATCTTACGAGAGACATCAACAGGTTGTAACCGGATGGAATAATGTCAAAAATCTATGAGCTTTGTTTCTTTGTTATAGTTAAGTAACACAATCCTTTGACATGAAGAAAGCTTGACCTGAAATTCACATAGGAGATGCATAATCAACATAAGTTACATAGATAAAAAAAACAATCAAAAGTGTGTGTGGGTTTGTGTGTGTGTGTGTGTGTGTATATATATATATATATATATATATATTGATTGAAAATTTTTAACTGACAATATTAATGTCGATGGCTGGAAATATATTCTGAAACATAATAGTCGCGAGCTTCAGGTGTTGATCTCCAGTTCCAAAACCAGAAAGGACAATCTGCCAGGAATGTTTCCACGATCAGCATTCAGCACCAACATAAAAATATGCAATAATATCGAGAGCAAATTGCATTCTAAAAATCAAGGTATCAAACTCAGTATCGGTATCGTTCCATCTTGGACTGATAGGTATAGGCCGATACGGATATGGTATCACAGATACCGTATCGGCCAAAAAAAATTTGAAAAAAAAATTTGAACAACAGAAAAAATTATTAGACGGCCAAGATCGGCCAATTCGAGGCTACGTATCTTGACCCATATCGTCAAATCGATACCAATACCACCCCAATATCGATATCGGTTCTCGACGAAACCGATATGTATCGCTGATACATATCGGTATCGGCCGAGTTTTGATACCATGCTAACATTTGGACATTATGTAACTAAATAATTTATTTGAAAAAAAAACTGGAGAACATTAAATGCAATAGTTTGAGATATGGAAGACCATAATGAAGTTAAAAACCACCGTGATTTAAGCAAAGAATGACAGAAAAGTAATTTCATAATTCATGGGAAGATTTTCTGCTAGAAGTTTACCAAAGGGGAGTTTTTGAAAAGGTCTGGAGGACATCTTGGACGAGATTGGGATCGAGCCACATCAATAGCCAATGAGTACTCATTAATTTTGAACGTAAGAGTAGGGCCCTGAGGGGTTCTAGCAACCCTCAGATAGGGTGCACTTTCTATCTTTGATAGAATTAGAAAATATGTGACACCCATGGGCCCTGCAACATTCAAAAAGTCCTTGAGATTATTCCGTTTCTTTTCCTGCCATGGTAAACCAAATAATGAAATCATTTAGTTAGCTAAATAGATAACAGCATAAAAACTCAACCGGAAGGTTCACAAAATTGAAAACTTGAGGTCACAGGTTCAAGCTCAGCTTACCCATAAAAATCCAAACAAAATAAAAAAACTAAGAAAAATAAAGATGACAGCATAAAAAATTTGAAATTGTTTACTAATGTGACTCCTTTTATATTTAGATACACAATAGTATAAATTTTTTGAAGTGGTTTACCAGTCCAACACTATTTCTCAACAAGTTGCAATCCTGAAAAGTAATAAGGTTTAGAGAAATAAAATTATGCGCTGCTTGCCGGCCTAATTAAAAGGCCGCATAAACATTTGGGATTGGGCCTTTTAATGGGCTGACAAAGATACGATTAGATCACTTAAAAACCTCATGTGAAGTGCCTTAAGCGACACATAAGAGGAGTAACTGATATGATCACTTAAGGAATCATATGACAGCAACTTAAAATCACTCCTCCCCTCTCAAAAACAGATGGGCAACCTCCATCAACTAGTGAAAACAATGGGGGAGCGACCTTCCACCACGAGCAACAAATTAAGGACCTTGTGGATGAGTATAGTCCACGTAAAAGTGCCCAAATTTCCTACGAGTTGGAGTTTGCAATACCAATTGAATTGTTTACAATGCTTCCATCAAAGTCCCCTTGACTCAAAGGAGGGAGCCCACTACTCCGAACCTTGATAAGTTCAACCCATGACCGTCAAGAACCTCTCCATCTCACAATTAACCTTTAAAGAACCATGTAATTCTTTTCTTACCACAGATATTATGGTGTTTCTCATACGGCTCCGAAAACTAGAACATTTGACTCTCTTACCATCAAAATTTTTCTAGTTTCTGTGCTTCCAAATACGCCAAATGATCATCACCACGATAGTTTAGAGGATGAGTTAGTTAAAATTGAATATTATTTAGTGCCACATTGTCATAGATTTCGCTACTTAGGCTCAATTTTACAATCAGATGGTGGATTTGAAGAGGGTGTCTGAAATAGGATTAATGCAGGTTCGATGAAATGGAGGAAAGCTAGCGGAGTCTTGTGAGACCGAAGAGTTCCACTTAGATTGAAGGGACGTTTTTATAAAACTGCGGTTAGACCTGCCGTATTATATGGTGTGGAATGTTGGGCTATAAAAAAACGAGAAGAAGATAGAGTATATGTGGCCAGGATGCGTATGTTAAGATTGATGTGTGGAGTAACAAGAAAGGATAGAATATGAAAAAAATTACTGAAATGAGTACATAAGAGAAAATTTGAGAGTGGCAAATATAATAAAAAAAATTACTGAGTGCCGCTGAGTGTTTTGGAAATGTTCATCAGAGGCCAGAAGCAAACCCTATATGAAGGGTTGAAACCCTACAAGTACAAGGACGTAGGAGAAGAGGAAGGCCGGTAAAGACCTGGATGCAAGCCATGAGAAGGGATATGAAGGATTGATAAGTTGTAGAGAGCTTAGTGGTTATCATAAATGAGTGGAGAAATAGGACACACAAAGCCGACCCTAGACAGATGAGATAAGGCTATGATAATGATCATCATCACCACCACGACTAACTTCCTCATTAATTGCCCAGTTGAGGGGAAGACCCGAAGGACCACAACACCAAAAGATCAATCTTCCCTAGCATGACCCAATCCTTAGATACTGAAAGCGGTATGAAGCGTGTGGTAAGTTGGGAGCTAGAGTGTCATCAAAAGCTTAAAAGTGCACTATTTAATGGTTGGAAGGAGGTGCGGGAGTGAGATTCCGAAGCAGAAGTGGCCCACTAATTAGAAGCGTCCTACAACTAGGACCCTATCCACTCAAACGAGACTAAGAAAAAAGCATCCATGACTGCTATGCAACCGAGCAATGGAGAATTGAGTATTCACAATCTCCTCCACTTGGTTGCAAAACATAGATCGCCAAGAAATTGTTTTGCCCCAGTGTGAGAGTTACATGTGAGAGAAACTTATCACAAATATTCATCCGACAAAATGCAATCACCGTAAGGGGAGCCGGAATCTTCCACACTCTTTGAAAGTGATCAATGGCAAGCAAAGGCCAAGGATAAAATATATTGAAAAAAAATTGCAACCAAATCAAGCCATTACTCTCGGGACTCCAACACCACTGGTTCTTCAAGGACAAAGGAATTACACCAACATCAGCTTCTCAAGTGACGCCAAAAACAACATTCATTCCTTGTCAAGCAATCCTCTCTAAACATAGCAACCAAAACCTTTGTTTATCCAATTGATGCAATCCCTCACCAGAATATATTGCTTTGTGCCAATTTGAAAGAGAGAAAAGAAATCAATGAAAAGTGGTTCAATTCAAGACCAAAATTCAAGCCAAAATCACAGTATTGACCCATCCCCTGTTCAAAATCTACACAAAAAAAAATAGAATTGAGTTTATTCACAATATCTGGTCTTGGGTAATCACATAAAGTCAAAGTCATGCATCTACACTAGTTTTTAACTTAAAGAATTAACAATTTTAAGAGTTTTAAGAGTTCCAAAACTTAATTTCCCAATTGTAATTTGTTGATTGATACAAAACACTAAAATCCTTTGCCTATAATAGTCAAACATGAAACTCGATTCGAGCCAACACAAAGCATGAGCTTCCTATTCACAGTTATAGCTGGGTTTGATCCTTGAACGCCTAGCCCCTATCAAGCTGAGGATAGGCTCAGGATGCCCCTAAACTGGTCTAAATGCAACCCACCACATTGACACCCTTATACTGAACTAGGAAACTAGGGTCATAATTTCTTAGATCAACTCGATTGAGAAGATTACAATGTCATCACTTGGGGAATCAGCCAAATTTTGACAAAGAGATGGGATTAGGTGCACTGGCCACCAAAATTGTAAATGTGGCACACACCTCACAAACCAAAATGGTCAAAGTGGCAGGCCATCATCTGAAAGGAACTTGGCCAAGCAAGCACGGATACTCCATTTTTTGCAATGTATCTTTATCGTATACTTGAGGGATACAGTTGCATGTGTATCATGGGCGTCCGTAAAAAAAAACCAAAAAAGAAGATATTACGCTGAGAGTTTGGGATTTGGGTTTTTCAGAAAAGAAGAATACGAATTCGAAGGACCCTACCAATGTGCAGCCTACCCATTCGAAATCAATCTCTATAAGTTTTTTTCGTTTTCTCATGTTTACCAACCTAAAATATACCTAAAAATATTTTTAAAATAATAATTTTTATATACACGTATCCCCCGCCCCCCACCCCCTTCTTGGTCTTTGGAAAATTGTCGTATCGCCATACCCGCATCGTACCTAAGTCCCATAACCGTATCTGTGCTTCTTAGAACTCAGCACAAACTTCATTGTCATAAGATGATTCAAACCATTCGATCTAAGCAGTTTTGTTTCTTTAGAATAACTGTTTCCCACACCTGTGCTTCCTTCAAGTTCTAAGTCAAGCTTCATGTTTTTTAACACCACGACAAAATGGGAACGAACATCTAGGTATTTTTCATGAAATATTGTCTTTGTGTAACTAAAAGAATAAAAACATAACAATATAAAAGACATTGGTACATAGAAAAAGTTATATATATATATATATATATATATATATATATATATACGAGTACCTTTAATTTGAGAGCAGTATGTGGGAGCATCAATTTTTATATGTCCAATTGCAACTGCTTTAGAGAAGCCGGCAGCTTCCCCCTTGAAAAGACAGCTTTTTGGGATCTTATCTCCCGTGACATGATCAACATTCGACTTTTTAATTACTGGTTTAATAAACATCTTCTTCTTCTTTAGTTTTACCGATCAAAACAAAAATAAATGAGTTTCAACAATAGACTAAATGCACATAACCACAAAATTAAATATTATAATTGACAATATAGAGAGAGAAAATTGTTTCTTACATTGCGGAAATGAGCCATCGCATCAAACTGATGTTGATCCTACCTTTTCAATCTATAATTTAGGGTTTCCTGAAAGAGGCACTTTCAGAGAGAGAGAGAGAGAAAGAGGTTGAAGAAGGATTTAGGGTTTCCTGAAAGAGGCACTTTCAGAGAGAGAGAGAGAGAGAGAGAGAGAGAGAGAGAGGTTGAAGAAGGGTTTTAGGGTTGAGTTGGTATTAGGTCCCCTATAATTTGCACTTTCGGCCCTGTTGGTCGAGCAAGAAGCCTCTGATCCGACCTTCATAGGGCAGGTCGGGTAGGTTAGGGTGGAGTGGACCCGATATTCTATATGCATTGCATAGGACAATGTTATATGGCGGACGGGAACGGCAGACCATTCAACGGACTGCTGATGTGGCGCGATGCAAGCACTGTGGGCGAGCAATGCACGTCGTGGCACCCACTTATATTGTGTCACGTAAGCATCTGTTGAATGGTATGGTATTTCTCGGGGATTTTGAACTAGGTCAGGTTATGTTGGGAGCATAGTTACCAAGTTGGAGTTGTTCAATAATTCGGCACAATTTGACTAGTTAGGGAAAAAATTGAAGAAAAAATAATGCTAAAATGAAAAAATATATATTTTTAAAGTTATGATTTATTTCAAAAGTCACAAAATATTTGCAAATAATATGCAAAACATTTCGTGAATTTTATGAAAGTGCACAAATTTTTGAAGAAATTGTGAAATATTCATGTTTCATTCACACATTTGGCAAATTGTGCGAGTAGTTTTTTTGTTTTTTCGGGTAATTAATTTTGTGACTAGGGTTGGGAGGCCGCCCGAGTTGATTTTTCAGATCGGGACAGGCATTTATCCTTGACGGGTCAGGTCGTGGTGCACCATCAAATGGGGTCTAATTGGCATATTATCATATACGGCTAGCCAAAATTTTGGCCTGGCCCGATCCAATCCGATCCATTGGCATGCACCTGTGTGCGGTTTGGGCACATAATATCAACTCTGCCATTTTAGAGTCCAACTGGTTGAATCAATGATCAAAATTTCGGTTTCTTTTCGATTTTGGAAGGGACTGAAATCGAAATTTTGGACCGAAATTTTGGCCGAAAATTTGAATTTTGGCCGATAATTTCAATCCCATACATTTGATGACCAAAATTTCGGTCCCAAATTTTCATTTCGGTGGGGACCGAAACCGGTAATTTCAGCCGGAATTTCGGTCGTTTCGGCCGAAATTTTGATCCTTGGGAACTCTAAAATGTGGATGGAATCTTAACTTTTATCTTTTCTTTTTTACATTATATTAACTTTTGGAAACCGTGCATCCAACTATTTTAAAATTGGGTGAACCACATTTTAGAGTTCAACCGACTTTGGTCGGACCGGTTGAACTAACATGTGAGTCAACCAATTTTAGAATCGTTGGATGCAGAATTTCCAAAAGATAATGTAAAGTAAAAAAGATAAAAGTCAAGATTCCATTGCTTCAGACGGTTCTAAAACTGATTGAACCACGTTTTAGAGTTGGCGGATCAATCTCTCCAAGTCAACATTGGAAAATAGGCAAATATTGTTAAGCACTAAATCGGATGGTCAAAAGTGTACCGTCACCGATTGTATGCTCATAAATATCTGGACCAGGCCAGCCAGGCGGCTGCCTTAGGCCCCCGATTTTTAGGGGCCCCCAAATCTGTTTTCCATAATATAACGTAGGTTTTTAAAAAAAAAAATAAAAATTTATAAGGCAATAAAAGGGCCCCCAATTTCCTTCCACTTTCCAACGCCTCTCTCTCTCTCTCTCATTTCTCCTCTCCACAGCAATCTCCAACGCCTCTCTCTCTCTCTCTCTCTCTCTCTCTCTCATTTCTATGACAATGAGCAAATAACAAGCCATCAACATTTCGGATTAATTTCGCAACATTTCGGATTAATTTCGGTGGGGGATCCTTTCAGTACATTTCGGATTAATTTCGGTGGGGGATCTTTTCGGTACATTTCGGATTAATTTCGATACCTTTCCGAAAAAATTCAGGAAAGTTTTGGGGGATTAAAAATATATAAAAATATATATTTAATATTTTTTAAAAAAATTACTACAATATATACTAAATTACTAACATATTAAAAAAAAATATTGAAATTTATCGAAATTTCTGAAATTTTGTTGAAAAATACCGAAATTTTCGTTTGACTCCCTTTTCGGTGAAATTTGTCACTATGGCTGTGGCGAATTTTTTTTAAATTATAACGTAATATGAAATAAGGGCCCCATTTTAGGAACTCGCCTTGGGGCCCCAAAATGTCAGGGCTGGCCCTGTGACTGAAGTGTTATCTCATAGATTGAATATGCTTTTCAGTAACTTACTGTTATACCGTATATTTTTTTCAATATAAAAAATTATTGAAGCAGAAATCTCGTCAAAGCCCTTTAATAGCTTATCCCTCACGAATGAAGCTATCCACAATGTCATACATTAGCGATGTCTGCTTCCGAAAGCTGGCCTTCCGCATATATGTTTCGGGGAGGAAAGTTTTCACAGCAAATATGTCCACACCTACCAATTTTGATGCATGTATTCGCCAAACACATCCTACTTTAACACACCTCGCCGTAACTCGAAGAGGATTGGTTTTTATTGGTTTAATTGAAAAATTATTTATCATTGCAAATTCTTTAAGAGCTTTCTGAAATGATTTCTTATTTCTAAATACCTGACCAATGATAATTGGTCCCCCTTCATACAGTTCCTCATCATCCGAATCCATATACTCTCCTTTCGAGTCATTAAGCTGATAGTCTTCATCCACCAGAGGTTGATCAATTCCCCTATTAATATCAACACGCGAAGTGGGCGATGACGGTGCTTCATTATTTTCAGGATCACTATCACCGTCATCGACTGAATGATTATTATGTGATTGGGATTAAGTCCATCGATGTACGCTTGTTTGAGGTACAGTTGTTTGGATTGAGGTTGGCCGAGGTGGGAATGTTTGAGATACGAGAGGCTGTTCTGTTGAAGGCTTGATTATCGTTGGCTCTGAAGCTATTGGTTCGGAAGGCTGATGTGCAGTGAAATATGATGATATTTCACCCCTAAAAATCTACATTTAGTCATTTGATGAAAGCTATCTAACATGATTTATCAAGTTTTCTAAGTTTCAGGACAAAGTGGTCTTTAAATACATTAAGAAGCGCAAAATGGTGTAAAAAGCTTAAAGGAATTGGATGAGTGAAGCAAAACAGAAGAGATTGACCATTTGACTAGGTCGATCAATCGACCCTCTTTGGTCGATGGATCAACACAGTCTGCAGAATTCAAATTTAAAAACTAAAAATTTAACTTGGTCGATCGATCGACCACTTAAGTTGATAAATCGACCAAGTTCGAATTTGAATTTGAATATCGGATTTGGATGCTATTTAAAGAAAATTTTGAAGATTCGGAAGGGTTTTTTTTTTTTCCACTAGCATTTTTCCTATATTCTGTTCTTTGGTTTGAAGTTTTCAAGGGCATTTAGTCCAGTGACTTGAGAAATCTTAGTATTTTATATCCTAGTTTTAGATCTTAGATTAGTTTAATTTCTGCATTCAAGAAAGGATTGTACGCGTTGGATTTAAGCTTTCGTGAATTTTTGTGGATCATTCCTTGCGGTATTTTAATGTCATTTTTAATTTATGTATTTATTGACTTATTTATTTCAATTATGTGTAGCTAGTTTCATTAAGGATGGGGATCTAATGAACCCCATCCGAGGGAATCATTTATATTAATACAAATCTGTGATTGAGATGTCAGATGCTTTTAAAGGCCCTAATGTTATTGAAAATGGAGAAATCTGGTTTCAATCTGAGATCTAGGAGCTAATCATGCCCTATGATTTCAGATCTGCAATAATGATTTTATCCTAATTATTATCCATCTCGGGGTGAAGTTTTACTGTCATCTGAGGTGTGAGTGTTAATCACACACTCATGGGATGTTAATCATACATCTCCTTGATCTCGGATTGATAGTGTGAGTTCCAATCACTATCTAAGGTGTGAGTGTTAATTACACACACATGGGGTGTTAATCATACATCTCCTTGATCTCAGATCGTACTTTGGAAATTACCTAGAGATTGGGTTCTGAGTATTGTCCAAGGTGTGAGTGTTAATCATACATTAATGAGATGTTAATCAAACATCTCCGTGATCTCAGATCTATACTTTAGAACTCACGTGTGTTTAGGGCGGTGCTTCTTTTGAGATATCTGTTAAAAAATCTCATATCTCAATCCACTGATTTATATTGCACAAATGATAAATCTAAGATGGGAGGATTTAGTATCCCAATCCTTATCTTTTATAATCTGTTAAATTTCATTAGTGTTTAGTATTTATCTCATCCTTCAAATTCTTACGTTTTTAATTTAGAGGATACTGTGATAGATCTGTGGTAATCTAGGCTTATCTTGATAGATCAACTTATTGCTCCGAATCTGCATCGCACATTAAATAAAACATAGATATGATTAACGGTAATGTGCACTCATAAAACAAAGTTATGCTATTGAATCTAACACCATTCATTTTTCAAAATGAAGTGTCATGAGACATAATTAGTGCATCTATTCTACCCAGCTCCCTAAATGCTTGCTGTTAGATTAGAGAATTTAAAGCTTAAATATGACTTCCAAAATGGATCCCTGCTAATAAGCACATTTTTAATCAGCAAAGCAGTCAAAAGCTGATTGTTACAAATTTCAGGGGCCTTGGAATTTATAACCTAATGATATTAGGTTCAATTATTCTTGTAATTTTCGTCCTTTGTGTGAAGGAGGAACTCAATTTATAGAGAAATGAGAGAGAAATAAATTATTGGATGCTTGACAAATATCAATACTCATTGGATGGTTTAAAGTTAAACTAGATGAGATTATAATTTTCTCTAGAGATAGACCATTAGATCACTTGACAATTGTCATTCATCAATGTTACATTCTAGAGAACTCCAAAGAATTTTATGAAAAGCATATAAAAAATAAAATCTTTTACTAATATACCCACGAATTAAACCTTTTGACAGTTTAATCCGAAGGGTATTTTAGTAAAATGCCACCTACGAACTCAAGAGACCAAGCCCTATAAATGGGTCTAGCCGGGCTAGCTTTTATGAAGGCCTCAAAGTTTGACCCAAGCCAGAAATGGTGTGAAGGAACTCAAACCTGAAAGGCACACACTTCAGAAAATTTGCACCCAATGCTCTCCGGCTCCCAAAATATTTACTAGGACTAAAATTTAGGCCCAAGTTTAAATTGGGCCAGCCCAGCCCATTTATGGCATAGCCGCAAAGATTTAGGACATGTGTGGGAGAACCGACTACCTCTATTTCCACCCATCAAAACTCTAAGGACACCACCACCAAAAACCATTGACTAGGATGGAGATCCCAATCTTTCACACAATAGATCTTGAGATCATAGGCGATCTCAAGATCTATTGAGTGTGAGATTGGGGCAAAAAACAATCTCTATCGTCAGATTCAAAAGCAGTCAATAAATTGATCACCATCTGAAGTCCTAAAAAAAAGTGGACCCATGCAGCGTTTGAAGGCTGTTCCCTCCCTAGACACCCCTTTTCCATTAATCATAAGAAAACGAAGAGAAAGGAAAGAAAAAAGAACCTCTTCGCATTTGATGGGATCCTTGAAGGCTGAATCCATCACATCTTTTGTGGGAACTATCTTCCATTTGGGAATGATTTCTTCAACTTTCGTCAATAAATTGATCACCATTGGGTACGGCTTCACCTTCTCTGATATCTGCCAAATCAGAAATATTACAAGTGTCAGTTTGAATAGCTCCATTTTGTTATTTACTTCCATGCCTTGTGAAATTGTGAAAGTTCCCACTTCTGAGACTGGTTCAGATATTGTTGCAAGCAATTCAGTGAAAGGTCAAAAGTATCCTTTCACCTTATAAATAGGAGTCTCCGTGGATTGGGCTCAGTCTTCTATTAAATTACAAGAAACACATAGTGGTTCCACATGACACATCCTAGAAAGTGACTCGAGTACCAAGAGCGTATAGAGTATCTGATATCAACTCTTGTTTTATTTATGAGTTGGTATGAGATAGATAAACCGTGCATAGCTTGAGGTTCCCGACCTGTGTGGTAGGTGATATATTTGAAGACACCATTTAAAATCACCTATTTACTGAAAGCGCCTCCTTAATCATGTACGGCAGTGTGGTGGACACTCGCGCGTGCTTTCATTAAGTGGTGCTTTCAGTATACAGGTGGCTGAGAACAGAGGTTCCCTATGAATATATGTAGTTACCTTGCACATGGGTGCAACAAGAACTGCGCCATTCCAAAAGGTGGGATCTTTTCTATGGAGGAGGAGAGAGACAGCTCCTCCCATGGACTCCCCATACAAAAACCTTCCCTTTTCCCTGTATTCTTCTTGTTCTGAAATAACAAAAATTCCAAATTAATATCCAAAAATAAAAAAAGCTTGGGGCGGGTCAATCCGATTATGATCTACCTCAACATGAACCCAAAACAACCCAACTAATTCAGCCCTAAACCCGAACCCGGCTCAACCTGATTAGCAAAATCTGGAGTTGGGAACTGGTGGGTTAGGCCTGGTTGGATTACGATATAAGATAAGGAGTCCAGTCAGGTTGCGAATTTGGACCCGAACCTGACCTGCGGCCGTCAACCTGCCCCATTTTCAACCCTACTTTAGAGAAATATAGAATGACAATATTCACAAGGTCTGCAAAGGGGTCATGTTCGGACCAGGCTCAACCCAACGTGGCTCGACTAGGGTCAACCCTCGATCTGTACGTCGGTGATGTGGGGTGAAAAGAAAGAAAGTTGCTAACTAGCTTCGGGATATAGAACCCAAGACTCGAATCTGAATGAGGCCCATTGTGGGTTGGGTTGCTCGACTTTGCAGCCCTATTAACTAGTCTCTTAGTTAACTACTCAACTGGCATGGTGATAAATTAAGGCTGGTGTTACCACACCGTTTTATGTTACAGACACCTTACTTAAACAAAGGAAAAATTTATTGACTGCTTTAAATTGGACGATGGGGATAGTTTTTCATTCCAATCTTTCACACAATATATGTTGAGATTATGGGCCTACTATCAGACAATTAGAAGTTGATTCCACGCGTCACAAATCCCGAAAAGTGAATGTGAACCACGTTTGATGGTACACCGATCACGTTCATTTCACTTTTTGGGATGTGTGCTACATGAAATCAGCATCTAACCGTCTGATAGAAGGCCTACGAGCTCAAGATCTATTGTGTGGAAGTTGGGACGAAAAAAGACGATCTCCATCATCTAATTTAAAACAGTTAACATATTTTTCCTTTGTTTAAGTCATAGTCACAGCAATAATTTGGCGAGGTTAAAATTCAGAAAATCTGGCAAATCCAGGAGCTCAGGGAAATATTCGGAAGAAAATTCGGTGAGAAAATTTTTAAAATAAAAAAAAATAATTTAAAACTATAATTTTTTTTAAAAAATATTAAAAATTTAAGTAAGTCACAACTTTTTTGAAAAGTTACGGAATCATTCGCGATTTTTTTGTGAGCAGGCGAATTCGGGAAAAATTCAGGGAACCTTAATTCGCGAATTTTTCAAAACATCAGCGATTTTTGTGACTACGATTTAAGTGAGGTGGCTGTAACATAAAGTGGTGTGGTAATAACACCAGCCTAAATTAATGAGAACATGTATCTGCGCTCACCTATTTACTAAAAGAGCCCAGTTAATGAAGGCCGCAGTGTGTTAGGCAGTAGCGTGCGCCTTCATTAAGTTTGCCCTTTGGGTGAATAGGTGAGCGGGAACAAAGGTTCCCTAAATTAATTGAGTTGCATTTAGTAATAAGGATATTCAACTACCACTGAAAGAAAATAGAATCGCATTTAGTAATAAGGATATTCAACTACCACTGAAAGAAAATAGAATCGCAAATATACAAAGTTAACCAAATAGAATCGAATGCGAGGTAGATACACATTGCTTACCACATACGGATTTGAAGAAGAAATCAGAGTCGTTGCTTACCACATACGGATTTGAAGAAGAAATCAGAGTCATTGACGACGTTTTCGAACTTCTTGATGTAGCACCGACCTCACCTCCCCTCGACCGTCCATGCCCCTTGTAATCAATTCCCAAGACACCGACCTCCCCTCGACTTCTTGATGTACCACACACTCTATATTCATTTTCAAATTACATATATGCAGATCACAATAGGTATACGTGCCCGGTCAACTCTTGGGAGGCACCCAGATGTGCATTTGGCTTGGCTCCTTGAGATCTAAGTGCCACTTTGAGCTCCGGTGGGGAGCCGCTCTTAGGACCCAAGAGCACATTTGGTAAATCAGCTCCTTGTCCTAATACTGCTGGCATGAAGCGGTTTTTAAGTGACATGCAAGCTCCCTGTTTTGACAAGTAAAACCTGCTCCCACAGGGAGTTAAGTGGGCTCTTATTTTTGGCACTAGTACCCATGGTTCAAAATTTTGACCGATAATTCAAATTATAGGCGGAATTATATCGGTTTCGGTAGGGCCAAAATATTGGAAGTTCAAATTCTCAGGCAATAATTTCAAGACTATTTATAGTCTTTTGAAAAAAAAAAATGACACTGAAATTTTGGCCCAGCCCTAAAAATTTTGATCAAATTTTCTGTTTCGGTCATACTCGAAAATGATCCTGAAACCGATATTTTCATCCTTGGTAGTAAAGGATATAGAGTTTAGAAGCCTCTCAAGCCAATTGCATCTTTTCAAAAATGATTTCAACATATGCTCCGACCCCAGATCTTAAACTTCCCTCTAGATAAATTCAATTTCTCAAACTTGTTAAAGGGTACCTTATTTACAACCCAAAATTTGTTAAACACTACCTTTATTTACAATTAAAAACTTGTGAAAGAGTACTTTTATTTACAATCCGGGAGTCTTTCTATGTTTTTTGGAGTGCAAACATGTCCAACCCAACGGGTCAAGCAACCCGACCCACCACAGGTTTAGATTTTCGTCCCGTTCAGGTCAGTTGAGGTTTTTTATTGGACCTAAACAAACTAGGCGCGACTTGATCTGACTCCCTCCCTCATATTTTAACCTAGTTTAATTGCCCAACAAGGCCGAGTTTATATTAATGGTATCGGGTCCGGGGTGGAGGTTCCAATGAAGAGTGGGGTAGGGTTGAGGTTGAGGCTTTCGATAAATGGGTCAACCCCAACGACACTCGACCCTACCCATTTACGCCCGAGGTTTGGTCAGGTCCTAACCCATTTACACCTGAGGTTTGGTCAGGTCCTACTTTCAAAAGAGAAGAGATATAACGTTGGGTTAATCGTGGAAACCAATAAATGCTTGTGAGAGAAGTTAAAGGAGTAAGAGAGAGAAACTGATGTGGAGGAAAGAGAAAGGAGATATCCAACCGTCCCTCCAAAATTCTCTTCTTCCTTCCAACAAAATATCAGTTTTATTTTGAGTAAGATTTTAAGCAAAAATAAATAAATAAAAATTTTCTTCTTTATTCCAACGAAATAACAATCTTATTTTGGGCAAAAAAAATAAAATACCAACTATTATATTTCGAGAAAAATAATAAAGAAAAATCTTGTTTGCATCGTGCACACAGTATCCAAATTTTAGAAGGAAGAAAAATAATCAAGAGGACACCCATGAGCAGGGTATCAAAAATCGGCCGAAACCCGATACGTATCGGCTTGGCCGAAACGTCTTGGTTTCAACTGAGACGTATCGGCCGAAACTCAATACGGATATGAGATACCGATATGTATCGGACCGAGACATATCGGTTTGGCCGAAAACCGACACGTATCGGCCGATTTTTTATACCTTGCTCATGGGTGTCCTTTTGATTTTTTTTTTCCTTCTAAAATTCGGATATTGTGTGCGCAATCACCTGTGATCAAACAAAAATTTTCTTTATTATTTTTCTCGAAATATAATAGTCGGTATTTTTTTTTTTTGCCTAACATCTTACCCAAAATAAGGTTGCTATTTTGTTAGAATGAAGAAAAATATTTTATTTTATTTTTTTGCCTAAAATCATACCCAAAATAAGGCTGCTAGTAGATTTTTCTTAATAGTAGTTATTTCTTTTTTTTCCTAACATCTTATCCAAAATAAGGTTGCTATTTTGTTAGAATGAAGAAAAAAAATTTATTTTATTTTTTTGCCTAAAATCATACCCAAAATAAGGCTACTAGTTTGTTGGAAGGAAGAAGAGAAATTTGGAGAGACGATTGGATATCTCCTTTCTCTCTCCTCCACATCAGATGCTCTCTCTTACTCATTAATGCTTGTGAGAGAAATTAAGGATACCTCTATTCGAGGAGAGAAACTAACAAATAAAATCTGATTTCTCTCACAAGCATTTATTGGTTTCCACGATTAACCCAACGTCATATCTCTTGTCTTTTGGATGGGTAACAGATAAAAGTAGAACCCATTTAGGGTCCTACTTGGTTGGACCTGACCAAACCCTATTTACACCCACTCCTATCTGTGTGTGTCAGTATCAACATTAAAGACCATTAAATAAGACTTTTGATCTTACACCAATAAAACTTTGTTTTTAATCTTTTTTCTTTTTTTTGATAGGAAACTCTAACGTTATTCTGCGTGGCACATTTCTTATCAATTTAAAGGTTCCTCATCAGTTCTTTTTTTTTTCGATTTTCCAAACTGAAACCGAACCATAACCGGAAAAAACTGGTTTGGTTCGGTTTCGGGATTTTATGTATTTTTAAATCCATTTTTTCAGTTTTTCGTTTTGTTTGATTTTCAGTTTGTCCCACTTTTTTCTGTTTTTTAATCGAACCGAATCAGTTTTCAGTTTCCAAAACCAAACCAAACTGGAACGATTTGGTTCAATTCCATTCTTAATCGGTTTCAATCCCGTTCGAACTAGTTCAGTTGGACCGGTTTCCGGGTCAAAACCTGCACCTCCTCCAGCTATTCAATCTATGGAGAGAAAGAGAAATGACGTTGAATGACATTCGAGGTAACAGAAAGGAGTAATTTAAGATGTTATCGTCATATGTCGTCGAATTACAGTGGGTTGATCCAGACGTACAGACTGAATTGTGTCTCGAGCCTAATAATGCATTTCAGAGATTCTTCGTGGCATTCGGACCTTGCATTCGAAACTTTCGTAATACTTTACGAAGAATAATTGTGGTAGATGAAACGCATTTGCGTGGACGATACAAGAGAGTGTCGTTAATAGCTACGAGGATAGACGGGAATAGACATTTATTCCCTATAGCGTTCGGCGTTGTATCAAAAGAAAATGAAGATCATTGGATATGGTTCCTTGATCTATTAGGGAGACGTGTACTCGGGGACTTTGAAGAACAGTTCGCATTGATATCAGACAGAAAGAAAGATTTGATGGAAGTTGTAGAAAAAGTTTTCTCTAACACCTTTCACAACTACTGTATGCGACACTTAGCTCTAAATCTGTTTGATACATATAATGATACAATCTCTAGACCGCTTTTCTGGGTTGCTGCCCGTGCATTTTCGGAAGCAAAATTTAACAGAATTTTACGAAAAATAGAAGACGACGCTCCCCCGGAATGTACAACATGGATTAAAGAAATTGATGACCATTTTTGGGCGCACGCTTATTTTCCATGGAGGCGTTATGATATGTTGACAACTAATATAGCTGAGAGCATTAATAGTGTGTTGAAAATAGCCAAGGAGGAACCGATCGTGAGCATGTTAGAAACTATTCGCACAAAGGTAGCCGAATTTTATCTTTGTCATTAGAAGGAAGGAAATAAAATGACACACGTGTTAACACTGATGGCCTAAGAACACATAATACGAAATTCAGGATGGGCCCCTTCGAAAGAACGTTATAACATATGGTCGCGATACATTTCAAGTTAAACGTGATTACACTCACAATGTCGATCTAGATAAGCGAACATGTACATGTAGACGTTGGGCTATTCTTGTATTACCATGTTCGCATGCGATCGCCGCATTATTGGGCCAAAACAGAGAAAGAGAGATTCCCTAATTTTGTGAGCATTGGTTTACCAGTAACTTATTTAGGAAAACTTATAAAGAATACTTTGTCCCGACCGTTGACAAGCGCCAATGGACTTCGCAAAGAGACGGCATTCAAGTTTTACCTCCGCACTAAATACGTCAAGCCAGTCGTCCGAAGAAAAGGAGAATAAGATCTAAAGGCGAAGTTCGACCATTACGATGTAAAAATTATAACCATGGATCAAAATATCGTCCGATACCGATACGTATCGGTTTTGGACCTCACCGATACGATACAATGGGTTTTTATCGCCCCCCTGAAAAAACAGTCAAATTATCATTCAATGTATCATTCGTATCGTTCGTATCGTTCAATGTATCGTTCATATCGGACGATAATTTGAAATTATCGTCTGATAATTTCAAATTATAGGTTTTGATGTTTTTTTTTTTTTTTTTTTTGGGAAAAAATCGGAGAGTATCGTCCGGAACCGATACGTATCGGTTTTGGGGCTGGACGATACGTATCGAAAAAACGAGATTTTGATCCTTGATTATAACAAATACGGTCATAACCGTCGCTCGTATAAATTTGTTAGAATTTGAAATTAACTTATATTACTTGTAAGAGTACCCTAAATCGGTACCTTTATTTCTACCCTTATCAATAAACATCATCAACATCGATAAACATCATCAACATTGATCTCGATAACATCCATTGTGATCTCATTAATGTTTTATCTCGTCACTATCTTTCATAACATTTTATATTCTATAAAAGATATGAAATGTTTTGAAAGAAATAGGGATCTCAAACTAAACTGCTTTGGATCAGATGGAGAGCATTTATCATCCAAATCAATTTTGAGATCATGGCCCTACTATCGACTGCTAATTTAAGTTAGCAAAAAATTAGCGCCCGCTAACTTAAGTCAGCGCTCGCTAACTTATGTTAGCGGCCGTTGACTTATGTTAGCGGCCATTGACTTAAATTAGCACCCGCTGACTTATGTTAGCGAGCATTGTGAAATCTGAACCTCAAATGCAAATCTTTTTATGAGATTTATAAAGAATAGTTAAACAATTAGGATAAATTTATAACAACGAAAATTATACAAGTTAATTTTTGCTAATGTTACCTATAAAATTGTATAAAAAATATTTATAAAAATATATAAAATTATACAAAGATATAAAATGTAAAGTTTAACTCTTCCCAAACATGCACATTAAATGTCCGATTTCGGCTCCAAATTGTTGCATTTGTTTTTCTTCGAAATCAATAGTCCGCCGTTGGGAGAAGTATTCTATATACTTCAAAACATACACACCACAGTCCCAACCGTTTCTTTGGAGTGAGAGATCGACACTGTTGAACGCCGATACCTTCCACTGTTGATCGAAAGCTGACTTCAAACCGACAGTGTAAAGAAGACGCGGAAGGTGATGCAATAGACATCCTTTATGCGCTACAAACCTCCTTGAGCACTCTCGGTCTGCTGGATCTATCAACTTAATTTTGTGATCAACTAATGAAATTATAGCCAGCGTCCAGTGGCTATATTTTTTACTATGCATCGGAAGAAAAATCTGTACAAAAACAGAATCAGAATTTTAAATAATTAAAACTTTTAAAAGCCGTGAATGTTAAATAAAGCAAAGTGTAGTATTAAAAAATGTACCGTTCCACAGTCGATCGCGTGAATTTCGCGTTTATTATTGGTAAGTAGGGGTTCAAGCGACTTTGAATTGTGACGAACCTGTCACTTGTCACAGTAGGCCTGCCACTTATCGAAGTCGTTAAGTACTACTAGACCTTCATTATCGATAAATTTTTTAAATTTTTTCTCGTCTGCAATAAACAAGGTCTGAAAGACGATAATGTAGTAATTAAATAAATTAAAAGAAGTGAGTTGAGAGTCATAAATGAAAGAAACAAAATAATAAATAGTTGAAAACTTACCAGGGCAGACGTAGAAGCGAACCAGCTTTTTTTGGCATTTGCCGTAAACATTGAATCGTTGATAACTTCAAGGACTCTCGAGTATGCATCAATGACTTCATTATCGGGTCACGAGCGTCCTTTGAGGATCTTTAAAAGAGCAACTGTGATGTCAACACCCATGATAGTATTGACGATCACATTTTCCTCTTCCTCCAGTCGGTTCTAAAAACTGAGCATATATTTATGCTCCATTGATTTTGGCTCATCCTCCTCCTCCTCCACAATCAATCTTGGTCTTTTTATAATGACTTTACTGGTCGGGGTTTTTCTCTTCTTCCGAGCACGCAAGTCATATCCCTTGGCTTTACTCTTTGCAGTTGATAGTTTCACTAAAATTGATTTTAGTGATGCCGGTTGTGACTCACGAGAAGGCTGGGTAAGAGGAGCACCCTCATCACCCACTTTCACCAAGAGTTGTCTAGCAGGAGGTTGAGGAGCTTTAGTAGTGGGTTGAGTTGCAGTTGGTTTAGCGGCAAAAGTTTTAGGGGCAGTGATTTGATGAGTAGGTTGAGGAATATTCTCTTTTGGGCCAGTAGGTTAAGGGGCAGAAGTTTTAGGGGCAGTTGATTGATGGGTAAGTTGAGGAGCAGTGGGTTTAGGGCCAGTAGGTTTAGGGGAAGAAGTTTGGGGGGTAGTTGATTGATAGGTAGGTTGAGGAGCAGTGAGTTTTAGGCCAGTAGGTTTAGGGGCAGAAGTTCGGGAGGCAATGGATTGATGGGTAGGCTGAGGAGCAGTGGGTTTAGGAGTTAGTTGAGGAGCAATGGGTTTAGGTTTAGAAGTTTTGGTGACTGTTGGTTGAGTGACAGTGGTTTGAGGAGCAAAAGATTGAGAAACTATTGGATGAGTGACAGTGGGAACAAAGGTTTCAAATAGAACAGAGGAGAGAATAGTATCCTGCATAATTGCAAAATACATTTAAAACTGTCATTATATTTTACAAAAATAACATTATTTGAAAATCAGGTTAGCGACCGCATAATCGGACACTAATATAAGTTATCGGCCGACCACTTAAGTCATCGCCCGCTAACTTAGATTAGCGCCCGACAACTTACATTATCGGACGACAAGCAAATTTGGCATTAATCTTTAAAAAAATATTTTTTTTCAAATTTAAAAAGAATTGGTTTAGTACCTTCATCAAATGAGATGTGACTGCATCAAGGCCCTTCCGTATTGCGGTATTTTGTTCAGTTAAATTTAAAACCCGATCTTTTAGTGATCCTACTTCATCTTATAATGACTCAACTTGCTCTTGTAGGGTCTTCTTGTCTCTCCCTAGCTGTTCAATGGTAAGTGATTGCCCTTTAAGCATTGTAAATACACGTCGAAAGTCACTTTTCATCTCTTTTACAGTCATGCGGAGCGTATTGTATTCGTTTCTAAACTCCGTTACTTCTTTGGTTAGGTGGGGTTGCCAAACCGGCTGTTCTCTTGTTGGCTGGGGCCTAATTTCTGATTTGTCCTTTGGTTCCATATGTTGACGTACAACGACTTCATACTCGTCGTTTTTGTCGTTGTCATCATCGTCATCCTCATCGTCGTCATCATCATCTTGGCTCTTCGGCTCTTTTTTGAGGACATGTATCGTAAATTAGGACATTGTCGTATTCATATATATTTTCTTAGGAGTGAGGCTCCTCGGTCTTTTCCTGCTCCCTTTTCATCTCTCTTTACATAAAAAAGAGTCAAACCGATCGATACTGTAATTCGTATTTTACAGCTTCAAGCTTTAAGATAACTTTAGACTTAAGAAATTTTTCTCGATATAAATTAGGATAACGGCTGAATTTCGGGTCTTCTCATTTCAATAGCCTCGGAAATGAATCTTTGATATGAGTAAGAGCAGTGGCGACTCCAGGAAAGTGCTCAAACGCCCAAATCTGTAGGGCGATAGTGCATCTGTAGATGTTATAATGCCCATTTTCAGTCTTTTTGGCCGCTTCCCTTCTGACGTTCGCTTTTGATATGTTGTCTACTAAATTATTCTAAACTATCAGGCCTCACGGAAACTTGTTGAACTCTTCAATGTTATCTACTATTGCCAAGTACTGTGTGTCCACTTCTTGGTATGTGTCCGGAAGTAAGAAAGAACATAAGAGAAGCAACAATGATAGTTTCAAAATTTTATCGTTAGATAAATCAACACTATCAACTATTTCTTCAATACGAGGTCTTTTAGCCGGCTTCCCACGAAAGAATTTGTATCGAATGGTTTCTTCCTCTGACACGGCCACTTTCTCAGACTCAGGTTCCGTCAATATATTCAGGCCTAAAATCAATGTTATATCTGACTCTTGCAGCAGTACATTGGTATTCCTGACCTTGAAAATATTATCTTTAACCCAAGAGCTTAAAATAGCGTCAACCAAGTCTGCAACAAATCATAATTTCTCATTAATCCTAAATAGATGACTAAAGATGACAAAAAATTGAATCATCTAGTATCTTCTTCCTCTTTTCGTTACAGTGCAAGTAAAATTTCCTAATACTAACTCCAGAACATTTCCCGAAGGGCTTTAGAGACATAGTCATTTTACAATCACTTAGTGAGAACTGCAATATATATAACAATTAATTAACAAAATAAGTGAGGTTGAAAACTTATCGATAACTTACATTATCGGACGATATTGTAACTTAGCGGCCGGTAACTTACATAATCGGCTACTAAGTTATATTATCGTCCGATAATATAAGTTGTCGCCCGATAACATAAATTAGTGCCCGCTAAGTTAAATTATCGGACGATAATGTAACTTAGCGGCCGATAATGTAAGTTGATAACTCTAATGTAAGTTGTCGGTAAGTTAGCGGTGAGTTAGCGGATTAGGTGAGAAACATAACGGATGGCTGAATGTGTTTAAATGTAAAAAAAGAAATTACCTGGAAATTTGCTGTGACATTTTTTTCGCTTTGTCGCCGATAAGTCGCTGCGCTCTCGATTTTTACAGAAAAGTTAAAGTGAAAGTAAAAGAGTAAAGAATGAAAAGTAATAAAGTAACCTTTACTTTTAAACATTAAAGTATTAATTAAATAAGAAAGTTAGAGCAAATTTGAATATAAGAGGTCGTTGCTGACGTGGAATCGGCTTGGCTTAGAGCTGGCCTATTATGCAAGGATTGAAAATATAGGGCCATTTCTGTAAATATGCAAACTTATAGGGCCGAAAGTGCAAATTTCCCCTATTTTTTTTGGTATTTAATATAGGCCCACAAGACAATGTGGTAATTTGCCCTTCCACCTTAATTCAAACTTATTTCCTACGTTAGCAAATATCTCCAGGTTTGACAAGGTTGACCGAAAGTTACTGACCCGTGCACTCCATTGGTGCATGGATATGGTACCTAATACCAACTCAACCCTAAAACCCTTCTTCAACCTCTCTCTCTCTCTCTCTCTCTCTCTCTGAAAGTGCCTCTTTCAGGAAACCCTAAATTATAGATTGAAAAGGTAGGATCAACGTCAGCTTGATGCAATGGCTCGTTTCTGCAACGTAAGAAACAATTTTGTCTCCCTATATTGTCAATTATAATATTTAATTTTATGGTTATGTGCATTTATTCTATTGTTGAAACTCATTTATTTTTGTTTTGATCGGTGAAACTAAAGAAGAAGAAGATGTTTATCAAACCACTAATTAAAAAGCCGAATGTTGATCATGTCACGGGGGATAAGATCCCAAAAAGCTGTCTTTTCAAGGGGGAAGCTGCCGACTTCTCTAAAGCAGTTGCAATTGGACATACGAAAATTGATGTTCCCACATACTGCTCTCAAATTAAAATCGCATCAAACTGATGTTGATCCTGCCCTTTCAATCTATAATTTAGGGTTTCTTGAAAGAGGCACTTTCAGAGAGAGAGAGAGAGAGAGAGAGAGAGAGAGAGAGGTTGAAGAAGGGTTTTAAGGTTGAGTTGGTATTAGGTACCATATCCGTGCACCAATGGAGTGCACGGGTCAGTAACTTTCGGTCAACCTTGTCAAACCTGGAGATATTTGTTAACGTAGGAAAAAAGTTTGAATTAAGGTGGAACGGCAAATTACCAAATCGTCTTGTGGGCCTACATTAAATACCAAAAAAACAGGGGAAATTTGCACTTTCGGCCCTATAAGTTTGCGATTCACCCAATTTTATGTTACTTTTTTACTTCAATATATATATATATATATATATATATATATATATATATATATATATCGACCGATGCGATATCAGCAATACTGTATCTGTATCGACCGATACCAACACCGATATTGACACCTTGCTCTATAAAATGTGCAACTTTAACATCTAGAATGAACCAAATAGGTATGGGACATCAAGGGGCAAACAGCGAAGCTTTTTTGCGAGGTAAAGGAACACAAAAAGGCGGTTACATGCTTCGCACTTTTCGAACCAGGGGGTAGCCTTTTAAGTGGATCAGCAGATAAAAGCATCAGGGTATTTAATTTTGTTTTCCCTGTTTAACATAAAAAATGTTTTTTTTTTAATATTTGTCGATCTCATTTAAGATTTAATTCTTAAAATAAACACAGCAATAATTTTTTAAGCATCGCTGAATTATTTTACAAGTTTGGCAAATGGTACAGAGAAAATTGGAATGTGTAGAAGTAATTGAAATGAAGGAACCAATTCACAAAATAGACGCATACAACCAACTGATCTTTGGCCTTACCCAAAGCCATGGTCTCAAGGTAAGAATGGCGCTTCTTTGGAGTGTGTTCTAAATTGAATGTTTTAGTTATAACTTATACATGATAAAAATCCACAATATACATGATCATTTTATATTAAAGTTTATGCAGATAAATATTAATAGAATGCAAATTAATATTAATATGTATTAAGATGTCCAGAGAATCTGAGATGCACCATTGAGAACAACAACGACAGTGGCCCGAGTTGGCTTCACACTCCAAGTCAAAAGTATGGGAACTGAATCTAGTCCCTGACTCCTTATTTTGATTGTAAAAGATGAAGCATGGACACAGAAATTGATGATTCAATGACCCTGTAACAACCATGGTTTTCTTTGTGTTGACCTGTTTACTTTTGGGAAGAAATGTTGACTACTGTAATTGGTTTGACATCAGTCAAACCTTTGACCAATAGGCAATATGACCTCAACCATCTTTTAGTATAATTTCAATAGTAAATGCTATGAATGCATGTCTATATTTACAAATAATTGAGATTGCATAGGGTGCACATAGTCACACCCTATTGCACATGCCACTTGATTATAAAGTTTCAAACTATTTTCTATGTGCTAAACATATAAGTACACATATACACGTGCATTTTACGTATATTATCATCAAGAAAAGTTGGCCGCATCTCGATGGGTCAAAGGGTTGACCAGTCGAAGTCAAACAAAGGGAACTGGGTGAATCGCTCTCTTTATATATATGTAGTCTCATCAAGCTAGAGGGTTTCAAAACCACATCATCAGTAGACAATAGCTTTGACCATGGTCACACTAGGTTAAGACAGTCAAAAGTCAACATTTGAATTTTTAGGGTCGTTACAGACCCATCGCATGATTAGTTTCGAGATGCTCATATTTCATTTGTAGAACATGATTAGTCAACCTTTTGACTTTTTAGGGTCGCTACAGACCCTTCGCATGATTAGTTTCGAGATGCTCATATTTCATTTGTAGAACATGATTAGTTTTGAAATGCTCATAATTTGTTTGTATGACCATTCATCTATACAACAGTTGAAGCATCCACATTTGACAAGGCAGAGCATTGTTTTTCAGGTCTGTGATGCATCAAGAACCATCCAAACTATATGCAAGAGTAAACATGTGAAGCGCTCGTGTGGTATCTAAAATTTGGCACTTTACAGGAAGTAGACGTGATGTCTAATCAGAAGCGAGAAGTAAAGAAGACTTCAAACAGCTGGTGGATGCGAAAAAGGCCCGTAAACTCCATTCTTCTGTACAGAGACTGGGTGTTCTATGCAAGTGCTTATCTTGAAGGCTCAAATTTCAAGGTAAGCATTAGAAACCATGATATGGACCATAGATCAAAATCTTAGACTTACCAAGACATATCATCTCAGTATCAGAGTTGTTGGGTCCCTGTACAACCTTCGTGGGCCCGAGTGGGGCCATGCTCGAAATGCTCTCCCAACACCTTAAAACACTTAGTTGTGCCTCTTCCATCACCAATTGGTTTTGGTCGGAATGGTAGCTCAATGGGTATCAGAGCCAAGTCAGGGGTTCGAGTATCGCTCATGTGGTACTAGTGAGAGGGGGATTGTTTGGTCCCTGTACAACCCTAGTGGGCCTGAGTACCGGGGGGGGGGGGGGGGGGGGGGGCTTGAATCGCTCTCCCAACACCTTAAAACATTGAGTAGCGCCTCTTCCATCACCAATTGGTTTTGTTCGAAATGGTGGCTCAATGGGGTATAAGATCCTACAGGAGCCAACCGAGACAAATGTCTCGTCTTAGGCAACGCCTGATACATCTATTGATACCGACGAAGATACCTGATACCCGAGACTATATGTCTCAGTACTAGCAAACAAACCGACATCAGAGCGCAAACCGATACTGATAATTGATTAGAGGAGCAATGCAGGAATGGAGAAGGTGCAATGAACCCCAAGTCTCGATAGAAAAGACTAGAGGAATGAACTTGAAAGCATTGGCAGTAGTGGAGGACTTCATCTACATGAATTGCAGATCATCTCCAAGCATACTTGAGGTAACTGCTTTATTTTCTTTGTGGAAACTGTAACTATTCTTTTATTTCTTTGCTATCTACTTTGAGTAGGCAGCTTTGATCTTTAGAACAACATTCATCTAATCAGATTTGGTTGAGAGAGAAGCAGAAGAAAGTAGGGAGATTATCACAGCAAAGAAGATAACAAGCCTTCTCGCCGCAAATGACATTATTTTGTGTGGTACTGAAACTGGGTTGATCAAGGTGTGTAACACAACTCATCTACGGTTTACGTAAAAATTGAAATTTTAATAGATTGCATGGATTATAATCTACGATGATGCCGAAGTATAATAGAGCCTAGTGATGCCATACCAAAAAAATTCTCCAATTTTTGGAATAAGTCATGTTTACATCGTAAATTTTTGCTCAACTACATTTTCCACTATTTAATCATGACTTACTGAAAAAATCCGCGTGTTTTACTATTTTTTCCAAATTTTGTGAGTATATTGAGAATTTGTTTTAATCAGGCTTTTTTCATGAGGTCTCTAGTTTAAACTTTTATTTTGGTTATATTGTTAAAATCCAACTAAATATAACTGAATCATGAACTATAAATTTCATAATTTCTAATATCTCCTCCACATATTTTGTCGATTATTTTCTAAATTGCAATTTTTGGTCCTCACCAAATAAATTTCGAATCCCAAATCTTTCCTTGACAATTTCTTTTCCCAGATATCCCCAAATTTTTACCCTCATCAAATAATAATCGATGAGCTCATATATGGTGATCAACCCGTTACAAACAGTGATTTGGAATGGGTCACCTATGATAAATTTGGGCATCCATCTCAAATTCAATTGGTTATCAGAGGAGGGGGGCAAGATATTATAAGGGGAGAGAGATAAGGCTATAATTTACCCTATGCGGGACTAAAATTCAACACGCCTCCGCATGTGTTGGCGGGACCGAGCCAAATCACGTGGACAATTGAACTGGGTGACATAGAGTGGAGAAAGGCGCCTCGATACTGATAAATTTGGGCATCCATCTCAAAACCAATTGGCTATGAGGGGAGGGGCCCAGGATATTATAAGGGAGAGACAAAGCTATAATTTACCTAATGTGGGACTAAACTTCAACAACATGTGTCATGTGACACTTTTTTCCCCATTAACTGTGCCACCTGATGTGAACGCCTCGATGTGGAGATCTAGGTGTGGTTCAAAGCAGTAAAAGCTTCTAAAAAGGAACAGCAAAAACAGTTTTGGCAATTGTATATGGTAGTCGTTTACTTTAAAAGTGTTTGCACGCTTTGAATCACACGATAGAGATTGTACTTTGATGCAATCTTCAACCCATCAGATCTCCCCACATTGAGGCATTCACATCAGGTGGCGCACTTGACGAAAAGTTAGTGCCACTTTTACACAAATGACCCGTTTCAAATCACAGTTTGGAACAGGCAGGTTACCATCTTTAAGCTACTCGGTGAGGGTAAAAATTAGCGATTCGGGAAAAAAATCGCCAAAATTTGGGAAAAAAATAACTCAAAGCAAATTTTGTGGCTGAAGATTATGAGATCTTAAATATTAGTAGGTTGTGTGGTTTCAGTGGTCCACTACTCACCTTACTGATTGCTTATCTGACAGGGATGGATCCCTCTATAGAAGCAAAATGAAACAGCACAAATGGTCATAGATCACATACTGATCCGTCAGTAGTAGAAATCTGTTACTTCAATTCGACATGCTGGTAGTTTCTCCTCTGTAGTTGTAAACTTTGCATTTTGTTCAAAATGATGAAAATGTAAGTTGCTAAAGTGTATAGAGGTCACAATTTTGTCAATGTGTCAAAGAATGAATTTTGTCAAAATCTTTAGCCCTTGAGATATCCCACATCAATTTTTCTCTCGATAATTTGTTCTCAAATTAGTATACTGGCACTGAAGCACGTGTAACTTTAAACACCGTCAATGTAAATTTGCTTCATTTTAATTACAGTTGAGTTTTGATATCCATAAGTGTCATGAGGATTGAAATTTAAAGCCTATGGATAGGATATATAATAACAGTCTGTAGCAAATGTCCTAGGGATAGGAGTCTGTAGCAAAAGTTGTCTATTTTAGGGAAACTTCTTTAATGGTTTCAGATAATTGAAATCATGGAAATTGAAACACTTAGCCATGGTATCAAAACTCTGCCGATACCGATAGGAATCGGTTTCATCAAGAAGCGATACCGACACCACCCCGATAAAGGTATCAGGGAGGTATCGGACCAATACTGGTGAAAATCAGCCGATATTGTCTCGGTATTGGCCGATACTGATCGATACAACCAATATTTTATTTTTTATTTACTTTATTTTTAAATAAAATAAAATATTGACTGATACGGTATCTGCGATACCATATCTGTATCGGCCGATACATATCGGTCCAAGATGGACTGATACCCGATTCCGATACCGATACTGACACCTTGTACTTAGCTTGGATGTCGACTTTGTTAGGAAACTTCTTTAATGCTTTCAGATAATTGAAATCATGGGCAATAAAACACTTAGCTGGGATACTTCCCTGTTTTTGTCCACAATGGAATGCAGCGCTCCTGTGAACTGATTCCTAGAAAAGCGAGAATCCGGAAGCAGGTTTTAATTGCTGCTGGATTCTCGCCCAATTTAATATTTTTTAGCATTTTAAGGAATTTGATGGGCGAGAAACCTGGCATTACCAAATGGTAATTTTGATTTTTGACTGTGTTTCTGCTTTCTGCGTCCAAAAGCCGGATTCGGCACTGCAACACAATACCAAACAGGACCTGAAAGCCATAAAATAAATTGCACTTCTGTTTAGTATATTAACCAGAGCCTCAGATACCAAAGTGTTTGAGAAGATCAAAGATAAATTTTCACTCCAGGTGTTCCAAGTCAGGAATTTTTTTGGAATCAGTACATAGTTTTCATAAATATTGAACTGTAGAATAGCCATATAAACTGAGAATAATATGCGAAATTTATTTGTATTTTGAAATATGTATGCAAGTTTGAATTCACATCATCAGAACATAATTGATTCTCAGGAAGACTCGTGTGTTAAGAGTGATTTCAGAGAAGAAGCTTTGGAGGTCCTCGTAGAGTCAATTGCATCAGAAGAAAGCTCCGAGACACAAATATTATCTGCGTCCGTTCTTTCAAATCTTGGAGGGA
The DNA here is from genome assembly GCA_021018995.1 of Chloranthus sessilifolius. Classification (NCBI taxonomy): domain Eukaryota; kingdom Viridiplantae; phylum Streptophyta; class Magnoliopsida; order Chloranthales; family Chloranthaceae; genus Chloranthus; species Chloranthus sessilifolius. Next base: position 18,655,743 of record CM037595.1, on the reverse strand, counting down.
CTTATGCTTGGACAGGGGAACCATATACTGCTGCATGGTTAATTAAGAAAGCAGGTTTAACTTCTTCGTATCACAGGAATATGATCAGGAATTTTGACTGGTCTGATCAGTGTCTACAGGTGATCGATGGTAGAGAATTTCTTTCAGTGTTTTCTATAGTGTCAATGTTTCATCCAGTAACACTTTACAGCCAATCTATGAAGCCAAACACAGCGATTAGTAAATCAACGTGATAGAATGAAATAGAAAGTAGCACCTACAGCATTAATCATAGATCAAAATCTGGGATGTTACTGAAATGTATCAGGCAATGTCTTTCCACTTGATAAAATTATAGCATTCGGGTATCGCCAGATACACATACTCCTTAGTATATTGTATCGTCGATACCTGAGACGAAATCCCATACCCAAGATGATACATCTCGGTATCGGCATAGACTGATACCAATACCAATGCCAAGATCTTAATCCTTGGATGCTGCAGGATGCTGGGACTGATGCATGGTGCGGCAAGATTTGGAAACATGTCGTTAAGATGGGAAATTCTATCTTCCGTGCCCTGGACCAGTATGCCCAATTGGACCAGTATGCCCGACCCGAATCCGATTCTCAGACCCGAGTTAACTTTATAATCTGTTTAGCGTTTTCATAAAAGATGGTAGATTGGCTATACTGCATCTTATTTTCTTCCAAATAAGTCAGTAAGTCTGGTCAGACAGTTATTGTCTTCATTTATCAACTGTAATTGTCTGTTTCACCAATCTAGTTAATAAGAACATTTCTTACTTTTCAAAGAAACTAGATTTTTGGGCTGGATAAGCAATGTTGGATTCTAAAGATCGATATGCCATAAGCCTAGTTGGTAACATTTATCCCTGAAATCTGTAACCTTCCTTAGAAAATAAGGTTATATCATATTCTAGAATGGCATGAGTTTTAGCTTTTCAAACTAGGGATCTACTAGTTACTCTTCTTTCGATAAGTTACTTTTCTTCTTTCTGATTACTTTGATGTTCTTCTTTCGCCTCCGATATGTTATGGGCGGTTGCTTGAATCGGATGTCCCCATCACTTAGTTTTGAAACAATAAAATATATATATCACTATACTAATATATAACACATATGAGACCGATTGGTCGCGATTTCATATAAGACAGATTGATATCACTTTAAAAAATGGGCACGTGCACTTAATTAAAGGACATTTTTGTTATTAAAAGTGAACAAAACACATGCCTATATTTTTTTAAACGAGAGGGTCTTGCATCCTGCTAGGTAATTAACGATAGTTTGGACCTTGTCGGATAAAAAGTGAAAGTTTTAGACCGTATTGGAAAAGCAAAGAGGGTCAAATCATTTGACATGTGCTGAAATTTAAGTGAAAAATAGGTGAGACAAAAATGCCCTTAGGTCTCACATGAGACCGGTCGGTCTCATATGGGTAGTGTTACCTAGACACGTGGCACGGGTACCAAGTGTCAAGGTGCCAATAGATGTTTGGCACGCCAATCTCTAAATATTCGAATACGGCGGCACGGTCATAAGAAAAATAAAATAAATAAATAAAACATATATAGAGAAAAATTGAAGGGATATCATAGAGAGTTAATTTAAATATGTAATGAAAAGATTCATAATATACGTCGTGAACCTAAATAAACATATATTTGTTTCAATAGTTACAAAACTTTACACATTTTTCTTTTAAAACAAAGTTCATTATATTGTTATCAAAACGATGAGCATTTTAATAGTAATATGAGGTTTTTCATATATGTCTAGAAGTTTCCTATTGTTTGAGGAGTGTCCAAGTGTCGGCACGGGTGTCAAGTGTCACCAAGTGTCGGCACGGCAAAAATCCCAAAAGTAGAAGTGCCAAGGTAATACTGCGTATGAGACCTAAGGGCAGCTTCTTCTTGCCTATATTTTCATTTAAATTGAATTTCATTACATGTCAAATATTTGATCATGTTTGCGTAGGCATGACATCAAATATTGGCCGATACGTATTGAGTATCCAACTCAATATTGGTATCGGCCGTTAAGTACAGGGTATCGGTTGATACTTGTATTTTTCTTTTTCTTTTTTAAATGGGCCAATCCGTATCGCTATCGGCCGATTTGGAGGACCGATACCGAGTTTGTTACATTGTGGGTAGGTTTTTAAAAAATGAAAAAGTTCAAGGTCATCGTCCCTATTCGATAAAAGCAAATCGTTGTACCCTGCCACGTAAATATGGAGTAATTAAGAGAACCTTTAACAAAAAAGAATTGTCTTACCATCGAGAGCCACTTCTTTTCAGGTGAAAAAATAAAATAAACATTTGATACCTCTTCTGACTTACCGTTTTCCAAGAACAATTACACATTCCATCGGCCTCTTTATACAGTCGAAGTGAATGTGATGATGGATGAAGCGTTGTAGTGTTGAACCCCATCATCATAAGCTTATTTTCATGCATCTCAGGGGCCTTGAAATCTGTGCAAATCTTATGTAATTTTGCTAATGGGACCTTAACTGGGAAACTGATGCGTCCGATGCTGAATTTGATACCATCTTGAGTCGAGAAAGGCTTCTCTTCCAAAATTTTGTGTTCAAAGGTTATACAGGTTGTGGAGGAAACAACACCTGTTTTGGGTTGTCCAGCCATGTGGCATATGATTTTTTTTTTTTAAATTACTATTTATCCTTTTTTATGAGTAAAAAATAAAGTGACGCCCCACAAAACCTGATACATCAAAGGTTATAACCACTTGTATAGCGTATGGGTCGCACTTCCATACAACTGGACAGTTGTTCATCAGTTTGTAACATGGTGTATATATGGCCATAGTGTAGATTAGATTCAGCCTAAAGATTATCATTGAATGGTTTCGACCATCTGATCAAGAGCTACACGAGCCAAAATTGGACAGCTAAACAACATTGAGCGGTGGTCCACAACAAAGTGCACAATACCCTTTGATCAAATGGCTAGAAACAGGTTTGGAGATTTACATGGAAACCATTCATTCTAAAAGCGTTCCGAGTCACATGATGTCAATGTTTTTCTGATGCAATGTTCAACCCACTAGATCTTTACATCGGCTTCTTTACATCAAGTGGCACAATTTGATGAAAAATAGTGCAACCAATCTAGATTGGGAACATGTTGGTTTCCCTATACCGGCTCATTAAAGTCTTATATTAATCTCGCCAAAATCATCGTATCACAGACATGAACACAACTGTTATAACTCTCTGTAGCAGAGAATAATTAACAACATAATTTTAAAATCTTCAACCGAAACAAGATGGCACGTCCCGAAACAAAATTGTATTGAAAGATGCAGGTGCAAAGATGACCCCCTGCATTGGCTTCTACGACCCGCTACATGCCCGATACACAAACCTTCTTCTCTGAGACGTATCGTTTCAATTGATTTTAAACCTCGGTACACTGCTCTATTCGGTGGTTCAGAGCTGTCTTTGTATGTAAAAAAATGACACTAGTTAACCAGAAACTATCCTTCCATTTGTGCGTCTTCGCTCTTCAAAGAACCTCCATTTCCTGAAAATGGCAGAAATATAGAGAATATTTAGAGCAGATACATGAATTGGAACATTGACCACGACATTCTTTTAAGGATTCAATTATGGCATTTCGCTCGAAATAATTTCTTCCCCATGTTAGAGCCTCCAAATGCCAGTGATGGGCTGCAGAAAGAGATTAGAACATTTTGACACTTTTAAAGGTGATGGACTAAGCAAAGCCACCCTGTCAAACCCAGAAGATCGAACACTTAAACTTTTCTCATTTTAAAAATAGAATGGTAGATATTACTATTAAGGAGAACCGGGTTCGGCTGATTGCAGTTAAACAGACTGAGCCATGCCCGCCCACTTCCACGCTACATGAAGCACATCTTTGATCAATACAAATAATCTACCTAGCAGCTCGTCATTGGGATATATCATCCAAAAAACTATGCCTACCAGAGAATATACTGACAAATTTCGTTGTTGGCAATATTTTTGATGGGGGGTCGCTTCGGTTCATTTTGGGAAATTTTCAAAAAGAAATTTGAGAAAATTTCACGAACTTCCAAATATATATATATAACGATAAATCACACTGCAATGGTGTGAGATGAAAATCTAATATTAATGGAGTAAGATCATTTACACACCATTTGGTGTTTAAATGTCGGTCAGGAGCCATTATCCCTTTTAAATATCAGCTGATGCAGATATGTATTGGTATCTGGTTTAGCTGATACTGATATCTACACAGGTATCGGTATTGCCCCGGCATTAGTCGACACCTACTGGAATCAGTGTGTATCAACCGGTACAAATCAATTTTTTTTTATTTTCTCTTTTCTATTCGCCCCATATCAGCCAATACTTATGCATATGTACAAGTATCGGCTGATACATATCAGCCTGGGAACTGACCGATATGGTGGCCAACACCGAGATTAAAATCCAAGGTCGCAACCTTCTCCAATTCCCCAAATGTGTTCAGAAAATGTATAAAATTAGATAATCATGGATATTAATTAGTCAGAGTCTTAAAACTCCTAAGTATACCTAAATTACTTCCAAGGATAAAAATGAATCATAAGTTAAAAGAGTTTTTATTTTCTTTTCTTATCAATAAAAAAGGAACCAAATTACAGCAAAGAACTTTTTTTAAACCACATGTTAAAGAGTATGTAAAGAAGGGAAATTACCATATTCATTGAATATGACACCACCAGAACATAGTCCTTCTTCAACTTTCATGAGTTGTAGGGTCATCCTAGGTCCAATCTCTTGAAGTTTGACAGCATTTTTTGTAGAAGCCCGATTTACTCTACTATAATCACTTGCTAGATTAACCGTTGCTGCTTCATCATCCACTTCACTTTCAGATCCATAACCAGCTCTTCAGGAAAAAAATGACAAGATCACTACATCGTATGAGATGGAATCATCTAATAATGAGAGTTGAAAGAAGTACATCAAGCAGACAAATAATATGTTGGCTTGGAATCTAAACTTTATTATACAAATGTCAATAGAAACATGAGACAATAAATTTGAACCCAAGAAACCAGGTTCAGCATAGAAACATGAGACAATAAATTTGGAATCTAAACTTTATTATACAAATGTCAATAGAAACATGAGACAATAAATTTGAACCCAAGAAACCAGGTTCAGCATAGCATCACATCCAAATGACTATTGAGACAAATGTAAATATCACAGAGTAGCCTCTTGACAGTTACGTGATCAAAGTTTCATGTCGAAAATGTTGAAAAAAATCCTAAATTGAGATGTCTCTTTTTACATGTGATGCAACAACATAGATCACATAGCCAAGGGAAGACGTCGACATATGGACAAATTGTAATCTAGAATCCCACTAGGCATGAATTAATGGTCTCTTAAAACAATTTTTTGGCAAGTTTTAGCCAAGTGCATATGTGAGGTGTTTACATCATTGGTGTGTATAGTGGAATTTTTTGGTGTGTATTGTATTTTGTTGCTTCATACAATTTGTCTAACTAAGCTATTCCCTCCCTCGTCACCAACATTAACCCTAAAATCTAAACCCTAACACCTCTATCCTCTTTCTTACGTTGCAACAAAGGCCATGGTAACAAAATATATCTAGGGGGTGTGGGAAAGGTAAATATTCCCAAATGCCTTTTTAATTTTTGAGCAAGGTTTAAAATAACGTTCCAATACTGATACTATTCATGGCCAATATTGATAAGATGTTGTTTATAACGGTCCATATAAATGGTATAAATCTCTAAAAGTGTTCACATTGGTTGTATTAACCCTTTAGAGCTTGTACCACCTCAGTTCAGTAATCTACTGGGAGATATTTTCATGTACCAATCTAGATTTTAAACATTGTTCGTGAGTACTCATTGTGTTCCAAAGAGAACTATATACACAATTAGCTCAATTAATACAATAATGAGATAAGAGCAAGAACAAGTATAATAATAATGGATTGACTAGGAAAAGAACAAGTACAATAATGAGATAAGAGCAAGAACAAGTATAATAATAATGGATTGACTAGGAAAAGAAGCCTTAAAATAGAGCAGGCACTATGTACCTACATGTAAACAAAATACATGCAAGCCAATAGGAAGTATAAACAAGCAAGTGGGAAGTATAAACAAGAACATATATATTATAAACATATAATTTAGCTAATGAAAAAGTTGACAATGAAATCGACAATAGTATTTTTATTGGTGACACAAATTTTATTCAAAAAGGGAAAATAAGGCCCGTAAGTAAATGTCAACTTCATTGGAGTCACACATCTTGATGGGTCCAGAGCAAGCAAGCATTGTTGTGCCCAAATGATCTCATACTAAAGCACCCATGCCCACCTTTCTAGGGTTCCCCAAAGACAAATATTTAACGTTAAGCTTCAAGGATCCATATCACCTTCAATTTGCTTTCACAGCCAACACCATAAAAAACCTCAGTCCAACACAAGTTAGCAAGACAAAAACCAAATTAGCAAGGAAAAAAATCAAAACACAAATTCATGGTCATGTAATCCCAAATCCACAAAGAAACATCATCATCCCCTTGTCCCATTTATACGAGGAAATCCGCATAACAACAGAATGACAAATCCACATTTTACCCTACAAAATCCTAAATTTGATTCATTTTTTCTTAAGCATATCTTAATAAATGAAAGGGATCTTACTTGGTAACAAAATCGCTCACATCTTGAAGACTCCTCAAATCTGGTACTTGATGGTTCTGCACAAATTTTCTAATCCTACGAGAGACATCAACAGGTTGTAACCGGATAGAATAATGTCGAAAATCTATGAGCTTTGTTTCTTTGTTATAGTTAAGTAACACAATCCTTTGACATGAAGAAAGCTTGACCTGAAATTCACATAGGAGATGCATAATCAACATAAGTTAATTAGATAAAAAAAACAATCAAAAGTGTGTGTATATATATATATATATATATATATATATATATATATATATATATATATATATATATATATATTGATTGAAATTTTTTAACTGACAGTATTAATGTCGATGGCTGGAAATATATTCTGAAACATAATAGTCGCGAGCTTTAGGTGTTGATCTCCAGTCCCAAAACCAGAAAGGACAATCTGCCAGGAATGTTTCCACGATCAGCATTCAGCACCAACAAAAAAATATGTAATAATATCGAGAGCAAATTGCATTCTAAAAATCAAGGTATCAAACTTAGTATCGATATCGCTCCATCTTGGACTGATAGGTATCGGCCGATACGGATATGGTATCACCGATACCGTATCGGCCAAAAAAATTTCGAAAATTTTTTTTGAACAACAGAAAAAAATTATTTGTATCGGTCAGTATCGGCCAATTCTGAGGCAGTGTCGGCCAATACTGACCCATATGCGTCCGATACTGATACCAATACCACCCCAATATTGGTATCGGTTCTCGACGAAACCGATATGTATCGCCGATACATATCGGTATCGGCCGAGTTTTGATACCATGCTAACATTTGGACATTATGAAACTAAACAATTTATTTGAAAAAAAAAAACTGGAGAACATTAAATGCAATAGACTGAGATATGGAAGACCATAATGAAGTTAAAAACCACCATGATTTAAGCAAAGAATGACAGAAAAGTAATTTCATAATTCATGGGAAGATTTTCTGCTAAAAGTTTACCAGAGGGGAATTTTTGAAAAGGTCTGGAGGACATCTTGGACGAGATTGGGATTGAGCCACATCAATAGCCAATGAGTACTCATTAATTTTGAACGTAAGAGTAGGGCCCTGAGGGGTCCTAGCAACCCTCAGATAGGGTGCACTTTCTGTCTTTGATAGAATTAGAAAATGTGTGACACCCATGGGCCCTGCAACATTCAAAAAGTCCTTGAGATTATTCCGTTTCTTTTCCTGCCATGGTAAACCAAAGAATGAAATCATTTAGTTAGCTAAATAGATAACAGCATAAAAACTCAACCGGAAGGTTGACAAAATTGCAAACTTGAGGTCACAGTTTCAATCTCAGCTTACCCATAAAAATCCAAACAAAATAAAAAAACTAAGAAAAATAAAGATGACAGCATAAAAAATTTGAAATTGTTTACTGATGTGACTCCTTTTATATTTAGATACACAATAGTATAAATTTTTTGAAGTGGTTTACCAGTCCAACACTGTTTCTCAACAAGTTGCAATCCTGAAAAGTAAGGCTTAGAGAAATAAAATTATGGGCTGCTTGCCGGCCAAATTAAAAGGTCGCATAAACATTTGGGATTGGGCCTTTTAATGGGCTGACAAAGATACGATTGGATCACTTAAAAACCTCATGTGAAGTGCCTTAAGCGACACATAAGAGGAGTAACTGATATGATCACTTAAGGAATCATATGACAGCAACTTAAAATCACTCCTCCCCTCTCAAAAACAGATGGGCAACCTCCACCAACTAGTGAAAACAATGGGGGAGCGACCTTCCACCACGAGCAACAAATTAAGGACCTTGTGGATGAGTGTAGTCCTCGTAAAAGTGCCCAAATTTCCTACGAGTTGGAGTTTGCAATACCGATTGAATTGTTTACAATGCTTCCAACAAAGTCCCCTTGACTCAAAGGAGGGAGCCCACTACTCCGAACCTTGATAAGTTCAACCCATGACCGTCAAGAACCTCTCCATCTCACAATTAATCTTTAAAGAACCATGTAATTCTTTTCTTACCACAGATATCATGGTGTTTCTCATACGGCTCCGAAAACTAGAACATTTGACTCTTTACCATCAAAATTTTTCTAGTTTCTGTGCTTCCAAATACGCCAAATGATCATCACCACGATAGTTTAGAGGATGAGTTAGTTAAAATTGAATATTATTTAGTGTCATATTGTGGCAGGCCATCATCTGACAGGGACTCGGCCAAGGAAGCACGAATACTCCATTTTTTGCAACGTATTTGTATCGTATACTTGAGGGATACAGTTGCATGTGTATCATGGTCGTCCGTAAAAAAAAAAAAACAAAGAAGAAGAGTTTGGGATTTGGGTTTTTTCGGAAAAGAAGAAGAATACGAATTCGAAGGGGCCTACCAATGTGCAGCCAACCAATTCAAAATCAGTCTTTATAAGTTTTTTTCGTTTTCTCATGTTTACCAACCTAAAATATACCTAAAAATATTTTTAAAATAATAATTTTTATATACACGTATCCCCCGCCCCCCACCCCCTTCTTGGTCTTTGGAAAATTGTCGTATCGCCATACCCGTATCGTACCTAAGTCCCATAACCGTATATGTGCTTCTTAGAACTCAGCACAAACTTCATTGTTATAAGATGATTCAAATCATTCGATCTAAGCAGTTTTGTTTCTTTAGAATAATTGTTTCCCACACCTGCGTTTCCTTCAAGTTCTCAGTCAAGCTTCATGTTTTTGAACACCACGACAAAATGGGAACGAACATCTAGGTATTTTTCATGAAATATTGTCTTTGTGCAACTAAAAGAATAAAAACATAACAATATTAAAGACATTGGTACATAGAAAAAGTTATATATATATATATATATACAAGTACCTTTAATTTGAGAGCAGTATGTGGGAGCATCAATTTTCGTATGTCCAATTGCAACTGCTTTAGAGAAGCCGGCAGCTTCCCCCTTGAAAAGACAAAGCTTTTTGGGATCTTATCTCCCGTGACATGATCAACATTCGGCTTTTTAATTTCTGGTTTGATAAACATCGTCTTCTTCTTCTTTAGTTTCACCGATCAAAACAAAAATAAATGAGTTTCAACAATAGACTAAATGCACATAACCACAAAATTAAATATTATAATTGACAATATAGAGAGAGAAAATTGTTTCTTACATTGCGGAAACGAGCCATCGCATCAAGCTGATGTTGATCCCACCTTTTCAATCCTATAATTTAGGGTTTCCTGAAAGAGGCACTTTCAGAGAGAGAGAGAGAGAGAGAGGTTGAAGAAGGATTTAGGGTTTCCTGAAAGAGGCACTTTCAGAGAGAGAGAGAGAGAGAGGTTGAAGAAGGGCTTTAGGGTTGAGTTGGTATTAGGTCCCCTATAATTTGCACTTTCGGCCATGTGGGTCGGGCAAGAAGCATCTGATCCGACCTTCATAGGGCAGGTCGGGTAGGTTAGGGTGGAGTGGACCCGATATTCTATATGCATTGCATAGGACAATGTTATATGGCGGACGGGAACGGCAGACCATTCAACGGACTGCTGATGTGGCGCGATGCAAGCGCTGTGGGCGAGCAATGCACGTCGTGGCACCCACTTATATTGTGTCACGTAAGCATCTGTTGAATGGTATGGTATTCCTCGGGGATTTTGAACTAGGTCAGGTTATGTTGGGAGCATAGTTACCAAGTTGGAGTTGTTCAATAATTCAGCAAAATTCGACTAGTTAGGGAAAAAATTGAAGAAAAAATAATGCTAACATGAAAAAATATATATTTAAAAAGTTATGATTTATTTCAAAAGTCACAAAATATTTGCAAATAATATGCAAAACATTTCGTGAATTTTATGAAAGTGCACAAATTTTTGAAGAATTGTGAAATATTCATGTTTCATTCACACATTTGGCAAATTGTGCGAGTAGTTTTTTTGTTTTTTCGGGTAATTAATTTTGTGACTAGGGTTGGGAGGCCGCCCGGGTTGATTTTTCAGGTCGGGACAGGCATTTATCCTTGACGGGTCAGGTCGTGGTGCACCATCAAATGGGGTCTAATTGGGTCTGGCATATTACCGTTGGCACGCTGGCTAGCCAAAATTTTGGCCCGGCCCGATCCAATCCGATCCATTGGCATGCACCTGTGTGCGGGTTGGGCACATAATATCAACTCTGCCATTTTAGAGTCCAACTGGTTGAATCAATGATCAAAATTTCGGTTTCTGTTTCGGAAGGGACCGAAATCAAAATTTTGGACCGAAATTTTGAATTTCGGCCGATAAATTCAATCCCATACATTTGATGACCGAAATTTCGGTCCGAAATTATCATTTCGGTGGGGACCGAAACCGATAATTTCGGTCGTTTCAGCCGAAATTTTGATCCTTGGGTTGAACTCTAAAATGTGGATGGAATCTTAACTTTTATCTTTTCTTTTTTACATTATATTAACGTTTGGAAACCGTGCATCCAACTATTTTAAAATTGGGTGAACCACATTTTAGAGTTCAACCGACTTTGGTCAGACCGGTTGAACTAACATGTGAGTCAACCAATTTTAGAATCGTTGGATGCACAGTTTCCAAAAGATAATGTAAAGTAAAAAAGATAAAAGTCAAGATTCCATTGCTTCAGACGGTTCTAAAACTGATTAAACCACATTTGAGAGTTGGAGGATCAATCTCTCCAGGTCAACATTGGAAAATAGGCAGATATTGTTAAGCACTAAATCGGAAGGTCAAAAGTGTACCGTCACCGATTGTATGCTTATAAATATCTGGGCCCTTCCAAAATACTTGACCATTTGGCCTCTTGGTAAGGGAAGGGTAGCCAATCCAAGCTACTGAAGTGTTATCTCATAGATTGAATGGCTGGAGGAGGTGCAGGTTTTGACCCGGAAACCGGTCCAACTGAACTAGTTCGAACGGGATTGAAACTGATTAAGAATGGAATTGAACCAAATCGTTCCAGTTTGGTTTGGTTTTGGAAACTGAAAATTGATTCGGTACGATTAAAAAACAGAAAAAAGTGGGACAAACTGAAAAAAAAATCAAACAAAACAAAAAACTGAAAAAATGGATTTAAAAATACATAAAATCCCGAAACCGAACCAAACCAGTTTTTTCCGGTTATGGTTCGGTTTCAGTTTGGAAAATCGAAAAAAAAAAGAACTGATGAGGAACCTTTAAATTGATAAGAAATGTGCCATGCAGAATAACATTAGAGTTTCCTATCAAAAAAAAGAAAAAAGATTAAAAACAAAGTTTTATTGGTGTAAGATCAAAAGTCTTATTTAATGGTCTTTAATGTTGATACTGACACACACAGATAGGAGTAGATGTAAATGGGGTTTGGTCAGGTCCTACCAAGTAGGACCCTAAATGGGTTCTACTTTTATCTCTTACCATCCAAAAGAGAAGAGATATGACGTTGGGTTAATCGTGGAAACCAATAACTGCTTGTGAGAGAAATCAGATTTTATTTGTTAGTTTCTCTCTCCTCGAATAGAGGTATCCTTAATTTCTCTCACAAGCATTAATGAGTAAGAGAGAGCATCTGATGTGGAGGAGAGACAGGAGATATCAAACCGTCTCTCCAAATTTCTCTTCTTCCTTCCAACAAACTAGTAGCCTTATTTTGGATATGATTTTAGGCCAAAAAAAAAAAAAAAAAAAAATTTCTTCATTCTAACAAAATAGCAACGTTATTTTGGGTAAGATGTTAGGCAAAAAAAATAAAATAACGACTATTAAGAAAAATCTACTAGCAGCCTTATTTTGGGTATGATTTTAGGCAAAAAAATAAAATAAAATTTTTTTCTTCATTCTAACAAAATAGCAACCTTATTTTGGGTAAGATGTTAGGCAAAAAAAAAAAAATACCGACTATTATATTTTGAGAAAGATAATAAAGGAAAATCTTGTTTGATCGCAGGTGATTGCGCACACAATATTCAAATTTTAGAAGGAAAAAAAAAAATCAAAAGGACACCCATGAGCAAGGTATAAAAAATCGGCCGATACGTGTTGGTTTTCGGCCAAACCGATACATATCGGTATCTCATATCCGTATTGAGTTTCAGCCGATACGTCTCGGTTTCGACCAAGATTTTGATTTTTTTTTTTTTTTTTTTTTTAAATTGGCCGATACGTATCGGCCAATTTAAAAAAAAAAACTAGAATCTCAGTTGAAACCAAGACGTATCGGCCAAGCCGATACGTATCGGGTTTCGGCCGAAAACCGATACATATCGCCGATACGTATCGGTATCGGCCGATTTTTGATACCCTGCCCATGGGTGTCATCTTGATTATTTTTTTTTCCTTCTAAAATTTGGATACTGTTTGCGTGATCAAACAAGATTTTTCTTTATTATTTTTCTCGAAATATAATAATTGGTATTTTTTTTTTTTGCCTAAAATCTTGCCCAAAATAAGGTTGTTATTTCGTTGGAATGAAGAAGAAAATTTTAATTTATTTATTTTTGCTTAAAATCTTACTCAAAATAAAACTGATATTTTGCTTAAAATCTACTGTATGGAAGATTGGGACGAAAAGTGTTCTGCATTGTCCAATTCAAGGCAGTCAACGATTTAACGGTGGAAATCACAATGGGAGATCCAGGGCCGTTAAATATCAAGATCTATTCATTGAAGATTGGGATCAAAATTATCTCGATCGCATGATTTAAAGCAATCAACGGTTGTAACGGTGGTAAGTGGTAACCCTAGAATTTTCGGCTGCAAATATGGGTATCTATAAAAAAATGGTTATTAGATTTAGAGGTACCTGATGTGGATTTAACTGCTCTTCAAGAGTTAAAGATGTCAATCACAGAATCACTATAAAAAACTAAGCCCAAAAGGAAATTAAGTACACTTTGAGCCTTTGAGGACTTGGTGGCTGCAACGCTGCATTGGACATCGATGCAGTGAATTTAGATAGCAAGAAATAGAGAAAAAAAACAAAACCAAAAGGCTTTAAGCAAATAAAAACAGCATTGATATGAACCAAACCTCAATTTGTGGATTGAAACTTGAAAGAAGAAAAAAAATAGATGGGGGCTATCAGCTATCAAGCTATGGATGTAGTTGGAGTCGTTGGAGCCTGGAGGATGAAGCCGGGAGAGAGGCGAGGGTTTAGAAAGAGGCGCAGGCGCTGGAGGAGAGAGTTTAGGAAGAAGAGGGTTTAGAAAAGATACGGTTTAGTAGATTTAGAAAGGGGCCCTTTTAAATACATATATAGTGTTTTTAAACATAGATTTTAAAAGACTTTTTTTTTTGGGGGGGCCCCTAAAAATTGGGGGCCCAAGGCAGCCGCCTGGCTAGCCTTGGTCCAGGGCCGGCCCTGATGGGAGATCCAGGGCCGTTAAATATCAAGATCTATTCATTAAAGATTGGGATCAAAATTATCTCGATCGCATGATTCAAAGCAATTTGAATCATGGGATCGAGATAATTTTGATTTAGAGGTAAGTGGTAACCCTAGAATTTTTGGCTGCAAATATGGGTATCTATAAAAAAATGGTTATTAGATTTAGAGGTACCTGATGTGGATTTAACTGCTCTTCAAGAGTTAAAGATGTCAATCACAGAATCACTATAAAAAATTACGCCCAAAAGGAAATTAAGTACACTTTGAGCCTTTGAGGACTTGGTGGCTGCAACGTTGCATTGGACATCGATGCAGTGAATTTAGATAGCAAGAAATAGAGAAAAAAAACAAAACCAAAAGGCTTTAAGCAAATAAAAACAGCATTGATATGAACCAAACCTCAATTTGTGGATTGAAACTTGAAAGAAGAAAAAAAATAGATGGGGGCTATCAGCTATCAAGCTATAGACGACGTTGGAGTCGCTGGAGCCTAGAGGATGAAGCCGGGAGAGAGGCGAGGGTTTAGAAAGAGGCGCTGGACTGATGGAGATCGGCCGATCGGGTTTAGAAAGAGGCGCGGGCGCGGGCGCTGGAGGAGAGGGTTTAGGAAGAAGAGGGTTTAGAAAAGATACGGTTTAGTAGATTTAGAAAGGGGCCCTTTTAAATACATATATAGTGTTTTTAAACATAAATTTTAAAAGACTTTTTTTTTTGGGGGGGGCCCTGAAAATCGGGGGCCCAAGGCAGCCGACTGGCTAGCCTTGGTCCAGGGCCGGCCCCTGCATCTACAAGTAAAAAGCTGCACGCCTCTATGATTCCTAATATACTCCTGTGATCAAAACCCATAAATATGTATATAGTTTCTCCTGTAATATAAATTTACATATAATAATTATAAACTAAACTCAAATTATAAATAAAAACCATTATGTAAGCTTACCTCTCGGTACTCCACATCCATTTGTGTTTGAAAAAATCACCCTTAAATACTTCACAATCTCTGCAATAATGGATGAAAAAAACATTAACAGAACTCAATAATTACAAAATAAATAAATAAATTGGATCAGAATCGTGTGTTGAAGAAGTACCATGAAATCAATGTCTTTGTTTTCTATGAAACATATTTAGAGAGAGAATCTTCTGCTCTAGTTTTTTTTTTAATATGTTAGTAATTTAGTATATATTGTAGTAATTTTTTTAAAAAATATTAAATATTTTTTTTTTATATTTTTAATCCCCCAAAACTGTCCTAAATTTTTTCGGAAAGGTACCGAAATTAATCCAAAATTTACCGAAAGGATCCCCCACCGAAATTAATCCGAAATGTACCGAAAGGTCCCCCACAAAAAATTACGAAATTTGTCACTATAGCCACAACTACTCAACTAGTCAACTAGTTTTATAGATTTTTTTTAAAGAGATAAATGCTAGCACATATACTAATTTTTGCAAGTCGAGAATTAATTACAGAGCATAATGTAACATGGATTTTAGATCTTAAATAAATTCATTAAGATATAATACTAGCAAGAAATCAAGTAGCTTGAATTCAAGAACGGCCA
This sequence comes from Chloranthus sessilifolius, assembly GCA_021018995.1. Lineage (NCBI taxonomy): Eukaryota > Viridiplantae > Streptophyta > Magnoliopsida > Chloranthales > Chloranthaceae > Chloranthus > Chloranthus sessilifolius. Next base: position 18,640,086 of record CM037595.1, on the reverse strand, counting down.
AGATGAAAATATACACAAAATTTTTGCTCGAAAATACACTAAAATTACCTTCGATTTAATGCGATCGACCGAAATTTTCGCTCAAATGGGGTTGCATGATCCGAGTATTGGACAAATCCGATTTGTTGAAAATCTACAAAAAAAAAATTTTAATACAATCAATATTTTAGCAATAAAACCCTAAATTTAAGAAAAATAAAACCCTAAATCTAATGAAAATTTGAAATGAAATCTAAATCCTAAATCAATTAAAAAAAACCTAAATCTAGTCACTAATGAGAGAGATAAGAAGAAGAAGAAAAAAAACCCTAAATCTATTGAGTAAAAGAAAAAGGAAGTATAAGAAAGGGGGCTTAGCAAAGGGTCACCGACGGGAGTGCTCAAGAGGAGGAGCCGAGGAGGCAGCCGGCAGGGAAGGCGTCGGTCGTCGGGTTCAGTGGCTTCAGCTATTCGCTGTGTTCGGTCATCAGTGGTCCTGTGGCTGTGGAGACTGGAGAGGAGAAATAAGAGAGAGAGAGAGGCGCTGGAGAGTGCTGTGGAGAGAGAGAGAGAGAGGCGTTGGAAAGTGGAAGGAAATTGGGGGCCCTTTTATTGCTTTATAATTTTTTTTATTTTTTTTTTTAAACCTACCTTATATTATGGAAAACAGATTTGGGGGCCCAAGGCAGCCGCCTTGCTGGCCTGGTCCAGGGCCGGCCCTTGTCTTCACTAGCTTGGATTGGCTACCCTTCCCTTACCAAGAGGCCAAATGGTCAAGCATTTTGGAAGGGCCCAGATATTTATGAGCATACAATCGGTGACGGTACACTTTTGACCATCCGATTTAGTGCTTAACAATATCTGCCTATTTTCCAATGTTGACCTGGAGAGATTGATCTGCAAACTCTAAAATGTGGTCCATTCAGTTTTAGAACCGTCTGAAGCAATGGAATCTTGACTTTTATCTTTTTTACTTTACATTATCTTTTGGAAATTGTGCATCCAACCATTCTAAAATTGGTTGACTCACATGTTAGTTCAACCGGTCTGACCAAAGTCGGTTGAACTCTAAAATGTGGTTCACTCAATTTTAAAATAGTTAGATGCACGGTTTCCAAAAGTTAATATAATGTAAAAAAGAAAAGATAAAAGTTAAGATTCCATCCACATTTTAGAGTTCAACCCAAGGATCAAAATTTCGGCTGAAACGATCGAACTGCCGGCTGAAATTATCGGTTTCGGTCCCCACCGAAATGAAAATTTGGGACCGAAATTTTGGTCATCAAATGTATGGGATTGAAATTATCGGCCGAAATTCAAATTTTTGGTCAAAATTTCGATTTCGGTCCCTTCCAAAATCGAAACGAAACCGAAATTTTGTTTATTGATTCAACCAGTTGGACTCTAAAATGGCAGAGTTGATATTATGTGCCCAACCCGCACACAGGTGCATGCCAATGGATCGGATTGGATCGGGCCGGGCCAAAATTTTGGCTAGCCAGCGTGCCAACGGTAATATGCCAGACCCAATTAGACCCCATTTGATGGTGCACCACGACCTGACCCGTCAAGGATAAATGCCTGTCCCGACCTGAAAAATCAACCCGGGCGGCCTCCCATCCCTAGTCACAAAATTAATTACCCGAAAAAACAAAAAAACTACTCGCACAATTTGCCAAATGTGTGAATGAAACATGAATATTCCACAATTTCTTCAAAAATTTGTGCACTTTCATAAAATTCACGAAATGTTTTGCATATTATTTGCAAATATTTTGTGACTTTTGAAATAAATCATAACTTTTAAAATATATATTTTTTCATTTTAGCATTATTTTTTCTTCAATTTTTTCCCTAACTAGTCAAATTTTGCCGAATTATTGAACAACTCCAACTTGGTAACTATGCTCCCAACATAACCTGACCTAGTTCAAAATCCCGGAGAAATATCATACCATTCAACAGATGCTTACGTGACACAATATAAGTGCATTGCGCGCTTGCATTGCGCCACATCACAAATTGATTGAATGGTCTCATTCCGTCCGCCATATAACATTGTCCTATGCAATGCATATAGAATATCGGGTCCACTCCACCCTAACCTACCCGACCTGCCCTATGAAGGTCGGATCAAATGCTTCTTGCCCGACCAACAGGGCCGAAAGTGCAAATTATAGGGGACCTAATACCAACTCAACCCTAAAACCCTTCTTCAACCTCTCTCTCTCTCTCTCTCTCTCTCTCTCTGAAAGTGCCTCTTTCAGGAAGCCCTAAATCCTTCTTCAACCTCTTTCTCTCTCTCTCTCTCTCTCTGAAAGTGCCTCTTTCAGGAAACCCTAAATTATAGATTGAAAAGGTAGGATCAACATTAGCTTGATGCGATGACTCATTTCCGCAATGTAAGAAACAATTTTCTCTCTCTATATTGTCAATTATAATATTTAATTTTGTGGTTATGTGCATTTAGTCTATTGTTGAAACTCATTTATTTTTGTTTTGATCGGTGAAACTAAAGAAGAAGAAGATGTTTATTAAACCAGTAATTAAAAAGCTGAATGTTGATCATGTCACGGGAGATAAGATCCCAAAAAGCTTTGTCTTTTCAAGGGGGAAGCTGCCGGCTTCTCTAAAGCAGTTGCAATTGGACATACGAAAATTGATGCTCCCACATACTGCTCTCAAATTAAAGGTACTCGTATATATATACATATATATATATATATAACTTTTTCTATGTACCAATGTCTTTTATATTATTATGTTTTTATTCTTTTAGTTACACAAAGACAATATTTCATGAAAAATACCTAGATGTTCGTTCCCATTTTGTCGTGGTGTTCAAAAACATGAAGCTTGACTTAGAACTTGAAGGAAGCACAGGTGTGGGAAACAGTTATTCTAAAGAAACAAAACTGCTTAGATCGAATGGTTTGAATCATCTTATGACAATGAAGTTTGTGCTGAGTTCTAAGAAGCACAGATACAGTTATGGGACTTAAGTACGATGCGGGTATGGCGATACGACAATTTTCCAAAGACCAAGAAGGGGGTGGGGGGCGGGGGATACGTGTATATAAAAATTATTATTTTAAAAATATTTTTAGATATATTTTAGGTTGGTAAACATGAGAAAACGAAAAAAACTTATAGAGACTGATTTCGAATGGATAGGCTGCACATTGGTAGGGTCCTTCGAATTCGTATTCTTCTTCTTTTCTGAAAAACCCAAATCCCAAACTCGCAGCGTAATATCTTCTTTTTTGTTTTTTTTTTACGGACGCCCATGATACACATGCAACTGTATCCCTCAAGTATACGATACAGATACATTGCAAAAAATGGAGTATCTGTGCTTCCTTGGCCGAGTCCCTTTCAGATGATGGCCTGCCACTTTGACCATTTTGGTTTGTGAGGTGTGTGCCACATTTACAATTTTGGTGGCCAGTGCACCTAATCCCATCTCTTTGTCAAAATTTGGCCGATTCCCCAAGTGATGACATTGTAATCTTCTCAACCGAGTTGATCTAAGAAATTATGACCCTAGTTTCGTAGTTCAGTATAGGGGTGTCAATGTGGTGGGTTGCATTTAGACCAGTTTAGGGGCATCCTGAGCCTATCCTCAGCTTGATATGGGCTAGGCGTTCAAGGATCAAACCTAGCTACAATTGTGAATAGGAAGCTCATGCTTTGTCTTGGCTCGAATCGAGTTTCATGTTTGACTATTATAGGTAAAGGATTTTAGTGTTTTGTATCAATCAACAAATTACAATTGGGAAATTAAGTTTTGGAACTCTTAAAACTCTTAAAATTGTTAGTTCTTTCAGTTAAAAACTAGTGTAGATGCATGACTTTGACTTTATATGATTACCCAAGACTAGATATTGTGAATAAACTCAATTATGTTTTTTTTTGTGTAGATTTTGAACAGGGGATGGGTCAATACTGTGATTTTGGCTTGAGTTGAACCACTTTTCATTGATTTCTATTCTCTCTTTCAAATTGGCACAAAGCAATATATTCTGGTGAGGGATTGCATCAATTGGATAAACAAACGTTTTGGTTGCTATGTTTAGAGAGGATTGCTTGACAAGGAATGAATGTTGTTTTTGGCGTCACTTGAGAAGCTGATGTTGGTGTAATTCCTTTGTCCTTGAAGAACCAACGGTGTTGGAGTCCTGAGAGTAATGGCTTGATTTGGTTGCAATTTTTTTTCAATATATTTTATCCTTGGCCTTTGCTTGCCATTGATCACTTTCAAAGAGTGTGGAAGATTTCAGCTCCCCTTACGGTGATCGCATTTTGTCGGATGAATGTTTGTGATAAGTTTCTCTCACATGTGACTCTTACACCGGGGCAAAACAATTTCTTGGTGATCTATGTTCTGCAACCAAGTGGAGGAGATTGTGAATACTCAATTCTCCATTGCTCGGTTGCATAGCAGACATGGATGCTTTTTTCTTAGTCTCGTTGGAGTGGATAGGGTCCTAGTTGTAGGAAGCTTCTAATTAGTGGGCCACTTATGCTTCGGAATCTTACTCCCGCACCTCCTTCCAACCATTAAATAGTGTACTTTTAAGCTTTTGATGACACTCTAGCTCCCAACTTACCACACGCTTCATTCCGCTTTCAGTATCTAAGGATTGGGTCATGCTAGGGAAGATTGATCTTTTGGTGTTGTGGTCCTTCGGGTCTTCCCCTCAACTGGGCAATTAATGAGGAAGTTAGTCGTGGTGGTGATGATGATCATTATCATAGCCTTATCTCATCTGTCTAGGGTCGGCTTTGTGAGTCCTATTTCTTCACTCGTTTATGATAACCACTAAACTCTCTACAACTTATCAATCCTTCATATCCCTTCTCATGGCTTGCATCCAGGTCTTCACCTGCCTTCCTCTTCTCCTACGTCCTTGTACTTGTAGTGTTTCAACCCTTCATATAGGGTTTGCTTCTGGCCTCTGATGAACATTTCCAAACCACTCAGCGACACTCAATAATTTTTTTTATTATATTTGCCACTCTCAAATTTTCTCTTATATACTCATTTCAGTAATTTTTTTCATATTCTATCCTTTCTTGTTACTCCACACATCAATCTTAACATACGCATCCTGGCCACTTATACTCTATGTTCTTCTCGTTTTTTTATAGCCCAACATTCCACACCATATAATACGGCAGGTCTAACCGCAGTTTTATAAAAACGTCCCTTCAATCTAAGTGGAACTCTTCGATCTCACAAGACTCCGCTAGCTTTCCTCCATTTCATCGAACCTGCATTAATCCTATTTCAGACACCCTCTTCAAATCCACCATCTGATTGTAAAGTAGAGCCTAAGTAGCGAAATCTATGACAATGTGGCACTAAATAATATTCAATTTTAACTAACTCATCCTCTAAACTATCGTGGTGATGATCATTTGGCGTATTTGGAAGCACAGAAAATAGAAAAATTTTGATGGTAAAGAGTCAAATGTTCTAGTTTTCGGAGCCGTATGAGAAACACCATGATATTTGTGGTAAGAAAAGAATTACATGGTTCTTTAAAGGTTAATTGTGAGATGGAGAGGTTCTTGACGGTCATGGGTTGAACTTATCAAGGTTTGGAGTAGTGGGCTCCCTCCTTTGAGTCAAGGGGACTTTGATGGAAGCATTGTAAACAATTCAATTGGTATTGCAAACTCCAACTCGTAGGAAATTTGGGCACTTTTACGAGGACTACACTCATCCACAAGGTCCTTAATTTGTTGCTCGTGGTGGAAAGTCGCTCCCCCATTGTTTTCACTAGTTGATGGAGGTTGCCTATCTATTTTTGAGAGGGGAGGAGTGATTTTAAGTTGCTGTCATATGATTCCTTAAGTGATCATATCAGTTACTCCTCTTATGTGTCGCTTAAGGCACTTCACATGAGGTTTTTAAGTGATCCAATCGTATCTTTGTCAGCCAATTAAAAAGCCCAATCCCAAATGTTTATGCGGCCTTTTAATTAGGCCGGCAAGCAGCCCATAATTTTATTTCTCTAAGCCTTATTACTTTTCAGGATTGCAACTTGTTGAGAAACAGTGTTGGACGGGTAAACCACTTCAAAAAATTTATACTATTGTGTATCTAAATATAAAAGGAGTCACATCAGTAAACAATTTCAAATTTTTATCTTTGTCATCTTTATTTTTCTTAGTTTTTTATTTTGTTCGGATTTTTATGGGTAAGTGAGATTGAACTCTGACCTTAAGTTTGTAATTTTGTCAACCTTATTGAGTTTTTATCTTTATTATCTATTTAGCTAACTAAATGATTTCATTCTTTGGTTTACCATGGCAGGAAAAGAAACGGAATAATCTCAAGGACTTTTTGAATGTTGCAGGGCCCATGGGTGTCACACTTTTTCTATTTCTATCAAAGACAGAAAGTGCACCCTATCTGAGGGTTGTTAGGACCCCTCAGGGCCCTACTCTTACGTTCATAATTAATGAGTACTCATTGGCTATTGATGTGGCTCGATCCCAATCTCGTCCAAGATGTCCTCCAGACCTTTTCAAAAACTCCCCTCTGGTAAACTTCTAGCAGAAAATCTTCCCATGAATTATGAAATTACTTTTCTGTCATTCTTTGCTTGAATCATGGTGGTTTTTAACTTCATTATGGTCTTCCATATCTCAGACTATTGCATTTAATGTTCTCCAGTTTTTTTTTTCAAATAAATTATTTAGTTACATAATGTCCAAATGTTATCATGGTATCAAAACTCGGCCGATACCGATATGTATCGGCGATACATATCGGTTTCGTCGAGAACCGATACCGATATTGGGGTCGTATTGGTATCAGTATCGGACGCATATGGGTCAATATTGGCCGACACTTCCTCATAATTGGCCGATATTGACCGACACAAATAATTTTTTCTGTTGTTCAAAAAAAAAATTCGAAATTTTTTTGGCCGATACGGTATCGGTGATACCATCTTCGTATCGGCCGATACCTATCAGTCCAAGATGGAGCGATACCGATACTGAGTTTGATACCTTGATTTTTATAATGCAATTTGCTCTCGATATTATTACATATTTTTATGTTGGTGCTGAATGCTGATCGTGGAAACAATATATATATATATACAGACACACACACACACACACACACACTTTTGATTGTTTTTTTTATCTATGTAACTTATGTTGATTATGCATCTCCTATGTGAATTTCAGGTCAAACTTTCTTCATGTCAAAGGATTGTGTTACTTAACTATAACAAAGAAACAAAGCTCATAGATTTTCGACATTATTCCATCCGGTTACAACCTGTTGATGTCTCTCGTAGGATTAGAAAATTCGTGCAGAACCATCAAGTACCAGATTTGAGGAGTCTTCAAGATGTGAGCGATTTTGTTACCAAGTAAGATCCCTTTCATTTATTTAAGATATACTTAAGAAAAAATGAATCAAATTTAGGATTTTGTAGGTAAAATGTGGATTTGTCATTCTGTTGTTCTGTGGATTTCCTCGTATAAATGGGACAAGGGGATGATGATGTTTCTTTGTGGATTTGGGATTACATGACCATGAATTTGTGTTTTGATTTTTTTTCTTGCTAATTTGGTTTTTGTCTTGCTAACTTGTGTTGGACTGAGGTTTTTTATGGTGTTGGCTGTGAAAGCAAATTGAAGGTGATACGGATCCTTGAAGCTTAACATTAAATATTTGTCTCTGGGGAACCCTTGAAAGGTGGGCATGGGTGCTTTAGTATGAGATCATTTGGGCACAATAATGCTTGCTTGCTCTGGACCCATCAGGATGTGTGACTCCAATGAAGCTGACATTTACTTACGGGCCTTATTTTCCCTTTTTGAATAAAATTTGTGTCACCAATAAAAATACTATTGTCGATTTCATTGTCAACTTTTTCATTAGCTATATTATATGTTTATAATATATATATTTGTTTTTGTTTATACTTCCTACTTGCTTGTTTATACTTCCTACTGGCTTGCATGTATTTTGTTTAGATGTAGGTACATAGCGCCTACTCTATTTTAAGGCTTCTTTTCCTAGTCAATCCATTATTATTATACTTGTTTTTGCTCTGATCTCATTATTGCATTAATTGAGCTAATTGTGTATATAGTTCTCTTTGGAACACAATGAGTACTCACGAACAAAGTTTAAAATCTATATTGGTACATGAAAATATCTCCCAGTAGATTACGGTACTAAACTGAGGCGGTACAAGCTCCAAAGGGTTAACACAACCAATGTGAACACTTTTAGAGATTTATACCATTTATATGGACCGTTATAAACAACATCTTATCAATATTGGCCATGAATAGTATCAATATTGGAACCGTTATTTTAAACCTTGCTCAAAGATTAAAAAGGCATCTGGGAATACTTACCTTTCCCACACCCCCTAGATATATTTTGTTACCATGGCCTTTGTTGCAACGTAAGAAAGAAAATAGAGGTGTTAGGGTTTAGATTTTAGGGTTAATGTTGGTGACGAGGGAGGGAATAACTTAGTTAGACAAATTGTATGAAGCAACAGAATACAATACACACCCAAAAATTCCACTATACACACCAATGATGTAAACACCTCACATATATACATCAAAGAATCCAACATTCCCTGAAGCTAGAGCATGAATATCATGCATACCCATCTTGACAGAAGTATCCGAAGAAGCACATGCCAACCGCCTTAGTGAAGATATCGACAAGCTACTGGAAAGAGGAAATCAATGAGCTCCACCAATCGATCCCAAACCTTTTTCTCTCACAAAGTGGATGTCAACTTAAATATGTTTAGTTCACTCATGTAATATTGGGTCAGATGCAAATTTCTGCTGCTTTGTTGTCATAATGTATGGGCATCAGACTGCTCACCAAAAAACCAAGTTTTGAAATAAGTGGACGAAGCCAAAACAACTCACATGCACCATGAGGAAGCGCACGAGACTAGACAGCTGCACCTGATTTGGAGACAACTGGTTGCTTTTTGCTTTTTCATGAGACACGGTTGGCACTAAGAAAACCATAGTACCCAAATGTGGAGCAATTGGTCGGTAGCAAAGCCAGTTCAATCAACATCAATATATCTAAATATTTGAAGATGGTCATGAGAGTAATAAATAATACTCCGACTAGGGCTGGCCTAAATGTATCTAAGACTGCAATGGACAACAACTAAATAAGGAGCATGAGGGCGTGCATGAACTAATTGACAAGGCTGACTGCGAAAGTAATGTCTTGTCGCATGTGGGTAAGATAGATCAGCCGTCTTACAAGGTACTAATACCTGAGGTTAGGTAGTAACTCCCCCACACTCTCATGAAGATATGCTTGAAATCTATAGGTGAGGAAGCAGACTTGCAACCAAGCATACTCGTGTCACACATGAAATCTAGAGTACACTTCCTCTGAAAAAGAAAAATCTCCTTCATCAATCTAGCTACCTCTAAACCAAGAAAATATTTGAGATGCCTAAGTCCTTCACTACAAAACCGGACCATGCTTTTCCTTCACATGAAATTGATTGAAAAATCTTCTCCTATAATCACTGTATCTTCAATATATACCAATCTTGGAGGACCAGAATGATAAAAAACAGTATGATTTGAGTGGCATCTCTGAAAGCCCATGCCAATAATTACTCCACTGAAATGCAGAAACTATGCACAAGATGACTGCTTGAAACCATATAGATTTTCAAAGCGTACAAACTTTCCTAGTCTCCCCAGAAGGAGGAAGCCAGGTGGAGGATCCATAGAAATCTCCTTATGGAGATGACTATTTAGGAAGACACATCTAGTTGATGCAAGGGCCAATTCTGATTGGTTGCAATGGAGATGAGAACTTGGATAGGGGTCAACTTATCAAATGGAGCAAATGTGGCATCATAATCATTTCAAATGTTTGAGTACATCCACGAGCAACAAGGCGAGCCGACGCTGCCATCCGGATTATGCTTTACAACGAAGACCCATTCAGATCCAACAGGGACTATTCCCAAGTGTTGTTACTTTCAAGAGCATTCATCTTCTCCACCATAGCGCATTTAAGGCAGGATGAGAGAGAAAAACAGACGATATGAGGGATAGTAACAATATCAATCTCCAAGAGAGAATGCCCATAAGGAGACAACCTAGTAGCATACATACTTAGCAAAATGTCCTTTGTACATGGTCTGTTTTTGACTTCCGGTGGACATGTCTAAACCATCTCGACTAACATTCTGTAATTTTCTCCTTTATAGTGGTTACTCTCAAATGTCTCTTTTGTACTCGTTCCTAATTTTAGCCTTTCATGTTACTCCACTCATACTTCTTAACATACACACTTCTGCCCCATGCACTTTCTTTTTATATCGTTGTCTTATCAAAGTGTTCGTTCAATCGAAATTGAACTCTTGGATCACACCCTACCTTTTTTTTTGGATCACACAATATCTTGCTTGCTTGTCTGCATTTTGTCCAACCTGCATTGACCCTATTTGAGATGTTATCCTTAAATCAACTATCTGACTGCAAAGTAGAGCCTACATATCGGAATCTATGGCTGGCACAATTGGGTAAATCGAGTATGGTACTTTCAAACTCTGACTCACTATCAACTAGCAAGTGTTTAGCTTCAACTCTACAAAATTTTCCATGAAATCCTTTCCTAGCAAACTATCAACATTGTGCTCGAAGCAAGTTAGAATTTCCTAAAAAGAGTCAGAATTTTTTTTTTTCAAAAGCAGGAATTATAACAAACAGTTCACCATCTATAATCTAATCTACACTCCATAAATCGGGCTTGGCCTCATGAGCTATGGTAATGGGGTCCGTGGTCAGTGCATCCCTTTCATGCATGATTGATTTGTGTCTCCTTGCATTTCGTTTCCTTGGACTTGATGGTTTGAACGGTGCACTAAGAAAATAAAAAGGAATTTTTGTTATCCAAGTGGTCACTTGTGTAGCTAGTCAAATCCAATGATGGTGTCTTCGTCCACACCAAACCTTTGCTAGTATAAGCAAAAATGAAGCTGATGGATATCCAATTAAGTGGCCCATAATCTTCTTTCTAATATCCAATAGGCCTATATGTCTAGAACTTGCCAAAATTTGTTCCAAAAACCATATGTTTCTTAGAATGATTTGAGGATGGATATCCCAATTAAGTGGCCCGTAATCTCCCTTATACTATCCATTTGGCTAAAACTTGCCAAAAATTGTTTCAAGAGACCATTAATTCATGCCTAGTGGGATTCTAGATTACAATTTGTCAACATGTCGACGTCTTCCCTTGGCTATGTGATCTATGTTGTTGCATCACATGTAAAAAGAGACATCTCAATTTAGGATTTTTTTTAACATTTTCGACATGAAACTTTGATCACATGACTGTCAAGAGGCTACTCTCTGATGTTTACATTTGTCTCAATAGTCGTTTGGATGTGATGCTATGATGAACCTGGTTTCTTGGTTTCAAATTTATTGTCTCATGTTTCTATTGACATTTATATAATAAAGTTTAGATTCCAAGCCAACATATTATTTGTCTGCTTGATGTACTTCTTTCAACTCTCAGTATTAGATGATTCCATCTCATACAATGTAGTGATCCTGTCATTTTTTTTCCCGAAGAGCTGGTTATGGATCTGAAAGTGAAGTGGATGATGAAGCAACAACGGTTAATCTAGCAAGTGATTATAGTAGAGTAAAACGGGCTTCTACAAAAAATGCTGTCAAACTTCAAGAGATTGGACCTAGGATGACCCTACAACTCATGAAAGTTGAAGAAGGACTATGTTCTGGTGGTGTCATATTCAATGAATATGGTAATTTCCCTACTTTACATACTCTCTAACATGTGGTTTAAAAAAAGTTCTTTGCTGTAATTTGGTTCCTTTTTTATTGATCAGAAAAGAAAATAAAAACTCTTTTAACTTATGATTCATTTTTATCCTTAGAAGCAATTTACGTATACTTAGGAGTTTTAAGTCTCTGACTAATTAATATCCATGATTATCTAATTTTATACATTTTCTGAACACTTTTGGGGAATTGGAGAAGGTTGTGACCTTGGATTTTAATCTCGGTGTTGGCCACCATATCGTGAGTTCGGTGATATGTATCAAAGATACTTGTACATATCCATAAGTATTGGCTGATATGGGGCGAATAGAAAAGAGAAATAAAAAAAAATTGATTTGTACCGGTTGATACACTTGATTCCGAGAGGTGTTGACTAATGCCGGGCAATACATACTGCGTAGATATACAGATCGCTAAGCCGGAATCTGATACATATCTGCATCAGCTGATATTTAAAAGGGATAATGGCTCCTGACCGACATTTAAACACCAAATGGTGTGTAAATGATCTTACTCCATTAATATTAGATTGTCATCTCACACCATTGCAGTGTGATTTATCATAATGCCAAGTGACAGACCTCTATGATCAATCTAAATTGTCCAAGTGGCAATCTAGCATTGGAATATGTCTCAGCCCAATGAAACATGCCATTAAGTGTATGTGAACAATTCGATTGATGAACTTTAATATCAGCCATTAAAGCTAAAAACAACCATTGATATTATAGCCCACAGATCGGATTGTTTAAATTTTAAACAACATTTTTGGACATGTTGCACTTGATCTCACTTTGACGGTTCGGATCACCCACATCTAAAACCAATGGTGGTGTAAGATCATTTAAATATCATTTTGGTGTTTAAATGACGGTCAGGAGAGTCGGTCCCTATTTGAAAACCATGGCATGACATTTTTGTTTACAGCCAAGATGGATTTTCCCATCCCTGCCTAATTTATGTGATGGTGTTCCCACTCCTACATGAAGTAGTCATAGAAGCCAGCAGTTTTATTCATTTGTTGCCCTCAATCGTTTTTCTTCCCTGTCTTTCCTTATTCCTTCGTTCTCGGCTTGACCGATCTTTTATAAAGCCCGGGTTAATTCTACTCTTACCGCCAACATACAAATTGGGCAAACCGCCGAATTTGCAGGCCACGTGGCACAACTTTTGCTTAATCCAAGTCATCAAAGTGGTAGCTACCATTAGCCTAATAATCTTATTGATTAGGGTGCTTTGAACTGTCCGATCTAGTCACTCTAATATGATCAGTTGTCCATAATTTTAGTGGTCAATATTAAATTACAGAGACCGGATGTGCCTATTCTCTGACACAGTGACAAACTCGGTGAAATTTTGTCCCTTTTTCTACACACAGATAGATATATATATATATATATATATATATATATATATATATATATATATATATATATATATATATTTGGAAGTTCGTGAAATTTTCTCAAATTTCTTTTTGAAAATTTCCCAAAATGAACCGAAGCGATCCCCCATCGGAAATATTGCCAAGAGCGAAATTTGTCAGTATATTCTCTGGTAGGCATAGTATTTTGGATGAGATATCCCAATGATGAGCTGCTAGGTAGATTGCTTGTATTGATCAAAGATGTGCTTCATGTAGCGTGGAAGTGGGCGGGCATGGCTCAGTCTGTTTAACTGCAATAAGCCGAACCCGGTTCTCCTTAATAGTAATATCTACCATTCTATTTTTAAATTGGGCGAGAATCCAGCAGCAATTAAAACCTGCTTCCGGATTCTCGCTTTTCTAGGAATCAGTTCACAGGAGCGCTGCATTCCATTGTGGACAAAAACAGGGAAGTATCCCAGCTAAGTGTTTTATTGCCCATGATTTCAATTATCTGAAAGCATTAAAGAAGTTTCCTAACAAAGTCGACATCCAAGCTAAGTACAAGGTGTCAGTATCGGTATCCGGTATCAGTCCATCTTGGACCGATATGTATCGGCCGATACAGATATGGTATCGCAGATACCGTATCAGTCAATATTTTATTTTATTTAAAAATAAAGTAAATAAAAAATAAAATATTGGTTGTATCGATCAGTATCGGCCAATACCGAGACAATATCGGCTGATTTTGACCAGTATTGGTCCGATACCACCCTGATACCTTTATCGGGGTGGTGTCGGTATCACTTCTTGATGAAACCGATTCCTATCGGTATCGGCAGAGTTTTGATACCATGGCTAAGTGTTTCAATTTCCATGATTTCAATTATCTGAAACCATTAAAGAAGTTTCCCTAAAATAGACAACTTTTGCTACAGACTCCTATCCCTAGGACATTTGCTACAGACTGTTATTATATATCCTATCCATAGGCTTTAAATTTCAATCCTCATGACACTTATGGATATCAAAACTCAACTGTAATTAAAATGAAGCAAATTTACATTGAGGGTGTTTAAAGTTACACGTGCTTCAGTGCCAGTATACTAATTTGAGAACAAATTATCGAGAGAAAAATTGATGTGGGATATCTCAAGGGCTAAAGATTTTGACAAAATTCATTCTTTGACACATTGACAAAATTGTGACCTCTATATACTTTAGCAACTTACATTTTCATCATTTTGAACAAAATGCAAAGTTTACAACTACAGAGGAGAAACTACCAGCATGTCGAATTGAAGTAACAGATTTGCTGCCAAAATCCGTTCCTCTGGTTGGCCTTGTTGGATGCAGGCAATCAACTCGTGCTTAATGTTGGTAAAGTATCCATCCTTTCGAAAGATCGATGACATTAAACCCCTTGGAATTTGAAAGACAAACTAAACAATATCATCAATCTAATCTAGATAAATGAATGGGTGGTGACAAATGCTGATATGAAATAATTGAACCTATAAATTGGAATTAGACATTGAAATTAAACTCTAATCATTTGATCCAAATGTGTACATGAGCTGCAATATGAAACCCACAAATTGAAACTTGAAAAAAAGAAAAGAAAAAAAGTCAGTTAACTGACCAAGAATATGTACATAGAGACTACACTGCATAATGCTTATATATTTGTTATCTCAATTATTGAATCTTACAATATTTTTACCTGCAGTTGGTCTTTTATCTATTTTGTGCATGGTGATTGGTGAGGTGATCTAAGTATCCACCCTCATACTCTTTACACTTGGCAGATTTCTACTACTGACGGATCAGTTTGTGATCTATGACCATTTGTGCTGTTTCATTTTGCTTCTATAGAGGGATCCATCCCTGTCAGATAAGCAATCAGTAAGGTGAGTAGTGGACCACTGAAACCACACAACCTACTAATATTTAAGATCTCATAATCTTCAGCCACAAAATTTGTTTTGAGTTATTTTTTTCCCAAATTTTGGCGATTTTTTTCCCGAATCGCTAATTTTTACCCTCACCGAGTAGCTTAAAGATGGTAACCTGCCTGTTCCAAACTGTGATTTGAAACGGGTCATTTGTGTAAAAGTGGCACTAACTTTTCGTCAAGTGTGCCACCTGATGTGAATGCCTCAATGTGGGGAGATCTGATGGGTTGAAGATTGCATCAAAGTACAATCTCTATCGTGTGATTCAAAGCGTGCAAACACTTTTAAAGTAAACGACTACCATATACAATTGCCAAAACTGTTTTTGCTGTTCCTTTTTAGAAGCATTTACTGCTTTGAACCACACCTAGATCTCCACATCGAGGCGTTCACATCAGGTGGCACACTTAATGGGGAAAAAAGTGTCACATGACACATGTTGTTGAAGTTTAGTCCCACATTAGGTAAATTATAGCTTTGTCTCTCCCTTATAATATCCTGGGCCCCTCCCCTCATAGCCAATTGGTTTTGAGATGGATGCCCAAATTTATCAGGGTATCAGAGCAGGCCTTTCTCCACTCTATGTCACCTAGTTCAATTGTCCACGTGATTTGGCTCGGTCCCGCCAACACATGCGGAGGCGTGTTGAATTTTAGTCCCGCATAGGGTAAATTATAGCCTTATCTCTCTCCCCTTATAATATCTTGCCCCCCTCCTCTGATAACCAATTGAATTTGAGATGGATGCCCAAATTTATCATAGGTGACCCATTCCAAATCACTGTTTGTAACGGGTTGATCACCATATATGAGCTCATCGATTATTATTTGATGAGGGTAAAAATTTGGGGATATCTGGG
Organism: Chloranthus sessilifolius; assembly: GCA_021018995.1. NCBI lineage: Eukaryota > Viridiplantae > Streptophyta > Magnoliopsida > Chloranthales > Chloranthaceae > Chloranthus > Chloranthus sessilifolius. The sequence continues at coordinate 18,624,065 of CM037595.1, read as the reverse complement.
AAAAGAAATTGTCAAGGAAAGATTTGGGATTCGAAATTTATTTGGTGAGGACCAAAAATTGCAATTTAGAAAATAATCGACAAAATATGTGGAGGAGATATTAGAAATTATGAAATTTATAGTTCATGATTCAGTTATATTTAGTTGGATTTTAACAATATAACCAAAATAAAAGTTTACACTAGAGACCTCATGAAAAAAGCCTGATTAAAACAAATTCTCAATATACTCACAAAATTTGGAAAAAATAGAAAAACACGCGGATTTTTTCAGTAAGTCATGATTAAATAGTGGAAAATGTAGTTGAGCAAAAATTTACGATGTAAACATGACTTATTCAAAAAATTGGAGAATTTTTTTGGTATGGCATCACTAGGCTCTATTATACTTCGGCATCATCGTAGATTTATAATCCATGCAATCTATTAAAATTTCAATTTTTATGTAAACCGTAGATGAGTTGTGTTACACACCTTGATCAACCCAGTTTCAGTACCACACAAAATAATGTCATTTGCGGCGAGAAGGCTTGTTATCTTGCTGCCTGCTAATAATCTCCCTACTTTCTTCTGCTTCTCTCTCAACCAAATCTGATTAGATGAATGTTGTTCTAAAGATCAAAGCTGCCTACTCAAAATAGATAGCAAAGAAATAAAAGAATAGTTACAGTTTCCACAAAGAAAATAAAGCAGTTACCTCAAGTATGCTTGGAGATGATCTGCAATTCATGTAGATGAAGTCCTCCACTACTGCCAATGCTTTCAAGTTCATTCCTCTAGTCTTTTCCATCGAGACTTGGGGTTCATTGCACCTTCTCCATTCCTGCATTGCTCCTCTAATCAATTATCGGTATCGGTTTGCGCTGATGTCGGTTTGTTTGCTAGTCTTGAGACATATAGTCTCGCTCGGTATCTTCGTGCATTATCGATAGATGTATCAGGCGTTGCCTAAGACGAGACATTTGTCTCGGTTGGCTCCTGTAGGATCTTATACCCCATTGAGCCACCATTTCGAACAAAACCAATTGGTGATGGAAGAGGCGCTACTCAATGTTTTAAGGTTTTGGGAGAGCAATTCAAGCCCCCCCCCCTACTCAGGCCCACTAGGGTTGTACAGGGACCAAACAATCCCCCTCACTAGTACCACATGAGCGATACTCGAACCCCTGACTTGGCTCTGATACCCATTGAGCTACCATTCCGACCAAAACCAATTGGTGATGGAAGAGGCACAACTAAGTGTTTTAAGGTGTTGGGAGAGCATTTCGAGCATGGCCCCACTCGGGCCCACGAAGGTTGTACAGGGACCCAACAACTCTGATACTGAGATGATATGTCTTGGTAAGTCTAAGATTTTGATCTATGGTCCATATCATGGTTTCTAATGCTTACCTTGAAATTTGAGCCGCACTTGCAACCAGTCAAGTCTCATGCGAAGAATGGAGTTTACGGGCCTTTTTCGCATCCACCAGCTGTTTGAAGTCTTCTTTACTTCTCGCTTCTGATTAGACATCACGTCTACTTCCTGTAAAGTGCCAAATTTTAGATACCCTGAGCCACAGTTAGGCACTTCACATGTTTACTCTTGCATATAGTTTGGATGGTTCTTGATGCATCACAGACCTGAAAAACAATGCTCTGCCTTGTCAAATGTGGATGCTTCAACTGTTGTATAGATGAATGGTCATACAAACAAATTATGAGCATTTCAAAACTAATCATGTTCTACAAATGAAATATGAGCATCTCGAAACTAATCATGCGAAGGGTCTGTAGCGACCCTAAAAAGTCAAAAGGTTGACTAATCATGTTCTACAAATGAAATATGAGCATCTCGAAACTAATCATGCGATGGGTCTGTAACAACCCTAAAAATTCAAATGTTGACTTTTGACTGTCTTAACCGAGTGTGACCATGGTCAAAGCTATTGTCTACTGATGATGTGGTTTTGAAACCCTCTAGCTTGATGAGACTACATATATATAAAGAGAGCGATTCACCCAGTTCCCTTTGTTCGACTTCGACTGGTCAACCCTTTGATCCATCGAGATGCGGCCAGCTTTTCTTGATGATAATATACGTAAAATGCACGTGTATATGTGTACTTATATGTTTCGCACATAGAAAATAGTTTGAAACTTTATAATCAAGTGGCATGTGTAATAGGGTGTGACTATGTGCACCCTATGCAATCTCAATTATTTATAAATATAGACATGCATTCATAGCATTTACTATTGAAATTATACTAAAAGATGGTTGAGGTCATATTGCCTATTGGTCAAAGGTTTGACTGATGTCAAACCAATTACAGTAGTCAACATTTCTTCCCAAAAGTAAACAGGTCAACACAACACGAAACTTCTACTTTTGGGACTGATCAATTAGGTCCCGTATGCAGTATTACCTTGGCACTTCTACTTTTGGGATTTTTTCCGTGCCGACACTTGGTGACACTTGGCACCCGTGCTGACACTTGGACACTCCTCAAACAACACGAAACTTCTAGACATATATGAAAAACCTCATATTACTATTAAAATGCTCATCGTTTTGACAACAATATAATGAACTTTGTTTTAAAAGAAAAATGTGTAAAGTTTTGTAACTATTGAAACAAATATATGTTTATTTAGGTTCACGACGTATATTATGAATCTTTTCATTACATATTTAAATTGGTTCTCTATGATATCCCTTCAATTTTTCTCTATATATGTATTATTTATTTATTTTATTTTTCTTATGACCGTGCCGCCGTATTCGAATATTTAGAGATTGGCGTGCCAAACATCTATTGGCACCTTGACACTTGGCACTCGTGCCACGTGTCTAGGTAACTCTACCCATATGAGACCGATCAGTCTCATGTGAGACCTAAGGGCATTTTTGTCTCACCTATTTTTCACTTAAATTTCAGCACATGTCAAATAATTTAACCCTCTTTGCTTTTCCAATACGGTCTAAAACTTTCACTTTTTATCCGACAAGGTCCAAACTATCGTTAATTACCTAGCAGGATGCAAGACCCTCTCGTTTAAAAAAATATAGGCATGTGTTTTGTTCACTTTTAATAACAAAAATGTCCTTTAATTAAGTGCACGTGCCCATTTTTTTAAGTGATATCAATCTGTCTTATATGAAATCGCGACCAATCGGTCTCATATGTGTTATATATTAGTATAGTGATATATATATTTTATTGTTTCAAAACTAAGTGATGGGGACATCCGATTCAAGCAACCGCCCATAACATATCGGAGGCGAAAGAAGAACATCAAAGTAATCAGAAAGAAGAAAAGTAACTTATCGAAAGAAGAGTAACTTTTAATCCCGTCACTTTTATGTTTGGCCTATTTTGAAGTGTCAAACGAAGTCGGATTGATACGAAATTGGTCATATTTGAAAGCTTATCGAAGTAGCTTTCCAACGAGCCAAAATTTGAGCAATTCCGACAAGTATTGAAGAAGCTATGGTCAGTTTTCGTAAGCTGGACATAAAGTGACGAATTTCAAGAATCCTAATTGAATTATGATTAGTATCTTTTATTATTTTATTTTAGAAAGTAAGAGTTGTTTCTTTTATTAGAAATAGGATTAGTTTCCTTATTGTTTTAGGACTTTATTATTTTAGAAGAATTAGGATATTTCTTTTATTTGAATTAGAAATTAGAGTTATAATAGGATTTCTAATTTTATGCATTGGCTAGCCTATTTAAAGGCTTGTAAACACTTTTATTATTACTTTTTGGTTAATGAAAATTGCTTATGCAAAATTAAGAGTTTTAAACTTTCGTGAGGGTGTGATTCTCTCAAAACGGAGAGCGATTCTTAGATTCCTGCTTGCACTTTGGCGCGAGGCCAACTCTTCTTCCATCTCTATCTTATTTAGATCTACGATTTGCGTAAGTAGCGTAATCCTAATTATTTTATTGATCTCATAAAAGCCCTAAATCAATATTTTATTCATCATTAATTTTATTAGCCTTTTATTTTCGTTTGGTATCGAGAGAACCCACTTGCGGGTTCGTTCGGCGCCCTAAAACTATCGGAGATCTAGCCGTTCATAAGAACCCTAGTCTTCTAGATCCGCGATAGGGAACGTACACGAAAGTAACACTATTTTGGGTCGAAATTAAATCACCTAATTGAATTTCTAAAATTTTTTGTGATAATTTGTTATGAGAAATTATTATTTTAATTGATTAAATTAATTTTAATCCTAATCTCAGCCCTAACATTGCATTTAGTAAGTTCCCGCAGCACTAAGTCTATATATATATATATATTATTGTGTGCAAATTGAGTGGGGAACTTCCAATGGGTCTAAGCCTAACAGTTGCCTCCAACAACTTTTAAGCCGAAGGGGCACTACAATAGCTAAAAGATCTTAAACAGTCTTTTCATAATGCCTTTTCACAGTTCTCTTCGAAGAAGTGTCTTTTCATATTTTGGTTTATCTTTTTACCGTTATTTGAAAAGACACAAGTATGACATCTCTTCACAGTAAATTTGAAAAGACACAAGTCTGAAATCTCTTTACCGTTATCTGAAAAGATGTAATCTCTTGACTGCCATCTGAAAAGACACAATGGCTCGAGATTTTCTCTATAAATAGAGATTAGATACGAGTTAGAAAAACAACATAAATAATAATTTTTTTCTCTTACGCTCTTATTTTCTTTATTTAAGAATCTTTGTGTATCAGAAAATTTGTGTGGCAGGTTCTTTTTCTGGAAAGTGCAATCTAGAAAAGAACATACGATTCTTGGCAAGACTGGACTCTGTTATACCCTAAAGGCAGATTTTTTGGGAACCCAATTGCATCTTTATTTATCCGACGGAGTGGAGGCGTCTATTGTCTTTAAGATAGTGCAGTGAATTACATGCATCGGAGCTATTTTTCAACACCATTTATTTCAACAATTTAAAGATAATAGAATGCTTTAATGACTTAAAGCGTAAAGTTCATGAATCAAGATCTCATCAAACTTGGCCGATTTGGCGGGTCAAATTTCAAAAGATGGCAGCAAAATATACAATTTATCTTGCGATAATTTAAGATTGGTTACGTCCTCACTACACCATATCCACCAATTTCTGTTCGACTAGTGGAGGATCAAGTGCTCCACTCAAATGACTAGAAGATGATCAAGATTGTCAAGACCACATCCTCAATGCATTGAACGATAGTATCTAATTGAAGATGTAAGTGCACTACCACTAAGGATTTTTGAGATGCATTAGAGAAGAAGTATCTAATTGAAGATGCAGGTACATAAGTTTTTCTAGTCTCTAAACATTTTTATTTCAAGATGGTTGGGGATAAACTGATTCTTGAACAAGTTCAAGAATTACAGTTTATCGTAATTGAGATGAAAGTCTTATGTATTTAATGGAGTGTACTAAACCCGATATAGCATTTATGGTGGGGGTATTGAATAGATTTATTAGCAACTCATGGTCAAAATATTGGGAAGCTATCCGTAGGGTGTTGAGACATTTGAAGGGAACTATAGATTATAGCTTGCAATACAATAGCAAACATGAACTCTTAAAGGGGTTCATTGATGTTACCTGAATTTCTGACTCATCTGATTCAAAATCCACAAGTGGATGAATTTTTACTTTAGCAGGAGGAAGCGATGTGATCGTCTAGAAAACAAACATGTTTTTCTCATTCAAGTATGAAATCAAAGTATGCATTGTCCGCGAGAGCAAAAAAGACAGAGTGGCTTCGAAGCTTCATAAAACAAATTTCTTTGACTTAACATGTATATGCAATTAATATTTATTGTGATAATAAAGTTGTTTTGTAAATTTTAGATAAAAAGAAATATAAAGGGTAACTAAGGCATATAGATCTTAGATATAACATAATTCGACAGATGTTGAGTGATGAGGTGATCGTGTTGGACTATATACTAACTTTTGAGATGCTTGTGGATCCGCTTACAAAAACACTATTCAGAGATACAGTGTTGAGAGCATTGATGGGGATGGGCTTAAGATCGATATCTTTAAAGGCACAGTGGTTGAACCTCAACTTAGTAGAGTTGGAGATCCCAAATCTTAAGTTCAACGAGATAAGAAACTACTTTGTGACTTTTGAAAGTACACAAAGGTATGCTACCTTAAATTTAAGATCCCAAATCTTAAATTTCGTACACATCTCTTATAACGTGAGAGGGTGAGATTAACTCTTAATGATTCTGTAGACATTTATTTGTTGGGGTGATAAAGTAGTTACAAGAGTACCCATGATAGATTCACCTATATGAGTATGGAAGTGAAGCCGCTTTAACAGAGATTCGGTCCTCTCTCTGAAATATTCATGAAATCAGAATTTTCGCACATGGCAGTAAAACGCAAGCCTTATGTCACTAATGTTTTAGGTCATAGTAAGTGTGTATGTAATTCCGATTTGTTAGACAAGTTTTAAGTTCAAAGCTATAAGCTACTTAAGAACCTTACAAACTTTGAGTTGTATGAACTAGTCAAAGGTTCAAACCAAACGATACCTCTGATGATGCTTAATATGATCGCTCTAATACACATTTTTTATTTTGATACAAGTGGAGGAATGTTATATATTAGCATAGTAATAATATATTTTATTGTTTCAAAATTAAGTCTATAATTATCATTATATATATATATATATATATATATATATATATATTATTGTGTGCAAATTGAGCGGGCGACTTCCAATGGGTCTTAAGCCCAATGGTTGCCTCCAACAGCTTTTAAGCCGAAGGGGACGCTACACAACGACTGAAAGATCTTAAAGAGTTTTTTCGTAGTGTGTTTTCATATTTCTCTCCGAAGAAGTGTCTTTTCACATTTTGTTTTATCTCTTTACCGTTATTTGAAAAGAGACAAGTCTGACATCTCTTCACCGTAAATCTGAAAAGACACAAGTCTGAAATCTCTTTACCGTTATTTGAAAAGACACAAATCTGAAATTTCTTCACTGTCATCTGAAAAGACATAATGATTCGAGATTTTCTCTATAAATAGAGATCAGATCCGGATTAGAAAAATAACAGAAATAATAACCTTTCTCTCTTAAGTTTTTATTTTCTTTATTTAAGAATCTTTTTATGTATTAGAAAATCTGTGTGGCAGGTTCTTTTTCTGGAAAGTGCAATCTAGAAAAGAACATACGGTTCTTGGCAAGACCAGACTCTGTTGTATCTTGAAGGCAGATTCGCTGGGAACCCAATTACATCTTCATTTATCTAACGGAGTGGAGGCGTCTATTGTCTTTAGGACAACGTAGTGAACTACGTGCCTCGGAGCTATTTTTCAACACTATTTATTTCAACGATATGAGACTGCGATGAGTCCTGTATAAGACCGCAACCAATTGGTCTTGTACAAGTCGCGATCTCATACAAGACCGATCGATTGACAACTTTGTTCAAATTAAGGCTATGAATAAGTCGGGATCCATCGTAATGCGATAATGAAGGATAAAAACACTAATTGCATAAACAAATGACAATAAAAGGACTGAAATTGAGAAATAAACAATAGATTAGAAGATTGGATAGGCCGTGACCCTTTCGAGTGGATCAAACTCCTAATGATCTTTTCGAGTAGATCAAACTCTTTTTCTTTCAATAATTCTTCTTCTCCCAGCAAATTACATTCTTCATACTTATAGCCTACAACATGTTAACCACCCAACTAGTTACATAACCCACTTGATACCTACTGAACTAGTACGGTGTACAATACATATAGACCTACAAAGATGTATATGATCTACAACCGTAGGATCTTAACACTTCTACCCAACCAATGAAAATAATTTTATCTTAATAGAAACTACATATCTATAAAATGGGGAGGGGAGCACTGAAGTCCAACAAACACCCGAACCAAGCACTTTTTTCGCGCCCCTGCTCGACCTTACTTAGATTTGCCCCTTGGGTCACAGTCCACTATTGGGTCAGGCAGCCAAAATTTTGGCCTGACCGGACCGTTAACAGCCCCTGTTTATTATTGTCTGGGACAGTTAAATAGTCAATCCTTTCAAAAGATCGATGACATTAAACCCCTTAATATTTGAAAGGCAAACTAAACAATATCATCAATCTAGTCTAGATAAATGAATGGGTGGTGACAAATGCTGATATGAAATAATTGAACCTATAAATTGGAATTAGACATTGAAATTAAACTCTAATCATTTGATCCAAATGTGTACATGAGCTGCAATATGAAACCCACAAATTGAAACTTGAAAAAAAGAAAAGAAAAAAAGTCAGTTAACTGACCAAGAATATGTACATAGAGACTACACTGCATAATGCTTATATATTTGTTATCTCAATTATTGAATCTTACAATATTTTTACCTGCAGTTGGTCTTTGATCTATTTTCTGCATGGTGATTGGTGAGGTGATCAAAGTATCCACCCTCATACTCTTTACACTTGGCAGATTTCTACCACTAACGGATCAGTATGTGATCTATGACCATTTGTGCTGTTTCATTTTGGTTCTATAGAGGGATCCATCCCTGTCAGATAAGCAATCAGTAAGGTGAGCAGTGGACCATTGAAACCACACAACCTACAAATATTTAAGATCTCATAATCTTCAGCCACAAAATTTTCTTTGAGTTTTTTTTTCCCCAAATTTTGGCAATTTTTTTTCCGAATCGCTAATTTTTACCCTCACCGAGTAGCTTAAAGGTGGTAACCTGCCTGTTCCAAACTGTGATTTGAAACGGGTCATTTGTGTAAAAGTGGAACTAACTTTTCGTCAAGTGTGCCACCTGATGTGAATGCCTCAATGTGGGGAGATCTGATGGGTTGAAGATTGCATCAAAGGAATCAAAGTACAATCTCTATCGTGTGATTCAAAGCGTGCAAACACTTTTAAAGTAAACGACTACCATATACAATTGCCAAAACTGTTTTTGCTGTTCCTTTTTAGAAGCTTTTACTGCTTTGAACCACACCTAGATCTCCACATCGAGGCGTTCACATCAGGTGGCACACTTAATGGGGAAAAAAGTGTCACATGACACATGTTGTTGAAGTTTAGTCCCACATCAGGTAAATTATAGCTTTGTCTCTCCCTTATAATATCCTGGGCCCCTCCCCTCATAGCCAATTGGTTTTGAGATGGATGCCCAAATTTATCAGGGTATCAGAGCAGGCCTTTCTCCACTCCATGTCACCCAGTTCAATTGTCCGCGTGATTTGGCTCGGTCCCGCCAACACATGCGGAGGCGTGTTGAATTTTAGTCCCGCATAGGGTAAATTATAGCCTTGTCTCTCCCCTTATAATATCTTGCCCCCCCCTCTCATAACCAATTGAATTTGAGATGGATGCCCAAATTTATCATAAGTGACCCATTCCAAATCACTGTTTGGAATGGGTTGATCACCATATATGAGCTCATCGATTATTTTTTGATGAGGGTAAAAATTTGGGGATATCTGGGAAAAGAAATTGTCAAAATTCAGAAAAAAAAAACTCAAGGAAAGATTTGGGATTCGAAATTTATTTGGTGAGGACCAAAAATTGCAATTTAGAAAATAATCGACAAAATATGTGGAGGAGATACTAGAAATTATGAAATTTACAGTTCATGATTCAGTTATATTTAGTTGGATTTTAACAATATAACCAAAATAAAAGTTTAAACTAGAGACTTCATGAAAAAATCCTGATTAAAACAAATTCTCAATATACTCACAAAATTTGGAAAAAATAGAAAAACATGCGGATTTTTTCAGTAAGTCATGATTAAATAGTGGAAAATGTAGTTGAGCAAAAATTTACGATGTAAACATGACTTATTCAAAAAATTGGAGATTTTTTTTGGTATGGCATCACTAGGCTCTATTATACTTTGGCATCATCATAGATTATAATCCATGCAATCTATTAAAATTTCAATTTTTACGTAAACCGTAGATGAGTTGTGTTACACACCTTGATCAACCCAGTTTTAGTACCACACAAAATAATGCCATTTGCGGCGAAAAGGCTTGTTATCTTGCTGCCTGCTGATAATCTCCCTAATTTCTTCTGCTTCTCTCTCAACCAAATCTGATTAGATGAATGTTGTTCTAAAGATCAAAGCTGCCTACTCAAAGTAGATAGCAAAGAAATAAAAGAATAGTTACAGTTTCCACAAAGAAAATAAAACAGTTACCTCAAGTATGCTTGGAGATGATCTGCAATTCATGTAGATGAAGTCCTCCACTACTGCCAATGCTTTCAAGTTCATTCCTCTAGTCTTTTCTATCGAGACTTGGGGTTCATTGCACCTTCTCCATTCCTGCATTGCTCCTCTAATCAATTATCGGTATCGGTTTGCGCTACAGTATCGGTTTGTTTGCTAGTACTGAGACATATAGTCTCGGGTATCAGGTATCTTCGTCGGTATCAGTAGATGTATCAGGCGTTGCCTAAGACGAGACATTTGTCTCGGTTGGCTCCTGTAGGATCTTATACCCCATTGAGCCACCATTTCGAACAAAACCAATTGGTGATGGAAGAGGCGCTACTCAATGTTTTAAGGTGTTGGGAGAGCAATTCAAGCGCCCCCCCCCCCTACTCAGGCCCACTAGGGTTGTACAGGGACCAAACAATCCCCCTCTCACTAGTACCACATGAGCGATACTCGAACCCCTGACTTGGCTCTGATACCCATTGAGCTACCATTCCGACCAAAACCAATTGGTGATGGAAGAGGCACAACTAAGTGTTTTAAGGTGTTGGGAGAGCATTTCGAGCATGGCCCCACTCGGGCCCACGAAGGTTGTACAGGGACCCAACAACTCTGATACTGAGATGATATGTCTTGGTAAGTCTAAGATTTTGATCTATGGTCCATATCATGGTTTCTAATGCTTACCTTGAAATTTGAGCCTTCAAGATAAGCACTTGCATAGAACACCCAGTCTCTGTACAGAAGAATGGAGTTTACGGGCCTTTTTCGCATCCACCAGCTGTTTGAAGTCTTCTTTACTTCTCGCTTCTGATTAGACATCACGTCTACTTCCTGTAAAGTGCCAAATTTTAGATACCCTGAGCCACGGTTAGGCACTTCACATGTTTACTCTTGCATATAGTTTGGATGGTTCTTGATGCATCACAGACCTGAAAAACAATGCTCTGCCTTGTCAAATGTGGATGCTTCAACTGTTGTATAGATGAATGGTCATACAAACAAATTATGAGCATTTCAAAACTAATCATGTTCTACAAATGAAATATGAGCATCTCGAAACTAATCATGCGAAGGGTCTGTAGCGACCCTAAAAAGTCAAAAGGTTGACTAATCATGTTCTACAAATGAAATATGAGCATCTCGAAACTAATCATGCGATGGGTCTGTAACGACCCTAAAAATTCAAATGTTGACTTTTGACTGTCTTAACCTAGTGTGACCATGGTCAAAGCTATTGTCTACTGATGATGTGGTTTTGAAACCCTCTAGCTTGATGAGACTACATATATATAAAGAGAGCGATTCACCCAGTTCCCTTTGTTCGACTTCGACTGGTCAACCCTTTGACCCATCGAGATGCGGCCAGCTTTTCTTGATGATAATATACGTAAAATGCACGTGTATATGTGTACTTATATGTTTCGCACATAGAAAATAGTTTGAAACTTTATAATCAAGTGGCATGTGCAATAGGGTGTGACTATGTGCACCCTATGCAATCTCAATTATTTATAAATATAGACATGCATTCATAGCATTTACTATTGAAATTATACTAAAAGATGGTTGAGGTCATATTGCCTATTGGTCAAAGGTTTGACTGATGTCAAACCAATTACAGTAGTCAACATTTCTTCCCAAAAGTAAACAGGTCAACACGAAGAAAACCTTGGTTGTTACAGGGTCATTGAATCATCAATTTCTGTGTCCATGCTTCATCTTTTACAATCAAAATAAGGAGTCAGGGACTAGATTCAGTTCCCATACTTTTGACTTGGAGTGTGAAGCCAACTCGGGCTACTGCCGTTGTTGTTCTCAATGGTGCATCTCAGATTCTCTGGACATCTTAATACATATTAATATTAATTTGCATTCTATTAATATTTATCTGCATAAACTTTAATATAAAATGATCATGTATATTGTGGATTTTTATCATGTATAAGTTATAACTAAAACATTCAATTTAGAACACACTCCAAAGAAGCGCCATTCTTACCTTGAGACCATGGCTTTGGGTAAGGCCAAAGATCAGTTGGTTGTATGCGTCTATTTTGTGAATTGGTTCCTTCATTTCAATTACTTCTACACATTCCAATTTTCTCTGTACCATTTGCCAAACCTGTAAAATAATTCAGCGATGCTTAAAAAATTATTGCTGTGTTTATTTTAAGAATTAAATCTTAAATGAGATCGACAAATAAAAAAAAAAAATCAGTTTTTATGTTAAACGGGGAAAACAGAATTAAATACCCTGATGCTTTTATCTGCTGACCCACTTAAAAGGCTACCCCCTGGTTCGAAAAGCGCGGAGCATGTAACCGCCTTTTTGTGTTCCTTTACCTCACAAAAAAAGCTTCGCTGTTTGCCCCTTGATGTCCCATACCTATTTGGTTCATTCTAGATGTTAAAGTTGCACATTGTATAGAGCAAGGTGTCAATATCGGTGTCGGCATCGGCCGATACGGTTCAGTATTGCTGATACCGTATCGTATATATATATATATATATATATATATATATATATATATATATATATATATATATATATATATATATATATATATATATATATATATATATATATATATTGAAGTAAAAAAGTAATATAAAACTGGTTCTATCGGTCAGTAGCCACCCGGTAAAACCGATATGCATAGGTATCGCCGAGTTTTGATACCATGGTATAGAGTTACCAAGGAATTAATTCCATCTGATGTTTCACTGCAATTGAAAATGCGATCACTCAATCGGCCAACTACGGTTCAGGGAACTGAAACCTTACTACTCAAGATTCATTGAGAGACCGAATGGTGAGCCATTGCTGTATATAATATCACTTTTTTCTATTCTTGTAATGAGCCAATTAATCAACAATTATGATCCAAGGATTAATTCCATGGTATAGAGTTACCAAAGAACTAATTCCATCTGATGTTTCACTGCAATTGAAAATGCGACCACTCAATCGGCCAACTACGGTTCATGGAACTGAGACCTTACTACTCAATATTCATTGAGAGACCGAATGGTGAGTCATTGCTGTATATAATATCACTTTTTTCTATTCTTATAATGAGCCAATTATCGGTCAGTAGCCACCCGATAAAACCGATACGCATCGGTATCGCCGAGTTTTGATACCATGGTATAGAGTTTCCAAGGAACTAATTCCTTCTGATGTTTCACTGCAATTGAAAATGCAACCACTCAATCGGCCAACTACGGTTCAGGGACCTGAAACCTTACTACTCAAGATTCATTGAGAGACCGAATGGCGAGTCATTTCTGTATATAATATCACTTTTTTCTTTCTTGTAATGAGCCAATTAATCAACAATTATGAACCAAGGATTAAAATCATGGTATTGATCTAAGCTAATACTGAGATGTATTATCTTGGGTATCAGCGATTCAATATACTACAAAGTACATGTATCAGGCGATACCAGGGTGGCTCTAATACCGAGACGTATTGCCCGATACGCCTTGGTATCGGATGCAATTTTGATATTTGTTATTAACCCAATTAACCAAAAAAAAAATGAAACCAAAGTATGCTGCATAGTTGAACACATATTTATACCTTAATTGAGCCATCTGAGTATCCACTATAAAGCTGTCCCTTATAGTAGATGAGTGCACATGCGGCCCCACTGCCAACACAACCTGCTTCCACTATTTGTGTATGGATGCAAGAAACCCGCTGCTCTTGTCATAGTAATCAATCACTTAATTAACTATATTTCCTATCCATATCAACGGTTACCCAACTCACTACTGCAGGCAATAAAAAATGTTACCAACCAAATGTTCTATGAATATTTTATGTCCAGTCTCCTTTTAATTTGAAGCATAATATAAATGTAACTTCCATGGAGCGTATAATTGATTATCAGAAGTCTTGAAAATTTTCTTCTGATGGGCCGAGGTTTGTGGAGAACTGATGTGGTGGAACTTGAAAAGTATAAAAAATCTGCGGAATACTAGACTAGAAATTTTCATTTCCGTCACTTTTTTCTATTGTTTTTAAACTGAAATTTACACAAACTCATTCAAATCCTCTAAAAAGTGATGATTGGCAATTTTATAGGATGCTTCCAAACCTACCCTTGAGGTCAGAAACAGACCTTGTACGAAGGATTGAGATTGTTACAAGCACAAAAAGGAGAAGAAAAAGACTAGTGAAGACTTGGAGGGAAGCAGTGAGAAGTGATATGAAGGATTGCAGAGTTATGAGGAGCTTAGCGCTGAACAAAAGCGAGTGGAGAAATATGACTCACAAAGCTGACCCCAAATAGGTAAGGTCACGTTCTCTAGATTTTGGTTTAGTCATGTAATTTTGTTTGAGATGCATGTGTGTTGTTATTTTTATTATTTATTAGTATTAAACAAGATCAAGAATACTGGAATGGTTAAGGTTTAAATCAATATCATATGGGTTGTTTAAACTTGTGGTATGCTGATGACATATAATTCTTTATTTGATGCTGATCTTGTTGGTTTTATTTATAGGGATATTCTCCTAACATATCTTATTTTCTTTAATTTTATGTAACTAGAGATTATTGAAAGTGCATCTTCAAATTTTTTACTTTTTTATTTGTCCAAGCAAGGATTAAAATCTCCATAGTGGTCACTGTCAATAGCGAGATCTATCATCTTGGGTTTCGGACATAAAATATACTACAAAGAAAACATATCGGGTGATAGCGATACCTATCATTTCAGACTAATAATGAACTTTTGGCAGCAAAAACTAAGTGATTTCCCTATTAAAACAATCTACAAAAGACAGCTGATGCTGAGGAGCAAATTGCAGACTCATCGAAGAGAGGTTGTCTCTTCCGACAATTCAACCATTACCAGTTGTCCAAGCATTACCTAGTAGATCCCTAGTTTGAAAAGCTAAAACTCATGCCATTCTAGAATATGATATAACCTTATTTTCTAAGGAAGGTTACAGATTTCAGGGATAAATGTTACCAACTAGGCTTATGGCATATCGATCTTTAGAATCCAACATTGCTTGTCCAGCCCAAAAATCTATTTTCTTTGAAAAGTAAGAACTATTCTTATTAACTAGATTGGTGAAACAGACAATTACAGTTGATAAATGAAGACAATAACTGTCTGACCAGACTTACCGACTTATTTGGAAGAAAATAATCAGTTACTTTCAGTAATTCCTCAGCCATCCACGTGACGCTTGAAAGCCGCCTAAGTGACTCCCGTAATCCCTCTGAGAAATCCGTAAGCATTTTCATGCCTGAATAATAAAAAATATTCACATCAAATTATGAGTTTGTGTACAAAAAATCTTTTATGGTTCCATAAGATGCAGTATAGCCAATCTACCATCTTTTATGAAAACACTAAACAGATTATAAAGTTAACTCGGGTCTAAGAATTGGATTCGGGTCGGGCATACTGGTCCAATTGGTCTTTATTAACGAAGAAATCAAAGAATCCTTTAAACTAATTGAATTACCTTTACTAGAGGCGAAATTGTAGAGACACAAACAAGCTAGAATTCTCTCCTCCATTTCTGACCCTGGATGAAGAAAACGTACTATTCGACTCAATAAGATCTCATGGTCTGAATATTTGAGGCAATTTGGACCGACTGCTGTGATTTTACATCCGAACCATGCAAGAGTTATTAGACAATCCCGTGAAACACTCCTTTTATTGCTCTGCAGGCCATTCTCCAGGGCACGGAAGATAGAATTTCCCATCTTAACGACATGTTTCAAAATCTTGCCGCACCATGCATCAGTCCCAGCATCCTGCAGCATCCAAGGATTAAGATCTTGGCATTGGTATTGGTATCAGTCTATGCCAATACCGAGATGTATCATCTTGGGTATGGGGTTTCGTCTCAGGTTTCGACGATACAATATACTAAGGAGTATGTGTATCTGGTGATACCCGAATGCTATAATTTTATCAAGTGGCAAGACATTGCCTGATACATTTCAGTAACATCCCAGATTTTGATCTATGATTAATGCTGTAGGTGCTACTTTCTATTTCATTCTATCACGTTGATTTACTAATCGCTGTGTTTGGCTTCATAGATTGGCTGTAAAGTGTTACTGGATGAAACATTGACACTATAGAAAACACTGAAAGAAATTCTCTACCGTTGATCACCTGTAGACATTGATCAGACCAGTCAAAATTCCTGATCATATTCCTGTGATACGAAGAAGTTAAACCTGCTTTCTTAATTAACCATGCAGTAGTATATGGTTCCCCTGTCCAAGCATAAGTCCCTCCAAGATTTGAAAGAACGGACGCAGATAATATTTGTGCCTCAGAGCTTTCTTCTGATGCAATTGACTCTACGAGGACCTCCAAAGCTTCTTCTCTGAAATCACTCTTAACACACGAGTCTTCCTGAGAATCAATTATGTTCTGATGATGTGAATTCAAACTTGCATACATATTTCAAAATACAAATAAATTTTGCATATTATTCTCAGTTTATATGGCTATTCTACAGTTCAATATTTATGAAAACTTTGTACTGATTCCAAAAAAATTCCTGACTTGGAACACCTGGAGTGAAAATTTATCTTTGATCTTCTCAAACACTTTGGTATCTGAGCCTCTGGTTAATATACTAAACAGAAATGAAATTTCTTTTATGGATTTCAGGTCCTGTTTGGTATTGTGTTGCAGTGCCGAATCCGGCTCTTGGGCGCAGAAAGCAGAAAGCAGAAACACAGTCAAAAATCAAAATTACCATTTGGTAATGCCAGGTTTCTCGCCCATCAAATTCCTTAAAACCCTAAAAAATATTAAATTGGGCGAGAATCCAGCAGCAATTAAAACCTGCTTCCGGATTCTTGCTTTTGTAGGAATCAGTTCACAGAAGCGCTGCATTCCATTGTGGACAAAAACAGGGAGGTATCCCAGCTAAGTGTTTTATTGCCCATGATTTCAATTATCTGAAAGCATTAAAGAAGTTTCCTAACAAAGTCGACATCCAAGCTAAGTGCAAGGTGTCAGTATCGGTATCGGTATCGGGTATCGGTCCATCTTGGACCGATATGTATCGGCCGATACAGATATGGTATCGCAGATACCGTATCAGTCGATATTTTATTTTATTTAAAAAAAAAAGTAAATACAAAATAAAATATTGGTTGTATCGATCAGTATCGGCCGATACCGAGACAATATCGGGCGATTTTGACCAGTATTGGTCCGATACCACCCTGATACCTTTATCGGGGTGGTGTCGGTATCGCTTCTTGATGAAACCGATTCGTATCGGTATCGGCAGAGTTTTGATACCATGGCTAAGTGTTTCATTTCCATGATTTCAATTATCTGAAACCATTAAAGAAGTTTCTCTAACAAAGACAACTTTTGCTACAGACTCCTATCCCTAGGACATTTGCTACAGACTGTTATTATATATCCTATCCATAGGCTTTAAATTTCAATCCTCATGACACTTACAGATATCAAAACTCAACTGTAATTAAAATGAAGCAAATTTAGATTGTGGGTGTTTAAAGTTTCACTTACTTCAGTGCTAGTATACTAATTTGAGAACAAATTATCGGGAGAAAAATTGATGTGGGATATCTCAAGGGCTAAAGATTTTGACAAAATTCATTCTTTGACACATTGACAAAATTGTGACCTCCATACACTTTAGCAACTTACATTTTCATCATTTTGAACAAAATGCAAAGTTTACAACTACAGAGGAGAAACTACCAGCATGTCGACTTGAAGTAACAGATTTGCTGCCAAAATCCGTTCCTCTGGCCTTGCTGGATGCAGGCAATCAACGCGTGCTTAACGTTGGTGTTCCCCAATTGTCTTATCTGACGCAATAGGCTAATGGCTGATGACCTGATAAAAATGAACAATGGATCTCAGCAGAAGATCTTAATATCTTTGTGAAGGAGTTGTATTTTGTTACAGGTTGGTTTCCTAAATAGCCATGAACACTTCACTCACTTCCATTCCAAGGAAATTTTTCTGAATTTTAATTTCATGAAAAAGTAATAAGCAGTATTTTTCATCAATACTCCCTTGAAGATTGTAAGTTCTTAACACTTTGCTGAGATGGGCAGTAATTGTATGCATGGATTCCTCCTGTCTCCAAGGTGGGTTAGAACCATGTGCAAGTATATATATATATATATAGGCCCGGGAGTATGTGCCCGGGCGTAGAGATATCTCTGCGACCCTTATTACGGAAGTGACACGTAGCATAAAAAGGAAAAGTTTTCCTCTCTCTTACGTCATTTAACCAGGTTAGGTTAAGTGATATCTGTCCATTCTTCTTTTCTTCCCCCCTCTCTCTCTCTCAGCAAAAGTAGAAGGGCGTCCTTTCTATCTCTAGGTGACGTACTCTGGCGACGCTCCGGCGTCGAACCTCCGACGACCCTCATCCAGAGGGGTGGCGGTACTCCACTAGAGGGGTGTCAGCGCTTCGCTACCGGGGTGCTAGCGCTTCGGTAGCGGGGATAGAGCTTCGACAGTGCTTCACAAGCCCGAGTGCCAGCGCTTCTCTACTGGGATGTTAGCGCTTTGATCCCGGTGTGCTAGCACTTCCCTAGCAGGGGTGCCAGCGCTTCGATATCGGGGTGCCAGCGCTTCGTTACCGGAGGCCATAAAGTTAGTCTGACACTTACTTGAAAAAGTAACGTGGGCCCCATGCCATATCCTTGAAAATAAAGAGACCTCGGAAAAAGTTAGTTTGACAGCTCCTTAAAAAGGAACTCTGACGGATGAAAGGAAATATAAGTTTTACAATACTCTAAAAGTTTTAACCTTAGTTAATAAAGTGGGCCCCATGCTACATGTCGTTCATAGAGCAATCTGGGCGTAGAGATATTTCTTCACCCGGGCGCATTCCCCCCTCTGCCATATATATATAATATACATTACTAGTGGCAAAATTTTGGCTTCTTTTCTCTGAAACCTTTTCTAAATTTCACAATGTCAAATTTGACTTTACACTTCTGTTCATGAGATCCCTTCTCGAATAATAAAAGTTAACTTTTAGTTGGTTACTTATGGGTTATGACTGATTCGTTAACAGTTAGCGCTTTCTCTTCCTTTTTCTCATTGCCACACCAACTTTGGTTACTTTATGAGACATGTCACCTTCTCATGACTCACATTTGGACAGCAGGGTTTGGGCCTGTACCTCAACTGGAAGGTTGAAAATATCATAACCTTGAGGTCGCACGCAGGGATTTAAAGACCGTTGTATATATATAATGAATTAAGGAGAAAGAAGGGAAGACCACCAGAAGAAAGGGAGTTCAGAATGCTAGTACGGATAAAAGAAATATATGGCTGAAAGGTTAAAGTACCCAACTCAACATTGGCGAATTCGTAGGTTCAATTCCTGCTGGATGCACTCCAGTATATATATATATATATATATCGGCCGGGTTCCAGGCTGATACAATCAGATATATCGGACACGTAGCAGCCACACTGGCCGATAATGAAGTACCTTTTTAAAATTTATAATAATAAAAAATTGTACAAATGGCATTTTTGGTATTGTATCTGGTTCATATCAGCCGATATGACCCAATTTGGGCTGATATTTGACCTGTTTGACCCGATATGTGACCCCATATAAAATCAAGGGTGTATATTGTATCAGATGTGGCCTAACCCGATACACATCAGTGGGTATGTATCAGATATGTCCAATATTTAAAACCAAGGTCGCAGGTTCAATCCCAGCATACCCATAAAAAGAAAACATTTGGGCAGAATTTCTAAAATTATGCTGATAAAAACATTGCATAAACAAGAAAAATAACATGATTTTGGACCAACAAGTCAGAAAACCAAATGTTAAAATACCTTGGAATGCAAAGGATTTCATGAAAAAACCTTAGTGCACTGAATTTGGCACGCCCCTCGTTACTTCTGAGAAGATGGACAAACGGCGCCATAGGAGTACTTTGTGAAAGAAAATTCCTGCAGGTTCCATCAAACTGCATACACCTCACGAGAATAGCTGCCAAACAAACACCTTCTTCCAAATTATTATTTCTCGCAATATTAACGAGTCTAGAAAGAACCTGAGAAGAGCTGATTGCCGCCAAAATGCACGTTATTTGTTGCATAGTCAAATGCAGTCACTAAAACTTCGATCATCGTTATAGATGCTGCAGTAGGCATCAGCGGGTCCGATATGGGTCCCTCGTACCTATTCGAATTGCATGCAACCTCCACGAGTGCCGGCAAAAGTTCTAAAGATTTGACTTCGGAAGGAGACGGATTTAGCAAGTAGATAAGAATGGCCACCTCGTGAACGTTTCGTTTTAGAGCCGAGGCTAATTCATATAAATATAAATCTTTTCTCCTGATATCTTCTACAGCGGACTTGTTTTCCGATATCAAACTTGAGAGTATAGAGACTGAAGTGCTCACTACTTTCTCTTCTTTAGACGTGGAAATCACATTCAGTAATTGTTTTAGTACTACTTTCTTCAACAAGCTAAATTTCGCTTCAGTTTTATTGTTCAGCATTTCCCACACTCTGGAAACTTCGGGTTCGGCAACTTCAGATTTTCCCGGGCCCTCTACGAAGCATAATGCGGTAATCGCGTTCTCGAATTTTCCGAGTATTTTCGTTTGACTATTATTTGACTTCAATTTCTCCATTGCAGAACTTCCGCAGTGACCCAATTGGGAGAAGCTATGGTTATGATCATAGGGTCTGAAATCAGTCACTGGTGATAGTTGCCAAGTTGCATTGTCTTCTACTTTGCAATTGCAGAAGGTATGTGAATCTTCCATGTCTAATAGTTCCAACGTAGATAGATTGAAATCGTCGACACCCAAATAGAATCTGCTAGGAAAGGAATAATTTTTATTCACTTTGTAGACTTCTTCATGCATTAGATATACAGGGCCTTCTGTTGGAGTTATCTCTACACGCTCTCGAGCTAGTTTCCTGTATGAATTGGGTCAATTGAACTTGAAAACACTTGCGTAAAAACTTACCATAATTGATTAATGGTAGGCAAAATTATTGTAAATCCCAAGTCAAGAAATCGGAAATCGGGTAGTATTCGCCAAGAGCAAAAGTTATTGAATCGGGACAAATCGAAAAAAAATTCAGGATTCAGAAATTATACAGTGGGGACAAATCGGGAAGAGAGTAGAAATTTATGAAACTTAGGATTTTTTCTATTTAAAAACTCCAATCCACTTGTATTTAGTTGGATGTTAAAAATAGAAACGAAAGACAAGTTTAAACGGGAGACTTAAGATTATTTTGCTAAAGTTAATTAATAATGAAGATCACTCTTCACGAAAAAATCGTGATTAAAACAGAAAATTCATGATTTAATCACAAAATTCTGAAATATGCGAGTTTTTCAATAATTCAAAATTAAATAGTGAAAATTGCATTTGAGAAAAAATTTGCCATTTAGACGTGAAATATTCAAAACATAGGAGAATATTGTTACTGTCAAGGTATCAAACCAGGACTCGGTATCGGGTATCGGTCCATGGAGGACCAATATGTATCACCGATCATATTGGTCTCGGCGGATACGCTGATACCGTGTGTTTTAATTTTTTTTTAAATGTTAGACAAAATATGAGGAAATCCAACACACTAAGGGATGTGGTATAGTCTTAAAAGTATCATAAAAACCTATCAATAAACTATTAGATTTTTTTTTTAAGGAAAATTTTTTAAACAAATTCAAAAATTTCAAATGTGCGGCTGATACCTGATACTTATTGACTGATACAGTGTTGTATCGATCGATACCCGATACTTATCAACCGATACAGTGTTGTATTGGCCGATACCGATACCTGAACCACCCCGAAACTAGTATCGGGGTGGTATCGGTATTGGTTTGCACAAAAACCGATACGTATCGGTATTGCCCAATACTTGATGCCTTGGTTACGATAAATCGAAACACAACAGTAAGCACAATTCTGGCCAATATAAGAGTAATACTTAGACATATAAAAAACATACCCATGACCAATTTTAGAAGCTAGAACTTTACTAAAGTGCGGACTGCTCTTTTTATTATCTCCGAAGAATTCATTTGAATCGCTTCCTTCTGCTGAATAAACGTGGGAATGAATTGAGATTGATGTATTTGACCGAGTATCTAAAATATCGCGGAGGCGTTTGATACGCAAATTCTCTTTGATTTCTGGATCATAAACTTCATCGAATTTTACGAGAAGAGATCTATTATCCATCTGGAGAAAGGTATTTTGTTCATCTGAATTAAACCTGTAACTTTTTGCCCTATTAATTTTATCTTCTTCCATTTCTTCTTGAAGATCCGTAGAATGGACCATCTAAACCTGCATTAATGTTCAAAATGTTTTAGAAACATACAAAATAGATTTGACATCGGTATGATATTAGTGATATTAGTACGACATTGACAATTCTTTAGTTTTTATATATATATATATATATATATATATATATATATGTATGGGAATGCTAACCTCACCCTCTTTATTGTGAGGGTCGCATTGTCCCTAGGACAACAATACCCTTGCTGAAGGGCATTTTCCTACAATTACGAGGGACATTTTAGTAAAGTTGAACTAAATAGTAAATGCGGTGTTTGTAATAAATGAGGTGCATGTAGTTGCAATAAATGCGGTGGCCTCATTTGTTGACAACACCACATTTATTATTTAATTTAATTTTGCTAAAATATCTGTCATAATTGTAGGAAAATGCCCTTTAATAAGAGTATTATTGTCCGGGGACGATTCTAACCTCACAATGAAGAGAGTAAGGTTAGCATTCCCCATATATATATATATATATATATATATATATATATATATATATACACACACACTTACATTAATAGGGCAAGCATTATATTATACTATTGAACTTTAAGTTATAAAATTAATGACATCAAGGTCAGAAACATGTGACTATATTCTCATCTATCAATGGGTAGAAAAAACATGACTTAAATTCATATATTTATATTATATTGGTATAATTCATTATCCAAGAAAATTATAAAATAGAAATTTGATTATCTATTTCTTTCAAACAGAAATTTGTTTCACTATCCAAAATCGATCATGTAGCCCCTAGATCTATGAGATAAGATATTTTCCAGTTCAATCATCAATATAATTGTTAGTCCAAGACAGGAATTTGTGCATTCAAATCAATCATGTAGGACTACTTGAATTGCAAACTTTGAAAGTTAATTTTACAGATGTTTGCAATAACTTTGCAATTTAAAGGTAAGTATGGAGAACCTCTTAAGAACGTAACTTTCTTCTGGCTGGAAGTTTATATTGGCATCACAGAAGAAAAAATAAGCTGAAATACTCACATACTCAAGAGTTGGCTGTGCATTTTCTTTTTCAACAGAGCCGAAGCATCTACTGCTTGCAGACTTTTTGTACCTGTTCATGACCAGCAGATGAAGGTGAATTCATAATATCAAACTAATTCAAGAACTAACTAAATTTTGATCTTCTAAACCATGGAGTCTGCTTCAAAAGAAACAGATTACAACGGATTCTGAAAACTGGATCAAACTAAGTGCAAACAGAAAAAGATGATATGAAGATTGTAAGATTTTGCATCCAAAATTGATTTCTCAATTTTTCGGTTGAGGGTATGCTTCTACCGGTTTTCAAGTAGTTAAAAGCCGAAAGTTTGATCATATATAATACCACATTTTCCAGTTCTTTGATTAGTACACAGTCAAGAGAATTCAATCTAGTTTTATAGTAGTTCAGAGATTAATACTTTTTTTAATAATAAAAAGCTAGTTATACAATAAAAAGTTGATTGATCATAGAAGCGGTGGCTGTGCTCTTTTACGTAGAAGAAGAGTCTAGTGTTAAATATTGGGTTTTGGTTAGTGGGTTCTTGGTAATATGCACAATTTGTGATTCACCTCATTCCTGCCTGCTCAAATGGCAATGGATGATTGGTGTACTCCGTGTCTTGGTGGTTGGCCAAACAAAACCACTGTCCCTATTCATTGTAAGCTGATTTCATTTCTTCTCATTTGTGAATTGGTGGCTGACCAAATGCTTCCTTATTCATTTGTCTCAGAGTTTTCCATCTTGGAAATCAACAAATGCATTTATGTTAGTGTCAAATTCCCTTTAGAAGGTAGCACATTGATTCTCGGTTTCTGTTACCTTATTAGTTTATTAGTTAAAAAGATTAATAGAATTACCGAAAAAACCAGTCTCTTCATGTTGTAACTCATCCAAAAACCTAACCATTGGCAGCTGCCCAAATTTTGCTCATCTCATTGGCAGACACCCAATTTGCAAATGAGATGAAAACAGGTCTGCCCAAGAATCATCTCATTCATGAATTGGGGTGGAAATACAAGTGAACTAACTGACCTGCTCATCTCTTGTCTCACTGGCCAAGTATGCTCACCGCCCCAAGCGAATGAGATGAATTAATCATTGCTGGAGTTACAAATTCAGAGCACCACAAACCTACTTGTAATACAGAACTTGGGAAAACAAGTAAACATTTGCGCTCTTTGATGAATTGATTTCTCTAGTATGCTTTTTTTTTAACCTGTAATCTTGCTAGATTTATTAATTGATCGATCTTTTAACTAAAAGATTAAAACCAGTATTTGAACAACAAAATGAGCGAAAAATGAATCATGAAAATTATATGAACAGCAAAAGGCCACATTATCGACTGAAATTGTTTATCAAGCCTAACAAATCAACTAAAGATTACAATAACATAAGTGAGGCTTGAAATAGCATGATAGGGAAGTAATCCAAGGGACTCTATAGACTAATATCAAAAGGGAAATCACATACCGTTAACTTCTGAATTTTAAACAACTTAGGTGTCACAAGTGTGTGGAGCCTGATCATGCCCCTTTCATGATGAGGTGGTGTGTATGTGTGTGTCTGTTGTGTATGCTTCGCACATGGAGAGACTTGTGGCAACTCATCGACGATGGAGCAGAAAGAAAAGTAGTGGAATCAGGTAGAGCCTTGATGCAGAGGCAGCCGGAACGAAACGATATTTCAGGAACTAGTCCCATCACCCTCCGTCCCAGTGCCCAACAGGAACCACTGAGATTTCCTACTTAAGTCATTTGTTATAAGGTCAGTTCTAACGGTTGGATTGGTTCAAAGGTTAAGGCTGCATTTGGCATAGCTATTTGTCAGCTCCCTGCCAGAGCCGGATATCATTGCTTTAGCTCCCCCCTTTCTCTTTGCTAACTCCCTGCAAAGCAGGATTTACCTGCTCTAGCAGCTACCTCCCTGCTGCCTCCTAACTCCCTGCCAGAGCAAATAAAATCTTCTCGGGCAAGGAGTGAACAGAGAGCAGGGGAGAGCTGCTGGAGCAGGTAAATCCTGCTCTGTAGGAAGCTAGCAAGTAGAAGGGGGACCTGCTAAATCAGGTAGCATGGCTTTAGGAAGGAAAAAGGGAACCTGCTAAAGCAGATAAAGCCTGCTATGGCAGGAAGCTAGCAGAGACCTATGCCAAACACAGCCTAGCTGACCTATTGTATAGTCATTTTATCTTTTTTGTATGGTCGCGAAAGTGAGATTGTGAGAAGAGGGTTTGGTAAAATGAAGAGGATGTTTATTCCCTTTGTTGGATTTTTCTTTCAAGGATATTCAGCTAACAAGAATCTCTATGGTTGTAGCCCACAATCAGGTTGTAGCAATTATAGATAGAGAAGTAGGAAGAAGGAGATAGAGAGAGAAGAAGATAGAACACGAGGGACTACATTGTCGAATATCTTAACGCGATTTATAAATAGATTCATGTTTACACACATGGTAAAGATAAACATAATCCCTAACAATCGTAATCTTAACAAACTTTTTATTCTTAATATAATCTTAAATCTTAAGATCATAATCCTAATCTTAAACTTCAGTTACCTATACGCGCACCTCTCTTAATATCTTAACAACCCTAAAAGATTCTCTATTACAGGTGAACCACTTAAATTTTATATTATGGTTGTGATTATTTCCTTTTCTTCGGACGCTTAGCTTTGCATGTCACCAAGAAGGTGTACCTATTTCTTTGCAACAAGCCAATCCCACCACTTACAAGTGAAGTGATGCTAATATTGCTGACATCTCTTTACTTTTTCAGTGGGGTTTGCTTTTGGAAACCAATCACGACACATGAGTTGTTTTAAACTCATTTCAATCATTCCTCATATGAAAATAATTGAGGTACTTTTACAGAAAGAGTGATGAACCTTCTTAGACCCATGTTACAGTAGCTCAGTTGCAGAAACAGAAAGCCCCAAAGAAAACAATGGACTTGCTAAACCTCTAGGATTTTAATTTTTACACTTCTACATATTTTTTTGCTTGCTCGACGAACAAAAGAAGTCTACTTGATATTTGATTTTAATTGTGCCTAACTTCAATTATCTCATTGATCAGGATGCTGGAAGGTCTAATTCAGGAAGTATACCAAGTAAACACAGGTAATTATCAAGATATTGGTATTGGAGTAGATCTAGCCTAAAAAATTATATATAATTACATATCATTAATAGTCATCAAACTCTCCAAATTTTGTGAACATTGCATCTAAATTGTGAATTGATCCTCGAACGATTATTCTGCTAATTTGTACTTATCGAAAGATTCGTGATTTCTTTCAATTTTCTTGAGAACTTTGCATTTTAATCGTGAATTAAATGATTAAAATGTGATTTTTTTAGCTACTAATTTTTAATAAAAAGTTATAATGAAAATTCGTATCTCTCTCTCTCTCTCTCTCTCTCTCTCTCAAATGACTCAAGTTAAATGAAATACCCTTATTTCTCATTTTTAATAAACCAAGTTAATACCAGCGGTTTTAAATTATTATAAAGGTGTGCAACTTTTCGAATTTAAATTCTAAAGGGTGCAACCTTTCATACAGTCCTTGGATGAAGTGGTTGAGATCTTTGAAAGATTTGAGCCGTCCAAAATATGACTGTTGGTCCAACAGTCATATTGAAAAGTCTATATAAGGAGACCTTAGGACACATATTTACATACTCTGAAATCCATCGAAATCCTTGCATACAATTTGAGAATTCTTCTTGCTTTCTTCTTTTATTGGTACTTCATCAGATTGAGTTTTCTGGGGCGATCCTCTACTGTTGTAAAGTAACGGATCGCATCCAAGAGATGGGCTCGTTGTATCTTGGAAACGTCTCGCTGGAACTCTTTTGCAAACTGGAGAATTTACTCGAGTAGGGAGCAAATAACGTTTTAAAGATTGCGATCACGTGCCTCGAGTCCAATTTCTCTTGCCCATTTCATCAATTTTGGATTTCTGTTCCTAATATTTTTTAACAGTAATTGTAGAAACACCATCAGAGGATACAACGTCATTTTTTTTTGTTTAAATTTTTTGAAATTAGAAAATTAGAATATCAATTTTCAAATGGGAGCCATTCCATGCACACAATTTTTTTAAAAAATTGCCATTGCTTATTTTATGCCTTGAATCTATTTTTGAAAAAAAGAAGGCTATGATGCTCATTTTAAAAAAAATAGAGATTTCTTAGAACTTTGTGCTAGGACACACATTATATGTGCAGAATATGTGGAATGAAAATGTATTACATATCCATCATATAAATGAAGTGTCCTAAATTTAGTACACATTAATTGAAGTGTCCTTAAAAAATTAAAAAAAGGTGTCCTAAATGTAAGTTCCCATGACATTATAACTTGTACAGTGTGAAAAAGCAGACTTGGTATATTTCTATCTCCTATCCAAAACTCTGGTAGCCACTGGGTGATAATTTGAGTCCCTTAATGCAGGGCGTAAAAGTTCAAGAAAGTAAAGAGAAAGGGAAGCCCTATAGTTACTTTAAAGTAGCAACGTAAAAGATTGCACAAAGAGTTATGCCCTAAATAGATGTGAGTAGAAAAAAGACTTGCAAAGCCGAGCCCAAATAGATGGGACACGATGATGATGATGATGATGATGATGATGATGATGATGATGATGAATGATGATTCTCCGAGAAGAAAAAACTTACGAGAACCTCTGTTCAATAATCGTTGTTCATTTTAAAGGTGTTTGATTGCTTTGAATCATATGGTGGTGAAGATGTTATTTTCATGCAATCTTCGACCATAGGTCTTGGCATTGGGTTTTTTGCATC
Source organism: Chloranthus sessilifolius (assembly GCA_021018995.1). Lineage (NCBI taxonomy): Eukaryota > Viridiplantae > Streptophyta > Magnoliopsida > Chloranthales > Chloranthaceae > Chloranthus > Chloranthus sessilifolius. Next base: position 18,595,695 of record CM037595.1, on the reverse strand, counting down.
ATGTGTCACCACATGATCGCGTTCAAGATCATTGGACCATTCCAAATCTAGATTGTGAGTAGCTCCCTTTCTTAGGCTCTGTTTGCTAGCGACCAAACTTCCAACAAGAAATGAATTACTTTCCTGATTAATTTGATGGGAAATAATTTCTTGTGAAATTGAATTTATTGTTGTTTGATTAGGCTATTGGAGAAATGATTTCCATTTTGATTTCTCTTGTTTGATTAATGTGTCTCAAAAAATAATATGAAAAGGGTTTTTATCCCATAATTAAAATAATAACTCTTATTATTATTATCATTATTATTTTTTATAATCTGGGTATTCGGGCCTCTTAGAGTACCCGCCTAGGTAATCTTAGGGGCACATGCACATCCCAGATTCAGCATATGCAAGGTCAACAAGGGATATAAATCCCTAGAATGGCCTCAAGGGAGGGAGGGGATTCGAAGTCAGGTCTCCTACTTTGAAAGCAGGTCTTATTATTCAAAACAAACTTTTTTATTTTATATTTTTTATTATCAAAACTAGTGTTAAAATGATTATAAAAAAAAGAACATCATTATTGTGTTAGAAAAACTCACTTTCAATCACCTCTCGAGTTAAATTGATTTCCTCATGAAATGACTTGGATGTTTGAAAATTAAGTTTATGCGTGGGACCCACTAAAGTCTTGCCTGTGCACCATAGGTGATGCATGAGTCCAATTTCGTCTCTCGACCTTGTGCTTTACAAAGCATTGATTATTGTCCACTTTGGCAAAAGGATATTGATGAAGTTTAGTCCCACATGGGATATTCATAGCCTCATCTCTCTTGTTATAACATTCTGACCCCTTCCATTCATTATCAATTGATTTTGAGATGAATATTCAAATTTATCATATGTAATTGACTCTCATTGTTGTATTTTAATATTTTTTTTTCTTTTGGGAACTATTATTTGCACTCGGATGGATGGCCCTTGCACCGAATTTAAAGATACTTGATTTTAGGGACATGTCAATCTCCGTCTGATTTGAAAGTTATGATCTATAGATCTCCATTGCAAAAGATTGAAGCAAAACATATCATATGATCTATTGTGGAAAAATGTTGAACCAAATAATAGAATTTGACTATATTAAATCACATGATGAAGATTATATTTCGGGCTAATCTTTCACAGTTAATATCTTGAAATCATGTCCTTTAAATCAAATGGCTTGGATGGTGTTTTCACACAACAGAGGTCGCCAAACTTGCAAATTTAAAAAAAAAAAAATCGTGCAAAACTTTCCGAATACAAGTAATGTCTCCCTTGTTTTTCTTTCAAATTTTACGTGTTCTTAATTAACTGCAACAACTAACATCGTCAAACGATGATTGACTTATTGAATTTGGTTTTATATGAAGAACTACGGATTCAAGTTCGGTGCACAAACCGATACCCATTTTTTCAGTTTTCGGATTGGTTCAACCTGAACCGAAATGAGGCCGTTTCGGTATTTTTTTATAATTGAGACCGAAATACTTTAGTATTTTCGGTTTGGTTTCAATTTATTTGTTATTTTTTAATGATTTTCTTGATTTTTTGGGGGTATTTTTTATTTTTCTTTGGGTTTTTTTTGGTTCATCATCCTACTCGCTCGATTTTTGGTTTTTGCCACCCTAAACCGAAATCAAACCAGAATCGATTCAGTTCGGATCAGTATGAGTTGGTTTTCGAGATCCAGGTCAAAGCTTGCATCCCTATGAAGTACCAATGCGTTCCGCTACAAAGCAGGCTTGCTGATTCGATCTGTCTTTGGACGGTTATAGATTTGTGAATATAACCAATATTGTATTTACGCAACATAGGCTAATAGTCTTAGGCTTGCTGAAGGGCATTCATAATTTTTAAGTTGTGTAAATCGAGTTATTCTGTAATTACCTGACAACTTTACGGGCAAACGTTGGGTCGGGCTGGGTCGACGCAACCAAACCCAATATTTTATATATATCAAAAATGAAAAATTTTGGTTTTCAGGTTAATGCCTTGTCCGATAAAACAATGAGAAATAGGTTACAATGGCGAAGATGACTCGGAAATATCAATACTAACATATCATCTATCACGACATCAATAAAAAAATGTCAAATTCAATTTTTAATCATCTATTCTATCAGTATAAATTTTACAGATATCAACAGTAGCATATCAAATTCAATTAATGTCATCAAGAAGTATCAGGTTGCTTGATCGCAATTTAATCATGATTTATTCATTTAGATAATTTTTTCAATATATTATCACAAAATTAACAATATCAGGAAATTAATTTAATGCAATTGGTTGTTGATTTATTAATGCCTTTTAAATTATTTCACTGCGAAATCAGACACCAATCATGGTCCAATATTCAATATTCGATTGCTAATGTCGCGCAAATAGGGACTGACACTCTCCGTCATTTAGTCAATCAAGACAAGAATCAATGACCATGTTGGTCTAACGAGACTCAATCCCCAGCTGACATTTCAAGCTCTGTTGAATATGAGTCACTCATAATGACTATACGCAAGAATAGTGGTCAACTTTGTGAGATTCATTACAAAAAATAAGACTATTAGCGGTACCAAAAACTGCCTCTACTAAAAAAAAAAACATGTTATTTCAGTAGCGACATAACTAGTAGCGGGAGTTTCTTTGTTAATAGTGATAGTTTTTGGCGATGTCAATAGCTTTAATTTTTGTAGTGATTCAATAATCAATGTAGTATCATCTTTTCACTTTCAACTTTTCAATATTTGTTATCAATAAATCAATATTCAAGGTCAATAGTTCCTTCAATGTTCGAAATTCAAAGTTCAATATTCAATAATTTCATGTTCGATAATCATACCAATATTCGGTATTCAATGTTCAATATTCTATATTCAATATTCGGTTCAATGATCGATCACTACAAAAAATAATACTATTAGCGGTAGTTTTTGGCTATAAAAAAATGCCGTTATTAACAAAATAGCTATTAAGACTATTAGTGGCAATTTTTTGTTAATAGCGGCAGTTTTAGACTGCCACTATTAGTCTTATTTTTTGTAGTGGGTATCCAATGTTCAATATTCAATATTTAAAATACATCAACATCTAACAATTCAATCAATCTTCGGATTCAATCTCAATCTATATCAAAAATCAATAATTCATTCGGTGTTCGGGTTTAAATACGAGTTCCATCAGATGTCGATTTCAAATCAAATACGAGTTTCAATCAATATCAGGTTTGAATTCAAATGCGAATTCTATCAAATATCGGTTTCAAATCAAATACGGACTTCAATCAATATTAGGTTCGGATTCGAATACGAGTTTCAATCAATATCGGGTTCGGATTCAAACACTATAATTCAACAATTCAACCAAGTTACAGGTCCAATTCAATCAGTCTGAATCCTTGAATTTATCCCATTAATTATAGTAAATATTTTGGTCTCATTTATACATATAATGAGATCACTAGGCATGCAGATTTCTTGAATCAGTCTACACTATACTTAGTGTTGCTGCAATTCAGAGTCCATCGGGGACATATATTTAATAAATAATTCAGTAGAGTTACGGAAGAGGTCTATCTCTCTAATTGTTCCAAACAAAAGCATTAAGACAGAGTAAATGTCAATCACTGGTTGCACACAGGTAGTGAGTAAATTATATCTTCCGCTAATATGAGTTATTGGTGGTCTATCTAGAGTCACCTATCTTAGAATTGATCAAGCTTTGATCGAGACTTGATATTACAAAATTCATTCTCTTATCTAGTACTTTCTCAAATTAAGGTACTAATTCAGCTGGGTGTCTATTTAATTCCGACTAGGTGTCGTTAAGTGGGGCACACTAGTTCAATAATCAAGGGCACTAAGCCCCAATAGTTCATTTCTTATATCAGGCCCTTTGTTGGATCCAAATAGGATCTCAACCAGTTTGGGTGTTTTAAGTTTTTCATATTCCCGCTAACTATGCAATGAAAAAATTTGAGAATTATATTCTCTTTTTATATATTAGCATGCAACGAAAAAATTTGAAAATTATATTCTCTTTTTATATAGTCAGCTTGAGAATTTTTTCGTTCCATAGTTAACTATACACTGTACCATATATATATATATATATATATATATATATATATATATATATATATATATATATATATATATATATATATATATTCTCGATTTTCATATTAATAGTCATAAATGATTTGCCTTCCAATTTTGCCCCTCCAAAGTCTTTAATTGACAATAGTAGGTGTGAATGCATTTATTACAATTTTCATATTCTCATTAATGCCCCTCAAGCTCAAATTTACCTCATTTCGATATCAGAAACGAAAGTTATGACCTGATTACTGGAGACCTAGAAATCTGGCCTGATATACTAATTGGTCAAAAACCCGTTCGATAAATTGATGGTCATGATCATGTTTGATTATATTTTTTAGTGCCATTACTTGTAAAAGATAAGGCTCCCAGTCCTCTTTCACTGAGTTTTCGAATAACCGAAAAACTTGATCGGAGTTGAAAACGTCAACTGATTATCGTCTAAGGGTCTGGAACCCTTAGTGAAATAACTAGTATTCAAGGGTTAGGGTCAAAATCTTGACTTTCCCTCGAGTCCCATGGCATAGAGATCACTGATGATCACTGTTTTGGTCTCAGTAACTACTGATGACCTTTGATTAGAATATATTAGATGGCTGACCACGAGTTTGACCAATTGAGATGGGACCCATAGAGGCCCAAAAACCTGAATTCTTGAAATTAGACCAATTAGGGTCTAGAAACCCGATATGGCCTGACCCACCGACCTAAATAAATAGTCCAAGATAACTTATAAGGCCTGATGTCCTTGTTTAGATGTTAAGTGGGCCACTGCTATTCGCACCCTTCAAAATTGGGAAGCACCTACGCTTAAAATATGAATTTCCCTAAAAAATCAGACACTCTTTCGATGTAGGACCCGAAATGACCCGACATATAAGGTCTAAGACAATTAATGAAATTGTTGGGCCCTGATGTACCTATTTGAAAGCCTTGTGGGCCATTACTTATATTCTCTTTTTATATAGTTAGCATGGTCCCATTTTCATATTCCCGCTAACCATGCAACGAAAAAATTTGAGAATTATATTCTCTTTTTATATACAGGGTATATATATATATATATATATATATGGTACAATGTACAGTTACACTGACTCCAAAAGACTACTTTCTCACCCCACCTCATCTAGTCGGTATGCAATAATCGCCTTTGAATCAAATGATGGAGGTCATTTTGTCATCCCCATCTTTCGTAGGGTGGATCTATAGATCATGTGCATACCATCAAATGATTAGTTTTTTTATTACATGTAGCACACATCTAAAAAACGTGATCCTAAAGGCATGTGACATGCATAATGTAACATCCCGAAAATTTCGAACTCGAACACGGCCGTCGACGTGTACGCGTTCGGCAAGACGCATAGTGCCGCCTTGAAACTATAGAATAATTAATGTATAAGAATACACTCTTATGTGAGGAGATCGAATCATAAGTGAAGAATAGACCATTGTGACCTTTGATAGAAAGACGTGCACCGACTCATGGTGTACGGGCGTGACACCAAACAAATCCCATGCATATAATTAAGTAGATAAGTCATGTGAAACAAATATCTGGGATATTAAAAAAATAAAAAAATATTGAACCGAAAATGAAACCGATTCATTTCGGTTCAAACTATATGTCATATCAGTGGGCTTTAAAAAGTCAACAGATGTGACATCCAGTCGATAGGGGCTCAAGTCATGAGTTTATTTCCCATGACTCAAGTGAGAGGATCACTGCCCTATATATATATATCTTACTACTATATAAACGTATAAATATTTCTGTCATATTTTCGTTCCTAAAATACCCCTAACACAAATTCTAAAAATCTTCTAATTCTGCGAGGAGGATCGTTTGTTGCTGCGAGGAGGATGTTTCTTGGGCTTGAGCGGAGCAGCAGTTGTCATTCGAATTCTCGTGTATATATATATATATATATATATATATATATATATATATATATATATATATATCCCAACCCGATGTTTGCCCAACCTGGCCCGATAAATATTAGGTCGGGTCAATCCAACCCTACTCGTTGACAACCTTCTCTCTCTCTCTCTCTCTCTCTCTCTCTCTCTCTCTCTCTATATATATATATATATATATATATATATCCGAAATATATGTCCACCCAGCCCGAAGATTAGGTTACACGATTCGATCCCGACCACCTACGAATCGCGACCACCTAATTAGCCAAGTTTATATGCCCGGATTACGGAAAAACTCCACCCGCCACCATTGGGACTCAACCAAAACCCAACCCAATCGGCACTACAAAAATAAGGTGTTTTAGCGGTACTTGATGTTAAGACAATTTTTGGTGTCGGCAGGACTAATAGTGGCAGCTTTTTGTAGCGATTGGACTAATAGCAGCAGTTTTAACAAAAAATTGCCACTAATAGTCTTATTTTTTGTAGTGCGGTTTAGCAAATACTCAGGTCATTTTTGGTCGAGTCGTGAAAAATAGTTTAAAATTTGAGTGAGTCAAGTTGCATCGGGTGAGGTTTGGGTAAAAAACCCACCATCCAAACTGGATCCATTTAATAAACATGTGATTTCCAACTCGATCTAATTGGTCAAAATTCTAAACCCAAACCTGACCCGTGATTTTGAGATGGATACCCAAATTTATCATGTGTATTGACTCTTATTGTTGTGCTTTAATATGGCTTTTTTCTTTTGGGAGCTATTACTTGCACTCAGATAGTTGGCCCTTGCACCGAAATTAAAGAAAACTTAGTATTTTAGGGACATGTGACATGTGAAAATGCAATCTCTATCTAATTTGAAGTTTATGATCTATAGATCTCCAGTGTAAAAGATTGAAGCGAAATACGATACTTATCATATGATCTGTTGTGGTAAAATGTTAAATCAAATCAAGAAAATCATTAAAAACAAAAAAAAACGAAACCAAACCGAAAAAATCAAAGTATTTCAGACTCAATTATAAAAAAAAATTATCGAAGCGAACCGAAATCAAAATCGATTCATTTCGGTTCAGGCTGCATGTCACATCAATGGGCTTTGAAAAGTCAATTGATGTGACATTCAGTCATTAGGGGTTTGAATCGTGAGTTTATTTCCCATGACTCTAGTGATTAGAGGCTCACTACCCTATATATGTAAAAGATTTGATTGGGTCTGTTCAGCCTGACCCGGTGGGTTAAAGTTATGTGCCTGGCCCGATAAAATATTAGGTAGGGTCAACCCCCCCCCTCTCTCTCTCTCTCTCTATATATATATATATATATATATATATATATATATGGGAAATTTGCACTTTCGGCCCTATATGTTTGCGTATTTGCAGAAAAGGCCCTATAGTTTCAACCGTTGCATTAATGACCAGCTCCACTCCTAGCCGCCTCCGCCTACTCCACGTCAGCAGCGACTTATTTTAAATAATATAAAAAAAAAAATTCCACCGCCCTTTAACATTAGTATAAAAGCTACTTTTATTTTCATTAGTTACTGTTACTTTTAAGTTTAACTTTTCTGAAAAAAACAAGAGAGCGGCGACTTAGCGGCGACAAAGCGGTAAAAGGTCACAAAGCTTACATAACAATTTCAGGTAATTTATTTTTTTTACATTTCAACACATTTAGTCATCCCCAATGTTTCCCACCTAATCCGATAACTTACCGATAATCTAAATTATCGACCGATAACTTAAATTATCGGTCGATAATCTAAGTTATCGATCGATAATCTAAGTTATCGGTCGATAATCTAAGTTATCGGTCGATAATCTAAGTTATCGGTCGATAATTTAAGTTATCGATCGATAACTTAGATTATCGATCGATAATTTAGATTATCGACCGATAACTTAGATTATCGGTAAGTTATCGGTAGGTTAGGGGATTAGTAGTTTTTTCAAAATCACTTCTTTTGTTTATTAATTGCTTTTTATTTATCTTGCAGTTCCTACTAAGTGATTGAAAATGACCATGACTTTAAAGCCCATCGGAAAATGTTCTGGAGTTGGTGTTAGGAAATTTTACATGCCTTTATGTGAAGAGAGAAAGAAAATTTTAGATGATTGATGATTCGGTCATCTATTTAGGATGAATGAGAAATTAGGTTTCGTTGGAGACTTGGTTGGCGCTATTTTAAGTTTTGGGTTGAAGAGAATATTTTCAAGGTCAAGAACACTAATGTACTCCCAGCCGTCGATATAGCCTTGATTTTAGGCCTCAACATCTTGTGGAACTGAGTAGAAGGTTGTAAAGAGGAAACAACTATTCGATACAAATTCTTTCGGAAGCCGTGAAAAGATCTCGTATTGAAGAAATTATTGATCTTGATTTATCCAACGACGAGTTTTGAAGCTGTCATTATTATTTTTCGTATGTTCTTTTTACTTAGGACACATACCGAAGTAGATACACGCAGTACTTAGAATTAGTAGATAACATTGAAGAGTTCAACAAGTTACTGGGGCACGATAGTTTACAATAATTTATTAGATAGTATATCAAAAGCGAGTGGCAGGAGGGAAATGGCGAGAAGGTCAGAAAAGGGGCAATACAATATCTATGGATGCACTATCGCCTTACAGATTTGGGCGTTTGAGCACTTTCTGATGCGCCACCGCTCCTATTGGGCTTAAAGAACCATTTCAAGGCTAATGAAATGGGAAGGCCGAAATTCAGTAACCCTAATTTATATAGAGAAAAATTTCTTAAGTCTAAAGTGATTATAGAGCTTGAAGTTGAGAAGCACGAATTACAGTATAAATGGCTTTGATACTTTTTGATTCGAAGATAAATTGAAAATAAGAAGGAAGAGACCGAAGAAAGAGAAGAGCCTTACTCCGAAGAAAATGTAGATGAATATGATGATATCCCAAGTCATCCAACACTTAGGAAGAAAAGAGCGAAGAGCCGATTAGCCGAGATGACGACAATGAGGATGACGAAGATTATAGCGACGATAACGATGATTTTGAAGTCGTATGTCAACCAAAGGGCAAACAAGAAATTAGGCCCGAGCCAACAAGAGAGCAGCCAGTTAGGCAACCGCACCTAACCAAAGAAGTAACGGAGCTAAGAAAAGAATGCAAGACTCTCCGCATGGCTGTAAAAGAAATGAAAAAAGAATTCCGGCGTGCATTCTATTCTTTGAAAGCAAGCACTCACCATTGAACAACTAGGCAGAGATAAGAAGGCCTTACAAGAAGAAAATAAAGCCATACGGAAGGATCTTGATGCGGTCATCTCTCATTTAAGAAAGGTATCAAACCAAGACTTTCAAATTTAGAACAAAATCATTTCTTTACAACTTAATGCAAAATTAGCTGTACATTACCGGACGATATACATTATTGACCGATAATTTAAATAGTCGATCGATAATGTACATTACCGGACGATATGTTACATTATCGATCGATCATTTAAATTATCGACCGATAATTTACATTATCGACCGACTATTTAAATTATCGTTCGATTATCTAAATTATCGGTCGATAATTTAAATTATCGATCGATCATTTAAATTATCGACCGATAATTTACATTATCGACCGACTATTTAAATTACCGGTCGATAATGTAAATTATCGGTCGATAATGTAGATTATCGGTCGATAATGTAGATTATCGATCGACTATTTAAATTATCGACCGATTACTTAAATTATCGGTCGATAATGCAGTTTTTTTTATTTTTTATTTTTTGTAATGTATATTTTTTTGCAATTATGCAGGATAATATTTTAACCTCTGTGCTCTTTGACACCTTCGTTCCTTCACCCACTTACCCTCAATCAACTGTCCCTCAACCCCCCACTCATCAACAAAGCCATCAGTCTACTGCCCCAAAACCCACTGCTCCTCAACAAAGCTAGCAGTCCAGTGCCCCCAAACCAACTGCTCCTCAACCAAGCCATCAGTCAAGTGCCCCAAAACCCTCTGCTCATCCACCTAGACAACAATCAATGAAAACCCGCCCTCAACTTACAAATAAATCTCGCCATTAAACCCGGCCGCCCCAAAACCCTCGCTCCTCGGCCTACTAAACAACCCTTGGTTGATGTGGGTGATGATGGTGCTCCTCTTCTGTGACCTTCTTCTCGTGAGTCACAGCCGGCATCACTTAAAACAATTATAGTGAAACTATCATCTACAAAAAATGAAGCCGAAGGTTATGACTTGCGTGCTCGTAAGAAGAGAAAGTCTCCGACCACTAAAGCATTAATAAAAAAACGAAGATTGGTTGTAGAGGAGGAGGAGGATGAGGCAATATCAATGAAGCAAAAGTATATGCTTAGTTTTTGGAATCGGTCAGAGAACGAGGACAATGTGATCGTCAATACTATCAGCGGTGTTGAGATCACAGTTGCTCTTTTGAAGGTTCTCAAAGGACGCTCGTGGCTTGATAATGAAGTCATCGACGCATACTCGAGAGTCCTTGAAGTTATAAATGATTCAATGTTTACGGCCAATGCCGAAAAAAATTTGGTTAAACCTGCGTCGCCTTACAGTAAGGTTTCAAATATTTATTGGAAGCTCGTTTGTTTCTTTTATTTGTCTTTTCAATCACGACTCTTGATTAACTTCTACTGTTTACTGCCAATCAGACCTTGTTTATGGCAGACGAGAAAAAATTTTAAAAATATATCGATAATGAAGGTATTGCTGCGCTCAGCGACCTCGATAGGTGGCAGGCCTATTATGACGAATGGAATGTTCGTAACAATTCAAAGCCGATGGAACCACTATTGACAAATAATGTCCGCGGAATTCACGCGATCGAGTGTGGGGCGGTACGTTGTTGAATGCTAAAGTTCGCTTTGTTTAACGTTAACGGCTTTTAAATAAAATTTATTATTTAAAATTTCGGTTCGTTTATGTAGATTTATCTTCGATGCATAGCCAAAAACATAGCCATTGGGCATTGGCTATAATTTCATTAGTTGATCGAGAAATTAAGCTAATTGATCCAATCGAGAGTGCTCAAAAAGGTTTGAAGCGCATAAAGAATGTCTATTGAATCACCTTAGCGCCTTCTTTACACTATCGGTTTGAAGTCGACTTTTCGATCAGCGATTGGAAGGTATCGGCGTTCAACAGCGTCGTTCTCCCGATCCAAAAGAACGGTTGGGATTGCGGTGTATACATTTTGAAGTATATAGAGTACTTCTCCCCAATGGCCTATTGATTTGACGATAAACATATGCAACAATTTAGAGCCGAAATCAGACATCGAATGTGCACGTTTGGGAAGAAGATTTAATATTTGTAAAAAAATTTAGTGTTTTGTAAAGATATTTTTTGATGAAATTATAAATTATTTAATTTTATTAATTTTATTAACTTGTATAATTTTCATTATCGTTGTTATCAATTATTTATCTTATTTGTATCACCTTGCATGATGTATCAATGGAGGCTTCTCTTGAAGCAATTCCAATAGGCGATGACTTATATCATCGGCCGATAATTTAAATCATCGTCAATATCTTAAATTATCCGATGATTTAAATTATAGACGATATTTTAAATAATCGGACGATAGCTTAAATGATCGGCCGATGATTTAAAATATTGGCCGATATCTTAAACCATCGGCCGATGATTTAAATCACCGTCCGATATCTTAAATCATCGGCCGATATTTTATATCATCGACCGATGTTTTAAGATATCGACAGATATTTTAAAAAATCGGACGATATTTTAAAACATCGGACGATATTTTAAAACATCGGCCGATAATTTAAATCATCGAGATGATTTAAGATATCGAGATGATTTAAGATATCAGACGATGATTTAAGATATACCTTCTAATTGTGAAGCTCGATATCTTTGGTTTGGCTTTATGCCAATCACTAGTAAATTATAATTTGGAAACTTCAAATCTGTTTGAATGAATGAATGATTTATTAAGCACAACAATATATTTTAGTCACAATTCCAAAAAATATATTAATTAATTTGTAGATGTTGATCGCTCTTTATTGAGGTTTAACTGCTTTATATTGAAGGAAAGAAAAAGAGAAAAAAAAAATACTCTTCTATAATGAAATCATTGGAAGCTCGATTGCCACTAGGTCTAATCTAATCTAAATCTGTTTTCAATCTCAACCTTTGATGTAATATAAGTTAATTTCAAATATTAACAAATTTACACGAGCGACGATTATGACCGTACTTGTTACAATTTTTACATTGTAGTGGTCGAACTTCCCCTTTAGATCTTGTTCTCCTTTTCTTCGGACGGCCGGCTTGACGTATTTTGTGGGGAGGCAAAACTTGAATGTCTTTTATTTGCGAAGTCCATTGGCGCTTGTCAACGGTCGGCACAAAGTGTTCTTTGTAAGTTTTCCTAAATAAGTCACTGGTAAATCAGTGTTCACAAAATTGGGGGATCTCTCTTTCTCTGTTTCGGCGCGATAATGCGGCAATCGCATGTGAACATGGTAATCCAAGAATAGCCCAACGTCTGCATGTACATGTTCGCGATTCTAGATCGACACTGTGAGTGTAATCACCACGTTTAACTTGAAATATATCACGACCATATGGTATGACGTTTTTTCGACGGGCCCATCCTGAATTTCTTTTTATGTGTTTTTACGCCGCCGGTGTTAACACATGTGTCATTTTATTTCCTTCCTCCTGACGACGAAGATAAAATTTGGCTACTTTTGTGCGAATAGTTTCTAACATGCTCACAATCGGTTCCTCCCTGGCCATTTTCAACACACTATTTATGCTTTCAGCTATATTAGTTGTCAACATATCATAATGCCTCCCTTGGAAATAAGCGCGTGCCCAGAAATGATCACCAATTTCTTTAATCCATTTTGTACATTCAGTGAGCGTCTTCTATTTTTTGCATAATTCTTTTAAATTTTGCTTCTGAAAATGCACGGGCAGCAACCCAAAAAAGCGGTCTAGAGATTGTATCCTTATATTTATCAAACAGATTTAGAGCCAGGTGTCGCATACAGTAGCTGTGAAAGGCATTAGGAAAAACTTTTTCTACTGCTTCCATCAAACCTTTCTGTCTGTCTGATATCAAAACAAACTGTTCTTCAAATTCACCCATTACACGTCTCCCTGATAGATCTAGAAACCATGTCCAACTGTCTTGATTTTCTTTTCTGAGACGCTATAGAAATAAATGTCTATTCCGTAGCTATTAACAACACTCCCTTATATCGTCCCATAAATCGTTCCATCTACATAATTATTCTTCGTAAGGTATTACGAAAGCTTCGAATGCAGGGTCCGAATGGCACGGAGAATCTCTGAAATGCATTATCAGGCGCCGCACACAATTCGGTATGTATGTCTGAATCGACCCGCTGTAATTCGGCAACATATGACGGTAACATCTTAAATTGCTCCTTCCAACTACCTCGGATGTCATTCAACGCCATTTCTTTTCCTCTCCATGCTTTCCAGTAACCTACTGTTATACCGTATTTTTTTCAATATAAAAAATTATTGAAGCAGGAGTCTCGTCAAAACCCTTTAATAGTTTATCTCTAACGAATGAAGCTATCCACGATGTCGTACATTGGCGATGTCCGCTTCCAAAAGCTGGCATTCCGCACGTGTGTTCCGGGTGGAAAGTTTTCACAGCAAACGTGTCTACGCCTACTAATTTCGATGCATGTATTCGCCAAGCACATCCTACTTCAACACACCTCGCAGTTACTCGAAGAGGACTGGCTTTTATTGGTTTAATCTGAAAATTATTTGTTATCGCAAATTCTTTAAGAACTTTTGAAATGATTTCTTATTTCTAAACGCACGACCAATGGTAATCGTTCCCCCTTCATACTGAGTTCCTCAAATGCGAATCCATGTACTCCCCTTGGAGTCATTGGTGATAGTCTTCGTCCACGAGGTTGATCAATTCCCTATTAGTATAAACACGCGAAGTGGGAGACGGCGGAGAACTTCATTATTTTCGGGATCACTATCACGTCATCATTGGATGGTTATTACGTGATTGGGATTGAGCGTCGATGATACGCTTGGTTGATGTGCAGTTGTTTGGATTGATGTTAGCCGATGCGAGAATGTTTGATGTATGAGAGGCTGTTCTGTTGAAGGCTCGATTATCGTTGGCTCCGAAGCTATTTGTTCCGAAGGCCATTGATATGGACTAAGGCCGACTAAAAACGTTTCCCACTGATTTACCGAATCGAAGTTGAACTGAGATGTATCATGCATCGGATTCATTTGATGAGAATATCCTTGATCTTCATCGCTTTCACTCATCGGAATGTCTGAATAGGGTTGCTCTGGAAGTTTACTGTAGGGGCGGAATCCTATATTTATATTTCTATCATCATATTATCGGTGCAACAATGTTCTCCTCTTCATACCGTATTCCTTGATTTTCAATCAAATGTTACATTCCAACACCATGATCATCTTCGTTTGTTTCCTTAAGCGGTTGAAATGTTTCTAAAGGCGGCAAAATTTACCTTTCTGATGAGTGACTAATGATTTTCGATATAAATATTTATAACACCATCACCGATACGATATGCTCTAAATAAGTTTGTAAGATCATCGAGTCGAGACAATTCGCAAATACAAGCTCATTCCCTATGCGTAATGAAACAAAGAAATGTAATAGAATGTTCTTCCGGTGTGTCCAATCGACTTTGTACATTTTCTCTATAAACTCGAAATGATATATTCTCAAGTAGCGGTGACAATCCTCCGATGTCCTCCGTTGTAAGTATTATCTCTCACGCGACTGAAATCAAAATGGCAAAGAAGAACATCCATTTCAACCTACAATATTTACAAACTTAAAATTAAAATTAGTTGTTTATAAAGAGTTATACTTGACTTTACAATTGTTTAAAAATATTATTAAAAAAATTAAAGGAATGAAAACTTTAGAATTTTTGTCAATCATAGGTTATCGCTCGATATCCTAAGATATATAGCCGATGGATGGACTTTTAACGTAAACCATAATCCAAAAACAAAAAAAAAACCTTTTAAGATATCGACCGATATCTTAAGTTATCGGTCGATATCTTAAGTTATCGGACGATATCTTAAAATATCGGTCGATATCTTAAGATATCGTCCGATAACTTAAGATATCGTCCGATAACTTAAGATATCGGTCGATATCTTAAGTTATCGGACGATATCTTAAAATATCATGGACTTCCTACAATGTTGCGAGAAATTGGGAAAACAATAACTTAAAAGATATTGTATTCGATATCTTACCTAGCCTGTTGTATTCTCTATGTTATACGACCTTTAGTGGAATCTCGAAATCGCTTTCCAAGAGAGATAAAAATTGTTAAAAGATGGTACAAAAATTCTAGATTCAATGCTTGCATAGAGAAGCATATATATAGATATCTGACGTGCACCCGGCTAGGCTTGGAGCTGACCATTTATGCAAGGATTGAAACTATAGGGCCGTTTCTGCAAATACGCAAACATATAGGACCGAAAGTGCAAATTTCCCTATATATATATATATATATATATATATATATATATATATATATATGAGTCCACCCAAAATATATGTCTACCACCCAGCCCAAAGATCAGGTTACATGATTCAACCCCGACCACCTAATTAGCCAAGCTTAAATGCCCGGATGACAGAAAACCAGCCACCATTCGTCCTCAACGAAAACCCGACCCAACCTGTTTAGCAAATACTTAGGTCATTTTGGGTCGAGTTGTGAAAAATAGTTTAAAATATGAGTGAGTCAGGACAAATTGGGTTGCATCGGGTCGGGATTGGGTAAAAAACCCACATCCAAAACTGGATCCATTTAATAAACATGTGATTTTCAACCCGATCTAATGGGGCAGAAATCTTAACCCAAACCCGACCCGTGATGGGTCAGATCACTTGACCCGTCGAGTTGACCCACCCTTCTACGCCTTTTTTTCTTTTTTTAAAGTACAGGCAATGCCAACAGTCCGTTCACCCGTTCATTTGTAGGCTCTTGATCAAACGGTTACGATTGTTTGATCCATACTACTTCTAGCCAATTGGCATTCACTCTATGATCTTCTTTCATATGGCTCATCCGTATACGTGTGAACTGATGGAAAATGTGTTGTGCAAATGACTCAAACACCAAAATGGTGTTTAAACAATCTTTTACCATTAAATTAGACTTTTAATCTTCCACCATTAAAGTTTGATTTGCTATCATGGCACGCAGTACATATTTATGATTAATTTATGGACTCGAATCTCCTGACCGCCATTTAAACACTAAAATAGCTTTTAAATGATCTTATACAATTAATGGTTTAAGATGAGAGTGAATTATACTGTCAAAGTCAGAGATCATGCATTAAAGGGCAATGGGCTCAAAAATGGTAGTTTAGGGAGACTTAAACCATCTGATCTGTGTGCTCTAATATCAATCCTTGTTCTTAATTTTTAATGGCTGATATTAAAGATTGGTGAACTTTAATATCTATCACTTATCGGTATCACCCTATATTCTATCACTTCCCAAAGGCAAATTTTATTACTCCCTGAGGCATCGACCACTATATATATAATTTTTTAATAAACTTTATTTTGACATAATGACTATCAATTTCTGCTTGGAAGCTTCTTCCACATCAAGAATTAATGAGCTTTTCCTTTCTAGACTCACAAATCGTCACCATTTATCAAAAGCCACTAAATTGCTTCAACCAAGTTCTGCTTGGAAGCTTCTTCCACATCGGAATGAATGAGCCTCTCCATTCTAGATCCACAAATTGTCACCATTTATCAAAAGCCACTAAATTGCTTCAAAACCCTGTGAAATATACAAAATGATCGGGTTCATGTCAAAATCTGTTGACTTTGTGTGCTTTTTGAGAAGAAATATAATCTGGAAAGAAAAGTATGGTAGAGAGACGTGTTAGACTAGTCGACTTTGTGTGTTCATAAGCACTATACCTAAAAGGATTTTTTTAGAGATTGGAGCTCGGGTTTCTATGATATTAGAGATCCGTGTTATTTAGGGATAAAAGTTTTGAACCGAACTCCTAAACGGAACCGAAAACTGAGGCTTTCGAACTGAACCAAACTGCACCAAAAACTGATTCAAACCAAACCGAAACAAACCCCAATTCGGTTTGGTTTTGATTTGGGTGGGTTGAAATCGAAAACCGAGGTGGTAGGTTGAATAAATTGAAAAAATCGAAAAAAATTAAATTACAAAACTAAAAAATTAGGTATTTTACCTACACTGAACCGAATCAGTTTTGGTTCCAGGAAACAGAAAAAAAAAAGAACCGAATGAGTTTTGATTCGATTTCAGTTTGGGGTGTACCGAACTAAACACCGAAAAATTCGGGTTCAGTTCGGTTCGATAGACCCAACTTGCATCCCTAGTGCTATTGGCGATCCGTGCTTATTTCAAAATAAATTAGAAAATAATGCTTTTTCGGATAAATTTGGATATCCATCTCAAAACTAATTGGCAATGAGTGGAGGTGCTCAGGATCTTATAAGAGAAGAGGCAAGACTATGAATACCCGATGTTGGGCCAAACTTCAACACTTCCCCACACGTGTTGGCCGAATTAAGCTAAATATATTACGTGGACAATTGAACTACGGTAACAAGGAGTGGAGAAAGGCCTAGTCAAATACCATGATAAACTTGGGCATCCATCTCAAAACCAATTAGTTTCATAAAGAGAATGAGGAGATAGATAGATAGATAGATAAGAGACACTTTAACCTTTGATTCTATAAAAATATTTTTCCAGATAAGTAGTTTTACCATGTTTACACAAATGATAAAAATAATTAAACTGCAATAACCCGGTCCTAAGGGTCATTGAGAGATGCGAGCCTTACTTGGAAGCTTCTTAAGGCTATGATGATACTATTTTTGCCCTACTTGGAAGCTTCTTTTAAGGCTATGATGATACTATTTTTGCTCTCACTCGAATGAAATGCTTGGTGCTAAAGCATTAACGGATAAAAGGGGTCGCAGTGCCCTCTATAGCAAATATTGGCGGCTACTCTTGAAAGTAACTCATTGAAGATAATATCCTCTCTTTTCAGTGATGATGATTGGTCGAAAATCAACTTCATGCATTATCATTGATATAAGAAATATCATCATGAGATTTTCTGTTGGATATTTACCAAATAAATATTTATTACTTTAATAATATTTATTTATTTTTTATATGGTTCCTTAAATTGATTGGTACCATATTAAAAAGAATGCTTTTGACAATAATTGATCATTTAACCTTCAAGTCAAAATGACTTGAATTTTGAATTAATATTAGAGGAAAATTTTTCCCACCATAAGTTTAAAAGTATTATAAATGTTTTGTCCCACCTCACTATTTTACAAGAAATATTCATGGCTTATATATGGAAACTTACCTTCCATATTGTTTGGCTTGATAAGAAGAACACAGCTCGATGTGCGATGTGCGAATGGCGCAATTGGCGCTTTTAAGGCGCACTTTGCACTTCGCGAGGAGCTTGAGGAGCTTTTCCTATTTGAACCGAGATGGTCTGATCGGTTGACTTGGTTAGGATTTCGAATTCAGACAAATCAGTTGACCAAAAGAAGTAACTGTTCGGATGTGAATCGTTGGATCCTTACAATCGTTGATCAGATCGATCAGGGCCCTCGATTGTAAGCAACCGACAGACACAACCGCCCTTGAAAAGGTACTCCAAAAGTTATAAATAGAGGCCAGAGAAGAAATTCTAAGACACTTGCAATTTCCAAATCCTACATCTGAGCCCTCAGAATTCGTGTGCCAACCAAAGCATTCTGCGTCTTCGTTTCGTTGGGTCGCACACTACAATGCAACGTAGTGTGTCGGTGCTTCACCGAGGCTTCATTGTATTCTGGAGGCGAATTTGCCGATATCCCGTTACATATAGGGGGAAAATATTGTCTTAAAGACAGCGATCTAATCGCGCCTTGAAGCAATTTTTCGTGTCTATTTTCTGTCAAACTTTGTGCAATATACCAACATTTTCATATATTAGTATGTTACTTTCATACATATTCATAGCAAAGCTAATGAGGCAAGAATATGGTTGCCAAGTTTGGTTTTAAATGTGTTGCTGAATCAGTATGGGTGGAGAGCATTCTCCCATTTATTGTTGATGTAATAGTTGTTGAATCCCTTTCTTAATGAAATGCTTACTTCTTACAAGAAGAAAAAAAATAAATAAAAAGACAAACTAACCAAGCATCAAAGAAAATTTGACGAGCTATTTTTTATTATTATTTAATAACTTGTCATGTCTAGGCATCTCTGTCTAGGCCTCTTAGAGAATCCGAGCATTCCTATTGGACACGAGCACCGTGCAGTTCAAGTTAGCACATGTGGCACGAGCGTCGCACCCTCTAAGTTAGCACATGTCGGGTCAACAAGAGATATAAATTTGTAGTAGGGTCATCTCAATGGGAAATTGTCATCGGTTCATAGTGATAAATTTCGTTTTCAGCAACATTTCAGTAGGGTGTCATTTTGGATAAATTTCGAGAACAATTCGAAAAGTTTTGGGAAAAATTCGGGGAGTACAAAAAATATTAAATATAAATTATATTTAAACTTTATAAAAATTTTATTTATTATTTAAAAAATGACAAAAATTAGAAAGGATTTATTAATTTCGATGAAATTTCGCCGAAATTAATGAAATTTCAGCGATTTCGGAGAAATCATTGAAATTTCGTTGAAAGTTTCGCCCATCCCCTGTTTCGGAAAATTGTGTCAACATCTTCCTCTACCCCTTCCCCTCTCCCCTCTCCCAAATATCCTTTCTCCTTTGTTTTCCCTCGGCTTGCCACTCTTTTATAAATTAAATAAATATATATGGCACTGTCTGCTTATCCACTCTTTTATAAATTGAATATATATATGGGTCCTCCCTTCCCTTTCTCCTCTTTCTTACTCTCCGCTTGCCGCTCTTTTAAAAATTAAATAAATATATATAGGGTACCGTTATACCTACACTGAATAGAATCTGTTTCAGTTTCAGGAAAAAAAAAAAAAAAAAAAAAATCAAATTGAACCAAATGGGTTTCCATTCGGTTTTGGTTTGGAGTGAACTGAATCAAACGCTAAAAAATTTGGATTCAGTTTGGTACACCGAATTTGCATCCCTAGATAATGGAGATCATTTTTGGTCCCATTCTTTTGCAGGATAGATCTACATATCATGTGTGTACCATCAAATGGGTAGTTTTTTATTACATGCAGTACTCATCTCAAAAAACTTGACCCTAAAAGCAAATGACATACATAATACTCAAACATGATTTTAGGGTCAATTTTTGAGATGAATGCCAGGTATAATAAAAAATTGACCGTCTAATAGTACGCTCATGATCTATAGATTCATTGTGCGAAAGATGAGTTCGGAAAACAATCTCTGATTCAAAGCCAATCAATATATGCGTATTAGAGGAGGTGGAAGTTGAGAAAGGAATCTTTAATGGCACCTGGTAGGCCAGTACCGAACTAACACTTGTCCGCGCAAGTGTCATCCCGTCACCATAAATAAAAAGAAAACAAAAACAAGCGAGACAATCGTCCCCCATATAAGGCCCGACTCCCTCCCACCCTCTCAACTCTCAAGTTATATAAGGCCCGACTCTCTCCCACCCTCTCAACTCTCAAGTCATAGAAGCTCTTCTTTATCGGGTCTGAATTCAGACGCTCCTCTCTCGCCAGGATGGGGGAAAGAAAGAGAGTGTTACATTTCACGCTGAGCTCCATCATAGATCTCAAAATCGACCCTACCCATCTCAAAATATGAAGGGAGTCTACGCCGTAGTCACTGACATCCGGGGCCAGAAGCATCGCACTCAGGTGAAGGAAGACGGTAGAGAAAACCCTACATGGAACTCCATTGTGACCTTCCCCATCCGAGAAGCAACATACCTAAACAAAACCTTGCCACATACCTGAACAATTCGCAGTGACAGTGAGCCTTGGGTGCAAAAGAAAAATTCTCCGTGATCGCGTTATCGGAAACGCCCAGGTGCAGGTCACACACTTTCTCCATACCCCAACTGATGCTTTACGCATACTCTCTGATGAACGAAAAGGAGTAGTTAACTGTGCATATGCATATCGGTTTGGGATCAGCGATAGCCTGCCATGGGAAAAGAGTAAGTTCAATTGGTTTAGAATTGCAGGTAAGCTTTGCTTCATCGTCAATATGATTGATGATTTGAATGAGGATGGCTGTTTTGGTTATTGATGTCGATTGAGTTGTTTCTTATTATGAGGATTGGGATGAAGAAGTTGATATATTAGCTAGAGAAGTTAGTTTGTGATTTTTATTAATGTTGTACTGCTTATCTCCTCACTGTCTTTCTCCTTCATGTTGTTTATATGAAGCAATATATATATATAAGATTTGTTCGGGTTGGTCCAACCCGACCCAATGTTTGCCCGACCCGACCTGATGGGTTAAATTTATGTGCCTGACCCGATAAAATCTTAGGTCAGGTGATCCCAACCCTACCCGTTGACAACCCTCTGTCTCTCTACACACCATATAAATGTCCACCCAGCCCAAAGATCAGCTTACATGATTCGATCCTGACCACCTAATAAGCCAAGCTTATATGCCCGAATTTATGGAAAAGCCCACCCGCCATCATTGGGCTTCAACCAAAACCTGACCCAACACGTTTAGCAAATACTCAGGTCATTTTGGGTCGAATCATGCAAAATAGTTTAAAATATGAGTAAGTCAAGTTGCATCGGGTCGGGTTTGGGTAAAATCCCACCATCCAAACCGGATCCATTTAATAAACTTGTGATTTCCAACTCGATCTAATCTGTCATAAATCTGAACCCAAACCCGACCTGTGACAAGTCAAAGCACTTGGCCTGTCGAGTTGACCCACCCATCTACGCCCCTAGTCCTAATCAATTTATATTTTTTTGGGCATAATTAGCAAAAAAGGATTGGGAATAGAAAGTTTTCTAGTAATGTATCGAAACGGAAAAGTTTTGCATAATCAGGATGTATTGTATTCCCATATCCTTGAAATCCGTGTATACTAGCTTGAAATTCGTGAATATTCAAAATTTTGAACCCAGAAAATTCGTGTAGTCCTAATTACGCAAAAGTTTTTGAAGTAGTATAATACTGCAAAACTTTAAAAATATAAATCCTCTTTTCACTAAGTGCCCTTGTTTTTATGTAATTTAATTTTAAGTATAGGCATTGCCCGCTATAGTTAGTGCTCCCTCACGCTCCTCTACAATGTCTGCTCCTCGGTTCTCGAAGTTGTCTTGGCGAAATGGCCATATCACAAAAAAGAAAAAAAAAAGTATAGGCATAGCCAATAGTCTGTTCACCCGTTCATTTGTAGACTCTTGATCAAACAGTTACGACTTTCTAGCCAATTGGCATGCACTCTTTGATCATCTTTTCATATGGCCAATCTGTAGAGGTGTGAACTGATGCAAAATGTGTTGTGCAAACGACTCGAACACCAAAATTGTGTTCAAACAATCTTACACCATTAAATTAGACTTTTGATCTTCCACCATTAAAGTTTGGTTTGCTATCATGGCATGTGGTACATATTTGTGGCTAATTTACGGACCCGTCTCTCCTAACCGCCATTTAAACATTAAAATGGTTAAATGATCTTACACAATTAATGGTGTAAGATGTGAGTGAATTATACAGTCAAAGTGATAGATCATGCATTGAAGGACAATGGGCTCAAAAATGATAGTTTAGAGAGATTTAAACCATCCGATCTGTGTGCTCAAATATCAACCCTTGATCTTAATTTTTAATGGTTGATATTAAAGTTCACCAATCGGATGGTTCATATTCAATTATTGGCATGTTTCTTTCGCTGATACATGTTTTAATTAGAAATTGATCATAGATGTTCACCACATGATATACTAACAAATCACACTACAATGGTGTGAGATAAAAAAGTCTAATTGAACGGTGGAAGATCATTTAAACATCATTTTGATGTTTAAATGTCGGTTAGAAGCCTCTACTCCTCTATTTAAATTGTCCAAGTGGCAACGCATCATGGGATCATATCTTAGCTAATAAATCATACCTAAAAGTGGAAGGGAACCATCATATTGGTGAACTTTAATATCGGCCATTAAAACTAAAAACATTGGTAATACAGTGAACAAATCGGATGCTTCAAATCAATCTGATGATTCATACCTCCAAGAAAGTGTGATTTTGGGCTATCACTTCTGACTATATGAATTATCCACATCTTAAAATAATTTCTGGTGTAAGATCATTTAAACACTAATTTAGTGTTCAAACGACGCCAGGAGAGTTAAGACGCATAAAAATGCTATCATTTGGTCTAATTGCTCCATTTCACCGTTTCACACGTAGATTATGTCGGGTCGGCAAGGGATATAAATCCGTCATACGGCGATCTCAATGGGGAATTGTCTTCGGCTTCTTGAAGTGGGTACATAATTTGTAAATTCTATAACCCACTAGAGTCCGAGATCCTCAACTTCTCGGTCAAACATTGGGTTGGGTTGGGTTGGGTTGGGTCCACCCGACCAAACTCGATATTTTATATATATTAAAAATGAAAATTTTTGGTTTTTTGCTGGGTCGGGTTGAGTGCACCCTATTCAGACCCGTAGCCTTCTTAATAAAATAGTAATGTTTTCCATTACTATTTTAGGCATTCAAGGCCACCCTGAATACCCCAAAGACATTTTAACTAAAGATAGTGTTATATGGAGGATAAATTTTATACAGATAAAGTGCAAGCGACTGATGTGGCGCGATGTAATTAGCTGTAAGTGTGATGGAACTTAATTAATACAGATCGGTGCAGCCAATTATGTTGCACCACATCAGCCGCCTGCACTTTGTCATCAACAAATTTATCCTAGAGTTATAATTTTCCTTTTATCTAATCTAATTTATCGCCTACTCAACAACAATGTTATAGAGATAATTGCTCTTCTATACTCAATTTCGTTCCTGACTTTTTATATTTTTAGCTAAGCTAGATTGAATTTATGACCTTGAGGTTGCAATATTCTCAACATTCCATTGTGTTCCAAGCTTCCGGCGGTTCTCCGAGCGGTTGGACCCATGGCGGGTCGAGCCAAAATTAAGGGTAGCATTTTAATTAAAACAAAAATAAAAACTCCACCCTACTTAATTTTATTTTTATTAAATATACTTAGAGCTTATACACTTTAATATGCCAAGCTAGTTTCAGCTAGCATAAAAATCTCAAATACCCCTTTTTACACTTTTTATCATTTCACATAGTTTAAAATTTTAAAAATTACATTTTTTTATATTTACGCTATGTGAAGCAACATCTATGTCGTCTAATTTGAAGGCCACAATATAAAGATCCATTGTGTCAAAGATTGCCAAAGACTATCTAGGCAATTTTATTTTTTTTTGTTAAAGAAGCTATATCGTATTTTTTTCCGCGCTAATCTTTGACATCATCGATCTTTATATTATGGCTTTCAAATCAGACGACATAGATGTTGCTTCACATCGCGTAAATATTTAAACTATACAGATTGATAAAAATGTAAGAAAGGGTATTTGAGACTTTTCTTGTTAGCTGGAACTGACTCGGCTTAAAGCTGGTCGGTTATGAGAAAGGTGAAACTATGGGGTCTCTGACGAAAAAGGCGAATCTGATAAGGTCGATTTGAGAAATTTTTTAAAACTTAATCGTATGATGGTAAGCATGATGTAGGGATCCATTGTGTGATTGAAGGGAAAAATGATTTCCATTGATTCAAAATAGTCAATGACTTTTGGCCTAGATGATTGGTGTATTTAAACATAACAAAATGTTAAATATGACGTAAGCACGGGTATTGAGTAAACTCTCGCATATAGGAAGCGGCGAGAAACGAGGGGTATATGAGAAAACTCTCGCATATAAGAAGCGGCAAGAAACGAGGGGTATTTGAGAAACTCTCGCATATAGGAAGCTTCTAGCAATAACGAGAGCTTCCTATGTGCAATAACAAGAACCGGTAAACGAGTAACGAGAAACGGGAACGAGCGTATAAATATTCAAACTCTCTCTCAAGGACTCGGGCGACCAATTCAGAATATCCTGGCTCAGCAGGAAAAGGCTCTCGTTATGCAATAACGAAAGCTTCCTATGTGCAATAACAAGAACCGGTAAACGAGTAACGAGAAACGGGAACGAGTGTATAAATATTCAAACTCTCTCTCAAAGACTCGGGCGACCAATTCAGAATATCCTGGCTCAACAGGATGGAGGGAAGCAACAAAGTATTACATTTTGTGCTAACCTCTGCCAAAGATCTCAGAAAGTATATAAATGATCCTTCTCATATCTTGGGAGATCAACCTTTAGAAATGTATAAAGATATGAGCATGATAAAGGAATCAACGGAGATATTAGATAAAAAGGAGCAAGTGTTGCGCACGAAAATGATTCTATTAGTACTTATTCGATGGAAGAACCATCCGACCGAAGAAGCTACATGAGAAAGAGAGGCAGATGTGAGAAAACAATATCTAGATTTGTTTATCGAGAGCTAAGAACTTATTGTACCATCGCATGTATACTTGTTAATTTGGCAGGTCTATGTACTCAAAGTTGTGCGTTAATGCCAACTTCTTTTTCAAGGAATGCAACGAATGAATGTGGATGGTAAATGCACTGATTTTTTTTTTTTGCACTTAGAAATGTGTGGTCTAATGGACATTGCTTCATGAAAAATGGATGGCAAATAAGTGCTAAGAAGTGCAAATAAGGCAAACGAACAACTTACCAAAAAGGCCAAAGAATTAAGGATAAGAAACAAATAGGAAGTGAAGGTAAATAAAGTGCAAATTTTTTTGAAAATTTCTGAAAATTCTGTCAAAATCGATTGATCAATTTTCAAAATCGATTAATCGAATTTAGTTTGATCAAACGACTGACACACGCCAGTGAGGTAAAAAACTTGGAAATTAAATGGTAGTAAAATTCGATTAATCGACCTGAATTCGATTAATCGATTTTGAAAATCAATCAATCGATTTTTGATATCGATCAATCGATTTCGTGTAGTTGAGGTTAAGTTACAAAAATCGATCAATCGATTTTTGCCTATATATAACAGTTTTGGGATTTTTTTTATTCCCATTCAAAATTCAGTTTCTTTTTTTGCTTTTGGGCACTATTTCTCCTTCCTCTTTGGGCTACCAAAACAGCTAGAGATTGAGGCTTTTTTCGGACCGAGTTCAGATCAAAACCCTAGCTATCCGGATCGAATACAAAAGGTAAACCCTAGTTTTGATTTCTTTTCAATTTGAATCATCCCAGCCCTAGATTTTTGAGATTTTCTACGTTTACACCCAAAAATGCCACCAAGAACTCGATTGGCTACGAAGCAATCGGCTTCTAAGCTTCTGGTACGGTGTAAGAATGCCGCACCACCACCACCCTCACCATTGCCACCATCATCATCACAGTCATTAGCATCATCATCATCCGATTCGACGGATGCGCCATCATGCGAATCGTCACCACCACCACCACCCGGACAATTGCCCCAACTGAATGAGTGGTGGGCGACAGAATTTTGAGGATGTGTATATTATCGACGAGACCTTGTTTATCGATCCCGACGTCGAGGGTGAGACCCAATGGGCTCGGCAATTCCTCATAAATGCGGGCCTCGATAACCTTTTGAAGCCATTACACGAGTATTACTACCCTAGACTCCTTAGGCTATTCTACCAAAACCTGAAAGCGGGTCAGGTCGATGACACCGTAAAGATCGATTCGATAAAGAAATTTCGATTGAGGAGATTCTAATTGAGATGACAAAAGAGATCGGGGGATCCGGGACGTCCATAAGGAGAGTAGACTTGCCCCCTTACATATGGATGCTTGATTCAATAATCAAGTGTAATTTTTACCCTATGCGCCACGATACTGAGCAGGTAGAGTTGGTAAAACAGGCCTTGTATGCGGCATACCGCGATCATTGGTTCGACGCTACCAAGATCGTCTTTGAGGGTATGATATATAACAAGGGGAAAATGATGAAAGGGCCTTTAAAACCCAAGGAGCGCATGCCCTACGCTCGACTCATTTCTAGTATGTTGGAGTGCTACTCTAATGCCCCAGAGTATGCCATTTCACCTACTGAGAAGAAGGCCACCGACCGCGTGAAGCATTACTCCATCGCTTCGTGGGGCCGTAGCTACCGCACGTTGAAGAAGACTTTACCAGTTGAGGGGCCAGCACCTGCCCAGGCTGGCGATGCACCACCATAGCAGGACCCACACGCCGAGGGGGAGCAGCCTGTTATATGGCCACAGGACCAGGCAGCGGGGGAGCACTCTCATGACCCAGTACCACCTGAGGAGCAACCCTTAGGCCCCCTACTGTTCCTTCACGATTAGCCCCCGCTACTCATTCGGCACCTCACCGTCGCCTAGCTACTTGTACCGCCCCTACCATCGAGGATGTGTTGGCCAAGATGGAGGCCAAAAACCAACAGATGAACCGTCGCATGGATTTCTTGATGTATCACAAAATGCGGTACATCTATCCAGAGGATTACCAATAGCGCCTTGCAGAGGAGCGGACTTGGACTCCTGGAGCATACCGCTTGGAGCTTCAGTGCAGTGCATCTGCTTGGGTACGGAGGCGGGCGGGAGGACTTGTTGTGGCATTTCTTTTTGTGTTGAAAAAAAAAATAATAATAAATAAATAAATTTTGCGTTGTAATTATTTGAAATTCTGCCGTATGGAACTATCTGGCATGGATGCCATTACTTTTTGGGATTGTACTTATTTTGGGGTGCGGGTTACCGCTGTATATACTGCAAATCTAATTTCAGTTCGTCAATTATTTTGGATTGTTCTTGTTTTATTCCATCGTTGCAAATGTAATTCATTTTCCATGTGTATGATTACTATTCCATGCAACTACATTTGTCTGCGTGTGTGGGTACTCCACAGGGAATGCCTTTGGGTGAATTTTCGAGCACGAAAATTTTCAAGGTGGGGAGAATATTACATCCCCAAAATTTGGGCCTTGAACAGTATCCTCGAGATGCGTGCTCGACTGGTCATAGGTTTGACCAAGTGAAAGTCAACACAATGACTATGATTGAAGTAACCTTGATGTGAATAAGCATGCGTACGTACTGTTAAGGACTAACTTAGAAATCACATACACCTGTCTTGAGTGTATGTGCTTTACACCAAAGCATGAGGGGTTAAAAAGGGACAAACAACTTAAGAGAAGTTATTGCCTTTCTTTTTGGTTGGTGTAGAGATTTAAGAAGAGATAGAGAGAGAGCAAGAGGTGGAGTAAATACTAGAGAGGTTGTGTGGATCTCGAATTGAAGTCGGGTTTAAGCAATTACTCCGGATATGACGCATTGGAGTTCGTGGGAGTCGGAGCTAGGAGCGCTAGACTTGAACCAAGCCATAGAATCAATTAAAAGATTGATTTAAGGTATGAATTCATTTAGAAATTCAATGAGTATAAGGTTGTGGTTAGATGGTTAAAATGAGGAGTTAAAGAAATAGAAAAGAAAGAAAAATAGAAAGAGAAGAAAGCTGGAAGAATGCCTGCAAAGAGGCTGCATTTCTGACCAAATCGATTGATCAATTTGGAAAATCGATCAATCGATTTTGGCCTAGAAGTTAGCTGGGCAAAATGTCCGAAACCGATTGATCGATTTGAAATTGATCAATCGATTTGTGGATTTTGATTAATCGATTTGAAATCGATTAATCGTCTGGGCACTTCTAGTGACTGAAAAATTAAGAGCTTGGAAAACTGATTAATCGATTTGAAAATCGATCAATCAAGTTTGGAATTTTGATTAATCGATTTGGGATCGATTAATCGATTTTGGGAATTCGATTGATTGATTTTGGGAATCGATCAATCAATTTGGACAGTTTCTGTCGACTTTTGATTTGGACCTTGAGGTTCTTTGAGGGTCTTGTACCTTCTTTTATGCATCTTTCTTGATGTTTTGCTTATGCTATGGTGTACCATAGGTCATACGAGTGAGTGCAAGCATGAGAAACGCCTTGGACCCTGACGCTTGAGAATTAATACACATGAGGTAGGGAACCCAGCGAACATGTACTTTAATTATAAGGGCATGTATGTAGTGATATAGAAATGAATAATTGTGCTTGAAAATATGAATCTTAAGTGTGTGTGTGTGTGTGTGTGTGTGTGTGAACATTAAAAGAGGAAATGAGTATGTGACGTCCCCAGGGGATGCAGATGTGTAAATGGGCATCTGTGTGATGCATTGAGCTAGTTGCATCCCAGGGATGTATGTGAAAATACGAAAAGCAAAGTGAATGAGAATTAATAAGGCCTAATCTACTATAATTAGCACAATCACACGGTGAATAACAATATGTAGTGCACTTTTGATATTTAAGGTTCTGAGAATACCCCACCGACGTGGCGGTATACCCACAACTGACTCGACAGGATATTCGCGACCGATACGGCGGCCAATCCGTACACCAGTTGAGCATCCCAGGGATGTATGTGTGAGAATTAAACCCCATAGCCTATGAGAAAGGGACCTGGGTAGTATGGAACAAATGAGAGAGCATACGAAAATTGTCTTATTATACGATGATGGAGGGTATTCCATCGGGTGCCCGATGCTATAGTAAATTGGGGAATATTTAAGTTATGATCGAAGTCATTAGGCCAAATCATAGTCTTATATGAGCAAGTTGAGAATAAATGAACACATGTAGCGTAACCGTGACATTTGGTGCATCTTCCAGCAATTTAAATTAATTTTCTCAGTTAATTCACTGATACATCATGTTGTTAAATATCATGGAATATATGTGAGAAATTAACTTATATGTTCATTCAGTTGTTTTCCTATTGAGCTATGATGTAGCTTACCCTTTAGACTATATGTCACAGGTCCAGTGTTGGCGACTGTTGTTGTCTCTGGAGACGCTGATCCAGAGGATAGCGATTACGTGCCGGCTGAGGAGTCAGAGCCCCCTCCTGAGGAGTTCTTCTAGAGGACCCTCTGCGTTCTTTGATTGATTCTTTTTTAGAGGTAGAGTACTGTACTACTTGGTATGTCAAGCCCTATTTTGTATGAACAATGTAATAATTTGACGGATTGTTTTGGCTAACCATCCAGGGTGACTGTTGTGTCGTCACTGATGGTTCGAGTCGGCTCTTCTGTTCATGCCGTGGCATGGGATTAGAGCTGTCTTTTGGAGCTTTTGTCAAATATATCATTAATGCATGGGAGATTTATCTCAGTACTAGTTCTTATGCTTTTAAATTGCCTTGTTATTGCTTGGGCATACCAATGCTTCGTGCAGGTTTATGGGGCACGGCCTCGAGGGTCGTGCCGATGGCACGAGTTTCGGGGTGCCGAAAGCCGGGCTATCACAATTGGTATCAGAGCATTTTCTTTAGAATTTCTAAAAAGTTTTGAATTTCGTCAGAGTATACGGATCTTCCACTAATGAAACCTTGGTTTCATGTTGCAGAGAGTTATGTCTTCTGGAAGAAGGGGTCGTCCTATAGGTAATCAGAGCAGGAATTTAAGAAGTGAAGATAAGCGCCATGAAGGGTCTAGTAGGGACCAGAGAAATACCCACGATGCGGCCGATAGAATGGCATTGGCCATGAACATCTGCGAAGCAGACCGCTTTTGCTATTGGCGGCTAACAACAACACCCATAATAATCAGCCACCGCCACCACCCCTTTCGGTATTGTTGCCCTCGTCATTCAACGATTTTAGGAGATTGAGACCTCCTAGCTTTTATGGGTAGACGGATCCGTTGGAGGCGAAGAAGTGGTTGACTCAGATAGAAAAACTTTTGGATAGGCTAAGGAGTACGGTGAACGAGAAGGTAGGCTGGGCTTCTTTCCAGCTAGAGGGAGATGCCGATCCATGGTGGAAATCAGTATTGAGGAAAAGGGAGATTGAGCACCCTAACCGTCGGTGGACCTGGGCAGAATTTGTTAGGGAGTTCAACAAGAAATATTTCCCCAAGCAGGTGAGAGTCCAGATGAGGAGAGATTTTGCAAATCTAGTACAGGGGAGTATGACAGTACAAGAGTATGGTGTGGAGTTTAACCGTTTATCACGATTCGCACCGGAGCTAGTGGCCTCTGAGTTAATGAAGGCCAGTAAGTTTGAGGAAGGCTTGAGACCGAACGTCCGAGATAGAGTCTCTATTTTTGAGCTTGAAACCTATGCAGACGTCATGGGAAAGGCTATTGTGGCTGAAAGGGACATTAGTAACATGTATAAGCGTAGAGATCAACAGGACAAGGGCAGAGCAATTCAAGGGAGAGCGGGTGAGTATGACTCGGGGAATAAAAAGCCGAGGGTTACACCACCAGCTCAAATTCCAAGGTAGATTACATATACGAATTATTCTAGGCCACTTGTATCTACCGTAGCAAGACCGAACAGATATGAGAACCCCGCTACCACCACGGGGGTATCCGTTTCCTAGGGTTTCTCAAGGGCAACATCTTCTACACCACAGGAGATTTGTATCAAGTGTGGCAAGTCTCATAAAACGGCAGATTGTACGCAAGGGACTCGAGGTTGTTACAAGTGTGGGAAGCAAGGCCACATGATCCGAGATTGCCCCGAGATGAACAAAGAGCGAACGGCTTCTGTTTTCATGCCACGGCCAATTCAAACAAGGAAGTCGGTCGTACAAGGAAGAGCCTACGCTGTCACTGCCCAGGAAGCACTGAATACTAACGACGTTATCCAAGGTGAGAGTTTCTTTAAATAAAGAATTTCAATTCTTAAAGTTTTAGATAGAGAAGGTGCATCCATTTGGAGATAGTGTAGACTTTTTCTTTGTGCATTAATTTTAATATGTGAATATGCGATGTATATATATATATATATATATATATATATATATATATATATATATGTGTGTGTGTGTGTGTGTGTGTGTGTGTGTGTGATATAGGTACCTTAGACGTATATGAGAAGGGATGCTTTGTAGCTCATGTCGCTAGAGTGTTGATAGACCCGGGGTCTACCCACTCTTTTGTTACGCCCCAATTTGCTAAGAAGATGAAGATTCGACCAGTGACCTTTGAATATGTCATGGTAGTGTCTATCCCAACTGGAAAGTCGGTCGACACAGAGTTAGCTTGCAAATCTATGGTAGTGGCCATCAGAGATGGGGACGTGATGAACTAGCAGCGAAATTAATACTGTTGGACATGCAAGGATTTGACATGATCCTTGGCATGGACTGGTTGTCACAGCATTGTGCAACGGTCGATGTAAGAATAAAGTCGTCACCTTCTGACCTAACACAAGGAGATCGTACCAATTTCGAGGAGTGAGATCGACATTTATGCCACTCGTATCCGCAGTCAAGGCCGAGCACTTGATCAGAAAGGGGTGCAGTGGCTACTTAACATTTTTGAAGGAGGACAAGGAAGGGAAGAACATCATTTCAGAGATTACGATCGCGAATGAATTTGAAGATATTTTTCTGGAGGAATTACCAGGATTACCTCCAGAAAGAGAGGTGGAGTTCGCTATTGACTTAGCACCTAGAACAGAGCCGATTTCTAAAGCACCATACCGAATGGCTCCCACTGAATTGAAAGAGTTGAAGGAACAACTACAAGAACTCTTGGATAAGGGGTTTGTGAGACCAAGTGTGTCTCCTTGGGGAGCGTCGGTCTTATTTGTGAAGAAGAATGACGGGTCAATGAGGTTGTGCATTGACTACCGTCAGTTAAACAAACTCACTATAAAGAACAGATATCCTTTGCCAAGGATAGATGATTTATTTGACCAGCTGTAAGGAGCAAGGTATTTCTCCAAGATCGATCTGAGATCGGGATAACACCAGCTTAGAGTCAAGGCAGAGGACATCTAAAAGATGGCGTTCAAGACATGGTACGGGCACTATGAGTTCTTAGTGATCCCGTTTGGTTTGACGAATGCACCAGCGTCGTTTATGGATTTGATGAATCGGGTATTTAAACCATACCTAGATACTTGTGTCGTAGTATTCGTTGACGACATCCTGATATATTCCAAGTCAAAGAAAGAACATGAGGAATATTTGAGAGTTGCTCTACAAACTCTACGTGAACAACAACTATATGCCAAACTCAGTAAGTGCGAGTTTTGGTTAGAAGAAGTTAGCTTTTTGGGACATGTCGTCTCAAAGGAAATTGTCACAGTAGATCCAGCTAAGATTGAAGCAGTGGTGAATTGGGTACAACCAAAGATGGTAACAGACATCTGTAGTTTCTTGGGTCTAGCTGGCTACTATTGACGTTTTGTAGAGGGATTTTCTAAAATATCGGGACCTCTTACGAGACTTACACAGAAGGATGCAAGATTTGAGTGGAGTGAAGCATGTGAGAAAAGTTTTCAAGAACTCAAGAAGAGACTCACTTCAGCTCCAGTGCTAGCGATTCCTTCAGGCAGTGGAGGGTTCGCGGTATATAGTGATGCTTCACATAATAGTTTGGGCTGCGTGCTCAACCAACACAAGAAAGTGATTGCTTACGGGTCAAGACAACTGAAAGAGCATGAGAAGAACTACCACACACATGACCTGAAACTAGCAGCGGTCATATTTGCATTAAAGATTTGGAGACATTATTTGTACAGCGAGACATTTGAGATCTTCACCAATCATAAGAGCCTCACGTACCTGTTTACACAGAAAGAGTTGAATATGAGGCAGCACAGATGGATGGAGTTTCTCAAAGACTATGATTGCTCTATACAATATCATCCCGGCTAGGCTATTGTGGTAGCTGATGCCTTGAGTCGAAAGGGTGCAGCTCAGTTGGCTAATCTGATCATGGGAATGCACAGATGGAAGTTGTTTGAAGATCTTTCACTGTGTGATGCAAATATTGAAGTGAAAGCTACAGGAGCTTTCTTAGCTAACATATCAGTGAGGCCTATGATCTTTGAGCATATTTACGAGCTACAGATGGGAGACCCAGAGTTAACCAAGATTTGCTAAGACTTGATTGAAGGCATCAAGCCAGAGTTCTCAGTGAAAGAAGATGGTTCCTTATTGTTTAAGGGCTGTCTTTGTATTCCAGATAATGCTGATCTGCAACAGACTATCCTTGATGAGGCTCACAAGTCGAAGTATGAAATTCTCTCCGGTAGCATAAAAATGTACCAAGACTTGAAGAAGAACTACTGGTGGAGAAGTTTGAAGCAAGATGTAGCTACGTACGTGTCACGATGTTTGACGTGTCAGCAAGTGAAAGTCGATCATAGACATCCTGCTAGATTATTATAGCCTCTACCCATATCAGAGTGGAAGTGGGAATCAATCTCTATGGACTTCATAGTTGGATTACCACGCACAGCAAAGAGATGCAATGCCATTTGGATAGTCGTAGACTGGCTGACCAAGTCAGTACATTTCCTACCTTACAACATGATGTACACAACAGGAAGACTCGCGGAGTTATATATGAAGGAGATCGTGCGGTTACACGAGATTCCTAGTAGCATTGTCTTTGATCGTGACCCGTTATACACGTAAATGTTTTGGAAGAAGTTTCAGAAAGGCATGGGTACGCGATTAGACTTCAGTCCAACATTTCATCCATAGACCGATGGGCAAACGAAATGAGTAAATCAGGTGATAAAAGACATGCTCAAAGCGTGCATGCTTGAATTGTACGGATCATGGGATCAACATCTACCATCGATCGAATTTGCATACAACAATAGCTTCCAAACTAGCATTAGGATGGCCCCATATGAAGCTCTATATGGGAGGCAATGTAGATCACCTATCAATTGGAAAGAAACCGGCAAGAAGTTTGTTTTGGGGCTAGAGTTACTTGAAAATAACACCACATATGTCCGCATGATAAGAGCGAAACTCAAAGCGGCTCAAAGCAGACAAAAAAGCTATGCCGATATCAAAAGAACAAGCGTGGACTATGCCGTTGGTGACCATGTATTCGTAAAGGTATCGCCTATGAAGGGCGTCATGAGATTTGCAAAGAGAGGAAAGCTGAGTCCCCGTTATCTTAGACCTTTTGAAGTTTTGGGTTGCATAGGAGAGGTCGCTTATCGCATTGGGTTACCTTCGTTGTTTGATTGGGTACACAACGTTTTCCATGTCTCTATGCTCAGAAAGTACATAAATGACCCTTCTCATACTCGGGAGATCAACCTTTGGAAATGTATAAAGATATGAGCATGATAGAGGAACCGACGGAGATATTAGATAAAAAGGAGCTAGTGTTGCGCACGAAAGTGATTCCATTAGTACTTATTCGAAGGAAGAACCATCTGGCTGAAGAAGCTACATGGGAAAGAGAGGCGGATGTGAGGGAGCAGTATCTAGATTTGTTTATCGAGAGCTGAGAACTTGATTGTACCATCGCATGTGTACTTGTGAATTTGGCAGGTCTATGTACTCAAAGTTGTGCGTTAATGCCAACTTCTTTTTCAGGGAATGCAACGAATGAATGTGGGTGGTAAATGCACTGATTTTTTTTTTTTTGCACTTAGAAATGTGTGGTCTAATGGACATTGCTTCATGAAAAATGGATGGCAAATAGGTGCTAAGAAGTGCAAATAAGGCCAACGAACAACTTACCAAAAAGGCCAAAGAATTAA
This sequence comes from Chloranthus sessilifolius, assembly GCA_021018995.1. NCBI lineage: Eukaryota > Viridiplantae > Streptophyta > Magnoliopsida > Chloranthales > Chloranthaceae > Chloranthus > Chloranthus sessilifolius. The sequence continues at coordinate 18,559,925 of CM037595.1, read as the reverse complement.
GGACAAGAAACAAACAGGAAGTGAAGGAAAATAAAGTGCAAAAATTTCTGAAAATTCTGTCAAAACCAATTAATCGATTTCAAAATCGATCAATCGATTTTGAATTCGATCAATTGATTTCGTTCGATCAAATGACTGGCTCACGCCAGTGAGGTGAAGAGCTTGGAAAATAAATGGTAGTAAAATTTGATTAATCGACCTGAATTCGATTAATTGTTTTTGAAAATCGATCAATCGATTTTTGAAATCGATCAATCGATTTCGCGCGGTTGAGGTTAAGTTACAAAAATCTATCAATCGATTTTTGAAATTGATCAATCGATTTTTGCCTATATATAACAATTTTGGGATTTTTTTTATTCCCGTTCGAAATTCAGTTTCTTTTTTTACTTTTGGGCACCATTTCTCCTTCCTATTTGGGCTACCAAAACAGCTAGAGATTGAGGCTTTTCCGGACCGAGTTCAGATCAAAACCCTAGCTATCCGGATCGAATACGAAAGGTAAACCCTAGTTTTGATTTCTTTTCAATTTGGATCATCCCAGTCCTAGATTTTTGAGATTTTCTATGTTTACACACAAAAATTCCATCGAGAACTCAATTAGCTACGAAGCAATCGGCTTCTAAGCATCCGATACGGTGTAAGAACGTCGTACCACCACCACCCCCACCTTCACCACCACCATCACCATCATCATCACAGTCATTAGCATCATCATTATCATCCGATTCGACGGATGTGTCATCACGCGAATTGTCACCACCACCACCACTCGGACAATTACCCAAATCGAATGAGTTGTGGGCGGCAAAGAATTTTGAGGATGAGTATATTATCGACAAGACCTTGTTTACCGATCCCGACGTCGAGGGTGAGACCAAATGGGCTCGACAATACCTCGTAAATGATGGCCTCGATAACCTTTTGAAGTCATTACACGAGTATTACTTCCCTAGACTCGTTAGGCTATTCTACAAAAACCTGAAAGCGAGTCAGGTCGATGACACCGTAAAGATCGAAATCGATGGTCATAAATACCTTTTCACCCTACGCCATGCTCACGAGTCCTTGGAGTGTTACTTAACACACGTACCCGAGACCAACCTTTTATCCCCATTCGATCAAGAAATTTCGGTTGAGGAGATTAGAACCGAGATGACAAAAGGGATCGGGGGATCCGAGACGTCCATAAGGAGGGTAGACATACCTCGTTAAATGTGGATGCTTGATTCAATAATCAAGTGTAATCTTTACCCTATGCGCCACGATACTGAGCGAGTAGAGTTGGTCCAACAGGCCTTGTACGCGGCATACAGCGGCCGTTGGTTCGACGCTACCAAGATCGTCATTGAGTGTATGATATACATCAAGGGGAAAATGATGAAAGGGCCTTTGAAACCCAAGGAGCGTATGCCCTACGCTGGACTCATTTCTAGTATGTTGAAGTGCTACTCTAATGCCCCAGAGTATGCCATTTCACCTCCCAGAGTATGCCATTTCACCTGCCGAGAAGAAGGCCACCGACCACGTGAAGCATTACTCCATCGCTTCGTGGGGCCGCAGCTACCGCATGTTGAAGAAGACTTTACCAGTTGAGGGGCCAGCACCTACCCAGGCTGGCGACGCACCACCACAGCAGGACCCACACGCCGAGGGGGAGCATCCTATTATACAGCCACAAGACCAGGCAGCGAGGGGGCACCCTCGTGACCCAGTACCACCTAAGGAGCAGCCCTTAGGCCCCCCTACTGTTCCTTCATGGTCAGCTCCCTCTACTCCTTCGACACCTCACCGTCATCGAGCTTCTCACACCGCCCCTACGATCGAGGATGTGTTGGCCAGGATGGAGGCCAACAACCAACAGATGAACCGTCGCATGGATTTCTTGATGTATCACACCATGCAATACATCTATCCAAAGGATTACCAATAGCGCCTCGTGGAGGAGCGGACTTGGACTCCTGGCGCATCTGCTTTGGGTGCATCTGGTGTGGGCGCATTTGCTTCGAGTACACAGCAGCAGGGCGGGGAAGACCAGCAAGGGGATGCGGCTGCGTGATTTTGTTGTGGCATTTCTTTTTGTGTTGAAAAAAAAAATAATAATAAATAAATAAATTTTGCGTTGTAATTATTTGAAATTCTGCCGTATGGAACTATCTGGCATGGATGCCATTACTTTTTGGGATTGTACTTATTTTGGGGTGCGGGTTACCGTTGTATATACTGCAAATCTAATTTCAATTTGTCAATTATTTTGGATTGTCCTTGTTTTATTCCATCGTTGCAAATGTAATTTGTTTTCCATGTGTATGATTACTATTCCATGCAACTACATTTGTCTGTGTGTGTGGGTACTCCACAGGGAACGCCTTTGGATGCATTTTCGAGGATGAAAATTCTCAAGGTGGGGAGAATATAACATCCCCAAAATTTGGGCCTTGAATAGTGTCCTCGAGATGCGTGCCCAACTGGCCATAGATTTGACCAAGTGGAAGTCAACACGATGACTATGATTGAAGTAACCTTGATGTGAATGAGCATGTGTACGTAGTGTTAAGGACTAACTTAGAAATCATATACACCTGTCTTGGGTGTATGTGCTTTACACCAAAGCATGAGGGGTTAAAAAGGGCCAAACAACTTAAGAGAAGTTATTGCCTTTCTTTTTGGTTGGTGTAGAGATTTAAGAAGAGAGAGAGAGAGCAAGAGGTGGAGTAAATACTAGAGAGGTTGTGTTGATCTCGAATTGAAGTCGGTTTTGAGCAATTACTCTGGATACGAAGCATTGGAGTTTGTGGGAGTCGGAGCTAGGAGCCCTAGACTTGAACCAAGCCATAGAATCAATCAAAAGATTGATTTAAGGTATGAATTCTTTTAGAAATTCAATGAGTATAAGGTTGTGGTTAGATGGTTAAAATGAGGAGTAAAAGAAATTTAAAAGAAAGAAAAATAGAAAGAGAAGAAAGTTGGAAGAATGCCTGCAAAGAGGCTGCATTTCTGACCAAATCTATTGATCGATTTGGAAAATCGATCAATCGATTTTGGCCTAGAAGTTAGCTGGGAAAAATGCCCAAAATCGAATGATCGATTTGAAATCGATCAATCGATTTGTGGATTTCGATTAATCGATTAATATTCTGGGCACTTCCAGTGATTGGAAAATTAAGAGCTTGGAAAACCGATTGATCGATTTGAAAATCGATTAATTGAGTTTAGAATTTTGATTAATCGATTTGGGATCGATTAATCGATTTTGGGAATTCGATTGATCGATTTTGGGAATTGATCAATCGATTTGGACAGTTTCTGTCGACTTTTGATTTAGACCTTGAGGTTTTTGGAGGGTCTTGTATCTTCTTTTATGTATCTTTCTTGATACTTTGCTTATGCTATGGTGTACCATAGGTCATACGAGTGAGTGCAAGCATGGGAAACGCCTTGGACCTTGATGCTTGAGAATTAATACACATGAGGTTGGGAACCCAGCGAACATGTACTTTAATTGCAAGAGCATATATGTAGTAATATAGAAATGAATAATTGTGCTTAAAAATATGAATCTTAAGTGTGTGTGTGTGTGTGAATATTAAAAGAGGAAATGAGTGTGTGACGTCCCCAAGGGATGTGGATGTATAAATGGGCATCTGTGTGATGCATTGAGCTAGTTGCATCCCAGAGATATATGTGAAAATATGTAAAACAAAGTGAATGAGAATTGATAAGGCATAATCTACTATAATTAGCACAATCACACGGTGAATAACTATATGTAGTGCAATTTTGATATTTAAGATTTGGAGAATACCCCACCAACGTGGCGGTATACCCACGACTGACTCGATAGGATATCCGTGATCAGTATGGCGATCAATCCGTACACCAGTTGGGCATCCCAGGGATGTATGTGTGAGAATTAAACTCCGTCGCCTATGAAAAAGAGACCTGGGTAGTATGGAACAAATGAGAGAGCATACGAAAATTGTCTAATTAGACGACGATGGAGGGTATTCCATCGGGCGCCCGATGCTATAGTAAATCGGTGAATATTTAAGTTATAATTTAAGTCATTAGGCCAAATCATAGTCTTATATGAGCAAGTTGAGAATAAATGAATATAAGATTTTTCCAGAATTCTAAAACTTATTAAGTTCATCATTAACTCATGATCCTATTAACAAATTCTAAGTATCTTTAGCAAGAAAACCTAGCCAATCAAGTCAATATACCGCGCAATCAATCGGGACCACCCGATTGATTAACCATCGTGATCAATAAATGAACTATATTTTTATGAGATGTGGCCATGAAAATATGTCCATGTCCAGCCACTTCTTGAGCCAAATATTCATACTAATGCTATCAAGAAAATAAAAGGTGCATTCCAATCTAGAACACATGTAATTGATTCAAAGTGTAAGCAATCTAACACCATATATTCCAAATATGATCAAGTCAATATAAGATGGATTTAAAACAGAGATCACATGAAAATATTTAATCAAATTTCATCAAGCATCTCATCAAAATATTTCATGAAAATCTATGTAAAATCATACCACAAAATCAACAATATTCTACACATAAAGTGAAAATACATCTTTTTGCCTAACATTGACCTAGAAATCTGTGAACTAGGTGATTGATCACAGTGATGGAAAATTTATAAACTTAATTTTCTGTGATTGTAGCTTGCATCTCTATGGATCAATTACTCTAAAATTTATAACATGATCAAAGGTTTCAAGGATTTCCTAATTTTTCTAAGTTTTGACCTTCTAGATCAATCTAAGCCATTAGATGGCCTTGCATGTGTACCAAGATCACATGCATGGATTCACTTGGCTGAGGTATATGTCCCATTACATAATATAAAGGAAATTGCATGCCAAATTTTATTTTACACTATCAAAAATACAAAATATTCTAGCTATATTACATAGATGACCTAATTTGACCATTTTGGTCATTTGGGGCCATTGGATGGCCTTGCATAGATGTAAAAATCACATGCATGGTCACTCATATCTCAGTTCCAAACTTCATCACAGAATTTATTCATGATACTAAAGAAAAATCAACTCAAACCATAGAAATCTATAAGAAAATCACCAAAATGTAAGAATCTAGTGGTGTATGCCTATGTGGCCATCATGGACCCTTGGATGGCTCTAGGTGACCTTAAAGATCACAACCATACGCTATTATGTTCTAGTATCATATGGGAACATGATCATTCCAGAATTTATAGCCATCCTAAACAAGAAAATACTATAAATCTATGAAAAATTTTAATACAACTAGCCTAGGAATCTAGACAAAAGCTAGTCTAAGACTTTACCTTCACTAAGCTAGTTTCTCCTTGCTGGTTTGCTTTGATCTTTGTGGGCTGAGATGAAGCTCAAAAATATATATGTGGAACTAGGATGAGTGGGGAGTAGAGTGGTGGTGTTGTATGTGAGATTGAATGGTTGGATTGATGGGGCAAATTTTTCTAAAAGCTAGGGCTCCAAAGGAGGTTTAATGGAGGTGGAAGAGAGTAAGAAGAAGATGGAAGTGTGTGAATGAGAGGGGGCCCTATTGAATTTGAAAATTTCAAGGATGGGGAGGAGACAGGGGCTGAAAAATGGTGCCATGTGTCCCAAGTTTGCTTCCCTAAGCCTCTCATCTCTTCCCAAGGTATTCCCTCTCTCTCCTCTCTCCTCCACTCATCATGCCTTGTTTTGTCTTTTGTAGTCTTCAAGACCCCTAAAACTTTTAAATTTCAAAAGTCTAAGAAATCTTGTGGTGCATGATGCATCTTACACCCTAGATTGCCCCAAGGAAAATAAATAGTGTAAGATGGGTCAACTCTTGGTCAAATGAACCAAGGGCTAGGATTTGCTAGAAATTTGCAATATCCTAATTTCTAATTACTATAATGAAGTAATTTAATTTTAATTGCCCTTAGGCTTATTTAAATATTACAAGAGAGCCATTATTCAATTTAAAGCACAAACACTCAACCCAAATGTTAGTGCATCTAGTTTCCTTAAATTTTAAGTGTCAAGGTTTGACTCAACCCATCAAGCAATCCTATAATCATTTTCAAAATCCAATCCGTTGATGATAATCTCCTCATCACCACTAAGGCTCAGGCCCAATTCAGGTCAAACCTCGGGTCAGGGTCCAACAAGAAGCAGTCCGGGCTGCTTATAAGGTATGAGATGTGGTGTGTGTTTTACTAAATTTCTATCACACTCATTCAAGTAAATGGGGTGCCTTGTGGGTGCCACTGAAAATAGGCAATATCCCATCAATCTAAGGTGGGTACCTCACGAATTTAGATGGACCTGACCTTAGGCAATCGCCTGGTACAGTTAGGTCTCATCAGGTCTCAGTCAATAGGTTGACCAACACAAAAATCGAGGGATAGATATTATAGCTTTGATCCGATTATAGGTGCATTTTGGGCTTAGTTTGGTTTGCATTGGCATGATTAAGGGTTAAGTTTGAAGGGCGTGTAGAAGAGTAAGGGCTTTCTTTTGATTTTTTCAGGGTGTGGGTGTTTAAGTTTGATGTGTTCCTAGGGTGGAATGAGAGTAAGTTCTATGTGTAGGCGTTCTTTTATGTATGGCTGTGAGCCTGCAACTCCTTCTCTGGCCATTGCTAGTTTGGGCATTTTTTTTTTACCTGGGGAATTCCGCGCATGAGAATGTGCGTGGAATTAAATTCCACACATATTTGCTTGCGCGGGATTCAGGGGTCAGGGGGCTAATTAAGCGCATGTTTGGTTGCGTGAGATTCAATTCCACGCAAGTTAAATTGCACGTGATTGAAGGGTCAATGTGGTTATTCCGCGTATTGGTACTTGTGTGTAATCAGATTTCGCGTAGCCATGGATGTGTGAGATTGAGGGGTCAGGCGTTACTTTACATTGATTTTAAGGCGTCGTCTCGAATTCCGTGCAAGGATAGTAGCACGTGTCTCGGATTCCATGTGATAGAATAGGCGTGAGATTGATTCGTCACATGCAAGATTTAATGGGGGTTGCATTCCACACGTTGAGGTTTGCATGAGATTATAATTTTGATCATTCTGACATGCGCTTAATTGGATTATGCATAGAGTGTTTAGCGCGGGATTTGCCGGTATATTGGTGGGGTTTTTCCGAATTTCTCTTCATTCTCTTCCTCTTCGTTTCTTTGCTTGTGACCCGAGATCCGATCTCTCTTCTTCCTTTCTTCGTGACTTCACGAGACCTTTGTCCTATCGTGGTGTTCGGTGATGGTGCCGCTTGGAAGTACCTCTGTAGTCGAAGGGAGGTGTTATAAGAAGCACCGTCGTAGTCGAGGTGATCGGCTAGTGAGCGGGCGCCTTTCCGTCGCTGCTCGCATGAAGCAGCGAAGGCAGCTTTGGAGGTGGCGGAGGAGGTGAAGATGGCGGAAGTGAGGTGTTACAAGTGGAGGGAGAGAGTGTTATCCAACCAATCCTGCTCCGACCTCTTCTGTTGCTTCTAATTGGATGCTCCTATGCGTCGTGTGTCTGTTTTAGGATTCTCGGTTTTTATTTCAGGTTGTAGGTTAGGTTTTAGGTTTTCATTTTGGGTTGTAATTCAGGGGGTATGCCCCTGGTGTTATCTGTAAAAAATCTTAAATTTTTAATAAAATTTTATTTATTTTATCTTGCTTCTTTGTTTGGGTTTATTGTGTGCGTGTGTGAGTGTTAGGGGGCCTTCTTGGGCTGTGTTATTGTGTTTAAAGGGCTTCTCGGCCTCGGTATAGTATATATATATATATATATATATATATATATATATATATATATATATATATTGGGTCGGGTTTGTTAATTCCTTGCATAAGCACTGGCACAGAATTCAATTTTGCGCATGGCCTAGGGCGCGGGATCCAACGGTTGGCGGGTTTATTCGGTTTAGGGGCGTTTGCATTTAACCCGATTGCGCATGATAAGTAATGTGCGAGATCGAAAGGTCAGTGGTTTATAGGATGGCCGAGCCAGGGTGTCTTTTGGATTCCGCATAGAGACAGAGGGCTTTGATTATAATTTTGCGCAATATAAGTTGCACGGGATCCATTTGTCACCCACGCCAGTTGATGGGGCACTGATTAAGCGCGATCTGTCTTGCGCTTAATTCTGAATCCGCGCATGCATTTTAGCATTGGATTCAATTCCGTGCTATGGGGATAGTGCGGGATTGAGTGATGCCTATAAAAGCTGAAAATCCTTCTCATTTCACCTGTGCGTTCTGACTTTTCTGGACTTCTATGCTTCCCTACTCTCGAGTGCTCCAGTTTATGTGTTTCCTTGATACCTCGTGATCCATCCGTCAGATTTTGACGTGGTTTCTTGTGTTCTTCTTTATTTCCCTAGTACTTTCTTGTGGGATGGATCCTGGGAGTAGTATGACCATCTTGGAGTTGGAGCGAATGTTGGAGGGTGAGGGTACTCCGAATGTTCCTGCTGGAGGGGGAGTGGTGGTTGCTGAGGAGGGCACTGTCAAGGTGCTTGCGACAGTCAAGGGGGATGAGGTTCCTCCCAGTGTTGGGGGTGTTGATCCGCCTCGGGCCGAGGGTCCGATACGGATTCCATTAGCCGACGCCTTTGTGTTGAATTGGGTAAATATTCGCCCCTTTCTAATTATAACTCATATTTCTAGGGCATGGAAACCTCTTTACTTTTACGCGGAACTTGCATCATGTTTGCATATAGTTTTAGGTTATGTTCTGTTTCTCTCATATTTTGCATGTCATGTTTACTAGTCAGCGTAGATTATGTTTTTGTGTTAGTTGTTACCGCCTAGCCATAGTTAGTTGTTACGTTTTGTATCGTATTTCTTACATTTCTTTTATTCTTTTATCGTACGTTTAGGAGCCCATTTCACTCTGCATCAGTTCTGCGTGGGGCGAGTCCCATGCATGGTACTGGGCTCTCCCTTCATTCCAGTAGAAGAGGCTTGCGGGTTTCAGTTTCAGGCACATCCTAGGGCTAAAACCTTTCGTCCCCAATGTTGATCTAGTTGGGCCTATAGTTGAGAGGTGGAGAGAGGAGCATTAGGCGTTGCTCTTCCCTACGGGGATGATGTTGTTGACCCCTGAGGATTGGGTACGTGTCACTGGAGTGAGGTTCGAGGGTGAGCCTATGACTGGACAGATGCTATCTGACTATTGGGTGGCGAGTGTCGAGTGTTTCAAGACTGAGTATGATTCTAGTAGGTCCGAGCCAGGGTTGGTTCGAACCACTTGGTTTTTCGATACTTTTGGAGTGGGGTTCACTCCTACGAGACATCACCCTGAGTCTGCGGCGACGTACGAGAGGCACTGCAGGATGATAGAGGCTCAGGCTCCCATATTGGAGGCAGGGGTAGAGGCTGATTACATCATCAGGGATTTCCTGATGCATTTTTTTGGAGGGGTTGTATTTTCGTCTTCTACTCGGGGTGTATCACTGGACTATTTCTGCCGCTGCTTATGGACTGATCAGTCACAGAATATGCCATTTTATCACCCTTAACTTAATGCTGCTAGACTCCAGTTTGCTACTAACAAGCTAATTATGTGCAGATATTAAGAAAAATCAATAAAAGATAACCAAAGTATTAATCTTTGTCAAAATGAACTCAAAAAGCAATAAGAAAAATGATTGAATGTAAAAGACGATTCGACACTGCTGAAAGACAAGAAATCGTACTTTATGATTGAAAGAAGCCAAAGAAATAAGAAATCATAATTTACGATTCTTCAGAAGACGTTCAAGGCAAAAGGAGATACAGAAAGAAAGCGATCGATCGCAATATAGAATCGTCCAGAGAGAAAGCTATAACATAAGAGAGAATCGTGATTTACGATTTTGTAAATAGAAGCTTCTCATTGTTGCTATTCACGTGAAGACCTATACCGCCATGCACAAAAATAGAAGAACTCTTAAATTAGAAGTTTGGAAAATCACGGATCTGAGAAGATTGATGAAGAAAGACTCCTAACAATCTTGGTTGCTGAAATTAAGGAGAAAGTCCAGAGGCACATCAACCACTGAAAGTAAGAAAGATAAAATTAGGATTTAGAGTTATATTAGGAATCTCTTTTTTTTAGTAGTTTCATTTATTGGGATTAGAACACTGTAAACTGACTCCTTATGATCTATAAATAAGAGAGCTCGGCTTAGGAATAATTTCATCGAAGGAATTCTTAGAATCATATGACAACTGAGGTGTGGTTTTCTTTCGATAAAAAATAGTTTAGAGTAATTTAGATATCTAAGGTTCCTCGATCACAATTGACGACTGGGATTCAGAGCTGGAAGATTAATGTAGGTATCCGTAGTTTCTCAGAAGCAATTGACACTTACGGCTGAGGGGTGAAAAATGTATTTTTACTTTGCTTTCTAATTTAGATTTATTTTTATTATAATTTACTGCTTTGTAAACATCTCCAAGTTTTGATTTGAATTGACGACTCAGGTTGAGATTTACAGATTAGTGTAACGGCTTTACTTTTCCATATTCAATTTTCTTGAATTTGATTGACGCCCAAGTTTTAGGAGATTGTTGATTAGATTAAATCTGTGTTGAAGGATTTTAGTTTTTGATTGATGCCCAAATTCTAGAAGACTGCAATACGGTGTAACGGTATTTTAATTTTGCAAATATCCAAAACTTAAAGGATTGTGAATGATGACTATAGTCTGGAAAGAGGAGGATTTAGATTTATTTTCTGCAATTAGTTTAAGAAACCATTCTTTTATTCATATTTCTCAAGTAGTTTAGAACCTTAAAGATAAATATAAGTTTTCAGAAAAGTGAAATATGAAATAAATCACTTCCTCGTGGGAATGATCCTATACTACCATTACAATTTCCATTGTGTGTTTGCAATAGGTTAAGACTTAATTAGAATAACATAAAGAGCACATCAAGTTTTTGGCGTCGTTGCCGGGGAATCAGATTTTATTTTATATTAGTTTTAGAAAATAAATATTTATCTTTCTCTTTTTATTTTTATTTTTTTATCACTTCTTAAGCTTTTGCAGGTTTATTCGGAGCCAGCCAATCAAAGTTTCAACATCCCCTGATCAGAAAAGCTAGAGGCCCAGATTTGTTCTCTCCCTGCTTTCTAAAATAAAAAAATTCAAATAAAGTTAAAAGCACAAAAATATAAAATGCTTTAGCTGCCTTGCCCATTTTTAAATATCACTCACTATTGCAGGAAAGAACTAGTTTGTGGCTAAAACGTTGGGGAGTACTATGCATTGACACCTCTTACACCTCCCTCATGTATTCAATTATCCCCTACAGCCGGTGATACAACTTTTGAAATTACGCCCATTGTGCTTCAAGTACTCCCTATCTTTCACAGGCGGATGGATGAAGACCCCTATATGCACTTACCAGAGGTTATAGAAGTATGCACTATTATTCGAATCAAGAATTTAGCAGAAGCCTCCACTCGTCTGAGGCTATTTCCATATTCTCTTAGAAATAAGGCGAAGCAGTGGATGCACTCTTTACCTCATTATTTGATTGCTAATTGGGAAGAGTTGGAATAGAAATTTCTTACAAAGTACTTCCTAATATGCATAACGAATCGAATCTGGCATCTCATTAAAACGTTTCACCAATTTTCGGACGAATCTCTTCAAGAAGGCTGGAATCGCCTCAACGATCTTCTATACAAGTGCCCTCACCACGAGGTCACGAGATGGAAAATAGTGCTCACTTTCTATGAAAGCCTTAATGAACACACCTGACACATGATTGATGTTGCCTGTGGAGGGATGTTCCGTTAGTTGACTGCAGAGGATGCCTGGGATCTCTTTGAGACCCTTAGTAAGGAACCGGTGCAAAACCATGCATCGTGTGGAACTGATTCGGAAGCTTTAAGGAATATACCTCCTAGGCGAAGGGGATTAGATGAATTAAAGCTGATGATGAAATGTTTCCCAAAGATTAAGCTTCGGAAAACAAAAATTCAGTCCCTGCAGGGTATAAAATCGTACCCAACCTCTCAAAAAGGAGAAGCTTGTGGTCCTAATCATTGCCCAACTCAGATAGTTTCCCAACCTCCAACTATTTCTCCTTACCCCATAGAAGCCCAAGACCACACTTCTGCAGAGGAAGCCTTATTGCAAATAGCTAAAAGTTGGCTGCAGCATGGTCGTCTCCAGACACAGTTACTCAACTCCCTCCAGCTGTGATGACTCGAATTTTTTTACCCTAAAAACCCGTGTCGTCGGATCGTAGATCACATTCCATTATAGAAATGGCATATTACAAGAGCAAAAATAAACAGGCAGCTATTACAAAAGTAATACAAAAAGTAATACACATGGCCGGAATAGAGAATTTATTCATATACAAAACATAGTCCAACCATCTAAAACCACTGGTGAGGGCTGACCATCACCTAAACAGTGGTGTACAAGAAGAGAAAATACAACTCTAATGTCTACAAAGCTCCATAACTATACCAAAGCTGGAGGTCAACACGGAAGCTTCTGAGTAGGATTCAACCAATTCTTCAGGTCCCGCTCACAGCTTGTACCTGTGACGTATAGTCAAGGGATGAGCTAACAGTCTAAGCTCAGTAGAGAAAAGCATTACCAATATTCATCTTTTCAGATAAAAACATAGAGTTGATTGATTGAAATTCAGTCGGTGAAATCAAGCTTCAATTTCATTTTTCAGGTCAAGACAAAATCAAATTCGAGGGAAACATCATGTACTTCAAAATCAGAGTGTGCAAGCGGAGTTCTCAGTTTCTAGTTCACCTGTGCAAATTCAATCAGTATTCATTCTATTTCAATTTCATTCTGTATCTTTTGTATACAGTGTAACCCAGACGTGTTGGTCCAGTATCAATTTCCAGTGTCGAATGCAATGTCAGTCAATACAGTAATGCAGCACATGATGCATGGTTTAACTCGCCGAGCCGGTCCAGTATGCAGTACATGATGCACGGTTTAACCTGTCGAGTCGGTCCAGTATGTAGTATGCAGTGTCCAGTATGTAATATGCTCAGTGTACGCAGTATGCTCAGTGTCCAGTATCCAATGTCCAATTCAGGTTTACATTCTTATTCACAGTATGTTCCAGTTCAGGTTTACATTCTTATTCACAGTTCAAATTTCTATTCACGCTCAAAGCTCGAGATTTCATATATACAGCACACGCTTCGAATTTCAAGTTCAATTTCAGAGTTTTAATTAGATCTTTTAAGTTCAAATGTCATATTTCGATTCAGATTCATTACACAGATTTCCATTCTCAGATTCTTATTGGAAATCAAATTCAAAAACAAGGTTCACTTCTGGTTTCAGATCTATAATTCATTGTCAAAATCGCGTTTCATATACGGAATTCAAATCAAGGCATATTTCAAAATCATATGCTAAACTGAAAGTTTGAATCATCCAACCATAAATTGATAATTTCAAGGATTTCAAAGCTATGTAAGATTCAAGTTCAAAACATAATCAAATCTATGAATCAGCATCAAGACGAACTTGTGTGCTGAATTTCCCTACCTCAATGCCAATGTCTTGCTAAACAATGCAAAGGTCCTTATTAATGATCTCCGACTCTCAATCTACATCAAACATATGATGATTCATTAGGGATTGATTCAATTCACTATTACTTCGATGTACATAAACATTTTCTTAAAGCTGAGGCGAAAATGAGCAAGTTCGTGTGAACTTTGGATCATGAAGAACTTGCCCCATCTTACCATTAAATTTTGACCTTTAACAAATGTGATTCATGAAATTGCTTTTCCTACAAAGTTATGAGGCTCGCTGTCATCTTTCCAACGCCATGAGAATTGCGAAATTTTGAGTTCGGGATCAAAAGTGATGCCTAAAATACTCAGCCTCTATCGGAATTTTTCTCTAAGTCGCCCGGGTGAGTTCTTCAAGTACCCAACACTTCACGTCTTGAGGCTAACTCACCCCGACGAGTTCAAAATGTCGCTCGGGCAAGTTCTTCAGAATTTACTCAGCACACAAGGTCGCTCGGGCTACTTTTTCCCAAAATTTTTTGGCTTGGAACAAGTTCTTCAGAATTTACTCAGCACACAAGGTCGCTCGCTCTTGGTTTTTCATGTGCAGAGGGCAACTTGCCCTGGTGAGTTCTACCTAGCCTCGGCGAGTTTGACTGGGTCGGAGCTTGGTTTTTCTCTTCTTCTCTGGCTTGAACTCCCTAATTTTTCTTGCATGCTCGCTCCGAACATCGAAATCGAAGAAATCGGCTATAAAGCCTCGCATGCGCCCGATCTTCAGAGATTCTTCCATCGGAACCCAAAAATTCTGACAAAATAGAATCTAATTTTCAAAATTGAAGGCATATGATACGGATTTAAGATGCTTACCTTCACGGATCTGTCACATATGGGGTCGGAAATTATCGGAATTGAAGGGGATTTTTGGGCACATAGCTTCGCATCCGCTCTACACTTCGATCTATCTCTTTGATTGCAACAACGTCAATGGTTGGTTGTGCGCGACGGAGAACTAGATTCCGGGATCAGTTTGCACGCAATTCGACCCGAAAGATGAAAGGGGTTTCGTTGATGAAAGGATATTTTGGTGGAGATTCAAGGGGAAGATGGGAAGGAGATGGGGGATGGGTTCTTCCTCACAACTCCTCACTCCTCTCTCTCTTGCAAATGGGGCAATTCTAAAGGGTCCTTGCTTTTTTACCAAGTGGAGTTGATTTGGTGTGGGGTTGGCATACCGAACTCGGTGTACGGGACTATATCTTATGATCAAGCCTTTAGTTGTGTGGACCTTTTCACACACGGGTACATGTAAATTTGGATTATTGGACTCGGGCTGGGCTCGCCTAAGATGCATATGATCGCCCTTGATTTCGCGTAGGCTGTCCATCTCGTTTTTAGATTCTTAATTAACTTAAAGGTATTTTAAATTAAATGTTTGCGGGGGTGGGCACGGACCCGGTCCGATCAGCATCCGAGTCTCAATTCTCAAGCAAGTGCATGAAGAGGAGACGTGGCAGGGGCTTTGGTTATACATGGATCCATTTAATCTCCCAAGGTTTGGATTTGGTGAACAATCCGTACACAGCACTTGGTGTGTGGGCCTTTAAAACACCATTGGATCAGGGGTTTCAATGGGCTCGGTGGTCGGTTTAACATGTCGCGATCAGTTTAAAACCAAAGCGCCGACCGCTCTCGGTTGATGGGCACGTGTATGGGTCTTTCACCCAAAGGCCCAACAATAAGTTTATGCGGACACGTGGAGATCGACATAAAAATTTTAGGTCGATGATTCCATGTTCGTCTGAGTAAACGCGTCACGTTCGTGAGATCAAACTGGTCAAAGTAATAGTCTCAATGTTAAGGTCAACAATGTCAAATGTCTCTAGTGTGCCCTAATACACGATCAATTATTTAAATCCCTATTCGAATTAGCGACTGATTTGTCTAGGTTATAAGGTGCATAATGTTTTCGGTTAGCGAGCACGCGTAACACCCAGAGAATCGGGTTTGGGAATTCGGGGGTGTTACATCCTCCCCACCTTAAAGAATTTTTGTCCTCGAAATTTTTTGGGAGAGATAGATGCTAGGTAGTTCCGACCAAGATCAGTCGCATTCTCCTCCAGAGTCCATGATTCAACATCCCCGAAAATCAGGGTCATTACATTGACAGTCTATCAAAAAATTAGAAACTCTACTCAAGCAACTAACCCTTTTTGAGAGAGAGAGTAATTTAACTCCTGCACGTGCAGTTGGTACGTCTAGAGGACATATATTTATGGGAGGCACATAAACTCCCTCTGATTCAAACTGAGCTCCTCTAGAACCCGTTGAGCTATCGACTCACCCGTAGCAAACACCTGTAACATATGTACATGCATAATTTAATATTAGAGAGTACTCTACGATCTAAAATGTGCAAAAGTGCATTCTATCCTAAAGACTTTTTCTGCCTAGTCATAATAACTTTTGAGCGTATGGATTTACGATTTCTCGTGATTTAAAGGCTCGAATCGTAGAGATTATGATTCAAAGCGTCATGGAGTCTTAATCTTGTTCTCCAGAATTGTAAACGATAATTCTAGGGAACAGACGATTCCAGTGATCGGTCTTATTGATTACATTGGAATTCAAACCCATTTAATTCATAGAGGAAGCAGACACGCATCGCATTCAATTTCGCCACCTGCCAACTACCCAAGCCTAAAAACCTACACCTCGACATTGAAACTCGAAGTGACGGTTCAGAACCTTTCCCTTCCCTATAAAATCAGACCTTTCCTTTCCAAAAACCCATCTCTTTCGTCTTCCTTCTTCATAACTCTAGCCCTTATGACAAAAGAGAATAACCCAAGCGATTTCAGCAAAAGAGAATAACCCAAAGAGAATAGCCCTAAACCCTAAACCAGACCTTTCCTTTCCAAAAACCCATCTCATTCGTCTTCCTTCTTCATAACTCTAGCCCTTATGACCAAAGAGAATAACCCAAAGGACTTGATAGAATCATTGAGATATACAAGGCCGAGCTCCTGGCTACAGTAAAAAGAGTAGAAAAGTTGAAGCGCCAATGACCCGTCCTGGATGCTAAATCATCCACCAAAACTACCCTTTACCCTAAACCTAACCCAAATCCAAAACCATATTCCAAGAACCCATTTTCCCCCACTTCCTAACCTTTACACATCACAACCCACCCCGAATGCGAGTTCTTTTATGATGATGGTGGGTTGAGTTGTTCCTCGCCACCCCTCTCCATTGCTTATCTTCTCCCCCTGCTTGCGTTACAATCTCTTCGTAGAATCTTCGCAAGGGAGCAACATATGTTGTGGGTAGAATGAGATGTATTCACTTCTCCTTCTTCAATTCTTCGCCTAACTACACTGCCCTACTCTTCTGAGGGTGCAGTTGATGAAGCAGGAAAACAAAGCAACGTGATCTATTTGGGAGAGATTTTGGAGGGCAGTGAAGAGTGTTCCAATAGCTCTTAGAGGAGCGATCCTACCAAATTGTGGTAGGAAAGAATGAGAGACTTTGATTGAAGGTGGTTAGAAGCTGAGGACCGATCATTATCGAAGAATCTTTTGTCTCGGACGTTGTTGCTAGTATCATAGTTAGTGTGTGTCTAGATTCTTCTTAGGTTTTCATATTTTAGGAAATAGTTTTTGTTTTTCAGTAATTCCTATAATTAGTTTCCTTTCCATTGTAATTAGTCCCTGTAAATATATGAACTTTTTCTATTGAGTACTTTTGTCTCTATTTTTTTTTATGTTGCTATTTTTGTTACTACTCTTCTATGATTGCATCGGAGTTACTTTTCCTCAAGTTTGGGGGAGATTATAAATCTCACAATGGGTTTTTTTTGCTCGGTACAGACAACAGTAGCAGTAATTCTTGTTAATATTTTGGTACCCCCTGTTTTTTTTTACAATGAGAACATTGTGTTATTTAAGTTTGAGGGGGGAGAAGTGCAACTTTTGTATTCTAGTAGATATTAGTCTAATTTTAATTTTTTTTACAGAAATATAAACTTATCTATTTTAGCTTCTATTTCTCTGTCTAGTTTAGTTCTTACAACGTTAGTTTACTTTCAGTTTTAATTTTCTCTGTTTAAATTTTATGTTTTAGCACTTAAATTTTTTCAATTAACCATTATATGTGAATTATGATTGAAAAATTATGAATCCTGAAAATTTACGATCCATCATAGTAGAAGTTCAACAATAAAAAATAGAGCAGTTACAATTCATGCCTAGCTTCTTTTGAGCATTGTATCAGATTGAATGTTTGAAACTATATAATTGATCTGAACTGCAATATTTAGATTATAGTTTCAAAATTATTTAATCAGTGAGCTTTTGAGCCATAATTCCTCTTCTATTCAGAGAGAGACTGCTATCTATTCAAGCTTAAAGTGAACTTCTTAACTGTAGTATAAGAAATCTCATATTGCTGAAAAATTGAATCAAATATTCTATGATTATGATGATTTGTTTCTTTAGAACTGTCTATTAAATATATCAAAACAATATGGCATCCATGTTAGTAAATCGTGAAAATGATCAAAGGTTATCTTTTGTTTAGTCAAAGCCAAAAAGCCAAAATCCCAAAAGAAAATTTATCCTTTGAACCCATATTAAAAGCCTAAACCGAATTTCTTTGTACCAAGATTTTATAAACCCTTAATCGTATGTACTATCAGAAACTTTCAACCTTTAACCCTTACAGTTTCTGAGAGTTTAGAATGCAAAAGAAGTGTAACGATCCCCATATTTGGCACTGTAGTAATGAGAGTCCGGTCAGGTCATGTGTAAGTTTCCACCACGACACCCTAGGGACCTCACTAAGTTAGCCTTTAAATCTGTGCAAAATGTGAGGCCTTAGAATTTGACTCCAAGCTAGACACAGGTGTATTAAAAGTAAATAAATAACCACACAATATCATTTGAAAAGATATATTTAAGCTAAACCAAGTTTGTCTATAACCCAACATTTAGCTTTCCAAACAAAACATGTGTCTTTAAACTAAATTAATTAGCTTACATCTAAATGTGGCTATATGGGCCTTACATGAGAAACAAAACCCAGCAAACATATACACTAAATCACTCTATATGCCATACATCATATCCCAGCCTTAACTATCGTTAATAAGGTACACTCAACCACTATGCACTGGCTTTACACAAAGTGTTAGCCTTACAAGCATAAAAACCCTGTTTTCTTTTATTTTATAGTTCTTGTTTTGTTTTTTTTGCAATACACTACATATGTAGTGTTGGTTTACATAGGATTGTAACTTAATATAGCTGATAAGCTGCTTGCAAAATAACTTCGCTACACGACTCAAATGAGTCATCCTCCATCTCCATGCACGCAAGGTGCATCTCATATGTTATAAAGAGTAAGTTAGCTTCTTGCTCTATTCTTCGCAGCCAATGATACCGAAATCGAGAAGCTATCTCAGTCATAAATAGTAGAGCTACACTGCTTTAAAACCTTGTACATTCCTTTAGAACCTTAGAACTGAACCAACAATACGATCAACTGATGATACGATCACATTAATTCGGTTCTCCAATATCAAGTGCGGTGCACTACGTTGGCATCGTTAGCAGTCCATCTGTGAATCGATAAAAAGGTAAACACAAAGCACCTTCCTAGATTAAAATTAACATTTAGAGGATCCGAGTTATTGCTCCATGGTTTGGATTCTATCATCAACAACATGAAATAGATCGTACCGAAACAATAAACAATGGGTGTACTCGGGATTTTCTCTGTAGACCTGATAAACTGATAAATATATATATAACTCTATATGGCTGCCAATTCCAGAATAACCTCATGATATCTATAGATATAGATATATATATATATATATATAGATATACAGAGATTATATACAGAGAACAAAGCAAAGCTACAAAGACACCAAAGCCAGAGAAGCCAATCTGAACCACGACAAGCCTAGCTTGCCGCGGCAAGCCTTGAAGCTTACCGCGGCAACCTCTATCAGATGAAGTTTTGGGCTGTGGTTTTTTGTGCATTCCGGACCTTGGATCCATGAAGGGTTTAAGGGATTACATCTTTGGGTTTTAGGCACTCAGTGAGCCATCTATGGATTGCTAGATTCTAAGATAAATCAATTTTATTTCATCCTAGATTGGTGCCACATGGTGCACTTTGACAATTTTGAAGAAATAAGACTGCATGATGTTCTCGGATGCTTGAACGTGCATCAACGACAATACCCGTGAGACTCTACACACAGGTAGGGAATGTACTCTGTTAACATATCTTGAGATTTTTATTCTCCTTTAGAGTGAAATCTATGGTGCTAAAATAAATGAAGTTATAATTATTATCATATGACATGATTATCAGATGACATGATAATGAACATGCTAGCTGTAATGTATCAATATATAAGTTTTAAATTCAATTGAATTACAGTGAGGTAGAGTAATTATTAGTGTTATGGATAATGCACTCATATGAACTGTATAGTTGTTTTATGAACATGTGAAACCATAGCAGTTTTGTTGAACTAAAAGCATATCAGTTTATTGCTCTAGACAGTCATATGAGTGGTGTATGATATATCTCTATTATGTTCAAGTTTGATACATGTTCCATATCAGTTGATTTCATCAACAATACCATGCATTGTCATGTCGAGTCCACTCTGCTATCTTATCTTTGATGTCCTGTATAATTTAATTAAATTTCTTGATACAAGTGATCCCGCTAACTCGGGAGCTTGAGTTTCTTGGTACAAGTGATCCCGCTAACTCGGGAGCTTAAATTTTTTGTACAAGTGATCCCGCTAACTCGGGAGCTTGAGTTATCCTGGTCCAAGTGATCCCGCTAACTCGGGAGCTTGACCTTGTTGTTTCCCTATTTTCGCCTACATGTATATCTGGTTTCAGTTGGATTTCTCATACATGTTGCATCATGCATATATTCAGTACATTAGCATAAAACAATAGTCATATTCTTTATTTCAGTTATGCTTCTAAATGAGAATTGATAAACTATCAATGTATGCTAACAATGTAATATTCTCTACTGAGCTTTGATGATAGCTCATTCCACAACTTAAATTTCTTAGCTGCAGAGCTTGATCCAGAGCATGCTGCAGATCCTACGTACGTGCTCGACGAGGAAGAGGGAGAAGACGACGACGAGGACGAGAAAGACGATTTTGCTGAAGAGTTCTTCCCAAAATAGGTTTATAGCTTGGGAATGTGAGAAAAAGGGTAAAGAGAGGAAGGAGAGAGATAAATTCTAGACATGTATAAAGGATATGGTAGTTTCAGAAATATGTTTGGATGTATAGGTTTTCTTTCCACTGCTTAGATGACGGGTGGCCGTCATCGATAGAAAGCTATACATCAGATCTTTTGTTTATATTGTTACTAGTTTTCTATTAGTTATTTGCCATATTATCCATTGTCAGAGTTGACACATTGCTTCCACAATTGTGTCACTTTAAAACAAAGAAATAACCCCTTGATGAAAGAATCATGTCATGTGGTCCTATGGCGCGACCTTTCCCAGTTTAGAGATGGAGAAATGTCGGGCTGTCACAGGTGGTATCAGAACCCCGACGTTAAGTCATTTGGAGACTTAACTTTGACATATATATATGGTAAAATGTCTGATAGTTGATTCGTAGGAAATTAGGATAGGTGGTCTAATTAAGTTCTTATCTTATCAAAATAGGTAGAGATTCCTCCGCGTCGTGGAAGAGGTAGGGGTAGACCACCGTTGCCCCATCGCACTGGGCTGAATACTATTTCAGTAGTCGAGTACGAGCATGACATTGCTTCGAGAAGTGGTGAGAATATACATCTGGCTGAAAGTCAAATGATGATGGAGAATGTTGCAGAGCATACTCTGCCAGAGCAAACTCCACCAGTTGTAAATACTCCACCGATGGAAAGTACTCCTGGTGTTGAACAAAATGCGGGACACAATCCGCAGTTGATGGAGACTATGGTCAACACTATGGCCATGCTTGCTGTTTGACCTCCCGAGGGTTTTACAGAATTTGTTCGACTCCGACCACCAAGTTTCTACGGTCAACATGACCCAATGGAGGCTGGGAAGTGGTTAACGGAGATTGAGAAAGTGCTGCAAAGAGTCACTTGTACCGAGGAAGAAAAAGTGAGTTGGGCGGCATACAAACTGGAGAGTGAGGCAGAGCCATGGTGGTAGTCTGTCGAAAGAACAAGGATGCTCGGGGTACCATGGACATGGGCAGAGTTTACTAAGGCATTTAATGAAAAATATTTCCCAACACCCGAGAGATATAAGCTCGAGGTACAGTTTGCAACCTTAGTACAAGGTTAGATGACGGCTAGAGAGTATGAATAAGAATTTACTCATCTTTCTCGCTTTGCACCTTTGCTTATAGCCACCGAGCTGATGAAAACCTAAAAGTTTGAGAGGGGTTTGAAACCCCTGATCAAAGAACGCATTTCGTTGTTTCAGGCAACGACTTATGCCAAAGTAATGAAATTAGCCTTGATAGCGGAAACCAATGTGGATACCATGTTCAAAAGGAGAGAAGAAAAATAGAAGGCCAGAAAAGCTCCACCACAGTCCTATAGTACTGGTCAAAATAGTAAGTGACCACGATTCCAAGGACATGCCGCATTTCAACCGTCTGCAGGAGCATATGTACGGCCTTACAGCTCACCGACATTTCCAATACCACAAAGAATTCTACGTGTTCAGAATCAATCTTTTTCACCAGCGGCCCGAAGTACATCTGGGTTTTCTCAAGCACGGTCGACAAGTTCTCGTACGGGATCTTATACGGCTTCATCAGTTGCCTCCAAAGAACTTTGTGGGAAATGTGGAAAGGCACACAAAACCGATGAGTGTCGTAAAGCTTTTGGTGCGTGTTTTCGATGTGGCAAGATGGGACATCGGATCAGAGAATGCCCAAAAATGGTCGAAATAACAACAAAGGCAGGACCAGTATTACGATCGGCACGGCTTACGGTACAATTCCGAGCTTATGCTGTTACTGTAAAAGACGCGGGAACTAGCCATGACATCATTCAAGGTATGGTTGACCATTATTCCTTACATTAAAATTTACAATTAATTATCATTTAGATAGAGAAGGTGCATATCGTAAAATATGAACACTACAAATTTCTAGATTGGCATATTATTCTTTTAATAATTGAGTAATTAAAATATAATCTTGTTAACACTAGTCTGTATGCTTTAGGTCTCTTACAATTATATCCAAAAGATGCTTATTTGTGTTATGATGCACGAGTTTTGATAGATCCCGGATCTACACACTCGTTTGTTACACCCCAATTTGCTGAAAAACTGAAGAAGTTAGGAGGTATTCCAGAACCTCTCGACTTTATTCTCGATGTTACACTTCCGATTGGACAATTTCTCACGACGGATAGAGTATACCGGTCGATCATCGTTTCGATCAAGGATTACTGGGGGTATGAAGCAGTAGCTGATTTGATCTTGTTACCGATGCAAGGATACGACGTTATCCTTGGCATGGATTGGTTGTTCACTCACCATGCGAACGTTGGCTGTCGCAAGAAGATTGTCTCTTTTCGCCCCTAAAAGAAGATATCAGTTAAATTTTATGGTGTACCATCAACTAATCTTTCGCTGATATCCGCAATTCGAGCACGGCAATTACTTGATGAAGGTGCTCAAGGGTATATTTCTTTCATACAAAGTGATGAATAGGAAGTGAAGAAAATTTCACTTTTAAATGTACCAATTGTTTGTGAATTTCCTGACGTGTTTCCTGATGAGCTGCCAGGACTACCACCTGATAGGGAAGTAGAATTCGCTATTGAATTAGCTCTGAGTACTGATCCAGTATTAAAAGCACCATATAGAATGGCACCGGTAGAGTTGAAAGAGCTTAAGGAGCAATTACAAGAGCTTCTGGATAAAGGCTTTATCAGACCAAGTGTGTCTCCGCGGGGCGCACCGGTGTTATTTGTGAAAAAGAAGGACGGTTCAATGCACCTCTGCATTGATTATCGTCAACTCAATAAACTAAAAATCAAGAATAGATATCTGCTTCCACGAATCGACGATCTCTTTGATCAGTTACAAGGAACACGGTTCTTTTCAAAAATTGACCTACGATCGGGTTATCACCAGATGACGGTGAAAGCTGAAGATATTTCGAAGACAACTTTCCGAACACGCTACGGTCACTACGAGTTTCTCGTCATGCCCTTCGGGTTGACCAACGCACCTGTTGCATTTATGGACTTGATGAATCGAGTCTTCAAACCATATCTTGATCAGTGTATTGTAGTATTCATCGACGATATACTCATTTATTCAAAGATAAAGACCGAGCATGAAGATCATCTACGTCTGGCATTACAAACATTGAGAGATTTGCAGTTGTATGCTAAATTCAAGAATGCGACTTCCGTTGAATCAAGTCGCTCGGGTCATATTATTTCAAGGTGTATTATGATAAACTCAGAAGATTGAAGTTGTGGTACAGTGGAAGTAGCCATAGACAGTAACCGAGATCCAAAGTTTTCTAGGTCTTGCAGGTTACTACCGACGTTTTGTGGAAGAATTTTCACGACTTGCTGGACCACTCACGCAGCTCACTCAAAAGAATGTTAAATTCGAGTGGACTGAGGCATGTGAACAGGGTTTCTAAGAATTAAAAAGGAGACTCACTTCCGCACCTGTTCTAGAGTTACCATCCGGTAGTGGTGGTTTCGTCGTCTTCAGCGATGCCTCATACAGTGGGTTAGGGTGTGTTTTGAATCAATGGGAACATGTAATTGCATATGGTTCCCATCAGTTGAAAGATCACAAGAAGAACTATCCCACTCATGACCTGGAATTAGCAGCGGTCATCTTTGCATTAAAAATCTGGAGACACTATCTGTACGGTGAAACCTTCGAGATTTTCACCAATCACAAGAGTCTTAAATATCTCTTCACCCAGAAAGAGTTAAATTTGAGATAGAGAAGGTAGATGGAATTCTTGAAAGACTATGAGTGTTCTATTCAGTACCATCCCGGAAAAGCCAATGTTGTAGCTGATGCGCTTAGTCGCAAATCATCCGCTCAATTATCTCATCTTGTGACACGATTACAAAGATGGAAACTACTCAATGACATTGTATCATCAAATGCCACTCTGCGAGCAACGTCAACTAGAGGTTTACTTGCTATAGTGATGATTCGAGCTCCACTTTTCAATAGGATTAAAGAGCTTCAAATGTAAGATGCAGAGCTTATTTCCGTTCGACAAGGAGTACAAAGTGGGCTACAGATAGAATTCTCAATAAAGGACGATGGGTCCTTATTATTTCGAGGGCGAGTATGCGTACCTGATGATCATGCCTTACATTAAGAAATTCTCGAACAAGCTCACAAGTCAGCATATGTTATTCATCCTGGTAGCACTAAGATGTACCAGGATCTAAAGAAAACGTTCTAGTGGAACGGATTAAAACGCGATGTAGCAGAATATGTTGCAAAGTGTTTGACCTGTCAACAAGTAAAGGTCGAGCACAAACACCCTGCCGGTCTGTTACAACCATTGCCTATTCCAGAGTGGAAATAGGAAAATATTTCCATGGATTTCATTCTCGATTTGCCCCGTACTCAGAAGGGTTACAATGCAATTTGGGTGATTGTCGACCGTCTCACCAAATCGGCGCATTTCTTACCCTATAGTACGCGATATACAACATCAAAATTAGTTGAAATATATCTGAGGGAGATTGTACGATTACATGGAATATCTGTAAGCATTGTGTCAGATCGCGATCCTTTATATACTTCCCGATTTTGGCAGAGCTTCCAAGAAGGTATGGGTTCCCAGTTAGACTTCAGCACTGCATTTCATCCTTAGACCGACGAGCAGACAGAGAGGGTAAATCAAGTGATTAAATATATGTTAAGGGCCTGTATGCTAGATTTTCAAGGATCATGAGATCAACACTTACCCCTGATCGAATTCGCATACAATAATAGCTTCCAGTCAAGCATCGGTATGGCACCATTCGAGACATTGTATGGACGCCGATGTAAATCTCCGATTAACTGGGAAGAAGCTGGAGAATGTTTGATTTTAGGCCCTGACCTGATAGAAAGCACCAATGCAATTCACGTTATTCGGGAACAATTGAAGAGTGCCCAAAGCCGATTGAAGAGTGCCCAAAGCCGACAGAAGAGTTACGCTGATCTTAAAAGAACGAGTGTTGATTTTCAGGTAATACCTTACACTGATAAGTCTTTTACAAATTGACTAAAATTATATTATCAGTCTAATTGAATGGTATACAGATTGGTGAACAAGTCTTTATCAAAATCTCTCCGACAAAAGGCGTGATGCGGTTTGGGAAACGAGGCAAGTTGAGTCCTCGTTATGTTGGACCATTCCCCATATTAGGCAGAGTAGGAGAATTAGCGTATCAACTCGCGTTACCTCCGCACCTAGCAGGCATTCATGACGTATTTCACGTATCGATGCTGAGAAAGTACGTTAGTGATCCGAAGCATGTGTTGGATTATCAACCGTTGGATATCCAGGACGACCGAAGAACCAAGCTAGATTCTGGACCGCAGAGATCAAATTTTGAGAATAAAACGAATTCCACTTGTTTTGATCCAATGGAAGAATCATGGGTGGCATGAGGCTACCTGGGAGCGCGAAGCTGATATTCGTGCTCAATACCCTCTATTATTTACATAAGGTATGTACTTAAAGTACACTTAAAATGTAATTACAAATGGTCACATGAATATTTCTAAGAAATAAATTGCTGCACTTATAAATTTATTTTACTATGCACCCTGCACCTGTACACAAGAAATCACATCCAATGTAAGATATTAATTAAGTTTTATGAACCTTGAACCTTGAAAATAGCATTATTTTATTTTAACACTACAATTATTTTATAAAAGTAAATTGTTGAGATTGTAAAAAAAGAAAAAAATTTAGAAAATAAATATGGTGAATAAATAAACTGTCAAATATGTTAATAAGTGACACCTAAGTATAGACACATCCCAGCATACCGCCACATGTCCCATTTGATTAATATAAGGCAATCTATGGGCCGACATGATATTTTTCACGAAATGTACGGCGAGATGGATCAAATTTTCATCAAAAGAAAATTATTTAACATAGCAATATACATCAAAAAAGTCAACAAACATTTTTCTACAAACCTAATATTTGTTAAGAACACCCAGGTACCAAAAGATTTTTCACCAAAATTAAGGGGCCTCGAAATCCGGGCCAATCAAACCTGGACCTCCTTGCCGCGGCAAGGAATAGTGCTGGTCGCGGCAAGCCTTTATAGTTGCGCGGAAACCTTGTGGGGATTTTGTGGGTCCGAAACCCATTTTCAGGTAGTTTTCTGTTAATGCTGCTGAGTGGGTTTTTGTTCTTCAACCTTCCAAGCTCTTGTACCTGCATGCACTCCTCCAGATCCAGCTAAACTCAGTTACATGCCACTGATTTTCTCTTGGCAACCCTCCATTTCCTGCTATTCCACTAATTTCAGCAGATTTTGGTGTCTTGTGAGGTAAAAAAACCAGAACTCTAGCTCCAATTTTTCTTATCTTTTCCATTATCAAGATGCCTCCTAGAAAGACTGGAGTCTCTAAACCCCCTAAGGCTTCAGCTCAAGCAAAGGGCAAGGGCCCTGCTCCTTCCCATGAACCAATTGATCCACCCGTTGAGCACGAACAGCCCGTACCATGGTGGGCTGCGAAGGCTATGGAACCCGAGTGGATCATCGATGATCGACTCCTAACCCCAAACGATCAGATCGCGTGGTCTATCAGATATATGGAGTAGGCACAACTAGGCGCCTTATATCAGCCATTCCATACCCAATTTTATCCCCGTTTGATCCGATTATTTTATCAAAACTTAATATTATCCCCAACAGTTGGTCAACTGGAGACCGAAATTGATAATAGGAGATTTTATTTCAATCTACAACACATAGCCCAAGCTATGGATTGTAGTCCCAATTTTGATGTAAGTCTAGGACTGTAAATGCTAAGACAGAGGGATGTAAAGTTTCATCACATCACCACTAAGATGACAGATGGGCAGACTTCTTCCGCCCAAGGCCTGGCAGTCCGTCATAGCCAGCTACCACAGCAAATGTGGTTTTTAAATTGTGTATTTTACAATTTATATCCCATACAGTATGAGCGAGAGCGCCGAGATGCTCTCTTACAACCTCTCTTTACTGTTCATGAAAATCGATGGATAAATGCCCCAAGGGTAGTATGGGAAGGCATTAAATATGCCAACCTCCATTTACAAAGTAATGTCTCAAATCCCATGCCATCCTGCCCCTATCCTCGTTTAATTTCTCGAATGTTAGAAGGACACTCAGATAGTGACAATCTAGTTCCATACCAGGTCATAGTGGGTGAAGAGGTCCGCACTGATAATATGCGAGTCTTTAGCCCCGCTATTTGGCGGAATGTGTTTCAGCGATTATCCCAAGCGGTGCGCAACCACACAGCCCGTAAAATTCGTCATCCTCCACCATCTACACAAGCACCACCTTCAGCTCCAACTCAAGAGATTCCTATTCCAACTCCTACCCATCCTCAAGCGCCAACTGAATTGATTCCCTCGACACAAGGGACATATACAAATGCTGATCAGGTTCAACTCATGCGTGAAAACCATGAGCAAACCCTTATGCAATTCGATAATTTATATCGAAACCATTATATGCTCCATCAGCGGATTGATTACATGGAAGAAGCAACAAACATAATGATGGAGCATACATTCCCAACCACTGCAACCCCTTACATTGGGCAGGCGTGCAACTACGTCTCCCAATACACTCGCAATGCAGCGTTACTGGTCCCAGAGTTCCAGCAAGATTTTCAACAACAAGAAGCTGGTCCTTCCTCTACTGGCCAACAACAACCAAGTCTCCAGCCTGGTAAATTATAACCTCACAAGCTCGTAGTCTATATATTATATTTTAATTTTGTATTACCTTGAGTTTATCTCTAACAAGATCGCTTATTTATGACAAATTGAATATTAGATATCTCATGTCAATGATTGATGAGTAATGAGTGTGATTGTTACTGATATTGTAGTTCTATTTGGTTTATATTAATTTTAAGTGCGATTCTATCGGTTTCGTTTAAAGTTTGTTTTGATTATTGAGGTGCAACTGTATACTTTTCTTATTATTATGTGCCAAATATGGTAAGGACTAAGCCCTTGATTGTTAACTATTGAGGTATGACCTACTGCCCATCATAGTCTCGATTTATTTTCGAGGATGAAAATTCCTTAAATAGGGGAGAATGTAACGATCCCCAGATTTGGCAGTGTATTGATGAGAGTCCGGTCAGGTCATGTGTAAGTTTCCACCACGACACCCTAAGGACCTCACTAAGTTAGCCTTTAAATCTGTGCAAAATGTGAGGCCTTAGAATTTGACTCCAAGCTAGACACCGGTGTATTAAAAGTAAATAAATAACCACACAATATCATCTGAAAAGATATCTTTAAGCTAAACCAAGTTTGTCTATAATCCAACATTTAGCTTTCCAAACAAATCATGTGTCTTTAAACTAAATTAATTAGCTTATATCTAAATGTGGCTATATGGGCCTTGCATGAGAAACAAAACCCAGCTAACATATACACTGAATCACTCTATATGCCATACATCCTATCCCAGCCTTAACTATCGTTAATAAGGTACACTCAACCACTATGCACTGGCTTTACACAAAGTGTTAGCCTTACAAGCATAAAAACCCTATTTTCTTTTATTTTATAGTTCTTCTTGTTTTGTTTTTTTTGCAATACACTACATATGTAGTGTTGGTTTACATAGGATTGTAACTTAATATAGCTGATAAGCTGCTAGCAAAATAACTTCACTACATGACTCAAATGAGTCATCCTCCATCTCCATGCACGCAAGGTGCATCTCATATGTTATAAAGAGTAAGTTAGCTTCTTGGTTCTATTCTTGCTCTATTCTTCGTAGCCAATGATACCGAAATCGAGAAGCTATCTCAGTCATAAATAGTAGAGCTACACTGCTTTAAAACCTTGTACATTCCTTTAGAACCTTAGAACTGAACCAACGATACAATCAACCGATGATACGATCACATTAATTCGGTTCTCCAATATCAAGTGCGGTGCGCTACGTTGGCATCGTTAGCAGTTCATCCGTGAATCGATAAAAAGGTAAACACAAAGCACCTTCCTTGATTAAAATTATCATTTAGAGGATCCGAGTTATTGCTCCATGGTATAGATTCTATCATCAACAACATGAAATAGATCCTGCCGAAACAATTAACAATGGGTGTACTCGGGATTTTCTCTGCAGACTTGATAAACTAATAAATATATATATAACTCTATATGGCTGCCAATTCGAGAATAACCTCATGATATCTATAGATATAGATATATATATATATATATATATACAGAGATTATAAACAGAGAACAAAGCAAAGCTACAAAGACACCAAAGCCAGAGAAGCCAATTTGAACCACAGCAACACACTCTGCTGAGTGGCTTGCCGCGGCAACCTCATAGGGTTGCCGCGGCAAGGTGCTTGCCGCAACAAGCCTTGAAGCTTGCCGCGGCAACCTCTATCAAATAAAGTTTTGGGCTGTGTTTTTTTGTGCATTCCAGACCTTGGATCCATGAAGGGTTTAAGGGATTACATCTTTGGATTTTAGGCACTCAGTGAGCCATCTATGGACTACTAGATTCTAAGATAAATCAATTTTATTTTATCCTAGATTGGTGCCACATGGTGCACTTAGACAATTTTGAAGAAATAAGACTGCATGATGTTCTCGGATGCCTGAACGTACATCAACGACAATACCCGTGAGACTCTACACACAGGTAGGGAATGTACTCTGTTAACAAATCTTGAGATTTTTATTCTCCTTTAGAGTGAAATCTATGGTGCTAAAATAAATGAAGTTATAATTATTATCAGATGACATGATAATGAGCATGCTAGCTGTAATGTATCAATATATAAGTTTTAAATTCAATTGAATTACAGTGAGGTAAAGTAATTATTAGTGTTGTGGATAATGCACTCATATGAACTGTATAGTTGTTTTATGAACATGTGAAACCATAGCAGTTTTGTTGAACTACAGCATATCAGTTTATTGCTCTAGACAGTCATATGAGTGGTGTATGATATATCTCTATTATGTTCAAGTTTGATACATGTTCCATATCAGTTGATTTCATCAACAATACCATGCATTGTCATGTCAAGTCCGCTCTGCTATCTTATCTTTGATGTCCTGTACAATTTAATTTAATTTCTTGGTACAAGTGATCCCGCTAACTCGGGAGCTTGAGTTTCTTGGTACAAGTGATCCCGCTAACTCGGGAGCTTGAATTTTTTGTACAAGTGATCCCGCTAACTCGGGAGCTTGAATTTTTTGTACATGTGATCCCGCTAACTCGGGAGCTTGAGTTATCCTGGTCCAAGTGATCCCGCTAACTCGGGAGCTTGACAAGTGATCCCGCTAACTCGGGAGCTTGACCTTGTTGTTTCCCTATTTTCTCCTGCATGTATATCTGGTTTCAGTTGGATTTCTCATACATGTTGCATCATGCATATATTCAGTACATTAGCATAAAATAATAGTCATATTCTTTATTTCAGTTATGCTTCTAAATGAGAATTGATAAACTATCAATGTATGTTAACAATGTAATATTCTTACTGAGCTTTGATGATAGCTCATTCCACGACTTAAATGTCTTAGCTGCAGAGCCTGATCCGGAGCACGCTGCAGATCCTACGTACGTGCTCGACGAGGAAGAGGGAGAAGACGACAATGAGGACGAGAAAGACTATTTTGCGGAAGAGTTCTTCCTAAAATAGGTTTGTAGCTTGAGAATGCGAGAAAAAGGGTAGAGAGAGGAAGGAGAGAGATAAATTCTGGACATGTATAAAGGATATGGTAGTTCCAGATATATGTTTGGATGTATAGGTTTTCTTTCCACTGTTTAGATGACGGGTGGCCGTCATCGGTGGAAAGCTATACATCAGATCTTTTATTTATATTGTTGCTAGTTTTCTATTAGTTATTTGTCATATTATCCATTGTTAGAGTTGACACATTGCTTCCGCAATTGCGTCACTTTAAAATAAAGAAATAATCCCTTGATGAAAGGATCATATCAGGTGATCTGATGGCGCGACCTTTCCCAGTTTAGAGACAGAGAAATGTTGGGCTGTCACAAGAAGGGAAGAAGAGGGAGTGAAAGGAGTATAAATTAACAGATAAGGGATATGGAAAATAAGGATACGACTGAGAAGAAATAAAAGAAGAAATACAAGAAAAGAGTAAGAAATCGTAATTATGATTCTAAGAAAAGATAAGAGAAGCAAAGAGCTTCGAAAGCTGAAAATCAAAAGGATAGCTGAAGAAAATAATCAAAAGAAGAACTGGGATTTACAAAAATGAAAAAATGGGAAGAAGTTATTCAACTTTTGGGATACTTGTTGAAGTAGAAAAGAAAAGAAGAGAAGATAGAGAAGGAAGAACTAAATTCTCATAAATCTTTGAATCCTATCTACCTTTCTTTGAAACCTCTTAACACAAAGCCCCATTACAAGTCGAAGGAAAGACCTTTTTTATTTATGATTTACAAAAGCATGAGTCTAGTAGAGATATATGCAATAGATACTATGAATGAACGAAAAATTATATGAATAGAATTGATTATCCATGAGATTTATCTCGTCAGTTGACTTGATTATTTTTATGTATCTTATTAAGTTTTAACCTATTACAAGTGCACAATGGAAATCATAGGACTAGCAAAGGATCGTTCCCACAGAGATCGATTTTAATTATATTAATTCAATTTTTATGAAAACTTATACTTATCTTTTAAGATCCTAAACTACTGGAGAAATATAAATAAGGAATTTGTTATTAAACTAAGTTGCAGAAAAATAAATCCTAATCTTCTAACTCTATATTATGATTGCCAATCACAATCTTTTGCTATCAGATATTTATGAAAATAAACAGTTCCATTACACTATATATCAAGTTTCCTAGCATTGGTCGTCAATCAATACTAAAATCCTATCAATACAGATTTAATCTAATCAACAACTTTCTAAAATCTGAGCGTCAATCAAACCTTAGAAAACTGAAGAAGGAAAAGAAAAAACCGTTACACTAATCTACAAATTCTAATCTGAGTCGTCAATTTACATCAAAACTTGGAGATATATACAAAGCAGTAAATATCTAAACTAGTAAGCAAAGTAAATATATCCTTCACCCCTCAGCCGCAGTCATCAATTGCTTTTGAGAAACTATAGATATCTACACTAATCTTCAGCACTGAATAGCAGTCGTCAATTGCTCTTGAGAAGCCTCTGATATCTAAACTACAAAGTAATAAAATCTACTCTAATGATCGAAAAAAAACTCAACCTCAGTCGTCAATTGATGCTGAGAATTTCTTCTATCCTTATTCCTATACCAAGCCCTCTTATTTATAGATCATAAGGGGTCGGTTTACAAAGATCTAATTCTATCAAAAGAAATTACTAAAAATAAAAGATTCCTAATATAACTCTAATTCCTAATTTTATCTTTCCTTGCTTTCAGCGGTTTATGTGCTTCTGGATTGTTCTCTCTTTTTCAGCCATAGAGTCCTTCAGTATCAATCTTCATCAATCTTCTCAGATCCGCGATTCACCAGACTTCTAATTCGAGAGTTCTTCTAATGGCGGTAGTAATCTTTACTCACATGATCAGCAACAGCAGCAGTAATAGGAAGACTTCATAATTGTAATCATAGATAACGATTATCTCTTTTCTTCTCTTCTTTGGAAAATCATTGTTCACAATTTTCTGTTTCTTGTAGTGGACAATTCTTTAGATTACAATTCTTTGCCTTTCTTTTATACTTTCTTTGGAGAATCCTAAATTGCAATTTTCTATAGCTCTTCATTAGTAATGCTCATTCGTCTGTAAAATCGTAAATCATGATTTCTCATTCTGTAGTAGGCAGCGAATTGGTCTTTACGCTTAATCGTCTTTTTACTATTTTTTGAGTTCCTTTTGACAAATATTAGCACTATGGCTCTCTTTTACTGATTATCTTTAATATCTTTACATCATCAATTTGTTAGTAGCAAACTAAGTCCTAGCATCACTAAGTTAAGGGTGATAAATTAGTAATTTATGTAATTGATCACACCCCCAAACTTACGTTTTGCTAGTCCCTTGCAAACAAGGAAAAATATACTATCCTAAAGAATTTTAAATGTCACTTTCGTAGGGAACACGATTGCATTTAGCATATGTAACAAGCCTTTAAACCCCTAGGTAATCCCTAGTGGAGGAGTTGTAGTCTCCTTAAGGTGTTCAGTGAAGTTACCTACAAACTTCAAATATTTTTGGATTTTTAAAAATATTTTTCAGAAATAAAATCTATACTACTAATTCTATATTGAATTAAATTAACTAAATGTTAAATTGGTCAATACATATTTCATTACGATTTTCTAAAATTACTAATCCTTTATTCTTATTTTTCATCATAATAGTTATCTTTGGTTAGAGTTCCAACAATTTCAATTCATAAGCACAGAGTGTATATGTATTAGTGAACATTTTATTCTTCATAAATTTTTTTAAACTGCAGATTTAGAAATTATTTTCATTCAGAAACTCACTATTTACATACTCTCACAAAGAATATTGAAACTTTGGGTTTTCTCAGTATACTTTTCAGAAGAATGCAGTCAAAGATAATTGCAAAAATAAATCTCATAGAAAAGATAATCTTATTCTATTCTTATAATTCCCTATGTAATCTATAGTATCTATTATCCATAACTCCACTAGGCTTATGCTTTTGCAAATCGTAAATCAAAGAGGTCTTTTCTTCAGCTTGTAATGGGGTTTTGAGTTTCAGAAGGTATCAAAGAAAGATAGAACAAGATTCAAAGATTTATGAGAATTTAGCTCTTCTTTTTCTTTACTTCTTCTATTGTTCTATTTCGGTAAGTATCTATTATTGGATAACTTCTTATTTCTTTCTTTTCTTTTTCTACATACATCCCAGTTCTTCAGCTATAAAATCGTCTTTTATGACTTTTCTTTTTTTCACAGCTTTTTGTTAAATCGTAATCTTTTCTTACGATTTTACTCTCCTTTCCCATATCTTTTCTTTCTTTTGTTTCTTTTTGTCCTTCTCTCTAACATTCCATCTCTGTTTTATTCTTACTCCTTTCACTCCCTCTTCTTCCCTTCTTTACGTTCTAAACTCTCAGAAATTGTAAGGGTTAAAGGTAGAAAGCTTTGGGTAGTACATGGGGTTAGGAGTTTATCAAATTTTTGGGTACAAAGAAATTCACTTTAGGCTTCTAATATGGGTTCAAAGGATAAAATTTTCTCGGATTTTAACTTTTTGGCTTTGCTTTTTATAAAAGATGACTTTTAATCATCTTTACGGTTTACTAGCATAGATGCCTTATTGCTTTGATATTTCTCATAGATTGTGGCAGCCCGAATTTCGGCACCCAAAAACCCGCGTCGTCAATGGGCTGGCGCTAAGGCCGAATCCCGAACGTAGTACGTAGCGTAACATTCACACAACGGAAACCAAGCAGAACCATAACTAACTAACTAGCATAACAAATAAGTAAAAGATGCATTGCCAACCAACAAAAGCTCAAAATGACGGTTTTAATTCCATATGAACACCTATGGAAAAAGAACCGACAAGAACCACCGGTAAGGATCATTCCTTACCGAAACATGGTTCACCCAAAAAGAATTACCATCCTTATCCAAAATAAATACTCTTTTACATCAAGATAACCCAAAACAATCTTTCTCAACCTGGGACCTACCCTACCTAGGTCTCACACAAAGAAAACAATCTTCAAAGTGAATCTCATCTAAATCCTCTCTAGGAGAATAGTCCGGATCTTCCTTCTCTGGAATCTCCGCTTCCTCGTCCTTGCCTGAACCTGTGACATTAGTCGAGGAATGAGCTTCATCCAAGCTTAGTAGGGAAAAACTCATAGCATGCTTATTATAAACATCAAACATATATCTTATGGCATCATGGAAATATAGTTGATCAATACTTATGCACAGTTATGATTGTTATGGCGTAAAACACATATTCAAAGCTAGTTGGGAATCCATAAGATGCTCACATTTCTATTCCGACATAAGAAAGAAAACTTAAAAGTTCTTCACTTAAAGTATTGAATGAGGAACTATAGCCTCAAGCCCCCGATGGAATACCCACCATTGTCACTCACATGAGTAATTTTGCACATATATCCAAGCTCTCATAGAGTTGGACACTTGGCTGAATATAATTACCGTTACACGGTAGGAGTCACAAAGCACACATAGCACAAGAGTGTACGGATTGGTTGCCGTACCGGTTACGGATATCCTGCCGTGTCAGTCACGGTTATACCGCCGCATCGGTCGGGTATTCACATAAAACCTCAAATCAAAAGTGCATACATATAGCTTATCGCCGTGTAAAGTGATAACTATAGTTTAGATCAAAGGTCGGAATGAAGTGTGAAAGTCACACACACACATACATTGGGTTTAATCTCGAAAGATTCGACAATTCTTACACAATTCGAAAACGAACGGATACGCATGCCTTTTCAAATTTGGTTTTGTAAGCAGAATTCATATGGCTGAGTCAAAGAAAACATCATACATAACATACATGTTAATGTGGTAAATACACATGTTATGAAGTTTTCCCTACCTCACAATCTCAGCCCGTACGCGCTCAATCTGCCGCTTGGGTTTGGTCCTCTTCACACAATACCAGTTCACCTAGACATATCCATTTTCATGGTTCACATATTAGAATGATGCTAAACACACTTCAAATGATTCCCTCAAAGTCTCAAAGTCAAAACTCAACAAAATCCCGAATCTGGGAATTTTGATAGATCGAATCCCTATTTCGATCGATCGAAACCCTGTTTCGATCGATCGAGCTTAATTTCGATCGGTCAAGCTCTTACAGAGGTAAAAAAACAAATATAGTTCGATCGAACGAATCCCAATTCGGTCGATCGAAAACTTCTAATTCGATCGATCGAAGAATTCGATCGGTCGAATTTCCCAGAAGTAAAACAACAATTACACAGTTCGATCGAACAAATTTTGATTCAATCGATCAAAATTCTAATTTCGATCGATCGAATATTTTTCGATCGATCGAGTCCATACAAAAGGCTTTTCAACATTCCTATTTGTATACATTTCGATCAGTCGAGTGTGAGATTCGATCGATCGAAAACATTTCGTTCAATCGAATTTAACTTCGATCGAACGAATTCCCTTATACTTCGAATTTCTCACTTTTAGGTTCATTTCGATCGATTGAACTCAATTTCGATCGGTCGAAATAAACAAATTTCGCCCGTTCAAGGGTTTCCCCTTCGTTCTCATCTCTTCTTCAAATCAAACCAGATTCTTACGTGTTCTTGATCTTAATTTATATAAAAACGGTTTCCAATACAATTTCGAGATTTAGACCAACTTTTTATACCTCGGTTTCCTCTGAATCTCTAATCCTTG
This sequence comes from Chloranthus sessilifolius, assembly GCA_021018995.1. NCBI lineage: Eukaryota > Viridiplantae > Streptophyta > Magnoliopsida > Chloranthales > Chloranthaceae > Chloranthus > Chloranthus sessilifolius. The sequence continues at coordinate 18,522,770 of CM037595.1, read as the reverse complement.
TTTCCAATTCGGACTTGAGTTCACCAAACGCAGCGAGGTTTGTTCTTAGCTCTAAACCCTCAACAACGAGCTTCAAGAATGGATCAAACTCACATCCACAAGCAATCAATGCCCTAATCGCCCCTTCTCTTCTCTTAACTTCCTATGATCAGCAACAACTAGGGTATTGAATGCATGTAATTCCTTTTATAACCTAGGCTTAGGCGTAAAATAGTTGCACTAACGTTGGGTGTACGAGAGTTCACTAACCCACAAACTAACCTACAGATACGAAATCCGTTCCGTCGGATTTGATTTATAGATATTACATCGTCCATCGGTACAATCCTCGACGTGCGGACCGTCGGGCACACGTATCGAGGCAGTAGTTCTAGGTTTAAAATTTTTGGGACGTTACATAGATAGTTCTAGACAAAAAATCAGTTTATTATATTCATAGAATAATTTGATTCTAAAATTCAGTAATATGAGATTTCATAAGTATAGAAGTTCAAAGAAATTTTAATGGAATAAAAGCAGTCTCTCTCTAAATAAAAGAGGTAATATGGTTCAAAATCTCACTGGTTTATAAGTTTGAAACTACAGTCTAAATTTTTGCAGTTTAGATCAATTTATTATTTCAAACATTCGTTCTAATACAGTGTTCTATGAGCTAAACATGAATCATAACTGTTCAATTCTAATTGTCAAACTTCTACTATAATGAATCATAAGTTTTCAGGATTTGTAAAAATTTTCTATCATAACTCCTATGTATTGAGCAATTTTGAAAAATAAAATTTCAGAACTAAACTACTACGATACTATAGACTACTATTATACATAGTAATTGGTGTATCCCATCAATCTTAAATCGGATATTTTCCTCATTGGCACAAAAAAATATAGGGGACACAAAAGTTATATTATAGAATTATTGATAACTGAGTATTTATCGGAAATAATCTGTTATCAAATTAAAAAATTCATCTCCCAAACTGAAGAGAAAATAACCAGCGGCTTATTCACGGGGTATCAATAATGATGAGTACTGAAAAATGAGGATATTTCACCCCTAAATACCTATATTTAGCTGTCCGATGAAGGCTATCTGATAAGATTGATTAGATTTGAAGTGTTTCAGGTAAATACAAGCCAAGTATAGAAAACAGTACAAGAATTCTGAATATAATGCCAAAACACTGCAACTTCGGGTAATCAAGAACTTGGTGCGACTTGCGGCTAAATTTGGACCTTCAAGACGGCCTAATTATAAAATTGTCAAAACATGAAAGTTGTAGATCTTTGCGTCCGCTTTCCAACGGCGCAAGAATCGTCTCAATCCGAGTTCGGGATAGAAAGTTATAGCCAAAATACCGAAGCAGTGTCTGAACCACAAGAAAGTGCTGAATTTCACGGATTTCTGGGGTCGATGCATCGACCCTACAGGTCGATTAATCGAGCCAGAGTTTCAGTCTGACACGAATCTGACACTGGAAATGTGATTTTTTGGATCTCTTGTCGGCTCGATGCATCGACAGCTATGGGTCGATTAATCGATCCTAAAAAGTCGGTTTAGGATACCTTTGCGCGACGGGTTCTATTTAAAGACTCAAACACTTCGGGAAAAAGGGGATTATGATTAGAGATCTTTTTCAGCATTAGAATTACGTAGGAATTAAATTTAGGAGAGAGTTTTAGTTTTTAGTGTTCTTAGTTTTTAGCCATTATTTTTCATAGAAATAGAGAAGTTTTATTATTCTTTTTGAGAGCTTTGTTCTTTAATTTTTCAAGTACTCATTCCTAAATTTTATTCAAAGTTTATTCCTGCATTAATTTTCTGAAGATCATACGTGTGGATCAACGTAATTTATTTTGAAGTTTGAGGTAATTTTAATTAATGTTATTTTCCCGTCTTTATTTATTTATGTCAATTCCTTACAATATGTGTGGCTAAATTTATAGGGATGAGGATCTAATGATTCCCATCCGAGGGATGTACTTTTAATAATATAAAATTAGGGATTAAAATATGAGATTTTTAATTTATGGTGGCTGTGCTATCATGAATGGATGAAATCCCCGCCACTATCCGGGATCGCGTGTGCCGAGTCATGCTCGGGATCTCAAATCTGTGACGGTAATTTTACCCTATCATTGTTATGGTCTTTGTGTTTTCGTTGTGTGGATTTAATTATGATTATGTTCTGGGATCGAGTGTGCCGAGCCATGCCCTGGATCTTGGTTCTGTAATGGTAATTTTATCTTAAATATCCCTAATCAATAAAGGAGCCATGCCCTTGATTTCAGATTTGTAAGTGGTATTCTTGTTGGAATTTTCACCCACTTTGGGGATGGTTTTTATTTGAACCTGAGATCATGTGTGTCTAGCCGTACCCTTGATCCCAGATCTAGATATATGAAAATCATCTAAGTCCTGATTGCAGGGATGCAACGTGGAACCTATTAGGGTGTTGACCATTAATCTTCCATAAAAGATGTTTGTTACCAATGAAATATCTCATAAGTTAATCCTTAGATTTATATTATAGGAAGAACGGACCAAAGATGGGAGGATTTAGTATCTTCATCTTTATCATCATCATCTTCACTTTTATTTGCGAATTATCAATTGAATTTTATTTTGTAGTCATTAATTATCATCAACCGCTTAAATCATAAAATTAGTAGAATACTGTTAGATCTTAATAGATTTTTAGAATTACTTGTCTCTTTTAGGTATTTCAACATTAATCCTCGTGGGAACGATCTCGTACTCCGCACCCATTATATACAAACCGATTCGTGCACTTGCGAGTAAAACATTACATTAAAATATCACATCAAATAACAAAAATGTTAGTATTGTTAGTAAAAAAATGCAAGTTAGTAAAAAGAGTATAAACCTAGGAAAAATCTAGATACACACTAAGTTAGACTTGACACTGGCAGCAATGCCCGAAAAGAAATCTTTGAGAAAGATCGGTCATCAGCTTCTAACCACCTTCAATCAGAGTCTCTCTCATTCCTTCCTACCAAAGGAGTATCCACTCCTTGGCAGGGCCACTCTCCCAAGAGGTGCAGAACACTTCTTTGTGCCCTTCTTTATCTTGCATCCCCAAAAAGGAGCACCTCGTATTCCTTCCCTGATTCATCAACTCCACCCTCAATGTAGTTGATCAAAGAAATTGAGGAGAAGGAAGACGACAGAGCTTCATCCCCCCTACAAGGGGAAAGGGTTACCTCACATTCCTTCTGCTGAAGAGAATGCAATCCCACCGTGGAGGTCCTTTGAAGAGTGGGAAGTGAACACATCTCCAGATCACATCGTCAGATCACCCATCAGCCTATACTGCTCCCTTGCGAAGATTTTATGAAGAGAATGTAACACGGACACGGGAGAAGATGAGCAATGGAGAATGGTGACGAGGAGATCAAGGATGGGATGGGAAATGACACTAGAAATTATAACCCATCCTTATTGTATAGGAACGCGCATTCGGGGTGGTGATGGTGTAAAGGTTAGGAAGTGGAGGAAGATGTGTTCCTGGTATATGGCTTCGGATTTGGGTTAGGTTTAGGGTAAAGGATAGTCTCAATGGACGACTCAGCATCTCGAGTAGATCGCTGGCGTTTCAAGTCTTCTACTTTCTTTTCTACAGCCTGGAGCTCAGCTCTATGTATTTCAAGAATTTAATCAAGTTTCTTGCTGAAATTGCTCGGGTTACACTCTTTCGTCATGGGGGTGTAGGGTTAAGGACGGAGGAAGAAGAAAGGTTATGAATTGGTTTTAGTCTATGGATGGGTGTGGATTTATAAGGAAGAGGCTCGGCTTTGAACCGTCACTTCGGCTTAAATGTCGAGGTGTAGGTTTCTAGGCTAGGGTAGTTGGAAAGTGGTGAAATTGAATGCATTGCTTGTCTGTTTCCTCTACATATTTAAATGGGTTCTACTTCCAATGTAACCGATGAGATCGATTACTGGAATCGACTATTCCCTAGAATTGTCTTTTGCAATTCTTCAGAGCAACAGAGACTCTATGACGCTTCAATTCGTACTCATTACAATTTGACTCTATGTATCACCCAAGATCGTAAATCCATACGCTTTACATGATTGTGACCTAAAAGAGGCTTTTACGATTGATTTTACATACCGTAGATCGTAGAATACTCTTTTTCTAATATTATATATATATATATATATATATATATATATATATATATATATATATTACAAGCGATTGCTACGGGTGAGTCGGTAGCTCGATAGGTTCCAGAGGGAATTTCAATTACGATCAAGGGGATTTAATGTGCCTCCCATAAACATATGCCCTCCAGAGTTGCCAAATGGCCATGAGGAAAAAGAGTTACTCCCTTTCGTGTTAACCCAATCGGTTAGGCGCTCAACTTGAACTTCTAATTGTGCAATGAATTCCAGGAGATTTTAGAGTAATTGCGTTTGGATATTGCCATGTTACAGCCAGCTTTCGGCTAATTACAACAGGGCTTCCTCAATGTCATTGTGGTCTTGGGTCTCTGTGGGGTAAAAAGTAGCAATAGGACACTGTGGAGCTGTTTGAGTTGGGCTATGGTTAGGACCACAAGCTTCACCTTGTTGAGATGTTGGGTACGATTTTTTATCCACCAGAAATTGAGCTTTTGTCTTCCAAAACCTTAGTCTTGGAAAGTATTTCATCATCGACTTTAATTTATAAAATCTTCCTTGCTTAGGAAGCGTACTTATCAAAATCTCCGAGTCAATCTCACCCAGTGCATGGTGTTGCACCGATTCTCTGCCAAGGGTCTCAAAGAGTTCCCAAGCTTCCTCTGCTATTAAATTATGAAACATACCACTACAAGCAACATCAACCATATGTCGGGTTGCATCTCCAAGGCCTTCATGGAAAGTGAGCACTATTTGCCCTCTTGTGACCCCATGGTGAGGACACCTATGCATAAGATCGTTGAGGTGATTCCAGCTCTCCCAAAGAGGTTCTTCCAGAAATTGTTGAAACGTTAAGTTCAAGTACTGAATTTGATTCGTTCTGTATGTTGGAAAGTATTCTGCAAGAAATTCTTGCTTCAATTCCTCCCAATTAGTAATTGAATTTTGGGGCAGAGAGTGCAACCACTGCTTTGCCTCGTCTCGAAGAGAGTAAGAGAATAGCCTTAAAAGGATGCATGTATCTGGCATATTCGTGATTCTAATGATATTGCATATTTCTACAATTTTATTTAGATGTAACGAGGGATCTTCCTCCATCAGCCCATGAAAGATAGGTAGTATTTGGAGTATATTGGGCGTGATTTCAAAAGTCTCATTACCGGCTATAGGGGTTGAATACATGGGGGTAGTGTAAGAGGTGTCTGTGCATAATACTCCCCCATGGTCTTAGTCATGTTCTGACTGTTGCCCGTCATAATGAATTGCTTTAATAACAGGTTAGTTTGGTTAAAACCGTTATTGAATTTATTTTTGTTTTTAATATTTTCTACTTTTTATTTTAGCAAGCAGGGAGAGAAACAAATTTGAGCTTCTAAATTTTGTGGCCGGCAAAAGTTGGAAACTTTTGGTTCACTGCTCCGAATAAACCTGCAAAAGATTCAAGAAGTGATCACAGAAAATTAAAAATATAAAGAAATATAAAAAGAGAAAGTTAAATACTTATTTTCTTGAATTAATAAACAAACGCCGATTCCCGATAACAACGCCAAAAACTTGACTTGATTATTTTTATGTATCTTATTAAGTCTTAACCTATTGCAAGTGCACAATGGAAATCATAGTACTAGCAAAGGATCATTCCCACATAGATCAGTTTTAATTATATTAATTCAATTTTTATGAAAACTTATACTTATCTTTTAAGATCCTAAACTATTGAAGAAATATGAATAAAGAATTTGTTATTAAACTAAGTTGAAAAAAAATAAATCCTAATCTTCAAACTCTAAATTATGGTCGTCAATCACAATCTTTTACTATCAGATATTTATGAAAATAAACAGTACCATTACACTATATATCAAGTTTCCTAGCATTGGTCGCCAATCAATACTAAAATCTTATCAATACAGATTTAATATAATCAACAACTTCCTAAAATCTGGGTGTCAATCAAACCTTAGAAAACTGAAGATGGAAAAGTAAAATCCGTTATACCAATCTGTAAATTCTAATCTGAGTCGTCAATTCATATCAAAACTTGGAGATGTTTACAAAGTAGTAAATAAAATAAAATAAAATCTAAACTAGAAAGCAAAGTAAATATATCCTTCACCCCTCAGCCACAATCGTCAATTGCTTCTAAGAAACTACAGATATCTACACTAACCTTCAACACCCAATAGCAATCATCAATTGCTCTTGAGAAGCCTCTGATATCTAAAATACAAAGTAATAAAATTTACTCTAATGATCGAAAGAAAACCCAACCTCAGTCGTCAATTGATGCTGAGAATTCTTCTATGCTTATTCCTATACCAAGCCCTCTTATTTATAGATCATAAGGGGTCAGTTTACAAATATCTAATTCTATCAAAAGAAACTACTAAAAATAAAATATTCCTAATATAACTCTAATTCCTAATTTTATCTTTCCTTGCTTTCAGCGGTTTATGTGCTTCTGGATTGTTCTCTCTTTTTCAATCATAGAGTCCTTCAGTATCAATCTTCATCAATCTTCTAAGATCTATGATTCACCAGACTTCTAATTCAAGAGTTCTTCTAATGGCGGTGGTAATCTTTACTCACGTGATCAGTAACAGCAGCAGTAATAGGAAGACTTCATAATCGTAATCATAGATAACGATTATCTCTTTTCTTCTCTTCTTTGGAAAATCATAGTTCACGATTTTCTATTTCTTGTAGTGAATGATTCTTTAGATTACAATTCTTTGCCTTTCTTTTATACTTTCTTTGGAGAATCGTAAATTATAATTTTCTATAGCTCTTTATTAGTAACACTAATTCATTTGTAACATTATAAATCACAATTTCTCATTCTGTAGTAGGCAGCGAATCGTTCTTTACGCTTAATCATCTTTTTACTGCCTTTTGAGTTCCTTTTGACAAATATTAACATTACGGCTCTCTTTTACTGATCATCTTGAATATTTGTACATCATCAACTTGTTAGTAGCAAACTAAGTCCTAACATCACTAAGTTAAGGGTGATAAAATGATAATTTATGTGACTAATCATCAGTCAATTGTCCTTTGAATTCATCATAAATATCATATTAAGAGAACCCAAAAATTTTGACATCTTTTTAGAGTATGCCAATTGTGAGAGTTTGAATGAAAATGTTTTCTAAATCTGTAGTTTAGAAAATTTTATGAAGAATATACTATTCACTGATACGCACACACTCTACACTTTACAGAGTTGAAATTGCTGAGTTCTGATCAAGGATAATTGTTATGATGGAGAAAGAAAAGATAAAGGATTTGTAAACTTTGAAAATTATAATAACCATATGATGATTAATTTAGCTAGTGTACAAAATTAGTGTAGATTTTTAATCTTTTATTTTGCTTTGAAAAATTGAAAAACCCAAAAATATTTTGAAGTTTATAGGTAACTTCACTGAAAACCTTCATGAGACTACAACTCCTCCACTAGGGATCAACTATTGTTGCATCTGCTAAATGTAATCGTGCTCCCTACGAAAGTCGCATTTAATTTTTAGAGTAGTATTTCTTTCCTTGTTTACTAGGGACTAGCAAAGCGTAAGTTTGGGGGTGTGATCGATCAGAGAATATACCATTTTATCACCCCTAACTTAATGCTACTAGACCCTAGTTTGCTACTAGCAAGCTAATGATGTGCAGATATTAAATAAAAATAGTAAAAGAGAACCAAAGTGTTAATCTTCATCAAAATGAACTCAAAAAGTAATAAGAAAAATGAGTGAACATAAAAGACTATTCGATGTTGCTGAAAGACAAGAAATCGTACTTTACGATTAAACAAAGCCAAAGCACTAAGAAATCGTAATTTACGATTCTTCAGAATACGTTCAAAGCAAAAGGTGACACAGAAAGAAAGAGATCGATCGTAATATAGAATCGTCTAGAGAGAAAACTATAACAGAAGAGAGAAATCGTGATTTACGATTTCACAAATAGAAGCTTCTCATTGTTGCTGATCACGTGAAGACCTACACTGCCATGCACCAAAATAGAAGAACTCTTGAATTAGAAGCTTGGCAAATCACGGATCTGAGAAGATTGATGAAGAAAGACTCCTAAAAATCTAGGTTGTTGAAATTAAGGAGAAAGTTCAGAGGTGCATCAACCACTGAAAGCAAGGAAGATAAAATTAGGAATTATAGCTATATTAGGAATCTTTTATTTTTAGCAGTTTCTTCAAAGGAATTCCCATAATCAATTGACAACTGTGGTTGGGTTTTCTTCCGATCAAAAATAGTTTAGAATAGTTTAGATATCCAAGGTTCCTCGATCACAATTGACGACCGGGATTGAGAGCTGGAAGATTAGTATAGATATCAATAGTTTCTCAGAAGCAATTGACGCATGTGGCTAAGGGGTGAAAGATATATTTTTACTTTCCTTTCTAGTTTAGATTTACTTTTATTACAACATACTGCTTTGTAAATATCTCCAAGTTTTAATTTGAATTGACGACTCAGGTTGAGATTTGCATATTAGTATAACGGTTTTACTTTTCCATCTTTAATTTTCTCGAATTTGATTGATGCTCAAGTTTTAGGAGATTGTTGATTAGATTAAATATGTGTTGAAGGATTTTAGTTTTTAATTGATGCCCAAATTCTAGACGACTGGAATACGGTGTAGCGATATTTTAATTTTGTAAATATCTGAAACTTAAAGGATTATGATTGACGACCATAGTCTGGAAAGTGGAGGATTTAGATTTATTTTCTGCAATTAGTTTAAGAAACCATTCTGTTATTCATATTTCTCAAGTAGTTTAGAACCTTAAAGATAAATATGAGTTTTCAGAAAAGCAAAATATGAAATAAATCACTTCCTCGTGGGATCCATCCTGTACTAGGATTATAATTTTTATTGTGCACTTGCAATAGGTTAAGGCTTAATTAGAACAACATAAAGAGCCTATCATGGACTTGGATCGAGTGTTAACATATATGTGGAGTGCGGTGGCGCTAGCCCACCTTTACGAGCAGTTGTTTCGTCGAGCGAGGGGAGTCGCGACCATCTGCGGTTTTATTCCCTTTCTACAGGTGAGGTTTCAATTTTCTTTTATAAGTCCTTGATATTCGACGTCCTTCTTTTTAGGGGTTTTACTAATGCCATTTTGTGTGGTTTCATACAGTTCTGGACGTACGACCATTTCCTATTCCTTCACCCCAGGGTCCCTCCAGGGACGACACCCACATTCCCGCGTATGTATTTGTGGCGGACGTTGATGGGAGCCCACCGAAGGACTACGGCTCTCCAGACCGTGAGGTGGTTGTTTGAGGATATGCACCTCGGTCAGGTGTGTGTGCACCTTATTTTTGGTTAGTGTTGTAGTTTTGGATCTAACTGTCACTTTCATCTTGTTTGTTTCAAGGTTATAGGTTATTTGGAGACCCTATGAGGATGGGGAGGGTGCTGATCAGGCTTTTATATAGTCCAGTCGGCCCCTTTTCAAGCGGGAGATGCGGGTCCCCTGCTTTGAGATGGTGGAGCAGATTCACCTCTCTCGAGTGGCTCGACAGTTGAGACTCCTCCAAGGAGTCCCTCCAGAGCTTCATCCGCGGGGTGTTGAAGAAAAAAACCAGTCCTCCTGGCTACTTCTTTGAGAAGAAGATGCCAAATCAGTATTTAGATTTTAGATCTGGGGGAACTGAGGTTATTGGAGCTCGGGATGAGGCATATGCTAGGGCCTATATGAGATGGTTTGAGGATCTTCGTGGTCGACTTTTTATCCAGTTCCCCTTTCAGGGGAAGAGTTCCTTAAGTATTGGTGGGATTCTTTTCTAGCTAAAGTAACCTCATTTTGCATAAAACATAATATCAGTGTTCTTTGAATGAATGATAAGTATGTAACTCGAGGGCTTACACGTCGTAAAGTTGAAGATACAACGAATCTACATTACTATCGCGTTGAAATGTTTTATACAATTATTGATATGCTATTTCTAGAGCTTAACAACCATTTCAACAAAGAAAATACTAAGTTGCTTCTTTGTATGACATGTTTGAACCCACGAGACTCGTTTTCATCTTTTGACAAGGAAAAATTGATTTTCCTTGTTTAAAAATATCCAATGGACTTTTTTGCATTAAATATCTTAGATCTGGACAATCAGCTTGAGACATACATTCGTGATATGCGTTCTTCTAAAGATTTTTTAGAAGTGAACAGGATTGATGGTCTTGCTAAGAAAATGGTTGAGACAAGAAGAAACAAAGTGTATCCACTAGTTTACTTGCTCATTACATTGGCCTTAACCCTTTCCGTTGCAACTACCACTGTTGAAATAGCATTTTCAGCTATGCATATTGTGAAGAGCAAGTTGCGCCATTCAATGAGAGATGAATTGATGAATGATTGTTTAATCACATATATCGAGAAAGGCATTTTTATAGCATCAATGATAAAAAAATCATGAATTACTTTCAGCATATGAAAACTCGTCGTGGACAATTGCCATTGTAATTAACAATGATCTATGAAAGGTACCTTTTTTGTAAGTAGATGATATACTTTGCTTTTGTTTATTAATATATTTTTAACGTTTTTTTTACAAATATATATATTTTTAGCGCTTCCTTAGAAAGAAAAATTTATATAATTTTTTAACATTAATTGATTAGATGACCACCCTATGAAGAAATCTTGGCTCCGCCACTGTTTGAGGGGTCAGTTGGAGGAAACTCGTCGTGTTCTGGTGAGTATAGTTTATCTTTTATTATTGGTTGTATTAGGTTTTACTTGTCTTTTTTCGGTGAATTAATGTATTCGTATATTTCTCAGGTGATGAGAGAGGATGATGCCGGGTCGTGAGGTGGAGGTTACCATGTGCGTAGAGATTGATAGACTGGTGAGTGTTGTGTATTGATTTTTTTTATCACTAGCATCGTTGATTCTATCATTTCTGAAATGTTTGTTGTTTGTTATATTTACATAGGGTGGAGCTTTCCACTGCTGGGGTATCTGTTTCAGCTTTTGATCGGTCTTTAGTGGCCTCCTCGAGTCTGGAGGACTCGGTGGTCACTCAGCTCCGAGTCGAGTTAGAGCGTTGGGTGAGTCTTGTCTTCTTAAGTCACTTTTTCTTATCATATCCAGGTGTTTGACATTGGGTTGGAATGCTATCAACGCATGCGTGCTGAGGATTCCCAGACGAGGGAGGCTACAGCCCAGAGAGTCAGGTATAGTATGTGCATGTGTTTTAGTTTGCATGTTGATTACTCATTTGGTTGGGTTGGTTTTGTTTGACAAGTTCGTGTTTGTTTATTTTGTTTTGTCTTGTATAGGTCGTTCTTGACTCTGCTCCCGAGGCTCCTCCCCAAGAGTCTACTCCTCCTCCCGTTCAGGTATATTGGGATAGTGTAGTTTTGCCATTAGTATTTCATGTATAAGTGTTTTTCTTATGCATTTTCATTTATGTTGTCACAGCCTGTGGTGGTATCCCCTCCTCAGCATGCGCCTGTTGCAGATCTAGTGACCTCTGCGACAGTCGGGTGCCTTCTTCGAGAGCAGGCAGACTTGGTACACTTCTCTTCACTCTTGTCTTCCTCACGGGTATGCTTGGTTCTTGATCTTGCGTTATCATGTAGGCTCGTCAGCTCGAGGAGTCACGCATGGAGACAGCGCATGCGCATGCTGTCCCAGAGGCGAGGCAGCAGGCCCTTTCAAGTGCCCTGAACCCTGTCGACGCGGGGGCTCTCATCAAGATGATCGCCGGCTAGGCGGCTCACACGACCGAGATGGAGATCGTCTGCCAGATGGTACGTGCTGAGATGCAAGCAATGATAGACCAGTTGCGGTATCAGCTAAAGAGGAGGGATTGAGGCATCTGTGGGATGGTTAGTCGCTTTGCTGAGTCAGAGTCAGTGGGTACGACCTCCTCGGTTGGGTGTCCTCGTCGTACGACCCATGAGCGCCTTAGAGATTATGCTCACGAGGACTCAATCTTCTGTGTTGTGATGTATAAGGGTCCCTCACGCTTGCGGTTTAGACGGGTTGCCAGTCAGGTGAGCAAGGGGGTTTTTATTATCGAGCCCTCCCTTCCCAAGCGGTGCCCACCTACTCCGGGGACTGGGATAGAGATTTTGGTAGATCAGATACCTAATCCCCGATTTGATGACACCGGGGACAGCAGTGAGCAGGCGTCCCAGAGACAGTGGAGGGAGTAGGGCTATGTACATATTTCTTTTATTTTCTTTTCTCTATTGTATATACATGGGGTATGCCCCCGGTGATTTATGTAAAAAGGTTCAATATATGTAGAGAAATTTTTGGTTCAGGCATACCTCTTTGCACTTTTCCTTTACCTTTCATGTTTTAATTGTCTGCCTAGGTGCCGTCATCTGTTATTGGGACTTGGATGCTCCTCGAGCTGGCCCAATAATAGTTGAAGTTGCTTGTACTTGCACATGGAAACAAAGTTCATCAGTAATTTTATTTTCACCCTTGCTATTTGTCAAGGGGGGAGGTATCTTAGACTGGGGTCTGGTAACGAAAGCGGGATCATTTGCATCATTTTTTTTTCTTGTCTACTATTACAAGGAGAAAATATAATGCAACGGGGAAAGAAAAAATATTGAAAAGAACTAAAAAAATTCCCAATGTAGGAGCGTGAAGGGGTAGGCAGTGTAGTTTCTTTGCCAGTCTTCCTTGAACAATACCTTGTCATTCTATATCCAACTTATTGTCAAGCAGGGGGGCCTGAGGCGATTTCTTCCCGAAATAAAAATGCCCCAGTGTCGAGTCGCAATGGAACTTTCCTGGGTGAGTATGTAGAGCGATGAGTATGTTTAAGGAGTCAGTTTCGAAGAAAATTTACCGTATTGGGAAGAGAGTGTTTGGTTATATTAGTCATGTGCTACCTTCAGCAGTGGCTGTCATATCACATAGTCTTGGATGGGATGAAGTGGTAGGTGGTGGATGATTGCATCAGTCATCATTCACAAGTTTTTCGTTTTATTCTCGGGGATATCCTCGAAAAGGTTCTGACTCATGGTCCGAAAGTAAAATTCAGGGTGAAAGAGGGGTAAGGCTCAGTGATGTGGGGACAGTTTTCTACTTAACTACTTAAAAAGAGGTAGGTAACAATCTTTTCCTCAGGTGGTATGTGGTTCCATGATTGAGCTCTCCGTCATGTTTTAGTACCATCAAAGTCTCATAATTTATGGTTAGCAGGGGTTTGTCCTCCTCCCTCCACCTTACAATGATATCTAGTAGTGTAGAGGCACTAGGGAGATTCTCACAATTTGCTTATACACTCCTGGTAGGGCTATCGGGAATGTCCTCACAGGTTGCTTATGCTTCTCTGGGCTCATTGACTTGTTCACTCGCTATATTGCTCACGCTCAAGTATGCTTCTGTTATCTCTCTATTTTGATCTCTCACTTTTGACTCTCTTGAAGCATGTATATATTTTTTGAAAGCAGTCTGCTAATGCAAGAATAGTAAGTTCTGATTGATCCTAACATCTTCATTTTTTATGCTCTAACATCTACTCCAATGGCGGGAAAGGGGTGAGAATCAAGTGTTACCTGTGCTTTTAGAAGAGGTTAGGTATTCTACTAGTCCTTTCGATCAAATTGCCCGAGTAAGAAGGTGGGCAATGAGTTAGAAGATTCTAGGAGATATTCTTAGAAGTAATGACGTACGACTGGAGAATAACTCGTGATGACTACGAGGGTGGTATCTATAAATATTTTCGTCTGACTACGGGATATGACAGTCATGGTGCTTAAGGATAGTATTTTCTAAGATACATGGTGTTCCATGGGTTAGGAAGTTCCTCCCCCTCTTGGTTTGCCAACTTGTATGCATTTCCAAGGTACGCGGCTATTATAACATAGGGTCCTTCCCAATTCGGCTTCAGTTTTCCTTTGGGATGTGTATGCTTAGAAGGCATCATTTTCTTTAAGACCAACTCTCCAATTTCGAAGGTTTGCTCTAGGACTTTCTTATCGTAGGCTCTGGCCACCCTCCTTTGGTACACTTATGCATGATCAATTATCCTTAGACGTGTCTCATGAAGTTGTTCTAGATGGGTGAGCAGAGCAACCCTCCTCTCGTCTATGGATAACTGATCATCAAGTTGGACACGCAGGGATGGTACTTGTATTTCGTATGGTAAAACTGCCTCCATCCTATAAGTGAGGAGATAAGGAGTCTAGCCAGTGGTCGTGCGAATAGAAGTTTTGTAAGCCCAGAGTGCTTCAGGTAGCGATTGGGTCAGTCGGCTCCATTGCTTGTCTCCACTGTTCATTTTAGGATTCGAATCAACATTTTGTTTGTGGCATATGCTTGTCCATTTCCTTGGGGGTAGAACAGTGATGAATGGTGTAGATCGATGTCGTATTTCTTGCACAGTTTCTTCTTCTCTATGATGAATTATGGTCTGTTGTCTACGACAAACATTCTGGAGACTCCAAACCTTGTGATAATGTTTCGAATAATAAACTTTATGAGCGTTGTTGAAGCGGTGATTCTGACATATGACTCGACTTCTGCCCATTTGGTGTAGCATTCGGTTACAGTAAGGATAAACGCGTGCTTGTGAGTGTTCCCCGCTGTGTCTGTGAAGGGTCCGATAATGCCAAAGGCCCACATTGAAAATGGCCATGGCGAGGTTATGGGGTTCAGTGCAAGGATCAAAATTTTGGGTTTCATTTCGGTTTTGGAGGGGACCGAAACCAAAATTTCGATCAAAAATTTCAACCCCATACAAAAATGACCGAAATTTTGGTCCCATATTATCGTTTTGGTGGGGACTGAAATCGATAATTTCGGTCAAAATTTGGTCATTTCGGCTAAAATTTTGATCCTTGGTTCAGTGCGACTGATGGGGCTTTGATAAGTGCAGCGTACTCTTGACATTGCTTGCAACGCTGGACATAGAGGTGGCAATCTCTTGTCATCGTTGGCCAGTAGTAGCCTTATCGTATGATTTGATCTATGAGTCTCCATCTACCAGTGTGAGCGCCGCAGGCACTAGTGTGTGCTTCCCGGATGATGTACTGTCCTTCGACTGTCGTAAGACATCGTAGTAGTACTCCTCTAGTGAAGGCTTCTTTGTATAGTATCTCGCCAAGGATGCAAAACCTGACGCATTGATTTCTTATGGTCTTGCGTTCAATCTTCGTAGCGTAAGGAGGGACGTATCGGTATTTCAGGAAGTTTCATATGTCAAAGTATCAGGGTTGTCCATCGCCGGTGGGTGACTTCTCAAATCTGAAGGTGGCGACGGTGGCTACTTCCTTCTTAGGGCTTTCTGTGTTAGAAATTCTTCTTCTTGCTTTAGGGTCTTCGAGAGGACAGGTAATTTCAGCTTTTCTCTCCATGCCACTTCATGTGCTGGCGTGGTCAATTTTTTGATGAAGAAGTACTTAGTACTTTGTTTGATCGATATCTGTATGACTAAGGCTAGCATGGCGAGAGAGTCTGCCATCTCGTTCTCTAATCTCGGGATATGCCTAAAGAAGATCCTCTCAAACTTCTTTATCGAGAACTGAGTTATTTCTAGGTATGCCATCAATCTTCTCTCTTTGGTCTTCCACTCTCCAATGACCTGTGATATCACCAGCTTGGAGTCGCTGATTGTCTTCAACTGTTTGACACCTAGTTGGAGTGTTGCTCGTAGTCCGGCAATGAAGGGTTCATATTCTATGACATTGTTGGTTTCATATTCGACTTGAGAGGCTTTCGGTATAACAACTCCTTCTGGGCTTAATAGGACAATTTCGATGCCTTTCCCTTTATAGTTGAGAGCTCCGTCGAAGTATAAGCTCTATGAAGTCTTGTCGGAGTCTTTGTTGTGAATCGAGAGTAAGTCTTCTTCGGAGAAGTCTGTGTGTACTGGGTCACTGCCCGAGAGTGGAAGATTTGTGAGGTAATCGGTGATCGCCTACCCTTTGATCGACTTCTGTGTGATGTAGGTGATGTCAAGCTCTTGTAGTAGCATATATCAGCGAGCGATTTTTTTGGATGTAGCGAAATTCTTGAAGATGTACTTCAGAGGATTCATGCATGCTAGTATAATTATCTTGTGTGCTCCAAAGTAGTGTCATAGTTTCGTTGAAGCCCATACTACTGTTAGGCAAGTCTTCTCCATTGCAGTGTATTTTTGTTCGTACTCGACCATCGTCCTACTGAAGTAGCAGATGGCCTTTTCCTTCTTTCCGTCTTTATCATATTATCCTAGAATTACTCCCATCGCCTTCTCATTAGATGAGACGTAGAGGATCAGGGATCTTTCAAGAACTGGTGGTGATAGTATCAGAGGGTTGAGGAGGTACTTCTTGATGTTGTCAAAGGCTTACTGGCACTGGTCATCCCATATGTACTCGGCTCCTCCTTTAAGTAGTTTATAGAAAGGGTTGCATCGGTCTGAGTACTAAGAGATAAACCTCCTAATGAATTACAATCTTCCTATCAGACCTCGTAGTTCCTTGATATTGTTAGGAGGTGGCATCTCGAGAATGGCTTTAACTTTGACTGGATCAATTTCGATTCATCGCTTGCTGACTATGAATCCTAGTAATTTTTCGGAGGTTACTCTGAACACGCATTTCTTCGAATTCATCTTCAATTGATATTTTTCGGGTCATTGTAGTACGAGTCGGAGGGCTTCGGCATGTCCCGTTCATGTTTGAGATTTCACTAGTATGTCATCGACGTAGACTTCTACACATTTATGCATCATGTCATGAAAGATAGCCATCATGGTCCATTGATACGTGGCTCCTGCGTTCTTGAGCTCGAAAGGTATGACGATGTAGCAGTAAGTTCCCCATGGCGTAGTGAAGGAAGTCTTCTCTTAGTTTAATTCTACTATTTTAATCTGGTTGTATCCGGAGAAACCATCCATGAAAGACCGCATCTCATGTCTGGTGTCGTGTTATCGACCAGAGTGTCGATGTGTGAGAGTGGGAAGTCATCTTTTAGGCATGCCTGGTTGAGATTTCAGAAGTCAAAGCACACCCATACTCTGTCGTCTTTCTTGGCGACAGGTACTATATTTATGACCCACTTGGGATAAAGGATGACTCGAATGAATTTTGCCTTGTGTAGCTTGTTGACTTCCTCTTTGACTTGTAGTGCTGTCTGCGAGTACATTCTCCTGAGTTTCTGCTTGACGGGTTTTGCATCGGGTTCCAGGACCAGAAGATGTTGTACTAAACTCAGGTCTAGACCAGGCATGGCCTCATATGACCATGCAAAAGAGCTGTGGTGCTCTTGAAGGACTTGGATAATCTGTTGTCGTTCCTTAGGGCAAAGTGTTGCACTGATCAGTACCTTCTTGGGCATATCCTCGGTGCCAAATTTGATTTCCTCTGTGGGATCTGCGATGGCTTAAGTCTGCTCATCGAAGAGTTTGATGACCTGTTGGAAGTCATGTGTCTCCTTAGTGGCTTGTTCCTCTTCATCGTCTGTAAGCTCATACATTGTAAAATCACTACACTAGGAGTTTAGTCTTGTGAGAGGTAACTCTTCATCGATGCAATTAATAATTATGACGTCCTTAGTGAGGTGTAGGTCGAGGCTATTCATTCTCCTCTCGAAATCGCAAAGTATCTCTTCGAGTATGATGACTGGCTTGTCGTCACTTTGGGATGCCCTACGCTTTAGTGAGGGGAGAGTAGTAGGGTTGCATCGAGTGGGCTCGGGGTGCGACTTCGCGGTGTCGAAGGTGGCGACACATCTCTGTGCGAGTATATCAGTTAGTTCTTCGTTGGCTCCATTGACAAAACCGCTACTTGTAGCCTTAAGAGAAGAGTCTCTTTGTTGGTCACTGAATGAGTCTGAGATGAAGGGTTCCCCCTCTTTTCCAAGGATTTCTAATTTTTTTGAGTTTTCTATTTCTAGATTTTTAAGGGCTTTAGAATTTTCTATTTTTTGTATTTTCGATAATAAGTATGGTACAGGGTCAACTTCTTGGAGAGGAATCGACAGGGACGCTTCTCCTAGTTGGGGAACTGTGACGGCTATTAGGGTTGTTCGTGCGAGTCTTCGGATGACATGGACTCATTCTGAATTTGGCATTTTTTTTGTAGCCCTCGTCGAGTGTGATCTTCTGGATGAGTGATGAAGGCGATGGTCTGGTTGACATTCCAGCTCCTTTTATCACGTTAATCGCTTCGTCTTTGAAGAGAATTTTGAGGTTGTAGTCGTGTGAGCTCTTGTCCTCAGAATCGGGCTGGAGATGTTCTTCTTGCTGAAGCATGTCTTCTTTGGGTGGACCCAACTGATGATTTTTTGGACTTGTGAGCACTCTCCCTTGGGCTTCGTAGTATGATAGGATGAATACGCACGCCTGGCAATGAGGCTGATTGGGTTGAGAGATGCAAGGATATCCTCAGGGACATTCCCATCCTTGAGGTTGGGATCACCGTTATAAGAGTCAGACTCATCATCTTTGTCTGATAACCTTTGGAGGCCTTGCTCGGCCAACTTGAGTGTGGGGAGGTCTATCCAATAATCTTTGTCGTCACTCGGTGGTGATTGCCATTCTTCTTCTAACAATTTCTAGAATATCTGCAGTTGAGGTGCTTCTGAGGATTGAGGGGAGTCTAGATCTAGCTCTTCTTCAATCACGATAGCGGCGATATGGAAGTCTTCCTCATCGGTTGACTCCCAATCCTCTATGTGTGGCTTAGGTCCCAGAGACTCTGTTCTTTCTGTAGCAGAGGGTTCCTCCGTTTCAAATAGGGATCTAACTCCTTCAAGTGGTATATCTGTATTATCGTCGTCTTAATTCAAGTATGTCAGGTTGGTGAAGGCTTTAGCTATCTGTTCAATCCCCGTTGCCTGTGGTTTGGTGAAGGACGTTCCCTTTCTCCTTGGCACATCGGCCTTCTCGGTGGTTCCATAGACAAAATGGTCGTAGAGCGACCACTTAGGTGAGGTTGGTAGGAAGTCGGCTTGTTTGTTGCCTGATTGGTAGCCTAATCCCGTATGCTTACGAGCTTTCTTCGGGACAACTGCCTCTATGCGTCCTTGTCTGTTCTTGCTAAGTCCTTTATGCGAGATGTATCCTAGTTGATACATCAAGTCCCAACCTTTGGTTGCGGTTGGGTTTATGTCATACAGGGGGGCGAGATCAGGCTCTCTTTATTAATCTTGGTTGGCAGGTTGGGAAGAACGGGGGATGGCTGATTTCTGCTACTGATGTGTCGTCGGGATTCTCCACCCTTTTGATGTGGCCAGTATTTAGCACGGAGTCATGTGCTGTTGGAATGCTTGTCGCGTAGTCGGTATCTATTTCTTTGAGAGGTGTGTCGACGTATATCCTAACGATAGAATCCCCATGAGGGAACTTGACGCATTGGTGGTATGTAGACACAACAGTCTTCATGGATTCTAACCACTTTCTCCCTAGTATTAAGTTATAGGTGTGTGAGGATTCGGAGACATGGAATGTGACGTCTTTGGTGACTGGCCCGAGGCGAACTTGTAACTTGATAGTCCCTTTGGCAAAGCGTCGAGAACCATCATACGCAATGAGGGATAAGGACGAAGGCCTTATGTGCCGCTCGGTATATTCAAGCGCCTTGAGTGTCATTATGGGACAGATGTTAAGCCCTTCTCCTGTGTCAACCAGCTCATGGGGGTACTGAGAACCTCTGATTATAGCCGTCAAGTATATAGGAGTTGAGCTTTCGCGCAGCGATTCTTTAGGCATATCAGCTTCAGTGAAGGTGAGGGGGCCGGAGGTTAATCCATAACCGAAGTAATCTCGTGTAGCTCGTCTAGGGTAGTATCTTCATTTACGTGTGTCTCGTCTAGCAATCGGTGATGTTCTAGAGATTTCTTGATGAGCTCAAGTATTGATATCTGCACTGGTACCTTCCCAAGGTGTTGAAGAAGGTTGTACTCCCGGCCTATCTCGAGGGTTGGCTCCTTCCTGGGTCAGTGGGCTTTGTTGACATTTGGCTGAAGTGGTTGAGATGCCGATTCTGGAGCTAGAGATAGAGGGATTACCTGCAGTGGGGGAGACGTTTTGCTTCTCCCGGGGGAATTGTGGCGGTGGATAATTGGTCCCTGATTTGAGGACTGGGCATGCCAGTCGTTGACCCTGGAGCCCTGCCGTGTCTGACATTGACGAACTCGCTGCAGTGCTTGTCATGAACGGAGTGAAGTTTGAAGAAGGGATACGTAGCAGAGCTATGCCATTCCATGGCGGGAGATATTGGGTGTAGTCTTCTTCTTCTAAGGTGGAGATCAGCACCTCCTCCTTGTCTGGTTCTTCCTTCTGTTGACTCATCTTCACAGTCACGTGCCCTCAACTTGAAGTGTTTTGGGAGATGCTATCCACCCATGTCGTGATTTGTTTTGTGGTTTGAAGGACATCGTCTTCATTCTCAGGCTCGGAGTCACATAGGGGAAGCGGTGGCAAAGTTGTCTAAGAATTTGGGGGTGTAGAGGGTTCCGAGGGTCAGAGGCTTGGTCCCCGAACTCTGAATGATTGAACTTGAATTCGAGTGAAGGTTGGATAGGGCGGGGGACTCGGAGGGGCAATTTGGGTGATAAGAGATGAAGGATGTGGGTGAATGATGGGAGTCCTTGGGGAATCAAATGGATAGGCTGAAGTGTCTGAAGGACTGACACGTGCCATGAGGGTAGAAGGACAAAGAGGGAATCGGCTTGGGAGATCCACTATAGTGATGTGAGCGACCGTTCCTTGGTTGTGATTAGGCATAAGATTATTAATAATCCCTAAGTTTTGTGGGGGCTGATTGTTGTTCTGGTTGGAACTTCGGAGGGATTCCAGTCAATCTGATTCCGATCATTCATGTCATAGATCATGTCCCATAAAACCTAGCAGTTTTCTAAATTATGTCTTGCGTATCGATGAAAAGCACAGAACTTATTGTAGTCAAGGTTGGCGGGTCAAGGCCTTGGCCATTCCGGTGGGAATCGGATAAGATTCTGATCACTAAGAAGGTGGAATATGTTGGGGATGGTGTCAGGAAATGGGAGATAGTGATCACGTTTAGGTTGGAAAGGGCCTCTGGTTTACTGGTTGAAGTTCTGGAGTGGGAGTACGTTGTTATAGCTCTAAGGGTTAGCTGGTCAGTTTCTAGCGACATTCTAGTTTTGTGGATGTTTTGGTTAGAGTATTGGTTTCGATTTTGGTACTGGTTCTGATTTTGATTAGGGTACTGTTGTTGATTTTAGTTCTGATATTGACTTTGACCAGAATTCCTCGGTTGGTAATTTCCATTTCCTGATATTGGCAACCGTGTTGACCTGCTCAGAGCCAAAGTTTTTCTTATTTTTTTAGCTTTGAGTCACTGGAAGCAGCGACTTTCGATGTTACTATTGAGAAGGCGAGGCCTCCTCCCTTTATATGTCGTTGGATGTGATTAGCGCGCAGGTGAAGAGTAGCGAAGTCTGGGTAATCGCTTATAATAAGAACGATTAAGAGAGGCTCTTTGACATTTTCTATCATGATGTCGATTACGTCTTTTTCCTTCATCTGACTTCCGGTGCAGGCCGCAAGCTTCCTCCAGCGTGCTATAAAATCTGTAAAGTCTTCCTCGGGTTCTTGCTTCGTCGTCATCAGGTCGCTGAGACTAACTGCTTCTTGTATCAGGTGCGTTTATTGGTCCAGAAACTATCCGGCCAGATCGTCGAACGTGTTGATCTTGTGAAGTGGGAGTCTGACGAACCAATCGAAAGCTTTTCCTTCGAGTGACTTCTGGAAGTAATGTATCAGGAGTCCTTGATTATCACGAACGGGTCGGCAATCATTGCAAAACAACGTCAGATGGTGATTCAGATTTCCTGCGCCGTTGTACTTGCTGAAGTTTGGGGGTTTGAATCTCGTAGGTAGGTTAAACTCGAGATCTCGACAAAAACTATCAAACCTAAATTATAAGCCAGGGCAATTTCTTTTAGCCATGTATTCGTCGAGTATCATGAGAAGGTCCTCTACTTTTACCGTGGCATCTTTCTAGGTAGTCCCCCTGTCTTGACAATCGTCCGTGAAAAGGGTGCGGGCAGCCCGCCCTAGTGGTTATGTGTGGGTTGATACCGTGCTTGGCATAGGAGGTGGCCTCTCCCCTTTTTATCGTTCTCGTTCTTCCTTGTCTTACTGCTCTTTGACAGTTTTGTTCGCGGCGGCCATGCCTCGGAGCAATTCTACAGATTCGTCGCCTCTTATAATCTCTTAACACTGAGCTCTACGAGTTGTCGGGCGGTGAAGTTCTGTCTGATATTACTATCTTTCACGTCATGGTTATTGCTGGTGCTCAGAGGAGTGAAAGGGTTTTCTTGATCATCAGCCATGTTAATCTCGAGGTGACATGGGGGTGAGACGTAGGACTGTTTAGTGTCATATATAGGGTTATCGTGGTATCCCCATAGTGGCAGATTACCGGCACTGGTCAGGTTTATTTTGTGTATCCCTAACATTTCTAACCTTTGGTAGATACTCATAAACCTTTGGGGAGCTCTCGAGAGAGTGAGTGTGTGTACCGAAGTGATAAAGCGAACAGGAAATAAGACTAAACTAAGTAGAAAATTAAATTAGGCAAAAGTACTTTAGCAGAAAAGAGTCTCATCGCGATCGCCATTCTGTTGGTATGTACTTTTTCTGGGCTCCTTTCGGTCCCCGGAATAAGTGTCCCAATTCTGTCTAAGTGGACTCTAGCAAAGGTGATGGAGTAATGAACTATGAATTATTAAATGCTAAAATTAAAAAGGTAAATTCTAGAGGAGAAATACCTGGGTTTGATGCGATCGCTAGCTGCAGATATTTATCGATGCTACAACACGTCACTGATCACGTTTTACAGGGTGTAGGTTAACTCCTTTATTGAACGTCGGTCAGTCGACTCCAACAGTTGTTAGTTTGTCTAGTTTAACTTTCTAATTTTGATTTAAGTCTAATTAACCTTATTTCCTTATCCGGTCTTGAGTTTGACTGATTGCATATTTCCTACTAGTATTCTAACTCTAACTAGCTAAGTGTCCTACTACTACTCTAGTTTTAATTAATTTTCTTTTAATCCTACTGTAATTCTAATTAATTTTCTCCTAATAGTACTCTAATTTGATTTTCTAATGCTACTCTAATTAGGAAAAAAGAAAGGGTTTGTGGCCTGTTATGCTAAGGAGGATCGGCCCCATTCTCGGGTACCCTCTGTAAGTTCCCTTGGGCAAATCGGTTTGCTAAGGGTTCTTTTAAAAGTATTATGGATTGAAAACTGAATTTAAGTTTAATAATGGAGGATTTAAGGATCGAAATTATGAGTTTAAAGGTTAAACTTAAAACTAGGACTGAGGGCTATAAACTAGAAGTAAGAAATTAAAAACTAGAACTAGAACCGAAAAGTAAAAAGTAAGATCTAAAACTTAAAAAAAATAATAACTAAGAACTAAGAATTAAGATCTAGGAACTAGAAATTAAGAACTAAGAATTAAAACATAAGATCTAGAACTAGAAAGAGATTACCTGAAGCAGCACTTCTTCCTCCTTTCAAGACCGTAGAGAGAAGAAACTTGACCTTAGGAAAGGCTTGAGCTTGAGAGAGGGGAGATTTCTATTGAAATTCATGTTGAAAAATAAGTGGATTCATCTTTGGTCGAGGTATGGGTCTTTTTATAGGTAGCGTGCTAATTCTGCACATGTGGGCATGTGCAAAGTTGGTCGATTCCGCGCAAGTGAGGTTGCGCTTAATTGAATTCCGTGCAGTGGCATATGCGCTTAATTTAAGTTGAAACGGCCTGTGAACCGGGAGTCCTAGTTCCAGTATGCTTAGGAAACCAATTCCGCGCAAGTGAGTCTGCGCTTAATTGAATTTCGCACAGTGGCGTATGCGTGGAACCAAGAGTTCAAGCGGTCTGGGGAATTAAAGGTCGGTTGGATTAGGAGTCAATTTCGCGTGTCCAGTGACGTGTGGAATTGAATTCCGCGCAGTGGTGTATGCGTGAGATTCGATTCCCTGGGCGGTTTAGGGAGTAGAGGCCGGGTTGGATTGGGAACCAATTTCGTGTATTTAATGACCTGTGGAATTGAATTCCGCGCAGTGGCGTATGCGCGAGATTCGAATCCTTAGGCGGTTTGGGGAATAGAATCCCAGTCCAATCTGGACCTATTCCGCATATGGGCTCATACGTGGAATTGATTTTGTGCAAGTGTATCTGCGCGGGATTGGAGTCTTTAGGCGGTGTATGAAAGACAGCCCTAATCCAAGGGGGACTAATTTCGCGCAACTGTGTCTGCGTTGAATCAAATTATGCGCAAGTGTATCTGTGTGAAATCCGGATCTTAAGTAGTCTACGGGAAGAGTGAGCCTGGTCCAAGTGGGACCAATTCCGCGCATGTGGCCATACGTGGAATCGATTCCACGCAAGTGTATCTGTGCGAAATTCGAAATTTTCTTGGGTCGGATCGGGTCCGAGCTGCAGAGCTATTGTTTCAACCTAAGTCTCAACTATATACTATTGTTTCAGTAATGGTCCCCGTATTTGGGGTTTTAAGGTCTTCGGAGAAGGTTAGCCCTTTTCAAGAGATCGTGGGCAAGGTCAAAGGTTGGCCAAACAGGATTGTATACACTGAGAGGGAAAAATTGGAGTGTCTATAAGGGTTTGCTTCGCAACCCTACCAAGAACAATGAAACTTCTAAGTTGGAACTGTCAAGGGCTTAGGAACCCTAAGGCAGTTTAGAGCCTTCACCAGTTAGTGCGAAAGGCAGATCCCAATATTATTTTTCTCTGTGAAACAAAACTGCAAGGAAAAAGGATGGAAACTCTTAAATTGCTATTTGGTTTCAATGGGGGAGTTTTCGTTGAATCATGAATGTCAAGAAAAGGCGGGGAGGCCTTGCGGTATTATGAAAGAGCGACATTTTATTCATGACAAAGGATGACACGAAAGAGACAGAAGAGTCTTGGGTAATGCATTTTGATGGGCCATCGATTGTCGAATGTCAAGGAGTTGGCGATGTTTTAATTGCACTGAAAGGGTCCTACATTCTGGTCTCTCTCAAGCTTAATTTCCCCTACACTAACAACATGGCCGAATATCAAGCCTGCGTAGCAAGCCTACAAGCAACTCTCGACCTAAATGTGACCCATCTCAGGGTGTTTGGGGACTCACAATTAATCATATGCCAAACAAATCATCACAGACAATGGCACCAACTTCTCAAACAAGCGAATCTGAGCCTTATGCGAGCAATATAAAATCAAGCACCATCGCTCCTCACTATATTGGCCACAAACTAACGGGGTCGTCAAAGCTGCCAATAAAATAGTCGTCCACATCCTTGAGAAGATGGTTGTTACATATCGGGACTGGAGTGAAAATTTACCATTCGCATTATGGGCCTACCAAACATCAATCTGTACCGCTACAGGAGAAACACCATTTTCCCTCGTATATGGAACTAAGGTTGTGCTGTCGGTCAAAGTCCAAGTACCCCCTCTTCATATCCTCATCAAATCAAATCTGCCCGAGGCCGAAAGAGAAAGAGCATGCTTCGAACAAGTAAATCTAATTGATGAGAAGAGGCTCTAAGCTTTGTGTCACACCCAGATCTATCAGAGAAGATTGCACATGCTTACAACAGGCGTTTAAGCATTTGAGCATTGAAAGTGGGGGATATCGTGCTCAAGAAAATTTTCCCTTCTCTCCACTCGAAACCTTGATGGAAATTCAAGCCCAACTGGGAAGGGCTCTGCGTCATCAGAGAAGTGCTCCCTGGGTATGCATTCTGCCTCGCTATGATGGGCAAAGATCATTTTCCTGAGCCAATCAACGCTAGATATGTGCGCCAATTCTATTCCTAGTCTTCCACGGCTAGGTAAGTACTGATAAAATTGAATATGTGACTGCTTAAGGACCCTTTTAAAGAGAGCATTGTTTTAAAGCAAACTAGCCAAAAATATCCCTGAATGCTCACACCCTTTCCTACACCATTTGAGCCAATAGCCTTTTCTTTCAAATAACCCTTCTCAAGGAAAGGAGAAGGAAAAGAAACCCTAAAAAGGAAGAAATGAGAGAGTTATCGTCAAAATCCAAAAAATCATAAAAACAAAATCCCAAAAAGAGAACTTTTGAAAAAAACAAAAAAGGAAAATATAGAAAAGAAAAAAAGAAGAGGAGTCATGGGCATGCATAGCAAAATTCCCAAGGAAGAAGTGTATCACAACAGCAGGAACCCAATCAAAAAGACCTATAAACCTGAGAATACCTTCAAAATTCCTAACCCATCCTTTTCAACCCATGACCACGATTAATCCCTAGAGAAAGCCCTCTTTAAGGTCTATAAGTAGTCACAACATCCGTTAAGTCAATACAAGCCAAGCTGAGAGACAAAACTTCGTCCAGCCGTGTATGGTGGAATCAACGTCTATAATATCTTTTAGTCTTTGAAAAAGAAAAAAGAAAGGAAAAAAATTTTACAAGCTCAAAGCAAAGAGGACGTGGTGAAAACCCGCAAGGGCACCACAGGTAAAAAGAGTGAGCTTGTGCGGACCAGGTGAAAACCTAAAAAGGTGTTTGGGATAAAAAAGTATACCCATGGACAATGAAAACTCGAAAGGGTGCTGCAGTAAAAAAGAGGGCGATAATAGGCATGGCAAAAACTCATCTTAGGCGTTGTGAGTAAAAAGGTTTTTAAAAAAATAAAAATAAAAATTGGTTACACATTCAGGCTATCTGGTCCTCGGTTGTGCCACTTATGTTAGCTCAATTCGCCTCCTAATCAGGTAGATCCTCAAATCGACCATTAATGTGATGCTTCAATTTCAACACCAAATCTCTAGCATCAAGACGCCCTCTAGGCCGTGCCCCCGAAGTCCATATGAAACATTGGTATAATCAAGTAATCATTACTCAAAATGAAACATGCAAATTGAACAACATGAAATAAAAGTAGGCTAATCTAGCAAAAGCTCAAAAGGCAGTTCTTCTTCCATGCCAACACATGAACAGGAGAACCGACTCGAACCATCGGTGATAAACAGATCACCCCAGATGGTTCGCCAAAAGAATATATTATTTAATTACATCTTTTCAAAAAAAGCTTGACATATCAAGCCGTATAGAAGGCTCTCAAAATTCACTCTCAAAGTACGCACGAGTCCTCTAGAAGAAGTTTTCAGGATGAGGCTCTAACTCTTCCCCGGGCACGTAATCCGAATCTCCCGGATCTACGTCTCCCGAAGCCTCGGCAGCCGCTAACAATGGACCTACGACGTATAGTCTAAAGGGGGTGAGCTAAATCCTAGCTCAATAGGGAAACAGCAAGTGAACATATAAGCTCTCACATATATTCTCAAACAGTTTAAAAAACATGATTCATCTCATGGAGCTTCTGAGAAACAATTTAAATAAACAGAAAAGATATGATAGATGCAACTATTACTTTACATGATTTTATTCATTCTCAACTTACTAATATTAGTTACTAATTCGACCTAATCACTTAAATCTTAACTTAAATAATCTCCGAGCAATATAGCATTGAGCCCCGATGGAATACCCACCATCGTCGTCTAAATAGACACTTGTCATATCTGTTTCTTACTTGAATACTACCCAGGTCCCTTTCTCATAGGTGACAGGGTTTCAAGACTCATACTCACATCCCTAGGATGTTAAACTGGTATATGGATTGGCGGCCGTACCGGTCACGAATATTCTGTCGAGTCAATCATAGGTATCCCTCCACGTCGGTGGGGTATTCTATTCAAACCTCAAATAACACAAATATCAAATGTGTACTACATATAGTTGTTCACCATATAATTGTGCTAATTCTAGTATATTAGGCCTTATCACTTTTTCTTTCACTTTACTGTCATGTTACTCTTACATCCCTGGGATGTCACTAGCTCAACGCATCACTTAGATGCTCATTATCACATATCCCGTCCCCTGGGGACCTTATGAGTTCATTTATCATTCACACACACACACACACACACTCTTAGAAATCACATTTTCTATGCCTAAATATTCATATGAATCACTCTACATACATGCTTTTGAAAATTAAAGTACATGTTCAAGGTGTTCCCTACCTCACAGCAAATCCATCAATCCAAGCGCACATTTATCTCTTAGGGGTTAAACGCAACAATTTCACACCAAACCTATATTGCATACGCCAAAATATTCTTAGAAAGGCCAATAACAATCTTGAGGACCATAGCTCCCAAGAACAACAAAAATAAATATAAAATTCTATGCAGTACCTCGCGCGAGCGAGCACTATTCATCGCTCGAGCGAGCACTTGACCTCGCTCGAGCGATTAAAACGAGGCACCACTTCCCCCCCGCTCGAGCGATTAAAAAGAGGTACCTAGAGTTCACGCAAGCCCTCGCTCGCGCGAGCTTCCCCTTCACAAAGGGTCTCCCTCGAGCGAGCCTAGAACATAGTTTTTTTCCTTTTATAATTTATCCTTCCTCATGCGAGCGAGTTATTTTAACCGCTCGCGCGAGGAGCGATCACAGTTACTGCTCGATCATCTCGAGAACTACTTCCTACCTTATTTAATACCCTATTAAATGTCAAAATCACTCCACTAACAATAAATACACCCTTTTAATGCACATAACAATATTAAAACATACCTTAAAGAATCAAATCTCTTCTAGATTTGATCCTAGACCAACTTCAATAAAGAGGGTTTCAAAACCCTTCCTCCCAATCCTTTCTTGATCATCCACAAGTTCAAAACTAATGGATCTTCATTACTCTCTTCACCACACCATCCTCATCTTATGTATTTGAAATCTATAAGGTGAATCCTACCTTTTGCTCACAAAAAAATATCCCTATTTCCAACTTTTCTTTTAACCAAAGTCCTTTTCTTCTTTCTCCCTATTCACTCTCTCCTTCTAAGCTCAAGTAAATAACGTATGGGAGACTCCTTTCCCCCCTTTCTCTATCTTGCTTTAACTAGTGTGCTAACCACACACATTCACACCAAGTGTTTTGCATCCACTTGGCCTACATGCCAAACATATACACCTAAGAGCATATATCGAGATTTTGGTCCTCTTGTGAACCACAAACGCCATGGCACTATTCATGGCACACGTGAACTGCACAGTACATGAAAATCAGGGATGTTACAGTCAAACGCATGACCAAAGGTAAGGATAGAAGGCTAATTTAGTCTAAAGGGATGGATGGTCCTACCTTAGTGAAACTTTGGACCCCACTCGGGCCCAACCACATGAACGGATTGGACTATTCACAAAATGAGCCCAATTACCTCCTCTCACTGTTAAGGCATCGAACAAAAAAATAAGAAGAAAACCAAAAAAGAGTTCCTTTTTTTGCTTTCATTTCTCTACTTTGTATATCGCACATCACAAAAAAATAATTTGTGTGGCGCTATGTTCCTTGCCTTTACATCTTGAAAAAGAAAAAAAAAAATCTGTCAGGGGGTTTGATACCCCTTTCCGTTGGTTTTAATCTCTGTTGAAGTATATGCAGGATAGGTCAACGGCCCAACTCGTGCTCTAAGTCACAAATTTTCTCAAGCAGGGAGTCTTCGCGAGCATTGCCGTCACTCATCCATTGACTATGAAGGCCTTTGTAGCGCTTTCTGGAAGCATCTGTAGACCCAAGGACCTCGCTCAAAACTCCTTCCAGCCGAAGGGTCTCACATATCAAAGCAGGGCTCTTTCTTACTCTTTCTCTAGGCACTCTTGTAAAACCCGCTTCTCATCAACAAGGAGTTCTATCCGGGTCAAAAGTGTCGCTTCTTTTTTCGGCCAATGTCCCTCCGAACTACTTTCCTCTACTGGGTCGAGTCTTTGCTTGGATGACACCACAAAGGATACCCATGCCTCATACTCGGGAGAAGTCAAAAGAAAATTTCCTTTCTCCAAGTCGCACATGTGCGTCGACTGATGCGTTTCCCAAAGGGCCACTATCTTCTCCAAATCCCCTAGGGATCCCCGAGTAAAAGTCAAGCCACGCAAGGGAGGCCTAGTAACGCAGGGAACATGTTGGGCATAGCCAAATTGGCGTAACACCAGCGAAGGAAAGTAATGAGTGCTACCGGCCAATCTCAAAAGAATGATACCCTCATAATTCCTGAACTGCACTATTGGGAAGGTCCCATCAAGCCATGGAAGCCTCCACACGAGCTCTGCCTCGGCCAACCATATGCACATCTCGCGTACATTCTTTAAGGGCATCTTCGAGCATCGGCCTAGAAAGTACCGAGCAACTTCTCCTTGTACCACATAGAAGCGAGGCACGAGCCCTAGGATGGCAAGGTGTTCACCAAGCCAAATCTGAAGAAGAATCGGCCATCCACAAAAATTCTCCACTTTCCCCAAATGCTTCAAGTCCGCAGTAGAGTTTGGCCAATACCATGTGAACAATAGAACGACCGTTTTCGAGCTCCACAAGCACATTGCAAAGTGCCAGAGAGAAGTTCTCTCCACCCTTGCAAAAGAGGATTTCTGATAGCAAACCAAGTGCAAAGGCGTTAACGTTGTAAATATTTATGGTTGGTAACTTGCACAAACTTTCATCACCAAAAATTTCCTTAAGGAATTTCATTGAACACCTCGTGGGCCCACCGGCTAGGCTTTTCTCATATTTGTTCTCTTTCAAACCCAATTTCGTGTGAACAACCTTGGCATAACCCAATTTCGATACTACTTTGGCAAGGCCACGATGAAGCCTCAGACCAGATAAAATAGACATCTCTTCAAGGGTTGGAGTCAATTCACACACACCAAAACGGAAGACATGGGATTCTGCATCCCAACATGAAACCGTTGCATGAATGAAGTCCCAAAATAAAGGAACATCGAGGAAATAAGAGAGACAAGCGAGCCAAAGTTGATCCAAACCCACGAGTTCGCTCTCGCTCAAGCTATCGGACCATTATTTAAGATATACAGGTCGCACACTTAAAGTGGGAAGTACAAAGGTCACAATATCCTCCATGAGAGTGGGATCATAAGGTGGGTCCATGATTATACAAAGCCGTCTCGGCGGCCCACGGGTCAATGTAGAACAATGGACCCACCCTTGGGAGGTCAAGACAAAAAAGATAAAGAAGATAGGGGACCAAAAAAAAAGAATATATGGAAAAAAGGGGCATTCCCGAGCTATATAAAAGCTCACTGCCGCTCAAAGCATGCGTGCATACTATGCACGCATGGCTGCTGCGGAGAACAAAAGAAAACGATTTGGGGTGAAAAATAGCCATGCGTGCATGGTATGCACGCATGACCATTTTTCCAAATGAGCATGCATGCATACTATGCACGCATGACCACTGCAAAAAAAAAAAAAAAAAAAGGAAAAAGAAGAAGAAGAAAAAAGGAAAAGGCTAGGGGCTGATTCTTTAAAGATGTTTTAACTTTGTTTTATTTTTGGGCTGGGCCCCACTTGTGAAAAGGCATCTCTTGGCCTTTGAAAATTGAGCCACGGATCGCACACCTTGGTGCCTAACTCTATCACCTGATTTCTTTATTTTTACCATTACAGGTGCCATCATTGCAACAAAAAGGAGAGAGTTCATGACTCCTTGGTTGTTTCAGCCATGGCGAGACCACCACAACCAAAGAGAGACAAGAAAAGGAAAGAGAACATTCATTCATCTACCAAACCCAAAATGTACCTACCATTCAAAAAAAAGTTTATTACAAAGGTTTGCTCAAAACACAATCCATCAATTGAGTTCAAAAGAAAAAAAAAAAAAAAATGCATCCAATCGGGAGACCCGAGCACTCAAGCATCATCCCTCCTTTGCCGTTGCCTCCTCTGGTAGGTGAAAACGTTGGCATCCCCAATGCAAGACCAAAGTTGGGCCAGCCGACTACGCACCGAGCGCAACTCCCTTTCTCGATCCGCTTGAAAGTGTCCCGGCCAAGAAAGTCAGATAAGGAAGTATGGTCTGAAGGTGCAAAGATTCAACCAAAAAATAATAATTTATACTTACAATCTCGGCCACCCGAAGATCCACAACGGTGCCGTAATACTCCATGTGATGGGTCATAGACGCATAGTCCTACAGAAAAAGAGGAAATGTAAGCAACCAAATGAAAGAAATCAAGGCATCTACAAAACAACCAGTTACCCCGGGGATCAACGGAGAGGGAGCCTCTCTAATTGCCACAGCAGACAAACGGGCGTCCAAGAAGGGAGATCCCGCGTAGGGGTTGAGCACGACCTGACCTAAGAGAAAGATTCTTTTAGTGAAATGATTCCTCAGAATCTCAAAAGGGCATAAAGAAAAAGAAATAGAAAAGTGGCAAACTTGCTCAAGAAG
Organism: Chloranthus sessilifolius; assembly: GCA_021018995.1. Lineage (NCBI taxonomy): Eukaryota > Viridiplantae > Streptophyta > Magnoliopsida > Chloranthales > Chloranthaceae > Chloranthus > Chloranthus sessilifolius. The sequence goes on along the minus strand of CM037595.1, from coordinate 18,490,351 downwards.
CATCAGGTCCAGCTGGGACCTCAAACCAAGCTCCAAATGGCTCATGCCTGGGTCTCCACGGCGGCCGGCGTGCCAACAGCTCATGAAGGGGAAGGTAGGATCCCCTGGGAGAAGAAGTGGGCAACCTGGCAGGAAGTGTAAATACCCGCAGACCTGAAAGAATGAGCAAAGCCAAAGGTCAGAAACAATATATATATATATATATATATATATATATGCATATAAAACGGAAGAAGCAAAAGCAAGGGTAAGTCACCTCGACGATAGGCCAGAAGCCGCAGAGAGAAGAAAGGCCCCAACCAAGGCTCGGGCCAGGCTACTCATTAGGACGGCATACTCGGCACCGCCCCAATCACATCTGTGCACGTCCCTCCAGGTCTCCATTAGGTGTAGGAAGGACAACTGGACGTGCCCGCCACTGGTGTTAGCAAAGATCGTCTTGCCCAGCAGGTAAAGGAGAAATACGTGAGCTAAGATCAAGGCGCAGTCGGGGGAAATTTGCAGGTCAACGCCTGTCTGACCCTCGGGAATCAGCTCCTCTGCACCGAAGAGCTCTAATAACCATGACAGTTGAACCTCGGATCCCGTCATACGGTCAAAGGGGTAGCCCCAAATCAGTTGAATCACCTGCTCGTGCTCCAGGAAGCAGGGAAAGGTCACCGACTCCCCTCCCACCAGGATCCCAGTGATCATGGTCTAGTCAAGTGGCGTGATGGTCATCTCGGCCACCAACATGTGGAAGGTCATGATCTCCGGACAAAACCTCTCCAGGAGAGCCATCACATAAGAATAGTCCCCTCTCATGGTGGGGGAGGAGAGAAAGTCGCCTAAGTCGACCTGGGCAAGGAGAACCCTCACAGCATAGGGCAGTCGGACATAAAGCCTACGCATGTCGAACCACCCTCGCAAAACGTGAGCGAAGGCAAGGGCTACATCATCAGAACATCAGAGTCAGGACTATAAAACAAAATGCTCAAATCAGAAAAACGCGAACCATGAGAAACATTCATACCTCGCCGGCTATCCCAAAATTGGAGATAGTGGTGTACTGTTGATGAAGAAGGTCGCGGCAGGCCTCGTCCCCTTCCATTTCTAAACAATAGCGCTTCTTTTCCTCACCAGTGTGCCACTCTGTGGAGCGACGAACAAGGCACTCCCCCTTACTACCAAAAACTTCAGAGGGACCAGCCACGAATCCCTTATCACCGTCACCCCTTCTACCTTGCGGCATCCTAGAAAAGAAGCAATGAGCAGCCAATTTATAGAGGGTGGCAACAAAAATACAAAAAAAGAAAGAAAAGAAAGAAATCAGGTTTGCTTTGCCAAAACCCCAAAAACAGAAAAGAAATGGGTATGCCTCATCATTCGATTTCTAAACAAAAAAAGAGGGTACGCCCCATTGTTCGATTTAAAAATACAAAAAATCTGTTTTGCTTTACAAAAAAAAAAAAAAAAAGGGTTGTACAAACCCCGCCTTTCAATTTTAAAAAAAATCTATATACAATATATATATATATATATATATATATATATATATATATATATATATATATATATATAATAAAATATGTGTGTATAAACAAAAAAAGAGAGAGAAATAAGAGAAATAATCCTATAAAAGAGGGCACACCTTGCCCATCATCATGAGAAAAAAAAAACAATCCGTCATTTGAAAAATATACGAGTGTGTGTGTGTGTGTGTGTGTGTGCATATCACCTTCAATTTTTTTTTTCGAAATGATAAAACACCCCCCATTTGGGCCACAAGGAAAAGCATAGAAGATTTCAAAAGTTTTGAATAATCTCCAAGGAAAAGACCCAAATCGTCCAATATTTGGCCAAAACTCACGCAAGCATGCATACAAATCATAATGGAAATCACAAACAAATGCATTTTGCAAAAAGAATCACCATTTTCATCACCCAATTCAAAAACCTTAGCCACATTTGATGGAGAAATCAAGAAATTCAAAGAAAAGCATTGAAAAATTACCTTGTATAAGAAACCCTAACTCCGACAAGAAAAACACTTGATCGATCGGTGGCAGTAACATCGGCGTAACCCCGAAACTCGGATCGGATCTACAGAGGAGTAGGGAGGTCTCTCGGTTCGATTTTTAGGGTGCGTTTGGGTTAGCTCTTTTGAAGCAAAGAGCAGCTCTCTGCTCTTTTATAGAGCAATTTAACAAAGGAGCCTGTTTGGTTGTAGGTGCTCTCTACTCTTTCAGAGAGTGAAAGATCTGATTTGTTATCTCTTTAAAAGAGCAGTTTTCAGATGCCCTTTCAAGTGGGAGATGCGAGAGCAATGGCGGGGAGCAGTTGACGCTAATTTCATTTGTTGCGGGGACAAAAATAGCCCCACTCTTTTATCCTAATACCAAAAATACCCATATAAGAAAGAGCAAATTTTCCTCTCACGTTCTAGGGTTTGGAAGAAGACGAGAAGTTATCGAGCAAAGAAGAAGAAGAAGAAGGAGAAGGTTGTTGCTTATAAGGGTAATTTTTTCTCCCTCTCTCTCTCTCAATTGATCAATCGATCAAACAATCAATTGCCAAACCAATTATTGTTTAATCCATGAATCAGTTTCTTAGGGTTTTTAAATGAGAGTTGGAACTCTAATTGAATCGCTCCCCCACTTTGATCCATCCACACTTGATCAATTGTTGTAATCTGGGAAGTGAGAGTAAATGAGTAAAGCTTCAATGTACATTCTATGTATATTGCTATCTTTGAACATCTTCTACTTATATTGAAAATTTTAATTTGTTTTTACTACCTCAGACATTCATATATAAGTAGGTGAGGTTGTCTGATCTATGCATATGCAGATGGAACATGTGATAGAACTTAGAGCTTAAATGATTGGGAAACCACTCTTGGTTCTCTCTGTTTTTGTAACTTAAAAACCTAAGAAGCCTCCATCTTTTACACATTTTAGCTGAAACCAGGATGTGGTCTAAGACAGTTTTATTCTTGCTCATACTTGTGGGAGAGGGGATGAATGCAATAAATGCATTGAAATAGAAGATATTTATTTATATTATTGTCATCATCATAGTCTTATCCCATCTATATGGCGTTGGCTTTGCGAGTCCTACTTCTCCACTCGTTTATGCTCGACACTAATCTCTATAGGGTGTATTGTTGCATACCAAAACAATCAAATTATCACCACTTAATATGCAATATCCTGCCTTCGGGCCCTCCCCATCTTGATACCCAGCACAATTTTCTTTAAGAGTAACTACAACATTGATGTACCATAAGGTACTCTTGCCATAAAATGTTGATTGATGGGCTTCTACCTAAACTGACCAAGTTTACATAAAAAAGTGATGCCCATCTGAGTGGTTGCAGGATGCTTTAGATTGCAGAGCTCCACCAAAACTTTTAATCATTTGAAGGATCATCCATTGTTGTGTCATCATCACAGAGGAACTAAGCCCAGCAGAATTTCAGTAAGCTTACAATCAATCAAACCCTAGCATAAGATACTAGAGAGGGTATATGTCCTTCAAGCATGAAGTACCCTGCTCTACTGTAAGGGAGACGACCAAAGTCTTTCAGATCTAATCGTATAGTCAGAATTTGAATTAAAGCATCTGTATAGAAATACTATTGTGGTATTGTCAGTTAGAATGAAGTCATTAGTAAAAAATAACTGAATAAATATATACATAATATGTAAACAGATCTCACCCTTGCCTAATGCTTGTTTTAGTAGCTTAAATAGATTTAATGGTTGCTCCTTTTGTTTGTCTAGTTTTTCATCATTGGTTTAGTGTACTACAGTAGCTACAAGTCCAGTGCACATTTTTTTTGCACTGGAATAAATGGTTATTGAAATTATTTCCACATAGCTTAAATGTAAATGCAGGGTACTCACCTTGGAAGTTCAGACCCCAAGGGATGTTTTAGTAAGCAATTGTGTTTACTATATATTGCATGCATTTTGTAATACCTGAATTTCTCTGGTTTTATAATTTAGCTTAACATGGAGCAGATTTGGGGAGAATGCAACATGAAAATTAGAAGAGAAGTTGGGTACAAAAATACTTAATGGACATTTAATTGAAAACTTAATAGACAACAGTGTCCAGTGTTCAGCATCAACTAGTTGAACACTCATGATTCAAATTATCTCATGGGTTCAACTACTAGAACATGTTTGGTCCCATGGAGGCTAGAACCTAGTTAGTTACTTTTAATAATTTTTTTCATTATAGATTCTTGTTTCCAAAACCATCTTGTTGCACCATTTACATAGAACGGTAACAATTTTGGTTCCAGCTCTCTAATAGCCCAACATTTGTTGTCATTTTCTTGGATCACATATGAATATTTTGGATATCGAGTGTTAGGGTTTTCAAATCCCTTTTGTGCAGCTTGCCAGTCCTTCGAGCTGACTCTTTATCATGGCCCACTGATCATGGTTCTTCACCTTTTGATTTGGGCTATATCAGTCCAACTTTTGTGTGCTTTGGTCCTCTACTGTGTTTTTGTCTAATATAATAGCTCAATAAACTTATGTAAAAAGGAAGCTTTGTATGTGATCCAAAACAAGATAACAATAAGGAAGTAAAAGAAAAAAACTTCCAAGCTGTTTTAAGGGTTTTCACACAAATGCTAAAACAACTTTAATAAATTATACTAATGGACAAGCAGAATGGGATTTTAGGTACATGGATATTTATGCATGAATTTCTAGGTGTACGGATTTTTGGATGTATATATTTTTCTTAATGGATTTTTAGGCACAGATTTTTGTCCACAAAAACCTTAGAACACAATTAGTTTTATGAAATTCAATTTTTAAAAATTAATTATAATTTGATTTTAAAAATTGATTAAACACGAATAGTAGGTTTACTTAAATGTCATAAGCCCCTAACAAAAAGAGTAGGTTTACTTATAGTTAATCTTCTTCTCTTGGTATTCTACTCTCTTCCTTAAGTATTCTACTATCTTCCTTAAGTCCATACCCTCTCCATTTTTCCTCCAATGCTTTTTTTTTTATTGGCTTCCTCCAATGTTGTCTCTCTAAAAGTGACTCTTAAGAAGTATTTAAGGAGAGTACTCCAAACTCCAATAGGATTAGAAAACCCTACTAGGCTATGGCTAAGCATATAGCCTACACACCTTATGGTTCATGGTTGGACTGGGATCTAACCACATGACTGTGACTCTGACAAATGTTGTTTCAAACTTGTCATTATACTAAGAGTGCATACTAGTTGAGAATTTAAAGTTTTTCTTTGTTTTTTTTCTAAACTAATCTAATGAAGCATTTATAAATCCTATGGATCAGTTCAAATACAATCTTTAAACATTCAAACAAGGGATTTTCAAATCCAAATACTTTAAAATCTGGAATTGAAATGTCTTAGATTTGAAATGATTGGATTTAAATTTCTCAAATTCAAATTCTTGTTCCCAAACGCAACCAGGGTACCTGGTGTATTTGGTTTTTGGTGTTTTCGGGTGGGAAATCTTTATATTCAAACCACACCCCATCACTCAAAAACTCCACTGCTCTGTCTTTCCCTTTGTCATTTACCTTCTTTTTTGGTAAGCATGAACATTTGAAACTTGAAAGGCCCTAGACTCGCAGATCACATCTACTCAGAAATTTAACAAATGAGAGGGCAATGGTCAGGTTGGACTGGTTGAACTGGATTTCAAGTTCAACCAAATTTAGTCCTTAATAATAGGAAAATCTTGACTGCACATTATCCTATAAAAACAAAAATTATAAAAGTCAAGATTCTCTACTATCCAAGGGTTGTAAATTTGGTTGAACCTGAAATCCAGTTCAACCAATTGGACCTGACCATACCTGAGAAGAGATAATAAGATAGATGGGCTCAAGTCAAAAAAATTTGTATTGAGAGTTTTAGGCTCTTGTAGGTTGCATTATTTGCATACACAAAGTTGGCCGGGGCAAACAAAGGACATCATATGGTTTTTAAAGTGGTTTTGACACTCGGACCTTTTAAAGGGCGAACTGCAACCAGGTTTCCTTTTCACCGTAATCAGACATCTAATCCAGCAGAGCTGGGTTTGGAGTTACTTTCAAAAAGTTCAACTATATAATTGATCATGAAGCTGCTGTCAAGGTTTAGTTTCGTCCAACCATGCCCGATGGTCTGCAAATGTACAAAAATCCTTGAAAATAGAGCTAACACTAGCTCTCTATGCTACTTCACACACAATTTCCTGAATCTATAGGTGTCTACACCGAACAATGAGGCAATATGAAGCAGAGGAAACAAAGTTCCAATGGAAGGGATACATTTCAAGCATCCCAACTTATGTTCTATTTGAGTCTCCATCGTGAAACCTAAGGAGGTCATGGTGTATGGCCCCCAGAGAAAGATGGGTATTCATTAATTTTGTTCAAAATGTCTATATAGGTTGCCTCCTTATGATGAATATCTAATTTGATCAATACTTTTTTATTTTATTTTTATTTTGCTCAGTAAAAAGAATAAAACTCTTTATGCATGTTCACTCAGAAATTTCTATTCCCAAAGCAAGTATGTGTTGCACTTGTGTGTGTGTGTGTGTGCATATTTCTATTTAATTGCGAGTTAACTATGTGCCACGTGTTTATGATGTATTTTTAATAGCAGTAAAATGAAAAAAAGATATAAAAAAAGTGAATATTTGGTCAGAGCAAATTGGCCACCTCATGCTCATAAAGCGTTCATTGAGATATGTGTTGATCTTGTAAAAAAGGGAAGAAGGCCCAGCACTCATCTCGACAAGGCAGGATATGAGATATTGTGCAATGAATTTAAGAAGAAAAATGGATTGGAGTATAATAAGAAACAATTTAAGAACCATTGGGATAAACAAAAAGATATATGGAAAAGATGGGACAAACTGAGGAGTAACACTGGTTTGGGATGGGACAATCAGAGAAAGACAGTTTCGACGGATCAAGAATGGTGGGATGAGTGGAACAAGGTATTATAAGAGTTATTTTAATTTTTGTTTTAAAAACATTCTCTATGTCCTTATAACAAAATGTTATTTAAATTGCAGAAAAATCCAGTAAATGCTAAATGGCAATATGAAGGATTAGAATTTGCTGAAGAGATGGATATTATGTATGGTGGGGTGACGGCCAATGGTCCTCTAGGATGGGCACCCTCGCAAGGATCAGTTCCAGATGAAACACTACACTCAGTTGAGAGAGGAGAATCTTCTTTTATAGACATCGGAGATGACACCAACGATTATAATGTTGATGGTGTTACACAACCACGACCAGATCTTAGTAATGAGGGGATTGAGGAAATTAATCCTACGATCAATAGGGAAGAGTTTGGGGCTATGATGGCCACTAAACGGGTTTTGAGTTCTCGTCATAGAGTTGAAACTCAATCGAAACCTCTACCGCAACGTCGAAAGGTCTCGGGTGCAACCATGCTCGATAGACAACTCAAGGATATTCGTGAGGCCATTGAGAATAGAAGAATGGCATCGAGCACTCATCATGGGCATACCACAATGACAGAGTGTATGGACCTGTTGAAACAGATGACAGATGTCCCAAAAGGAAGCCCCTTATATCACTTTGCATTGGATGAGTTCTTAAAAAAAGATTGTCGAGACCTATTCGCTAATCTTGATGATCATGAAAGCCGCCTAGCCTGGTTACAACATCGATCGGATCGCGCTAGCCGTGGTGGGATGGTGTAGACATTTTTATTTTGTTCTTTTTTAGTGTTGGCCTTCTTCCCTTTTTGAGTGTTGGGCCTTCTTTCCTTTTTGAGTTCTTTTTTATAGATTAACAATATGAGATAGTAGTTTATGACTATGCACTCTTATGTTGCTGATTATTCACTTCACTATCGTTATAGACATGGTTGTTATATATTTATGTGGTTATCAATGTAGTTATTTTTATTTCTGTTAATAATTAGAAATGTTCATTTGATGTAGATGTGGATGTGATTGATACATATTTTTTTTATATTTCTAGTGATTATTACAGAAAATGAGTTTTGGTGACAAAATTAGTACTGCATATGGTACAAGCTCTGATGAAGAAAATAGCCTTACAGATTCGGACGACGAAATCGAGATTTTAGCTCTTACTGGTGCAACGATAGCCGTACATTACTATAATTTTTTTGTATCAAAAGAACCTCGCAGGGATTGTATTTTTAAAGGTATGGACTGAATCATGCACATTTTGAGGCATCCTATTGTAGTTTTCGAGCAATTTCAAACGGAGAGACATATTTTTTTAAGGTTGTGTGAGACTTTAAAGGAAAGAAGATTACTTCAAGATACACGAAATTTATCAATGGAAGAGCAACTAGCCATGTTCCTTGTGACACTTGGTCATAATGAACGAAATCGGATGATTTCAGAACGCTTTCAACACTCACTAGAAACAGTATCTCGTCAATTTCATCGAGTATTGATGGCAATAGTACAACTGTCAATGTCACTTATCGTACCCCCATCATTTGAGACGGTTCCTACTCATATTAGTATGAATCCGAAATACATGCCATGGTTCAAGGTAAATAACGATTTCAAACATCAATATAAAATTTATTTTCGTTGAACTCATTATCACATGTAACACATACTAATAATCTATTTATTTTTTAAATATTATAGGATTGTGTTGGAGCAATTGATGGCACACATATTGATGCCTATGTACCAGCAGCGCAACAAATTCCATACAGAAGTAATCGAAAAGGGATAACTCAAAACGTGATGGCAGCATGTTCATTTGACATGAGGTTCACATTTGCATATGTTGGGTGGGAAGGCACAGCCAATGATTCTCGCATTCTTCATGAGGCCATTACCAATTCTGACTTAAATTGTCCACATGCTCCACATCGTGCGTATCTTTATCTTCAATATTAAATATATTTTAAATTTTTAAAATGAGTAACTTTTATTTTTCCACAGGTAAGTACTACGTTGTAGATGGTGGATATGCTAATATAAAGGGGTTCTTAGCACCATATCGAAAGACTCGTTATCATATTTCAGCCTTTCGAAATGATCCACGACCAAGAGGGAAGAAAGAATTATTCAATCACGTGCACTCGTCTTTGAGGAACATTATTGAACGTTGTTTTAGAGTTCTGAAGAAAAAATGGCCAATTTTATCAAAAATGCCTCCATATTCATTAAAGACACAAAGGTTTATTGTGGTCGCATGTATGGCGATTCATAATTTCATAAGACAAGAGGAAATTGCTGATAAACATTTTCAAAAATATGGAAATGATGAATATGTTGAAGACGGGCCGAGAGATCCTGATGACGATGTTGAACACGAAGGTTCTTCCCAAAGTATGAGGGAAATGGAAATTATTCGAGATGCGATAGGTGATGCTATATTCGATAGCCACGGTGGCAATGTTAGAGACTTAAATTAAGTGTTATTAAATGTTTAATATTTTGTTCCTTATTAAGAGATTTCGTCACATGTTAAATTTTGTTGATGACGTATATGTTAATTTTCGTTTTGAATGAATGACGTATAATACAATATCATAAATTACTAGTTTACATGTAATAAGTTTTTAAATTGTTCTCAGAACACTTTCAGGGTCATTTTGGTCAACTAATTGTAATATTCTACATAGAAGGTACATAGAAGTTATTTTTACCAAACAACAACTTTTATGGGAGTAGCTCTAAAACTGCTCTCTCAAGACTGTTACCAAACAATAAATCCAGCAAGAAAACTCTCTGAAAGATCACTCTCAAAAGAACTGCTCTTATTAGAGCTGCTCTTAGCTCTAGGAAGCTAATCCAAACACACCCTTAGAGAAGTATATGGGAAAAAGAGTTTATGAAACCCAAATCCCGCAGCTGCACAATTTAACTAAACCGCAGGCTATGCATGCATAGTATGCACGCATAGAGCTTTTTTTTCAAAATAAGCTATGCGTGCATAGTATGCACGCATAGTATAAATAAAAATACTAAAAAAAAAATGAAAAACGGAAAAAAATAAAAACAAACAAAAATAAAAAATAGCAAAAAATATATACAAATAAAAATATAATAATAACACAAAAAGAAAAAGAAAAAAAGAGGAAGGTTGCACACATCCCAAAAGGCGATTCAACATTAATATTCGCTCCCCCCGGGTAGTTCTGCTAAATTAAAAGATCGGGGTCGATGAGGACGCTCAAAAATCTCGCCCTACCTCAAGTAGGGGCACCCGTGCCAGTCAAATGGGGCAATCAATGTCTCATGATATTGAGCACAAACATCGGATCCTCGCATCTTCAATTGTTACGATAATCTTTAAGAATGGGTCGATCAGCCTCCGCTTGCGGAGCCGCTAGTTCAAGGTAAAACTCGAGCATCATTCATCATCAATCATACCACCACACGGTCATGCCTAATAAGGTCGCTAAGCGTCTGGGGACCGTTGATTCCAAGAAACGGATGATTACCCAATGATTGGGCCTCTGTCACTCTCTGTTTTTCCACCAAATGATGGTTGTGATTTGCGTTGGATATAACTGATCCAAAAGCATTTGCCTTGGGCGTCTTTGGACGTCTCCTTTGGCATGCATTCACTAGTGATCGGATGCCACAAAGGGGCATCTGTAGACACCCAAATTTGGCCCAAGGCATGATCGACCCGTTCTTTGAGAGAGATACGCTTTTGAGCTTTCGAAAGAACCTCCTATAACCCTTTAAAGCCCATCAGAACCCCTAGAACCCATACCAAACCAATACTAGGCCCACGGATCACAAGTCAAAATTTCTAGGAAAAATAACCCATACGTGCATAGTATGCACGCATGAGTAATTTAACCCATGTGTGCGTACTATGCACGCACAGCCAACTCTGCCTTCTCCAGAAGTCAGCTCCAGCGCCAGCCTTGAACTTCTCATTTAAATTATAGATTTAAAGCATGCGTGCATAGTATGCACGCATGCCTTAAAAATGTGCACATCCGAGATGACAATTTCTTAAGTTGGGTTTTTGACTTGTGAACTTTCCCAAGCTTTGGGGAGAGTTTCCTTATTACCTTTACGCTCCCATAAGCCTTGAAAACCACATTTGTGCCATTCAAGTGGCTACCCTATTATCCACCATTGGAATCCATTTCTACCTTCTCCAAACCCTCGAAATTCCCGAATCCTTAGATTAGCCTATTACCTAATTTTAACCCTCATTAGAGCCTTAAGAGCCCATTAATCCCCCTCACCTCTATAAATAGAGACCCCCACCCCTTCATTTTAACAACTCCTAATTTTCTTAAGGTGAAGCCCTAGCAAATCTCCCTCTCATACCACCATACTTCCAACTTCACTACCTTCAAGCCTTAGCAAGTTAGGAGACCTTAGCCCATCTCCCTCTCTTACCACCACACTTCCAACTTCCCTACTTCTAAGCCTTAGCAAGTTAGGATGTCACACCCCTCGCACTCGGTCACGCGGTCCGTTAGCGGTGCTGATGCGGCCGACGCGACAAACACGCACCGTTTCTATTCATATCCATATTCATATTTGTATAATTCTATTTCGACTTCTTACTTCATTTCTCTTTTCATGCAATTTACCACGTTTTTTTTTTCTAAATATTGTAGGTAATACTTAAAGTGTGAAAACCGTTTATTTTCATTTATCAAAGTAGTCGCGAAAACATTATCTAAACACTATCGGTTTCACTTCCCAGTTTTGTTAACCTGATCAGGCATATTCGGGCTTATGATTTGATCGTAACAAGTTCCAATGAGTAAGGAAATATAATTAAAACAACTTTGAAAGCCTTTTTCCCAAAGTATAACTTTTAAAAGAATTGATGTCTATACAAGCCCAATTACAAAAATGTAACAACTGTTTCAAGAGTAATGGACTTAAAACAAACCAATAAAACCAAAATAAAGAAAAAGATCCTAACAAAACCAAAGTGCAGGTGCTGATAGCACTATAGACAAAATGAGCTTAACTATCAGCTCATTGATTGCTCTGGGATCCTTCCATCTTTTCTAGCTCCATTAACTCTAGCATGGTGGCTGTTGGCTGGTCTATGAAATTTTTGGGTCATAAAACGACCATAAGCGATGAAGCTCAATAAAGTCTTAGTTAGATTTGTAATAGGTTTTTAGTACAAGGAGTATAGAACATTTCATAGGTGCAAGTGGGGTTTCCAACAGTCATGATAGCATAACAGAGAATTAAGCAGAAATTCCAAGCACAAATGACATAAGCCAATTCTATTTAGTCATGAAAGTAAACTTTCACAGAAATAATAACAGTTAATGGTACACAATTCATAATTAAGGCAAGAAATTTACAATCTACACATGAATTGATAATCTGCAGATTACTTGTAAATGATAATCTGCAAATTACTTGTCACAATATTAGCTAGAAAAAGACTTAAAGTTGTGATATGATCATGATTAAGCTAAAAGTTTCATTACAATTATTTCGAAGTTATCAAGTGTATTTTAGACTATTTTAGGCATTAAGTGCTCATTATTGGGTTCACAATTTATCGGTTAATTATTAGTATCTTTTAATTAATTTGGTGTTGATACCAAACACCAACCATGGTTTTGTCTGTATTTTGTATGCCAATGTTTGCACGAACAAAGGCCGGCACTCTCCGTCGTTTAGTCAATCAAGACAAGGATCAATAACTCTGTTGGTCAAACTAGACCCAATCTTTAGCTAACATTTCGATAACCCTTCATATACAAGGCTCCCATTCATACATGAGGTGCTCATACGAGCCTCTTCGTAAGAACAACGATCACCTAGGTGAGGTGTGACAGCCCAACTTTCCCTGATTCCACAGAATCCTGCATAATATTTTTTTTTTTTTCATACACCTTAAACTCAGGAAAAACCGAACCGTCAAATCACACTTCATAATCCGAAAACAGAAATACTTGGTATATCTACAAAATATAGAGTCAAAGCATGGATATATTATGACAACAAAAAAGATTTATTCTGTACATAACCATTAACAAAAATGGCCCAAAGGAAAACCACCGGTGATGGCCGACCATCACCTAAACAGTGGCTTCTAAATTATACTTACAAAATAATTCTTAACATTGTATGTAATCCCCGAGCATACAAAGTCCTAAATCCAAGAGATCCCAAAAATCCACCATACAAACCCAAAACATAACCAACCCAAATCCTCACCTAAGGTAGAATTCCCCAAACGGGAGATTCTAAGCCTTTCTCCAAAGTCCGCTCTTGATCTACACTTGTACCTGTGACGTATAGTCGAGGGATGAGCTACATCTAAGCTCAGTAGAGAAACATCAATAACATACATATTATCACATCACGCATATATCTTATGACAAAATCGCATATGTTTTCCAATATAAAAATGCACAACTTAAAGGATATTTGACTTGTAAGTAAAACTAATATCAAATACAAACTTTCAAAGTTTAACATATGATTTTAAAAACTTATTTTCAAAACTTATTCTCATAACAAAGAAAGAACTTAAATTGATCATTTAAATAGTCTCTCGAGCATATAGCGCATCGAGCCCCCGATAGGAATACCTACCATCGTCGTTCACATGAATCATTTGTATGATGTCCAAGTCCCTTCAAATTAGGTGACTTGTGTCGAAGGAAGTATTTTCACTAATTAAAAATCAAAGAACGGATATCCCACTGTACCGAAGTATAATTGTACGGATATCCCGTCGTACCAGTCACAGATATCCCGCGTGTAGGTTGGGTATTCACATAATCTTAAATTAAAGTGTAAAATTAACTTATAATTTATCACCGTGAAAAGTGGTATTTTGTAATTAGGTTTGAAGTTTTAAAGCTTCCACACACATTTATTCACAACTTTCTGATATCACACACGCACATAAATGATTTTACACATACACATGAATCTGAGTGCACATACACACACACTTCACATTTAAAATCCTGAAAGATATCCATGCTAAATCAATGACAAGTTTCACAAATCACACATTTTTCTATCACATCACAAAATCCATGCTAGAAATAATCAAATATACATGTTATGGAGTTTTCCCTACCTTAAGCTTGGAGTCGTTCAAAGCGACACTAAAGTCCTTGTCGACAGCCTCCTGTTCTCAATCTACATTATACATATGATAATGTATTAATAACTTATTCAAATTACAAATAAATCTGGTGTATTTATATGATTTCTCAAAACCGAGGCGAAAATGGGCAAGTTCGTGCTAATTCAGAATTTGACCCAACTTCTCATAAAATTTTGACCTTCAATTAAAACAGTTGATTCATAAGTTAGTCAATTCATAAAAGTTGTAGAGCTTATTGTCCTCTTTCCAACGCCGTAAAAATCGTATCAATTGAAGTTCGGAACAGAAAGTTACGGCTAAAATACCGAGACTGTATTAGTCGCGCGCGCAAATTTGCATAGCTCGCACGAGCGAGCTCCAAGGTCGCACTAGCGTGTCTCAATGGCACGCCCATATCTGGCGAGTGATTGTACGCGATTTTGTGCGTTTGGCTTTTTAGAACTCATTTTTTTATAAAAATTCAATCTTTTTTATCCTAATCTTTTGCACACATCTAAGCAACCTATATTTTTTTTAATACATGGAAGAATTTTGTTATTTACCTCTTTAAATCGGGCACAAAATATTCCCCACGATTGGATCTAAGAATCGACTTCCATGCTTCGAAATCGCCCAATTGTTGAAATCCTTTTATTCCTTCGATCCTTGCGGACATATATTGAATCTTTCTGATGCACACAATAAATCAAAGCTCTCTTGAGTGAAAGGGCATGATCTAAAGAGGAAACGACGGTGTTTGGGTTTTTAAATGAAAGAGGGTTTAGGAGAATAGGCTATCACGCTCTTGATCATCTCCATGTGGATGATTGGCGTTTCTTTTGCAAAAATCTACCGAAGAAGAAGGAGCTTTGAGGGTGGGATCCACAAAAATGCAAGAGGGTTGTCTCCTTTCTCTCTCAAGCTCCTCTTTCTCCTTCTCTTTTGCAATGAATGAAACTTCTAAAGGAAGTTTAACTTAAATATTTAGGCATTGGTTCGGTGTTAAGCGCGCACACTAAAAATGTGTATAAGCTTTCATTCAGCGGTTCTAAGCGAGATCTAATCCCCTTAACTTTTGGGACCTACATAGGTGCTAAGCCGGTACAACGTGGTTCGGTGCACGAACTTCTTATCAAGGGTCAAAAATATAAGGTCTAGCCTCACTATTCACACAAAATTTTGTTCTTATTAATTATTTCTCCTGAAATTAAAAGCGGCATCGTGTGACCTGAAGAACACGTACACTTGGTTGGGTGCCACGTGATAAGTTGGGTTATTGGGCTCGGGTTCGTGTGCAACATGCACAAACGCGTATACACTCTACATAGGGCACGAGTTGGGGTTTTATGTTCTTGGTACATACCTCCAATTTTAACAAGTGGGGTTTGAGGCCACAATACCTAGGTCAAATGTTTGACTTGGGTCAAATTAGTCAAAAGGTCGCAAATTCATCAAAAGTCAACGATTCTACATTGTCAAAAATTTCGAGTTATTACATGAGGCTCTGTACTATCCTGTATAGTATCATCTTTCCACTTTCAAATTTTTAGTTTTTGTTGCATTATTCAGCTTTCTTTATTCAAAATTTTGTATTCCTTACATATTTCCCGATTCTATCTTTCAGGTACTGTGTTCATATTTTTGTATTTTGTACCCTCATTTCTGAGGTTTCGTATCATGTATCCTTATTTCTGAGGTTCTATATCATGTATCCTCATTTCTGAGATTCTATATTCATATGTTTAAATTCTGTCTATCATGTTCTGTATTCCAATTTCAATGTTCTATATATATTCAAGGGTCTATCTGTCATATACTATATTCTATTCAAGACTCTATCTTTCATGTTCAAGTATGTCACCAAGCATGTTCAAGCATATTACTATTATGTTCGAACATGTCACTATTCTATCTATTATTCATTTCAAGCATTTCAGTATTCCATTTTTATCATGTCTAAACATATCACTGTCTATTCACATTTCAAGCATTTCAGTATTCTATTTCTATCATGTCACTATCATATTCGAGTATATTACTATCATGTTCGAGCATGTCACTATCTATCAATTATTTGCATTTCAAGCATTTCAGTATTCTATTTTTATCATGTCATTATCATGTTCGAACGTATTACTATCATGTTCGAGCATGTCACTATCTATAAATCATTTGCATTTCAAGCATTTTAGTATTCTATTTCTATCATGTCACTATCATGTTCAAACATATTACTATCATATTCGAGCATGTCACTATCGATCAATCATTTGCATTTAAAGCATTTCAGTATTCTATTTCTGTCATCTCCAACATGTCACTATCTATCATATATTTCAATATTCTAAATGTGTCACTATCTATCATACATTTCAGTATTCTATCATGTCTAAACATGTCACTACCTTTCATATATTTCAGTATTCTATCATATCCAATTATGTCACTATTCATCATACCTTTCAGTATTCTATCATGTCCAATCATGTCACTATCTATTATACATTTTAGTATTCTATCACATCCACATATGTTAAAGCAGAAGTCAGGTCCGAGTTTCAAATGACTTGATCCTAAGGGAGGATCTTGTCGGCTTACACTTATATTAAGTGTTACCTCAGCTTAAAGTTCAAAGGGGGACTTATGTTTATCATCGTCGATAATATTAAACTCGATTATCTTTGACGAGATTTAAGGCATCAAACTGCCTGTTTCTAGAAATGCTATATTTTTAGGTTAACTAATTGTTTGTTCCAACATGGGTCAATTATCTTAGTTATCCTATAATTTCGGGTATGGTCCTGGGTCCAAGGGGTTGTGGGTCCAATAGATCCAATGGGTTGTGGGTCCAATGGGTCATTTCTTATGTGATTTGGGCCTTGACTAGATCTAAATCTAGGTATATGGGCCTTTTCAAGGTCCGAGCCAAATGGGTTCATCCATTATGGGCCTCTATCAAAACGTTTTGGGTCAGGCTCGTGTCTTAGAAAATCAAATTTTGACCTGTCGAGCCATGGGCCGGCTTTATACTGGGCTCTTGTTTACTCTGTCAAATATATTTACTAAGGGATTAGGTTTTAGGCCTTATCGGGTCGTCAAAGTTGGTCTTTGACAAGGTTGACCAAATTCACATGAGTCTTTTACAAGTTAGCTTCATGGTGACCATTTGTTAGGACCTTCCCAATTAGCCATGAGCCTCGGGTCAAAATCTAAGTACAAGGCCTTTATTCTTTATATGTTCAGATTTTTCAAAAGAATGACGAACAGCCTTTGGTAAATCATCCGTTATTTTGGATTCCAATTGAATGTTCAAATCCTTCTAAAACCGAGGGCAAGAGCACTGATAATGTCATCTTTTTCAAGTGGTGGCATTCAAAAATAGGTTCAGGGCTGATCATGGTAGACAGATCACCAAGATTTGTTATGTTTATCAGAATTTTGGGTCAGATTTACTGGGCCTTAGTGTCAGGTCTGTAACTCTTAGTGCCGATAGGAGAATCGATCACTCAGCAACTCTTTGGAAAGATTCGCGAGTTACTTAAATTTTTTATTTATATTTTATGGGTCAAAAGCCAAGGTATCATGATGTAATAAGGTCCATCAGATCAAAGGTCGAGTCTATTTTCTGACTGGGTGCCATTTGCCGCAATTTTGTGCTGCAATTTTTCCGATTTTCTTGCTGTCAATTTTGATCGAATCAAACCATGAGAATTTTCTCAGGCCTTAAGGATATATTAAGGTCTTTGTTCAATTAATCCCATATTTTTTTGATAATTTTTTGGGCAAGGAAACCATAACTTATTACAGCTCTATTTTTAGGTGCAACAATGCAGTTTCACCGCATTGTGTTCCAGGTGCCATAACTTTCAAACCGTGTGGGGTTCAAGTCTGAAATTTTAATCGGGTATCAGGAACCCCGTAAAGTATTTTTCAGGATTTTTAGAGATTATTTTTTTAATTTATTTCTAATTATTATATTCGTTGTTCTAGGACTGATTTCTATGGGCTGCAAGGTTCACTGACTTAGGCCTTCGATGGGGTCCACCTAGTGGTCCATCCAATACCATATTATCTCGGTTCTCGGTCCGAGACATTCCTAAGTTAAATCTTAGGTTTTATAAGGACCTATTTCGGGTTTATTTTACTAATTATGCAGCTCAAATTGCTTGCTGGTAAATTTCTTATTCACCAGTATCAATTTACTTTAAAATACGGATTGGGCTTTCGAAGTCATCCGATCTGTCCAATTTATCAGGCACGTGTACATTTTCAAAACCCATTTTCTTTTTGAAAATCTTTTATACAAAACTCACTTTTTAAATTTTATTTCCATGTATCGCATATATAGCCTATCAATGCATCTCATCTTATCCACGCATCTAATACCATTGAAATTCTCATGGTCAAAGTCAAAGTCCAAACATGAACATTTCCAGAGTTTATAATCTTATCTAAACTCTTCAAGAGATCAGCATCTTATGATCAAGACAAGCAAATTCTAGGCATCTTTATCAAGTAATCCTAGCAAATTAAACAAGTTTCAAAACGATCAATAGGGACCATCCGATTGCGCATTCTTCAAGATCAATAAATAAATTATCATTTTCTGAGATATGATCATGTAAGCCTCACTATATTTCATCCCCTTAATCATGTTAAAAATCTATTCTAATCCCATAGAAATGAGGCAAAAGTTCTATACTAGATCACATATTCCAGAAATTAAGCGATCTAGAGTCATACATATCAATCATGATTAAACCAATACATGATGAATAAAATCTGGGATCTCACATGGATATTTCATCAAAATGCATCAAATTTCAAATTATAAATTCTATGGTTAATCTATGCATGGAAACATCATTTATTCAATTCTATACTATATATAGTAACAAGATGCATCATTGACTACTGTTTGACCTAGAAATCCGTGAATACAATAATGAATAACAGAGATTACAAACTCATAAACATGACCTACTATTCCTATATCATTCATCTATAAGAATTATTTATTTCAAAATGCCTAGTATGATCAAGAAAATCGAAGAAAATACTAATTTTCCAATATTTGACCTTTTTGGTCAATCTAGACCATTAGATGGCCTTGCATGTACTCAAATACATATGCATGGAATCTTTTTGCTCAGGCCCATATCTCAATCCAGAATTTTTAAAAGTCCTATATCAAAATTTCATTTTATTTTACTAAAAACACACAAATTCCAAGCTAAGTTACAAAAATAACATAGTTTGAGTTTTTGGGTCAATGAGGACCATTGGATGGCTTTGCATGGATGTAAAGATCACATGCATGATCACCCCTTTCTCAGTTCAAAATCTCATTCCAGAATTTCTTCATAATATTAGAAGAAAAATCAAGTTCAAATATGAAATATACAAGAAAAACCTCAAGATACAAAAATCTAGTGGTCTAGGCCTACATGACCATCATGGACCATTGGATGGCTTTAGGTGACCTTATAGATCACAACCATAGGCTCTCATATGATGGTCTCATGTAAGAACATGGTCATCCCAGAATTCCAGCCATCCAAACACAAATAATCCATAAAAACTATGGCAAAAATCCTATACAACTAGACTAGGAATCTATACAAATGTTAAACAAAGACTTTAACTTTGCTAGCTCTCCTTAGCTTGCTGGTTTGGTCCAAGTTCTATGGTGGTAAGTGTTGTAACAGGGCTCAATAATATATATATGTGAGACTAGGAGAGATGTGAAGTTGATTGGTGGTGGTGGATTAGAATTTTAATGGTTAAGATGGTGGATTAGAAGGGCTTCAAGGGAGCTCTAATGGAGGTTTTCCAAGTTGAGAAGAAGAAGATGGAGTGGTGTAATGGAGAGCCCCCTAGGAATTTCGAATTTGGCTTGAGCTTGGGAGACATGGGCTGCAATTTGTGGCCATGTGTCACAAGTTTACTTCCCTAAGCCTCTCTCCACTTTCTAAAGTATTCGCTCTCCCTCCTCTCTCCTCCACACATCAGGTCTTGTTTTGTCTTTTGTGGTCTTCAAGACCCTTAAATTTTTTTATTTTCTGAAGTCTTAAGAAATCTTGTGGTGCATGCAAATGGGTGTATCTTACACCCTAGATTTCTCTAACCAAAATATGAGGTGCAAGATGGGTCAAATGGATCAAAGGCTAGGATTTGCTAGAGATTTGTAATATCCTAATTTCTAATTACTAAAATTAAGTAATTTAATTATAATTGCCCTTGGACTTATTTAAATATTACAAGAGAGTCATTATTCAATTTAAAGCACAACCACTCAACCCAAATGTTAGTGCATCTAGTTTTCTTCAATTTTAAGTGTCAAGGTTTGACTCAACCCATCAAGCAATCCTATGAACATCTTTAAAATCCGATCCATTGACGATAATCTCCTCATCACCACCAAGGCTCAGGCCTAATTCGGGTCAAACCTCGGGTCAAAGTCCATCAAGAAGCAGCCCGGGCTGGTTACAAATCACAAGATATGGTATGTGTTTTTACTAAATTTCTAACACATCCATTCTAGTAAATGGGGTGCCCTATGGGTGTCACTAGAAATGAGTAATATCCCATCAATCTAAGGTAGGTGCCTTACGAATTTTGATGGACCTGACCTCAGACAGTCACCTGGTACAGTCAGGACTCAATCAACGATTTGACCAACACAAAAAAAGAGGGACAGGTATTACATCCCTCCCTCCTTAAAGGGGATTTCGCCATCGGAATCAAAACTACCAGGAGCGTTTCGGAAATACCTGCGATTTCTAAAATTAAATGTATAATAGATCTGAGGGGCTAATAATCATGGATATGGGGCTTGCAAGAGTTGCACCTAAGAAAAGCAACATCTATTTACACTATATAAAATATTTTTTAAAGATTATATGGGGGCTTAAGCCCCCATGCCATTGTACGTGGCTATGCCACTAACCACCACCACCCGACCATTGCCCCTACTAGAACCATCACCCAATAGCACCACCAGCACCACGACTGTCATCACTACAACCATGACCAACACTCCACAATGACCACCGCCAACTTATCCACCACCACCTTCTCCCCCACACCTCCACCGCCACCTCCTTCTCCATCATTACCACACAATCACATCAGCACCACAACCAGTGGCAGAGCCACATTATGACTTGGGTGGTCAATTGACCACCCAAACTTTCTAAAAATTTGTTACTAAGCATTAGGTGTCCTAATTTATATTAGTAGATTTTCATCCATCCAAAATTATATTGACCACCCAAAATTATCTAAAATCTTCAAACAAACTTTTTTATGGTATTTATTTTCATAACAAATATTTCTTCTTTGATTATTTGAACTAAATCCTACAATTTTGGCCTATTTTTAAGCTCCCCTCCATCTATTTAAGTACGGACTTATTTTCGGAGAGATTTCTCTCACAAGCTCCACTATGTTGTAGAGCTACATACTCACACATATAGTGTATAGGCTCTAGTATAATTAATTAAAAAAATTAAGAAATTTATTACACATAACAAGGTTTGAACCTAGAACCTAATCTTCACAAAACACTAAGTCTACCACTAGAGCAATTCACTAAGATATGTAAAGAGCGATATGTAAAAAGCAAAACATAATTTAATACATATATAATTTTATAAAGGCATCAAAATTATAAAATAAAAAAATGTTGAGTCTTCCCGTTCATCGAGATATGTTCAACGGCTTCGATGGTCTAAGAGGCTCCCTGCAATGTACTGCTACATCATCGTACTCTTTGGAGGATGATGACGAGGATGATACTGTTAGATATTTAAAAGTTTTATAATTTATGTCTTTTCAAAGTGGTGTGTCTTTTCAAAAGAAGTGTCTTTCGTGGTGTGTCTTTTCACAAGAGTCGTTTCAAAGTATTGTGTCTTTTCAAAAGAAGTGTCTTTCCAAAGCGGTGTGTCGTTTCCAAAGGGATGCGTGTAGCACCTTTTCATAGGAAAATGATGCATTAACATACCACTTGATTTCTATTTAAAGAATCTAAAATTATTGTTTTACACACCACAATAGAGTCTTATTTCTTCTCTCTTGTTATGTCTTTAAAGGTCTTTTATCTACACGTTCTTGCAATATTTAGTGTTCGGATAGCATGATCGGATTCGTCAAATCCTTCACAAGAATACACAATTGATTCATTGTATCCTGGAACCAGTTTGCCAATAACTTGTTGGTGACCACTTTGTTGGAGTGGTGGGGACAAATATTGGTTTAAAGACAGCGATATTTCTTGTGCCTCGGACCGGTTCCCTGTATTATTTCGGATCAACATTTCAATTTTTCCAACAATTTTAAACCTATATTTGTAAAATAATATTTCCTTCATCATGCCACCATGGTTGGTTTGGAGATGGCGTATAGATCATTTGACGGGGGCAAGAAAGAAGATCGATCGAAACAAATAGCATTGATATATCTGAGCAATCAAGTCAAGTAATCGGATTAAGGTATGTAAGTTTTACTCGAAAGGTTCTCCTTTATGTTGTATTATTTCTTGACTTAGATTACCAGGATTTGTTTGATTTTATGACTTTATCTATCATAGCCAAATTTTAGATAAAATAGCGTATCTGATAAACTTTTAAACGAGGATGAGGTCTCGATTTTGGTGCCAATTCTGATGGCTCAAAATTTATGAAGTTCCGTAAAATTTGATAGGAATTATGCCATGTTGGAAGCCATAACTGAATTATTTCAAAATTATAATGAATTTAAATAAATAAAATTCTTTAAAATTTGTGGTTGAGATAGATGAGCACCATTGAAATTAGTGTTTAATCATGAAGGGTCGGTTGGGCGGTTATGATGAGAGGGTTGAAATGAAGGGGCGTCTGATTGGTTTTTACTTGGATAATTTTATTTTATTTTTTAAAAAAAAAAGAGCACTTGAATGATTTTTTGGCATAAATCCCTTTGATGTTGCCACTTGCAATATAAATTTCTTTCTCTTGTTTTGATTTTCCTTGATCATATAAGAGAATGATGCTCTCCAGTAACGACAAAATAAAAGAACATAGGAATGGTGATCGATTTTAAGTGTAACCCTTGCAAGTGCACAAGATCTATTGTAGTATGGCAAGAACAAAGGTGTCGAACCCACAGGGAAACATGAATTTTAATTAATTCTTTCAGAGATTTAACAACATCTCCAAAGAAGTACCAAATGGCAAATTCAATTTTACCAAAAATTTATCACACTTTTCCTAAATGCAAGAAAAATAAATTAATCTAAACAACTAATTTATGATGAATCTAAGAACAATATTTAAAGATGATCAAGAAATATGCTACCCCAGATTTGTACCCCTTTTCTATCATTAAAACCCACAGTTTCATTAAAGCATCATTCACACCATCATTCCTATAGAAAAATAATTCGTAATAAAATATGATCATCAATCCGGCATACCCTATCTAAAAACAATGACTCAGCCTATCATTGCGGTATGAGTCATGTAAGAAGCATAGCATATCTCATGATTTTTAGATCATAACAAGAAGTACATAATCGCTCTGCAGCCTAGATCAGCCTGCAGGTCCAGATCTAGCGATTATGGCTGTTGATACGAGCAATCAACGGTCATAACAAAGCATTCAATATATTTTCAATAACATAAACTTTGAGTAAAACGATTCCATTATGACAATAATAGACTGCGGTATTAATCATAAAAATTGGTTACTTATCTGGGGATCGCATCTTCCTCGATCAACTGGTTTAGGCGCTCATCTTTGGTGTATGATCTCTTTATTCATTCAAAGTCATTCCACTTTTCATTTATCTCCCAAAAGATCTTTGTTTACAATGGTTTTTTTCTAAATACAATCTATGATTTCATGAACGTAAAGGAAAAATAATGCAAATCCTAGGTACAATCTACCCAGATGAAACCCTAGAAGAAGGAGGAAAGAGAAGCCCTTGAAGAATGAAAAGAGAAGTCCCCCAATTGATGAATAATTAAAAAGTAAAAATAATAATGAGTAATGAATCCCCCCTTTACAAAGCCGTAGCTTCCCTTTTATAATAGCCGAACAAACCTAACCGTAATAACCTCAATCGATTGAGAATTAAATCTCAATCGATTAACCTTTAAGTAGGGACAAAGTTGTATTCATGTGTCAATCGATTGACACTTAGTCCTCAATCGATTGACATCTAAAAGCAATTTTCGTGAACTCGCGTCCAACTTTACATCAGATACTGTCTCGGTATTTTGGCCATAACGTTCTGTCCTGAACTCGGATTGAGGCTATTCTTACGGCCTTGGAATAAAGACGACGAGATCTACAACTTTTGTGTTTTAGAAATTTCGTGAATCGGGCGTCTTGAAGGTCCAAATTGAGCTGCAAGTCACACTAAGTTCTCGATGACCCAAAATTACAGTGTTTTGACATTATTTTCAGAATTCTTAGACTGTTTTATGCACTTGGATTGTATTTACCTGAAACACTTCAAATCTAGTAATTATTATCAGATAGCCTTCATCGGACGGCTAAATATAGGCATTTAGGGGTGAAATATCATCATATTTCACTACTCATCACACTCCCAAACCTACACTTTGCTAGTCCTCGAACAAAGCAAACTAAAGAAAATAAATGCCACTTTCGTAGGGAGCACGATTGCACTTAGCATATGCAACAAGCCTTTAAACTCCTAGGTGATCCCTAGTGGAGGAGTTGTGTCTCCTGAGGGTTTACAGTGAAGTTACCCACAAACTTCCAAAAAATTTAAACCATCGGCAAAATTGTGTTTTCAAAACATGATTTTTTTATAATATATATATTATTCAAAAACAAAAATATTAATTGTTTCAATATGTGAATTATCAATCTTAAATATTAATGTCATGTCAATCATGCTAGTATCCATTCAAATTAATTTAATGCTCAAATTGTTAGATAACTCATCCATTCATGCCTAAACGTGAAGTGTGTGCATACCCAAACCAAGATTCATCCATCTCAGAACTAGTTCAAACGGGAAACCACCAGATCTGTTGTCTCGACTCAATCCTCACTTTAGGTATACTCTCGAAATAAAATCACTCCGATGATGGATAAGTTTTCGCACACATGTGAGAGATCAATACAAAGCAAGCAAAAAGGTCTCACATGATAAATGAAACACGATGCAATCAATGAACAAAAATAAATCTCATAAGAACAGATACTTGTATATCCTAAGCATGTCATATCAAGTGTCATAAGTATAACATATTTACTCTCCACAAGGCAGTTACCAATGCAAGATTAGATCATGAAGGTCTTTTGTAGGGTTGTAATGGGACTCAGGAAAGGGTAAGAAAGAATTGGAAGTTGGGATTCAAAATTTCTGAGAAATTGGAAAAGAAACAAACTTCTAATTTTTCTATCTCTTTTTTTCTTTTCTAATTTCTCGCTATTTTTTTTCAATATTTTTCTATTTTTCTCAACTTTCTTTTTCTTTTGAATTTTCTTTTCTTAAAGCACCTCATATTTTTCATTCTTTTTCAAAAATTTTCTTTTTCTTTTTCTTTTTCTTTTTCTCCCTCCTTTTTCTTTTATATTTTTGTCATACACTCAGTAAACACCATAACTCAGTATCTCTCCACTTACTCTCTTTTCGTTCATTCCCATCCCTCGTTCCTAATTTCTCATAAATAAGAAGGCTAAGGCTGAATTTTCATAAATGGTGAAGGGTTAAAAGTTAACGTGGCTTATCAAAGAATGTTTAAAGGTAAATTTTTCAATAGGCTCAAAGGGGTACTAGAATGATAAATTTATGAGGTGGGATATTTTAAGCACAAACGAGCCAAAGATGGCCTTCAATCATGTCCTTAAAAGATGGTAACATTGCCTATTTGTCTTGGGTAGATATACAGTACGTTCTAACACAATAATATGAATTTGATATCATGCAAAGTCACAAGCCAAAATAAAATATATGAGATTATGCAAAATAATTCGTATTCAAAGAAAACTCCGAGTTTATGTATTCACTCATCAATAACGGGAAATTAGCTCTAAAGCTTACCGGGTTTAGTCTCCACTAAGAACCTAAGATTCAACGTTCAAAACAGTTTATCAATTTCTAAGTCTTAGCTTGGTATAAGTGTAAAAATTATAAGCATGAATTTCAGAGTCATCCACAAATTATCACATTAAGCTTCATCATCCTAGATACAAGTAATCAAAATATGACATCAATATTCTCAAAATTAAATTCACATGTATCATCAACTAAAGTTTGAAAACTATTGCAAAGTAAATCATGTATGATGGTTCCAAAAAAAAAAAAAAATTCTCTTTTTTTATTTTTTTTTATTTTTTTTTTATATAAAAAAAATAAATTACGCAAGATAGATAACCATACCCCCAAACCGGAAAATGACAATATCCTCATTGTTTGAAATAAGTAGGCACCCCCAAACCTGTTGAAAAGTACCTCAACGCAAAGATCAGGTGCAGAGAATATGTGCATCAAATTGGGACATGACCAAAAATTGATTGAAGGTAATGTGGCTACACTAATTTAGAAATTAAAAACAACCTAAACTAAACTAAAAACTAATATTCTAGAACTAAACATACGAAAAGAAAAATCCTAAATCCTAAACTAAACCTGAGTCCAACTCCTTTAATCATTGGCAGGCGGGCCCATCCACCTTGGTTCACTTAAATTGATGTTCTTCGGCACGGGGAGCAATTTCTCCCAGAGTTCGAGCGGAAATTGATGAGTCACCGCCGATGGTATGGATGGAGGCGTGGAGGTGGCGGTAAGAGATGGAGATGGAGGAGGTGGAGACGGAATCCCATCAATTATCTCGATATCAGTAGTGATGCTCGGTGTAGGAGATTTGGAACGATTCTAACAAAAACAAAAATGAAAATGAAAATAAATAAAGCACACTGGGTTACCTCCCAGGAAGTGCTGAGTTTAAGCGTCGACAGCTCGACCTCTTCAATGTTCATTTTTCGGGCTCACTGAGGTACGTCGCTTTAATCTTAAACTGGGTGATTGGCTCAAATATCGGTTTAAGACGTTGCCCATTGACTTTGAAAACTCTATTGTCCTTGAGATTGCGGATCTCAATCGCACCATGCACACTAATGGAAACAACCTGAAACGTGCCTTCCCATCTAGATTTCAGTTTTCCTGGGTGGAGCTTAAGTCGGGAGTTGAACGACCAAACCTTTTTTCTCACGTGAAACTCTTTCCGAGAAATTGACCCATCATGCAGCTTCTTGTACCTTTCTTTGTACAGCTTGGAGTTTTCATACGCATCATAGCATAGCTCTTCCAATTCACTCAGCTGTAGCCTTCGATTTGATCCTACCACTTGCATATCGAAATTGAATCTTTTGATAGCCCAAAATGCCTTATGCTCCAATCCAACAAGAAGATGGTATGCTTTCCCGTAGATAATTCTAAACGGAGACATTCCAATTGGTGTTTTGAAGGTGGTACGATAGGCCCAAAGAGCATCAGATAGCCGATTAGACCAATCTCTTCTATCCGGTCGCACCGTCTTTTCTAAAATTCGTTTGATCTCTCGGTTCGACACTTTCACTTGACCACTAGTTTGCGGGTGATAAGGTGTTGCCACCTTGTGAGTGACGCCGTATTTCTTCAATAAAGTGGCAAAATGGCTGTTGCAGAAATGTGAACCGCCATCACTAATGATTGCTCTCGGGATCCCAAATCGGTTAAACACATTTTCTCTCAGGAATTTGACCACGACCTTGTGATCATTCAATCAGGTTGCCACAGCTTCTATCCATTTGGAGACATAATTAACAGTCATAAGATTATATGAATACCCGAAAGATGGGGGAAAAGGACCCATGAAGTCAATTCCCCAAACATCAAAATTTTCAACAATCAAAATCGATTAAGGGGCATCATATTTCATCGTGAAATATTTCTCAGCTGTTGACATCGCTGGCATTCTTTACAAAATCGAGCAGCGTCACGAAAGATGGAGGGCCAGTAGAATCCGCTTTGAAGAATTTTTTGTGCCGTCTTCTGTCCTCCGAAATGGCCTCCACAGGCTCCAGCATGGCAGAAATTGATGGCACTTAGTTGCTCTTCTTCTGGTACACATATCCTGATGATTTGATCTGAACAGATTTTGAACAATTGTGGTTCATCCTAAAAATAGTATTTTATTTAGGAGAAAAAGATATGCTTATCATTATTACCCCATTCAGTAGGGATTCTGCCAGTGACCAGATAATTCACGATATTGGCAAACCAAGGAGCTTTCGTAGCGGTCGCATCAATTGCCATCAATTGCTCATCTGGAAAAGTGTCACAGATAGTCTCAGGCATAGATATTCTTCAGGCAGAATTCTTGACAAATGATCGGCGACAACATTTTCGACCCCTTTTTTATCCTTGATCTCAAAGTTGAACTCTTGGAGAAGCAAGATCCAACGGATCAACCTCGGTTTCATGTCCTTCTTTGCTAACAGATATTTCAATGCAGAGTGGTCTGAAAAGACCACTATTTTCGATCCAAGCAAGTAGGAACGGAATTTGTCCAGAGCATACACCACTGCTAATAATTCTTTCTCGGTGGTGGTGTAATTGAGTTGTGCATCGATCAATGTCTTACTGGCATAATAGATCACATGAGGCAATTTGTTCACTCTTTGCCTTAAGACTGCTCCAATAGCATAATCAGATGCATCACACATGAGCTCGAAAGGTAGAGAATAATCCGATGGTTGGATTATCGATGCATTTGATAGCAACTCACGCAATTTCAAGAATGCTTTCATGCAATTCTCATCAAAGTCAAAAGGAACATCTTTGCCAAGCAAGGTACACAATGGTTTAGCAACCTTGCTAAAATCCTTGATGAATCTTCGGTAAAATCCTGCATGACCTAAAAATGATCGAATTTGTCGAACACTCTTTGGTGGTGGCAAATTAGCGATTAAATTGACTTTTGCCCTGTCAACTTCGATTTCTTTCTTTGAAACGATATGCCCTAACACAATTCCTTATTGCACCATAAAATGGCTCTTCTCCCAGCTGAGAACAAGTTTGGATTCCACACAACGTTGCAATACCTGGTTAAGGTGTTGCAAACACAGTTCAAAGGTCTTTCTGAAAATAGAAAATTCATCCATGAAGACTTCGATGAATTTATCAATCATGTCTGAGAATATGGCCAACATGCATCTTTGAAAAGTGGCAGGTGCATTGCACAAGCCAAAAGGCATTCTTCGATATGCAAACGTTCCGTAGGGACACGTGAACGTTGTCTTCTCTTGATCTATAGGAAACACCGGTACTTGATTGTAACCCGAATATCCATCAAGAAAATAATAAAACTCTTGTCCTGCTAACTTTTCGAGAATTTGGTCAATGAACGGCAGGGGAAAATGATCTTTTCTTATAGCCGTGTTCAATTTTCGATAATCGATGCACACGCGCCACCCTGTGGTTTCACGAGTGGGCACCAGTTCTCCTTCAGTGGTTTCTTTCACAGTGATGCTAGACTTTTTTGAAATAATTTGAACTGGACTGACCCATGGACTATCAGAGATCGGATAGATGATTCCAGCATCGAGTAATTTAATGACTTCCTTTAAGATGACTTCTTGCATGTTCGGATTAAGTCGCCTTTGCGGTTCTCTCGATAGTGTACTATCATCGTCCAGATGTATTTTGTGCATACATACTGATGGGTCAATCCCTTTGAGATCAGCTAAGGTCCATCCGATGACCTCGTTGTGTTCTTTAAGTACTTTCAATAGGTCATGCTCTTGTTCTTCCGATAATGTGGATGAAATTATCACCGGAAATGTTTCTCGTGGCCCCAGAAAAGCGTACTTGAGCGACTCAGGCAACTGTTTCAATTCCACAGTTGGTGGCTGCTCGATTGATGGAGTCAGCACATCCTTTACCTCAGTAGGTAATGGTTCTTCCTTAGTCACAGTTTCACATAAGTTATCATCAGGACATGATAAACTCGACCTTGTCTCTTCTGACTGCTTCCTTTCAGATCCTTTTTCTTCATAGATGGTCAACAAAGCAGTTTCAAATTCTTCTTTAATGAGCATCGATGGTAATGCTTCATCCACCACTTCGTCCATCTGATCGATGTAAAAACATTCGACCTCATCCTCGTTAGGGAAATGGTTCATCGCATGGAATATGTTCAATCTAACCTTCATGTTCCCAATAAAACGTCCATGACTCCTGTTCGACAATTAATGCAAGCGTTTGCAGTGGCGAGAAACGAACGTCCAAGGATGATGGGGACTTGATTAATTGATTTAACAGGTGGTTCCATGTCTAAGACAACGAAGTACACTGGAAAGACAAACTTGTCTATTCCAACCAACACATCCTCGATAATACCCCTAGGTCTTCTTTTTTATCTATCTGCCAGTTGGAGTGTGACCGTCGTGGGTTTCAATTCACCCAATCCGAGTTTCTCATACATTGAGTATGGGATTAGATTAACACTTGCTCCCAAATCTAATAACGCTTTTTCGATTGGTTGCCCACCAATGACACATGGAACAGTTGGGACTCCAGGGTCTTTCAGTTTCTGTGGGGCTTCCAATTGCAATATCGAACTGACTTGATTTGTCAGAAACACTTTCTTTGAAACATGAGTGCGTGCCTTTCTCTTACGAGTGCACAAACCTTTGAAAAACTTGGCATACTCAGGAACTTGTTTGATTGTTTCAAGTAATGGAAGATTTATCTTTACTTGCTTGAATGTTTCAAAGATTTCTTCCATTTTTGCTAGTCCCTTTCCCATTCTAGATGAAGGAGTTAGGCATTCAGGGAATGATGCCTTAGGGACATAAGATGGAGATTCAAGTTCCGGTTCTCTTTCACGTCCTTGTTGGACGGTTGGAGGAGACTCTTCCTCTATTACTTTTTCTTTTTCCTTCTCTCTTCCTTGCTCTTTCTCTTTCTCTTTTCTTTTCTCCGGCTCTGTTTCTCTTTCTGCATCAGCTTTCGCAGGCATTTCCACTTGATTATCAACCTTTCGCCCACTTCTCAGCACTGTAACAGCTTTCAACTGTTGACTATTCGATGGTCCTTCATCAGGTGGTGCTTGGCCTCAAGGATTGTTGATGGGTTGGCTGGGAAGCCTACCTTCCTCTCGTTGACTCAGTTGATTGGCCAATTGACTGACTTGGTCCATTATCATCTGCTGAAAAGATTGCATGCTTCGCATCACCTTTTCTTCCAGATCAGAATCTTTTGAAGTACTGGTATGAGATTGATTAAGGTTCTGATTGAAATTTTGATTTTTTCGGTACTCAGAATTTGGATGATAATACGGAGCATTCTGCTGGAAATTGGAATTCTGATGGAAATTAGAATTCTGCTGGAAATTCTGTTGTGGACGAAAGTTTTGTTGTCCACCCATTGTGTTGGCTCTGTATTGCTGGTTTACCTGACCAGTTTGGTTCGATCCACCCCATCCTAAGTTGGGGTGATTTTTCCATTCCGGATTATAGGTATTTGAGTACATGTTTCTACCCTGCCGCTGATAGGATTGAGTCACATTGACCTGCTCTTGAGGAGTAGGTTCATCAGGGAAGAATGGCAAAGTAGTAGGGCACTCATTAGCCATGTGACCTGGGTGGTCACAAATTGAACACACAGTGGGCGTGACAGGAGCTTTAGCTTGCTTAGTCGCAGCTAACAACATATTCATTTGTTTGGACAACATGTCAACCTTTGTTGATAGATCAGGGGTATTGTTATTGACATCATACAATCCGTCTCTTGTCAACACATGAGATTTAGGTGCCAGGTCCAAGTTGGTTTGCCCCAGTGTCTCATTTTGTATCGAAGTTTGGTATAACTTCTCAAACAATGCCCACAATTCGTCAGCTTCTTTTGTGGCACATGATCCACCACAAGATGCATCAGCCATGCATCTCTCTTCTGGAACCAGTCCATTGTAAAAACTTTAGACTTGTTGCCACCTTGGAACTTGATAATTTGGGTAACTTCTGATCAATTCCTTAAAACATTCCCAACATTCATGGAATGTTTCTGTAGATTGCTGGAAAAAGAATTGAATCTTCTGACGCAACTCAATGGCTTTAGTCATGGGAAAATATTTTTTAAGGAACTGACAATGTAGCTCTGCCCAACTCTGGATAGATTACTGTTCTAAGGAATAGAACCATGTTTTTGCCTTATCTCTTAAAGAGAAAGAAAAAAGTCGTAGCTTAGCTATCTCATCAGTGACATTGTGGACTCTGAACATTTTGCATACCCCAGTGAATTCATTTAAATGAACGTGCGAATTTTCATTTGCTAATCCATGAAAATTTGGTAGCATTTGAATCATCGCCGATTTAAATTCATAGTGGTTCCCTGGAATGGGAGCATGCATGATACATTCCTGATCCTCGTAAAAACCAGGATCATTATAATACTCCAATGTTCTAGGGCCCTCATCAAAATTATTGTTCCTATTATTTCCATTATTGACGTTCCCATTGTTGTTATTCTCATTTCTCTCTTGCCTTTGGTCCGTCATGGTCTCAGTCTGATGATACTGATTCCTCTAGATTCTACGATTCTCTCTACAAGATCTTTCGATCTCAAGATTAAATGGTTGCAGATGCGGGTGATGAGATCAAGTAAAGCTCATGCACCAACACTCACAACAAGGATTGAAGAATTTACAACAAACCCACAAAATTCAGCTTCAATCGATTGAAGCAAAGATTTTCAATCAACAAGCACACACAACTTTTTCAAACAAATGACTTTATCAGTCAATCGATTGGAGAATTGTTCTCAATCGATTGAGGTTCAAAGAGTCAAAGCAAGTCAACACAGATTTTGCAGCTAAGATGGCAAACAACAGGGCTTTTGTCAATCGATTGATAGAGGAATGTCAATCGATTGAAAGAAACCTGGGAATTCACAGAGAATGATATCTCAATCTTAATCGATTGACAGTGAATGTTCAATCGATTGAGTCTATGATAAACAGTAGCCAATATCAGAAGGAAAAGAAGAATTTTTTTTTTTTTAATTAAATTAAAATTAAAATTCGAATTTTAAAAAATATATATATAT
Source organism: Chloranthus sessilifolius (assembly GCA_021018995.1). Taxonomy (NCBI): domain Eukaryota; kingdom Viridiplantae; phylum Streptophyta; class Magnoliopsida; order Chloranthales; family Chloranthaceae; genus Chloranthus; species Chloranthus sessilifolius. The sequence continues at coordinate 18,457,183 of CM037595.1, read as the reverse complement.
ATATATATATATTTTTTAAATTCGAATTTCAAAAATAAAAATTAAATTCAAAAATTAAAATTTAAAATTTCAATTTCAAAATTCAAAATCCACAATTAAAAATTAAAAATTTAAATTTTAAAACCTAAAAGCAATCCTATAAAATCTTATCTAAAAGAGAAAAAGAAGGAGAAGAATAAAAGATTCTAAAAGATTCCTACCAATCCCAAAACAAGCAGTTCCACAAGAGTCAATAACTAAAATTTAGAAAATCCTACAAAATATCTAAAAGAGGAAAATAAGGAAAATGGACTCCTACAAAATCTAAAATAAGAAGTCCTAAAAATCTATATTTCCTAAAAGAATTCCACAAAATCTAACCAAAAAGAAGAAAAATAAGAGAAAGAAGATTTTGCAAATTAAAAATTCAAATATTAATTTTTAAAATTCAAAAATCAAAATTCACACAAGAAAATCAAAATTAAATTTAGAAATTAAATTTTAAAAATTCTAATTGCAAAAATTTAAGTTCGAAAATCAAAAATCAACTTTTGAGCACCAAATTCCAGATTTCACAATCCACAATCCTCAAAGATTTCAGATTTAAAAAATTTTTTCGATTTTTTTTTTTTACTCACAACTGTCAATCGATTGACTCTTTCGTGTCAATCGATTGACAAGGCAGTGCTTTTCGAAAACACAAAACACAGTCAATCGATTGAAGAAGAATTCTCAATCGATTGACTATCATAAATACATAAATCCCTATCCGAATTAATCAAAATTTTGTCGTTTCCCCGGCAACGGCGCCAAAAACTTGATCGATTTTAAGTGTAACCCTTGCAAGTGCACAAGATCTATTACAGTATGGCAAGAACAAAGGTGTCGAACCCACAGGGAAGCGTGAATTTTAATTAATTCTTTCAGAGATTTAACAACATCCCCAAGGAAGTACCAAAGGACAAATTCAATTTTACCAAAAATTTATCACACTTTTTCTAAATACAAGAAAAATAAATTAATCTAAACAACTAATTTATGATGAATCTAAGAACAATATTTAAAGATGATCAAGGAATATGCTACCCCAGATTAGTACCCCTTTTCTATCATTAAAACTCACAGTTTCATTAAAGCATCATTCACACCATCATTCCTATAGAAAAATGATTCATAATAAAATATGATCATCAATCCGGCATACCCTATCTAAAAATAATGACTCAGTCTATCATTGCGGTATGAGTCATATAAGAAGCATAGCATATCTCATGATATTTAGATCATCACAAGAAGTACATAATCGCTCTGCAGCCTAGATCAGCCTGCAGGTCCAGATCTAGAGAGTATGGTCGTTGATACGAGCAATCAACGGTCATAACAAAGCATTCAATATATTTTCAATAACACAAACTTTGAGCAAAACGCTTCCATGATGACAATAATAAACTACGGTATTAATCATAAAAATTGGTTACTTATCTGGGGATCGCATCTTCCCCGATCAATTGGTTTAGCCGCTCATCTTTGGTGTATGATCTCCTTGTTCATTCAAAGTCATTTCATTTTTTATTTATCTCCCAAAAGATCTTTGTTTACAATATTTTTTTCCTAAATACAATCTATGCTTTCATGAACGTAAAGGAAAAATAATGCAAATCCTAGGTACAATCTACCCAGATGAAACCCTAGAAGAAGGAGGAAAGAGAAGCCCTTGAAGAATGAAAAGAGAAGTCCCCCCAATTGATGAATAATTAAAAAGTAAAAATAATAATGAGTAATGAATCCCCCCTTTACAAAGCCGTAGCTTCCCTTTTATAATGGCCGAACAAATCTAACCCTAATAACCTCAATCGATTGAAAATTAAATTCCAATCGATTGACTTTTAAGTAGGGACAAAGTTGTATTCATGTGTCAATCGATTGACACTTAGTCCTCAATCGATTAACATCTAAAAGCAATTTTCGTGAACTCCCGTCCAACTTTACATCAGACACTACCTCGGGATTTTGGTCATAACTTTCTGTCCTGAACTCGGATTGAGGCGATTCTTACAGCGTTGGAACGAAGATGACGAGATCTACAACTTTTGTGTTTTAGAAATTTCATGAATCTGACGTCTTGAAGGTCCAAATTGAGCTGCAAGTCACACTAAGTTCTCGATGACCCAAAATTGCAGTGTTTTGACATTATTTTCGGAATTCTTGGACTATTTTATGCACTTTGATTGTATTTACCTGAAACACTTCAAATCTAGTAATTCTCATCAGATAGCCTTCATCGAACGGCTAAATATAGGTATGTAGGGGTGAAATATCATCATATTTCACTACTCATCAAATGGCTATCATGTTTCCTAAAGCGATCTTTACCCCTTCCAATAACTATCAAACCGTCTCTAACGCATGTATCCTTGACTAGTACTCTCGTGGAGTGCAATCGTCCGACAGTCTAAAAGTATTAAGACATTAATACCCACTGTTTCCACTTTCAAGTGTGGTAAGGTGTATAGAAAATGGTGCTCCTTCAACTAATTTTTGTCCTGTCTATATGATCCAATGATAATACAAAACCATTGATGGGGTATGATTGGCATCTTCTCAATGCTTTCCACTTTCAAGTGTGATAAGGTGTATAGAAAATGGTGCTCCTTCAACTAATTTTTGTCCTGTCTATATGGTCCATTGATAATACAAAACCATTGATGGGGTATGATTGGCATCTTCTTCAATGCTCTCATCTATATTATTTGTACCATTGACGGACTGCTTGTTGGACTACTTTGATTGAAGTATGTACACCATGTGACGGAAATATGTAGTCATAACACCTCTAAAGAGAGTACACAAATGAGGGACTCCTTTCCCCATTTAGGTTGTTGTGCGGGTCAACACATTAAAATGGGTTAAAACTCAATAAGGGGAGTGGCACCAATATTTTGTTCTTTTCAATGTCCCAACAGAAAGCCACATTATTTACATAGAAGGTTTTTAGTACCCATATCATATAAGCTTGTAATTGTGGGACTATACTAGTGGCCATTACTATTTGGTGATCGTTTGGTCATTATCAAAGGTGGAAATTGAGAATCCACGTGAAAGGGAATATAATCCAAGTGGGTTGAGTTCAAAGATCATATGACTACGATTTATGAAATATTTTTAGTTTATCCATACTTTTCTTATGGGGTTGTCTCCATGGAGTCAATTCATTGAAATGGTTTTTTTTTTTTTTTAGTAACATAAATTTGTTTTTTGCCGAAATTGGCTTTGGCTCCCATACATTAGATGTGAATATATTTATGCAACTTTGTTGTACTGACTAATGATCCTTGGTAATTGTTTGACCACGATCAAACAATAGTGATTGAGTAGCCACAAAATGGGCCCGATTTAATAGACATAAATATATGTCCTACTATGATTGATCTATTGGTCATGCCTCAATCATATAGGAATTGAGTGTCCTTGATCGAGTTGGCATGGCTTGGAATCATTATCAATAATTTGACCATAAACTTTTAGCAACATTGACTTGTTATGAAAAGATTGCTAGGATCATGTGGAGATGATCAAATGATTTTGCTTGAATATCTTAGAAAGATAATGGGTTTGGATTTGATAATCTAAATCATTTGAAGATGATATTCCCCGAATGAAGGGTGTCTATAAATCTCATTGAATGCGTTGCTTGAATGGAAATAGGTAACAAAATGAAGTGACTTAAGGTCCATTGGTAGACGTACCAATAAAATTAAGTCAAAACTTCTAAATTCTCTATAAAACTTATTTCCTTATCAATAAACAAGAAAACAAATATTGATATGTGATTTCAGGTAGAAATGTTTGAAAAAATATTTTTTGTATTGATAATACAATTATGACTAATTATGGAAAGTATTAGACTAAAAGAAGAATCCGGATGGGATTAAAGTTATTTACCCAAACAGTCACTTACGATGAGAATCCTACCTAACATTTGTTTGATCAATGTTTAGATTCAAAGGGAAGAACAAGTCGTAAACCCGTGGCGGATAAAGGGGCACTACATTGATGAGAATTAAATTCTCATAAACATTCCAGGAAGGGTAGTATTTTTCCTGTAATGGATAAGGGAAGGTTGAGCATTGCTCTTAATAGACGCTATAACATAATGTATTGAAATGTTACTGTTATAAGGGCATCTCTTATAAGTCTACCTATATAAGTGTGAGGGAGGAGCCGCCTTCAATGAGACATGACTTTATCTCATAAACACTAATGAAAATCAGGGTACTAACATATGGCTTAAATGTGCTAACCAATTTATTGAACACTAAATATATGAAATGTGTGTGTAGAATAGTTCTGATTCGTCGTATAAGATTGTTAGTTCAAGACTTAGTTTCACTAAAGACCTTGGCAAACTTTGAGTTATTTCCACTAAAGTGGAAATTCAAGTCTGTAAGACATTTTCATTTATGCATATATTTTTAGCTTTGCTCTGATTTCAAAAATTTTAAATAGTGGGGGATTGTTGGATATTTAAAACTTTTAAATAGTAGAGGATTGTTAGATATTTAAAAGTTTTATAATTTATGTCTTTTCAAAGTGGTGTGTCTTTTGTGGTGTGTCTTTTCAAAAGAAGTGTCTTTCCAAAGCGGTGTGTCTTTTCCAAATAGATGTATGTAGCACATTTTCATAGGAAAATGATGTATTAACACACCACTTGATTTCTATTTAAGGAATCTAAAATCATTGTTTTACACACCACAATAGAGTCTTATTTCTTCTCTTTTGTTATATCTTTAAAGGTCTTTTATCAGAACGTTCTTGCAATATTTGGTGTTCGGATAGCGTGATCGGATTCGTCAAATCCTTCACAAGAATACACAGTCGATTCGTTATATCCTAAAACCAGTTTGTCGGTAACTTATTGGTGACCACTTTGTTGGAGTGGTGGGGACAAATATTGGTTTAAAGACAGCGATATTTTTTGTGTCTCGGACCGGTTCCCTGTATTATTTCGGATCAATATTTTAATTTTTCCAACAGATACTACCTCATAGTCATTCCTCGAGAGAATTTTGAATTAGGTCAATTTTGTTGAAACGACCTAATCGATATGTCTATGATTTTCTTTTATTTCGTATCTAGCTTTATTTGTAGATTTTTTTTTTTTGCGTTTACTTGGAAAACAAATTATACAATTTTTCAATATTAATTGATTAGATGACCACCATATGAAAAAATCATAACTCCGCCCCAACTGGTCCACAACCTCCTCCTTCTCTATTACTGTCACACAATCACATCAGCACCACAGCCACCTCCTTCTCCATCGCTACCACACGATAACATCAGCACCTACATTACTACTGCACAATCACATCAACTCACAACTTTCTCCATTATAATCATACACCCTTTTACCATCATCAAATAGTAGTAACATGACTCATTGGAAAATTATATATTTTATCCAAATAATAAAACTATTTGTTGCGAAAAAGGTTCAAATGTTATCCAAATAATAGACATAATAGTCTACATAAAAGATTGTTCACAAATAAATTTGTCTCTTAATTAAATTTTCCCTGGATTAAAAAGTGAAGGGATCCAAATAGGATCTTACAACATTTTGTTTTTTTTCATGAGAAGTCACTCAAAGATAAAAAATTGGGAGGGGTTATTAAAAGGTGAGTGTTATGAAACTACCTACTTTTATTTTCCTTTAATGCCTCCATGTTACAGTAAGGGTAAAGATAGTATGATACTAAGGCTCAATTATTTGCTACCACATGTCAACCTATACCCAATTTGACTTACCAATCAAACCAGGACAACCCATTTATGGATCAGGCCTACCTACCTTAGCTCATGCCTGACCCATTACAGGATGGGCAGATCCAAACTCCAGCTCGATCCATTGAAATCTATTGGGAGTCTGGGACGCCTCACACCTAGGTCTGTCAATGAGTCAGGACAAAATTTTGTCGACCCAATAAGAAAATTACAAATGCCTAACCTAACCTGGCCTGATGGTAGACCCAAGTCGACCCGACTCCACCCGGCCTGATGCCCAACCCAACCCAACCCAACCCAACCCGATAAAATAACCCCATTTTTACACTTTTTTCATATAAAATATCGAGTTGGGTTAACGGGACCTGGCAAATACCTGACCGGTCCCGACTTCTGGGTTGACCCCAACTTACTTTTAGGATGACCCGAAGGTCAGGTTGGATGTCTCATGCTCGACCCGACCCGACAGGTCAAGTTTATATGCCCGACCCGATAAAATATCGGGTGGTATGACCTGACCTGTTGAAATACTCATACCTAATTGCTCTCCTAACTCTAAGCTAAACCTAACCCTAGAAGGCTAGGAGTGGTCAAATTTTTTTTTAATTGTTTATTTATGAAGGGGTAATGACTTAGGAAATGACTCATGACTAACATTTAAATCAGAGAAATGGTGTTTAAATGAACTTATATCATTAAAATTAGACTTTTTATCTCACACTATTGAAGTGTGATTTTTTCTTATTATATGATCAATCTAATTTGCCCAAGTGACAATCCACTGTTGGAACATATATCGGACAAACAATCATGCATGTAAGTGGATATAAACCCTCCAATCGGTGAACTTTTAATATTAGTCATTAAAATTAAGAACAACAATTAGTATTAGAGTGCATAGATAAGATGATTTGAATCTCTCAATAAGTGTAATTTTTGAACATCATAAGCCAATCAACGGTGGAAGATCGTTTTCAAACACCACGACGGTTAGAGAGTCGGTCCCTTATTAAAAATAGCCACTTGAGTGGTGACTTGGTGTACAATTGTCATATCCGGACAGCTGCTGCTCTTTTTCGGAATATAAATAAATAAATATCAAATAACTTCGCCAAGCACGCTAAAATACGCGGGACGCGTGTTATAAGATAAGGCGGTCGAGTAGTGCTGACGTGGCGAAAAGTGCAGAAACACCTTTTACTATGGGTAACTTATCATCCACAACTTGTTACCCAACTCCCTCTCCCTCTCCCTCTCCCTCTCCTTTGCTTCAGATATTTTAAAGGCTACAGATATTTTGAAATTACACATATTTTAAATTAATTAAATATCTCTTGTTTTTCTAATAATTAAGTAAAATAGAAATAAAATAGATGGCTTGTAATTACCATATATTTAAGAGTTAGATGCATAAGTTATAGCCATAAGTTCTGATAGGTTACGAAAGCCTGAACCACTTTATATGTTAACTGCTTTGAAACATACGTTGAAGATAGCTTTTCGGCCCAATCTTCAAGAAAATTGATCTTTAGATCATTGGTCACCCATCGCATCAGGCTGAAAATCAATTCTCGTGGGTAGCCCATGATCAAAGTCATTTTTGGAGTTTATGTCCCATCCAATCAACATCTGACTAATATGACTATTGACTATTTTGAATCAGATGATAGAAATCATTTGTTTTCCAACAATTCACACAATAGATATTGAGATTATGAGTACGTTGGATCGGACGACGGAGATTATTTTTCTTTCCAATCTTTCACTCAAGTGATCTTGAGACAAGTGTCTTACCATCAAACCGTTAGTTTTTTTTTTTATCATGTTACACACATTCCAAAATAATCTAACGACGACAAGCACATCTAATACTCACAAGTCACTTTTTGAGAAGTGTGTCACATGATTTATCAAATTGAAAGCATGAAAACAATCTCCATCATCCAATTGACTGCAATAAACATTTTTCAGGTGCGCTTATCAGGGTACTAGATCTTTAGATCATAAGTCAATTATCAGAAGGTTAGATGTTGATTCCATATAATAGACATCCCAAAATAAGTCTATTATCAGATGATGTTGATTCCATATAGTAGACATCCCAAAAAGTTACGCATTTAATTGTATGTTCACTTTTTTAAATGTGTCTCATGTAAAATTAACATCTAAATCGTTTGATGATAAGCTTATGATATCAAAATCTAAATTACAAAAGAATGAATGGGGCGAAAAAACAATCTCTATCCTGAGACGAAAAAGAATAAAATTTAGATATTGAAATTTTTTTTTAAAAGGTAAAAGGAAATAAAAATAAAAAAATCAAAGTGTAAGGCAAAAATATCTAGAGCTTTAAAAGCCAGAAGCCAAAGAACAGAAATATGAAATGCATCCTCACCCACGAGAAGAGACATTCTAGAAGCGTCTATAAAGCTCAAAAATATATATATATTAAATATATATAATTGTCGCTGACGTGGCAAACTCACCTTTCGTCTTCTCCTTAAAACCCTCAGAGTCTGTATGTAATTTCTTCTCGTCTTCTCCTTAAAACCGTTGATTCTGTCTGTAAGTTCTTCTGTCTCTCTTCCCTCTCCTTTTCGATTTTATTTCTTTCTCTTCTCTCTCCCTGCCCTCTTTCTCGCTCCTATTCGATTTTATTTCTTTCTCTTCTCTCTCTTCTGTTCGATTTTATTATTCCCAGATCTTGTTGAGAGAGAAAAAAATATTTTGGATTCGAGATTTTTGCTTGTAAAATTTGGGGGAAATGGCAATTTTGTGCTTCGGCGGATCGGGTTCTAGGGCTTTCCGATCGTCTTGGATTTCGTGAAGTAGAATACGCGGTTGATTACCTTATAGTTATGCGGAAAATAGTTGGTTTTTGAAGATTTTTATATATGTAAGGAGTTCGGATTTCGAGGTCGAGGGTTTTGTTGTGATTGGTTGAATTAGGGATCTGAAGAAGCCTTAGAAATTTAAGTGGAAATCGGATTTAAAGTTGAGAAGAAGATGAAGAATCAGGTATAATCTAGAACCATCTTTCACCTAATTTTATTGAGTTTAACTCTGATTAATGGTTAGTTTTGTTTAAACTCTATTAATTAATGTTGATCTTGTGTTTATGGTTAATCATATCATATTGTTGTGTTTAATTGTTAGTGTTTTACGTGGAATCCACACACCGAATAATGAAAAATAAAATAAAATAAATAAATAAATTGTTTTTATGTGGTTAATAAAGATCCAAATATGTATTAGTTTGCAAAAATAAGTGTGTGCATAGTCATAGCAGCTTTTTTTTTTTAGAAAGTGTCATAGCAATAGGTATGTTCGTTTCAGCGTAATAGGGGGCTTGTAATATAGACATTATAGGTAATTTAATGGTTACTGAATTACCAGCAATATCCATTTTGCATGTAATTTTCTGTCGTAATATGAGCATTTTTACCTCGTAAAAACACCTTTTTATAGCCGTTAGACATTACATTGAAAAGAACGACTTGCTTAAATTTTTGGCAGAATCTCCCGAATTAAAATAATTTGGCCTATGAAGCATTAATATCCGAGTTAATTGGGTTTATGCGGTAGGCCGATGATGTTGAAATTTTAGGCGCGTGAAATTTACACAACCTCATGAAAGTTCGGAAAATGGGTGGAAGTAGAATTCAAGCATTCCATATACGAAAAAAATGATACAAAATCATTGGCTCACAAAAGAGTGCAATCTATGGTAACTTTTTTTGCATAAGTAATTAGAACCCAAATAAATTCTCGTTCCAATACAAAATACGTTACTATAATATTGATCACAAAAGATACTACTGTCTACACAGAGTCACTGAAATGGATGCAGAGTTGTCGTCGCCCTTGGAATCTTATTCGTCATCTGAGGTATCATCTTCTTCTTGGTAATTCACTTCTTCGGCTTCGATGTCCTCCTCTATGTCTTCTTCTTCCTCCTCGTCTTCATCTTCTTCGTCAACATCATTCTCTTCATCCATAGGTTCCTCATCCGAGCTGAGTACAGTATTAACTTCACTGGCATTTTTATTGGCAGGGCGCTTTGCGGACATGACGTACGTCTCAACATCGATAACCTCTGGTGAATACACGTCTTAATGGAGTAATTGGATTTGAAGCATGCGATTCTGCGTCATCGGTGATTTCTGCATCATTATCATAATTGTTACAACCATATTCAAATGAACATACATTATGGATCAATTGGAATCAAGATAAACCTGCACACCTACTACAATTAAAAGCCTCTTAGATTACAGCTACGAGAGATACACCAAGCAAAATCATCTGAAATAAACAAATCCATCAATCAATCACCAATCCCACGTATTAACGAGCTTAAAGTAAAATAATAATTGATAACTATAACACATTAACGAACCCAAAATAAGTCAACAACAAACTTCGATCCACAAATCCACTCTCAGAACAAATGAACCAATGATAGAAAATTCACCAAAATATTGGAAATAAACAAACAAATAAAGGCTAAAAACAAACTTCCAACACACCTTAAACACTAAAAAAATTGCATTAATCCTCCTATTGGAAAAACCAAAAACCGTAAGTTATAAATTTTTGAAACTCTCATTAAAAAGAAAAATATCTATACCTTCCTGAACATCTTCTCCGGCGGCGCGTTTTCCGAATACCTGAGAAAACTTCCATTGTAGATGAGATTGGGCGCCCACTTCATCTTCGTTTCCCAACAAAATCATCTTCTTCTTCGTACCTCTTCTTCAACACCACAACATTGTCGATCCGAGTTGACCGCCCCGATCTCGTGGTCTTTGCGTCACCGCATTTATATTCTATAATGCAGCTCTCTCTAACTATCACTCATTCTCTCGTTGGAAGGTGATGATGAAGAAGACGACTGGATTTTTTTTTATCTTTTTTTTTTTTTTTTTTTTTTTTTTTTTTTTTGCAGAGACTGGCCATAGAGAAATAGGACTGGTATGATGGCTTTGATCATCTACCAGTCTCTGCTCGATGAGGACCTCTCGAAATAGAGTTTATACCCTCTCTCGTTGACGATCAGCGGCTGCAAAAAATAGATCTGCAATAAACTCGAAAAAGCTATTGAAGAGGGATTTAATATGCTACAGTAGAAATGGGATAGTCTTGTAATAAATAGAGCCGTTGGGGGGGTTGTTGGGAAATTGCAGGTAATTTTCAAGCGTTACGGCCCTGGGCTCGTAAGCCAAAAAAATTACCTGCAATCGCTACAGTGATTTACATGGGTGGAATACGGTGAAACGAACGACAAATGCGCGTAAAAAATCTGACTGTTGCCCCTAAAAATTACACATTACACGTGATTTCTCTTGATTCCAGTGAAACGAACGTACCTAAAATCTTCTTAATTTGTTTTAAGGTAGCTCTATTACCTAATTCCGGAGGGTGCCTACACTAAAAACCCGTTGACAGGGTTGAATCGGACGATGGAAATCAATTTTGATCCCTATCTTTCACACAATTGATCTCGAGGCCATGGGCGAGCCATCAGATTGTCAATTTTTTATTCCCCGTGGCACATATCCCAAAAAAATGACTCAAAAATAATGAGACACATCACACTCAAATGTGATTATAGGTTCACTTTTGGGGATCCCTGCCAGGTGGAATATAAAATTGACGCTCTGATGGAACGCCCATAGTCTCAAGATCAACATGAAGATTGGAATTAAAATCGTTCTCCATCGTCCGTTTCAACCCAATCAATGGGTTTTCAATGTAGGCCTCAGTAATTGGGTAGGTGCGAATAGAGCTATCCTTTGTTTTCCTGTTGGTTGAATAAAATAATTTTTTTCTAGGTGCACACCAACTTTTTCTATACATACATCACATTCTTTTTTTATTGTAAGCATTGCAGTCATCTAAATTTAAACAGATAACTAGAAACTCTTTAATGGAGGAAAAGGATTCATTAATCCTACATTTTTCCCGCGGATTCTTAGCTTGCAGGAATTTCTAGGATTTCTTTGTTTTCCATCACTTTCTACTGTTTGTATAGCCATACTGATAGCCTCGAAAAATGTAATGTTTGGATAGCCATATTTAAGTTTTCCAAGGGCTCGGCAAAATTGAAATTTAGAGGAGTGCTCTCGTACACTAAAACTCATAAAATAACATAAAATTTGGATCTATTTTTCTGATGCATAAGTTTGACCCAAACGGTGGAAAATGATGGATTTGTAAACGCAACCCTTCGGAATCCATCATCTTTTCGTATCTAAATACACCCTAAGGATGTATTTGGATTAAAACATGGAAAATGGAGGAAAATTCTTTATTAATCCTACATTTTCTCATGGATTCTTTGCTTGCAGGATTTTATAGGATTCCTTCAGTTTATCATTTTCCACTTTTTGAATAACCATATTGATAGTATGGAAAATGTACTGTTCTATTGGATAGACATGTTTAACTTTTCTGAGGGCTCGGTAAATTAAAATTTTGAGGGGTACCCTCATTCTCCAAACTCGAAAAATAGTGGAAAAGTGGGATCTATTTTGCAATGCATAAGTTACATCCAAACTATGGAAGATGATGGATTTGTAAATCTGACCTTTTGGATTCCGTCATTCCCCATATCGAAACACACCCTAAAGGAAGAATATGTGGATGATACGAACTGAGAACCCTCCCAAGCTTGAAAGCTCTTAATATATTTTTAATTTATTCTACACCTAATTCCAATTACTTTGGAACGCACCTTTTGTCCAATTTCTATGTTTTTCGGTCCCTATATTTCATAATAGTGGGCAATTACTACCATAGATGTTGTAAACTGATGCTTGCTCACAACCTTTCCTGCATTCGTTTCTTGTTCCAGAAACTATAGTTCTCATTTGTATGAGCTAATCTCACGTGGAGAATCCACAGTTTAAAACGCTTAACATATCATTGATGATATGTAGACCTAATTACTTTGAACTATAGTTGTCTTGAAAATATTTGTTTCTCGGTTCTTGTTTCTTAAATCAGTTTTGTGCATCTAGACCATGGTATCAAAACTCAGCCGATACCAATATGTATCAGCGTTACGTATCAGTTTCTTCGAGAATTGATACTGACACCACCCCAATATAGATATCGGGATCAGTATAGGTATCGAATCAATACGGGTCAGTATCGGCTGATACAAATTTTTATTTATTTATTAGTTGTTTAAAAAAAAAGGGCCGATTCGGTATCGGCATACCATATCCGCATCGGTTGATACGTATTGGTCCAAGATGGACCAATACACCTTGTTCTGGACTATTACAAATGATCTAAATTGAGGTGTTTTTACCATCATTTCCTGTTATTTGTTTCTGGATCTGAAAGCTATTGTTTGGAACTTTCGATTCTTGTTTTCCAATCATTTTTGTAATTAGTTCCAAGACTGGCAGATTGCAGTTTGTTATGGGCATGTCAGAATTCTATCACACATTTATTTTTCTATGTGGAATTAAATAAACAGAATTAGGACATGCATCTACCGATACTGGCATAAATCTTCTACGAACAATGTGAATTCAGCTTATAAATTCATGCTTCCAAGAGATTTTAGGTTGTAAAGTAAACCATTCTGAACATTTGGATCTTCCTACTGCTTTCTGCCATTATTGGTACATAAGGTTTTACCTATAAAGGTAGTGAGAATGTAGCACCTGTTGCTCTTGAAAATTCCTTGTTTATTAAGTTAAACATGTCATGGATTAGCAATAAAAGATTTAATGTCACAAATCCAATCAATGTTTGACTCTCAAATGAACACATAGAAGAAGTGCCATTATAAATCTTTGTAATGCTTAGTATATTATGAAATAAAAGGCTTGTTAAAAGTTAAAACAATTTGTATAATATGAAATACTTTTACTTAGGCTCATGACATATGTTAGGTTTACTTTTCATTAAATATCTCAATTGGTTCGCGAAAATTTCCCTTGAATTTCCATTTTCTATATTCATTTTAATTTTATAAATTTTTTTAATTTTTTTAATTATTATTTTCCGTAAGGCCGTACCACCATATTGGGATCTTCATAAATTGGCGTGCCAAACATCTATGACACCTTGACGCTTGGCACCCATGCCTTATGTCTAGGTAACACTGTCGAACACCACCAAATTCAGACTCAACTCGAAAGTCAGCTGGGTCAAATAAGACTCCAAGACTTGAATAAAACTAATCCTTTTGACATGGCAATTTATTCAATATTTAAAAAAGTATTTTGTAAAAATATAAAAATGTTTTAAAAAGAAAAAAATTAATACTGATAAAAAATAAGAAAAAAATTAATCATGCATACAAAGAAAAAGGAACGCTATTTTGGTAAAATGGAGTAGTTTAATGCTATTTAAAAAGATGAGGTTCTAAAATCTTACTCCACAATAATAATTTATATATTGGGATGGTTTACGAACCTTGGCTGCATAATCCTAGAGAAATCTCTACTCAACTGGAAATCTCAGTGAGCCGTGTAACTCAGCCGAGTTACTCGTCGACTTACCGAGTTTTAGAACTTTGTTCTGCTAATATAACATTATACATTTTGCTTCTGCTTGTTTATTTTGACGTAATTCTGTCATTTAACAGTAAAATGCAACGAAAGGAGAACCACACTAGCTGGCATGATACTAATCAGTAACTGTGCTTGGAGATGTCTTGAGAATATATTATTATCCATGAAGGATTGAAGGTAGGATCTCTGCTGAACTTTTTTTGTTCAAATTCAGGATGAAATTGGAGGTACTAGTTTAAGTTCGAGCATCAGCTCCCCTTCTGAAAGCGAGTTTCAAATGAAGGAGTTGCAGTCAACAGGAGATGACCATGTACCTAAGGTATCAAACTCTTCACAGCTTTGTGTCCTGATTTTAGTTTGCTTGGAAATTGGATTAAATCTCTTTTTTTTTACCTTTTCCTGTGTGAATAGGTTCGAAAACCTTACACAATTAGAAAACAGCGAGAACGATGGACCGAGGAAGATCATATGAAGTTCTTAGAGGCTCTAAAATTGTATGGCCGCTCCTGGCGTCAAATAGAAGGTACTCTTAGGCAAGGTGTCAGTATTGGTATCAGGTATCAGTCCATCTTGGACTGATACGTATCGGCCGATACAGGTACGGTATTAGTAGTTCTTTTTTTGGAAAAAAGTAGAAAGTAACATGGAAAAAAGGATTGGTTGGTATCGGACCGAGAGTGGTATCAGTTCTCGACAAAACAGATACATATCGTCAACACGTATCGCAGATACGTATCGGTATCGGCCGGGGTTTGATACCATGTATTAGATGGGAGTTGATATTCTGTGTGTATGTTTTTTGCTGTCAAAATCTTGATAGGCATCTTTTTTGCAGAACATGTAAGCACCAAGACCACTATTCAGATCCGAAGTCATGCTCAGAAGTTCTTCTCTAAGGTTTACCGCTCTTCCTTGAGTACCTATTCATCTATCACATGTATATGAGTGTTCTTACTTGATCTCTAAGTAAGTCAACAATTCATGCAAATGAACCATCCACAATGTTACCAAATTTCGCCCTGTTTTTACCCTTTACTCTTGCTCATTACTTTATTTTCTTTGCGGAATAGGTGGTTCGGGAGTCGGAAAATAATGGTATAGGCTCTTTGAAATCTGTAGATATTCCTCCACCTCGACCAAAGAGAAAACCCATTCATCCATATCCACGGAAATCAGGCCATTCATTTCAAAAGGAGATCTCAATTTCTAAACAACTAGAGAGGTCTCCCTCACCAATAGAATTAATCTCTGAACAAGAGGACTGCTCACTGTCATCAGTTTTAACTGTTGCTAGATCGGATACAATAGGATCATCGAACAGTTGTCCATCACCGGTTTCATCTGCTGCTGGATCAAACCCTATCACTACGTCACTAACAGAACAAGAAAACCCATACCCATCGTTCACCTTGTCAGCTGAAGAAGAGAGTGGATCTCCGTCATCAGTTCTTAGAATGGTATACTTTATATCAAATTAAACTTCAACATTTCCTTTACAATTCAGTTTTGGGTACCTCTAATCGCGCCTACACCCGAAACCCACTGAAAACCATCGACTCCCGAGAATCAGACGTTTGAGGTCGCGTTTCACCCCAATCTTTTAGCACAATGAATCTTGTGACCATGAGAGTACCATCAGACGGTAGGTTTTTCATTCCACGTGGTGCACATTCCAAAAAAATGGCCTTGCAATCATGTTTGAGCGTGATGTGTGCCATGTGATTTTAGGGCCACATTTTGGGGATCTTTGCCACATTGGGAAAAAGAAACTACCATCTGACGCTCATGGTCTCAAGATCCATTTTGCAGAAGATTGGGGTTAAAAACGATTCAGTAGTCAACAGTTTTGAGTGGGTTTTGGACATAGGCGCTTTCGGAAATCGTGTAGGCGCGAACAAAGGTACCTTTTAGTTTCTATTTCTCAATTCTTTTTTTATCCAAAATTGCAGAAGTTAGATTCGGATTCTAAAGAAGATTCATCAGTAGAAGCTGCACCCAGGACGAGTATGAAGTTATTTGGAAGGACGGTCTTGATCACAGAATCTCACAGACCATCATCTAATATCGTCGGAAACAGCCCACAATGCTACACGTCGTCTCCATCAGTCAGCACTAAAAGATGCCAAGAATCCTTAGATGCAGATGTCCAGAATCCGGTTCTAACGCCACCAACGCAAGGAGATTTTTGTGGGGTACCCCCATTGTTCTTCTATATGCAAATCCCGCAAGAAAACCCATATTCCACCAACGTGTCTGCTCCTTCGCCTTGCTGGGCTGTGTGTGGAAACCTACCACTCCCTTTCACACACTCTCACAGCATGAATTCAAGAGTTACACCTTTCGATTCTTGCATGGAATCCTCAGGCGATCAGGAAATGCACAAAGAAGGATCTCGGACTGGCTTGACCACTGCTTCAGTTACTGAAGTGGGGATAGGAGTTGCGAATGGCAATGCTGTAGACTCCCGATCTGAAGTCGAGAAGGAAACTGAGCATTTTTTTCACTTGAAAGCAAGTGTTAATTCAGCTTTCTCCGTTCCACGAGCCAGTTCTAATAATTGTGCAAAGGGCTTCACGCCCTACAGAAGATGTATAGCAGAAATAGATTCTCGGAAATCGCTGATCGAGTACATATAGGATGGCTTTCTTCTTAGTCTGTCTTGTAATGTTATCCTTGTTTTTCCTTCTGTTTGAGGAATACAATTTTGTTTTTCTTTCCCAAAGGGTGAATACATAAGGGATGTTCCTTTCAGTGTAAAGGGGCAATATTACAAGGAAAGCTTGTAATATCTCACCCAACAGTTTGATTTTTTTACGGCAAGGGTTGTTCATTTTACTGTGTTTTCTTGTGGATTGTGCTACTAAAAGTATTTGTAATTTTTTTAACTTACGAGGGGTATGACTTGTAAAATTAAAATGTTGCTTGCAAAAGTATTAACGATTTTTTACAAAAAGTGAACTTTACAGGCTTATTTTACGGTGAAACGAATATGTTTTTTACATGAGAAAATTTAAATTTACATATAATCCAGTAAGCATAATGATGGGGACATCCGGTTCAAACAACTATCCATAACATATCGGAGGCGAAAGAGCATCAAAGTGATCAGAAAAAAGAAAAGTAACTTTTCAAAAGAAGAGTAACTTTTAATTCCGTCACTTTTATGTTTGGGCTATTTTGAAGTGTCAAATAAAATTGGATTAATGCGAAATTGGTCATATTTGAAAGCTTATCGAAGTAGTTTTCCAACAAATCAAAAAGCATGTAATTTCGACAAGTATTGAAGAAGTTATGATCAGTTTTCGGAAGCTGTACAAAAAGTAACGAATTTCAAGAATCTTAATTGAATTAGAATTAGTTTCTTTTATTATTTTATTTTAGAAAATAAGAGTTGTTTCTTTTATTAGAAATATGATTAGTTCCTTATTGTTTTAGGACTTTATTTTGTCATTAATTCAGATTTGTCTAGGATCTGTCTAGCTTGTGTCTGAATTTTGTCTGATTTTTTTTTCATCTGCTTTTGTTTGATTTTTTTCGTTTGATTCTTGTTTGGGTTTTTTCGTCTGATTTTTTTTCAACTAGTTCTTATCTGGTTTTTGTTTGGTCTTTTTTCATCTGGTTCTTGTATGATTATTTTATCTAACTTTTGTATGGTTTTTTTATCTGGTTTTTGTTGTCTGATTTTTTCGTCTGACTTTTGTCTTATTTTTTCGTTTGATTTTTTTCTGGATTTTTTTTCATATAACTTTTGTCTAAATTTTCTTCTAGCTTTTTGACTAAATTTTTTTTGTCTAGCCTTTGTCTAATTTTGTCTTGCATCATCATGAATCTCAACAAGGTAGAAGCCCTAATTAGAGACCTTACGTCTAAGTTAATCGCCCGGATGGATGAGCACCATAATCATGTGCAACAACAATTGCAAGATCTACAAACCCGACATGAAACTTTAGAAACCCGCATGCAAGAAATTAATGAGCTCATCGCCAAAAATCCCAATAGTGCTCACACGTAGGAAGGAAGTTCTTCATTGTCGCGACATCCACACCGAACAAGACAATAAAATCACGAAATCAGTAAAAATAGATGCCCCTACTTTTGACGAGAAAAGATAACCTAAAATCTTTCTTGAGTGGGTCACTGGTATGAAAAACTACTTCAAGTGGTACGCTATGTCCGAAGAGCGAAAGGTCTTCTTTGCAAAGGTCAAACTTACAGGCCAAGCTCGACTTTATTGGATGAGTCTAGAGCGCCGAAGAAAGTCCAACGGTCTTACTCCCATTTCCACTTGGGAATAGATGAAGGACCAATTGAGCGATAAATATGTTCCTCTATTCTACGAGAAACGCATTCTTAATCAGCGAAATTCATTGCGTCAAGGAAATTCATCGGTCACTAAATACATCGATAAATCAAAAAACTAAAGACCTAGGCCGATGTGACTGAACCGGAAAAGGTTACCCTATCTCGATTTCGAATGGGCCTTCGCCCAGAACGGCAAAGGAAACTTATTTTGTACCCTGTTGATAATCTAGACAAATGTTTCTCTAGAGTCGAAGAACTGGAGCGATACCTCAAAATTAGTATTCCATCTAGTTATAAGTCTAGTTTCGGTCCAATGCGCCCGAGTCAAAGCCCAACATTAGTGCCCCGTCTGCTAGGTCCAACTTCGTTACTACACTAGTAACTCGAGTCGATAAGGATAAGAGTCGAATGCTCGAAGTCCCTAAGAGTGGTGGTCAAAATAAATATTATAAGTGTCACAGCATCGGGCATTTTGTAGCACAATGCTCATCCCGAAATTTGTTCATATCTAAGGATACCGAAAATGAGCATAATGAAGGTACTATTAAAATATACGAGCCTGAGTCGTTCCCTAGTAATGAAGAAGATTGTGTAGGGGAACGAATAATGGCATGTCTTAGGGATGTCTCCTATCCTGTTGGGGAGGATAATACCTTGCGGGCTCTTGTGGTTAAATGTGCTCTAGCCCAATCGAAGGAAAGTGACGATTGGCGATAGGATAATATCTTTTATACTATAACCACGTGGGATGAAAGCCTTTCAAGTCTTCGTTGACAGTAGAAGTTGTACCAATGTGGTTTCTGAAAGTACAGTTTTTCGTTTTGGGCTCACGCTCGTAGCTCACCCACGTCCCTATAAGATTGCTTGGATTAATTCATTATTCATCCCTGTTTCACAAAGGTGGCAGGTTCCTATATAATTCGAATCATATAAAGGCACCTTGTGGTGCGATATTGTGCCCATGGACGTGAGGCATATCATCCTCGGGAGGCCTTGGTTGTATGACATGAATGTTATAATGTTCGGTCGATCAAACGTGTGTTCCTTCACTCACAAAGGTCAGAAAATATAACTCAATCCGCTACCTCCCAAGGCACCCACAGTGAAGTCGACAAAGTTAGGTGATAAAGGCTTATTAGAGAGAGAGAGAGAGAAGACATTTAACGTCGTTCACATCGTTAGCCCTCTTGAGTTTGAACGAAGCACTAAGACAGAGGGCATCGTCTATGTCCTTGTCACAGTTGAAAAGTCCAAAAAATCAAGCGTTGAAGTTTCAAAAGAGGTCAAACCAATATGGAATGAGTTTGCGGATGTCTTTCCTGAAGACCTTTCAAATGAATTACCACATCTACGGGGCATCCAACAAGCCATCGATTTGGTCCCTAGAGCTACTTTATCCAACTTGTCCCACTATCGTATGAATCCATCTGAGCACTCGGAGTTAAAAAGATAAGTTGATGTGCTTCTCCAAAAGGTGTTCATAAAGGAAAGCTTGACTTCCTGTGTCATGTCAGCGCTGCTCACACCCAAGAAAGATGGAACTTGGAGGATGTGTGTGGATAGTCGCGCGATTAACAAGATCACGATCAAGTATCGATTCCCGATACCAAGATTGGACGATATGTTAAACATGATAGTAGGTGCCACAATTTTTTCGAATATCGATTTGAAGAGTGGGTACCATCAAATCCGAGTTCATCTTGGGGAAGAATGGAAAACTGCCTTCAAAACCAAAGATTATTTATACGAATGGTTTGTCATGCCTTTTGGGCTTTTGAATGCCCCGAGTACATTTATGCGTTTCATGACGCAAGTGTTACGGCCTTTCATCGACAAGTTCCTTGTGATTTATTTTGACGACATCCTCATCTACAGCCACAAGGAACAACACTTTGATCATTTAAGGCAA
Source organism: Chloranthus sessilifolius (assembly GCA_021018995.1). NCBI lineage: Eukaryota > Viridiplantae > Streptophyta > Magnoliopsida > Chloranthales > Chloranthaceae > Chloranthus > Chloranthus sessilifolius. Next base: position 18,436,675 of record CM037595.1, on the reverse strand, counting down.
GTTTGTGTGACTCTCCAAGGAGAGAAGTTGTACACGAACCTGAAGAAGTGCACATTCATGTCACATCGCGTTGTCTTCTTAGGGTTCGTCGTGAGCTCTGATGGAATGACTGCAGACCCCGAAAAGGTCAAAACTATCTTTGAATGACCCGAACCTCAGAACATTTACAAAGCCCGTAGCTTCCTTGGGTTAGCCACGTTCTACAGGTGGTTTATCCGTAACTTCAGTACGGTAACTTCCCCTATCACCGATTGCATCAGAAAGGGGAAGTTTAAATGGACACCTATTACGACTAAGGCTTTCAAGGAGATTAAGGCTCGAATGACAGAAGCTCCTGTCATGCGTCTTCCTGACTTCTCTAAGGTCTTCAAAGTTGCGTGTGACATGTCAAGCATAGATATCGGAGGAGTATTGAGCCAAGAGGATCATCCGATACCTTACTTCAGTAAAAAGCTAAATGAGGCCAAGCAAAAGTGCTCGACCTATGACAAAGAATTTTGTGCAATAATCCAATCCCTTAAATATTTGAAGCACTATCTACTACCACATGAATTCGTCTTGTTCTCAAACCACGAAGCCTTGCAATTTTTGAATTCTCAAAAGAAGTTAAACTCACGACATGCGAAATGGGTTGAACAACTTCAAGGGTTTACCTTCGTACTGAAATATCGGGCCGGTATAGAGAATCGAGTGGCTTACGCGCTTAGCCGTAAAATAGCAACGTTGCACTCATTAAGTGTTGAGGTAATCGAATTCGAACGCCTCGTGGAAGATTACACTACATGTACGAATTTTGGCGAAGAGTATGCCTCCTTTGTGAGTGGACAACCTGTCAAAGGGAGTAAATATACCGTACAGGATGAGTATTTATTCTTGAAACACCAATTGTATATTCCTCGTACTTCTTTGCGAGATTTTCTCGTTTGGGAATTATACGCCGGAGGGATTGTTGGAAGATCCCACACCGGTACTCTCACCTACTCAGCAAATCCGTAAGATCATCGAAGATATGTTGGAAGATCAGATTGTATCCACCAATCACGGGGGACTTCAGAAGTACTTGGCCAAGTGGAAGAACAAGGCCAACACAGAGAACACTTGAATTACACAGGAGGAATTTCAGCAGCTTAATCCGGATCTTTTGGACCTTTATGACAACCAGCATTCATAGGGGATGAATCCTTCTAACCCGGGAATAGTTGATGGAGACATCTGATTCAAGCAACCGCTCATAACATATCGGAGGCAAAAGATGAACATCAAAGTGATGAGAAAGAAGAAAAGTAACTTATCAAAATAAGAGTAACTTTTAATCCTGTCACTTTTATGTTTGGCCTATTTTAAAGTGTCAAATAAAGTCGGATTAATACAAATTTGATCATATTTGAAAGCTTATCAAAGTAGCTTTCCAACGAGTCAAAAAACGTACAATTCCGACAAGTATTAAAGAAGTTATGGACAATTTTCGTAAGCTGCATAGAAAGTGACGAATTTCAAGAATCTTAATTGAATTAGGATTAGTCTCTTTTATTATTTTATTTTAGAAAATAAGAGTTATTTCTTTTATTAGAAATAGGATTAGTTTCCTTATTATTTTAAGACTTTATTTTATTATTTTAGAAGAATTAGGATATTTCTTTTATTTGAACTAGGAATTAAAGTTATACTAGGATTTCTACTTTCATGCATTGGTTAGCTTATTGAAAGGCTTGTAAACACTTTTATTATAACTTTTTGATTAATGAAAATTGTTTATGCAAAATTGAGTGTTTTAAACTTTCATGAGGGTGAGATTCTCTCAAAACGGAGAGCGATTTTTCGATTCCCGCTTGCAGTTTGATGAAAAGCCAACTCTTCTTCCATCTCTATCTTCTTTAGATATACGGTTATTTTATTTATTTCGCGTAAATAGCGTAACTCTAGTTATTTTATTTATTTCATAAAATCTAAAATCAATCTATTTGTTCATCATAGATCATTACTAGTCTTTTAATTTTGTTCGGTATCGAGAGAACCCGCTTGCGAGTTCATTCGATGCCATAAAACTATCGGAGATTTAGTCGTTCATAAGAACCCTAATCTTCTAGATCTGCGACAAGAAACACACACTAAAATAATGCTATTCTGGGCCCGAATTAAATCACCTAATTAAATTTTAAAAAAATTTCGTGATAATTTGTTATGAGAAATTATTTTTTTTTTTAATTAATTAAATTAATTTTAATTATAACCTCAGCCCTAACATTATATTTAGTAAGTTCTCGTATCACATAATTTTATAGGGAAAGTGACTTTTACATGAAAGCCTTTACTATGAACCGAACAGACCTATATAACTTCTTTTGAGAAATTAGTTCAACGGCCATTTTCTTCTCTTTTGCCTCGGTTGGGGATTTGGTAGCCGTTGGATTGGTGGTACTCAACTCGTGTCAACATGGGGAGGGGCACCAACCCATTGGATTCACATGTGAGACAAGTCACTATTTTTGGTGAGTTGATTTCCAATTCTGAATTCAGCCTCAGAAGAACAGCATTCTTTGATGGTGGATTAATATGTTACCTCCTCTCCTACTTCCTTTTTGTAAGATTTCTTCCAGGCAGTCTTCGGCTACAAGTAAAAGACTTGGGCTTTCAAGCTTGAAAACGTAGATGAGTCGAACGAATAGTTTCTCTTCCGGCAAATTATTTTTAGTTGCATGCTAACTTTTGCTATCCGTACACTAAATAATGAATAATAATAAAGTTTGCTTAGTTGTGGCTAATAAAATCCAAAATTTTATTAATTGGTGAAAAGGGTGTTTTGTAGCAGCTTCAAAGTTCAAACATTTCCTATTTCGTGTTTTTTCTTTGAAATTAAATACAATAATTTTTACTATGTGCACTCAAACTTTTTTGCTATTTACACACCACATTATCTCTTTTTGGGTGTGCGAGGAAAAAGTGGTGTGCCTATAGCAGCTCTCTTTTTCCTTGTAGAATATGAATTTGCCTACCACGAAAGAGAGTCCACAAGTTGCCTAGCTTATTTATTTAAGCAAGTGTTACTACCATATCACCTTACGTTATAGCCACCCAACTCAAGCAAAGAAAAATTAATGCTTTAAATCAGGTGGACATCCTTTTTTCATCCCTATCTTCCAAACAATAGATCTTGAGATCATATTTACATCATAAGGTCAGATATTGATTTTACATAGCACACATCTCAAAAAGTGAACTTAATCACATTGTACTATCAAGCGTGGTTCATATTTACTTTTCACACTCTTGGTACTTAGGACACGTTGTCAGATGCATGTCATGTAGACCCACCATGTGTTTCGTGTGATTTGTCACCAATGATCTAAAATTCTATGATGCAAAAGATTGGGTTGAAAGATCTCCAATCATCTAATTCAAAGTAGTCAAAGGACATTTAAAATTAATGGCATTTTTTATTTTTTAGATGTCATTGACTGCTTTGACTTGAGCGATGGAGATTATTTTTCTGTCCTAATCTTTTGCACTAAAGATCTTTATATCATCGAACAACTATCAGATGACACGTGATTATTTGGCGCACCAAGTACCAATCCCGAAGCTTAACTAATACAAATTCAATAATTTAGCGGACCACCTGTGCATGTAGTTTAGACTGGATTCAGCTCAAAAAAATGGGCCATTGAGTTACCCATCGTCAGATCAAGATGAAGCGCTTAGAAGAAGCCTTCAAATAGAGGGCTGCACAGCATATGGGCAGCCAATATTGAAGCACAAAAAGTGCTTTAACCATATACGGTTAGAAACCTGTGACAAGCATCAATTTTGGGCTAAACCCGGACTACGAGTCGTGCCACTTGGAACATGTCAAAATGACTAGGTGCTCCCTTTTTTAAAATGAAAAATATGAAAAAAAACACTCCCAAAAAATGCCTTTTAAACACTTTTTTTTTCTTAAAGCAATGAGTGGTCAGATTGGTTTACTTCGGAAAAAGTCAGAAAAAAACGGAGATTGCAAAAATAAAAATAAATTGGTAAAATATACCAAAGTATATCGTCACCCATTTAAAGTTAGAAAATGATGTTTTTAAGCAATAAAATTGTATGCATTATATAATCAACATCCATCAACAATTCACACTGATAAAAACCGTACCAAGGTAATAGCATGTATCACAATCACAAAAGTTAGGAAAAATTCGTCAAAGTTCAATAAGTTATAGACAAATCGGCCAAATATTCGACAAAAAGTTCGGGACTCACTTATTCAAAGAATTTGGCCCAAAATTTGACTAATTAATTCAGAGAATTTTGTGACAAAGCACAAGAGCGGAACTGCTGCAATACAGAAGAGAACAATGTTTTTCATTATTCAAACATTTTAATTAAATGCCTAATTTTTATAACTACTTTTAGGTAAAATTTATCCAGATGTTGTGTCATTATTATCAGGCATAAGTATACATAACCATTGATCACATGGTTAATACATCCATCGTTTTTGGTTAGGAAATAAATATGCTAATCAGAAGGCACAAAAGTCATCAGGTGGTTTATGTTTAACCCTCATAATATTATCGATCGTATCAGCCAATAAATACCAATAATAATGGTGAGGACCGATACTATGTACGGATCTTTCTGTAGCAATTAAACATAAGGCCCGAGAGTTCATAACCTAAAGATCGCAGGATCAAGCCTAGCTTACCCATCGAAAAAAAGGGGTAGATAGGAAAAACTTGGAAAGGGACATTGCTTGCCTAATTCCGCTTAACTCCAACCTTCCACCGCTCAAATTCAGCAGAACTTAACATGAACGAACTCGCATTGCGATGCCCACCTCCACCGTATTCCTGCAAAGAGGAAATTAAATATGCCGTTCGAAAAAAAATTAGAGAAAATTAGAAAGCAAGAAAAAAAATAAAAAAAAGGACTACTTGAAAACTTTAGCATATTATAGTACTTTCGAAAGTTTTAGAAAAAAAGGGATTGACACTTTTCAGTGTCCCCAAAAACTCATTCGATCAATGTTTGACAGAAAGGGTCGTTCGAAAATGTGAAAAAGGTGTCGAAAAAGTCATTCGGTCAACTTAGTTGATATTACGAAAATATCCTTATACTAAATGTCATATAACACAAACGATATCATGTATTTAGGTGAGAAGAGGGTGAATTGGTAATAAACAATGAATGCTTTTAAAACTTTGACCGAATGTCTTATTAGGAACCCAAAAAATCGTGACAATCCCTTTTTTCTAAAACATTATAAAGTAGTATAATATGCTAAAACTTTTTGAAAATAATTCTTGTTTTCTAAAAATTAATGGTCTTAACACCTGTGAGATGGGAGTTGTATCTTCTGTGCCTACACTCCGGAGGCTTATTTTCAGTAACTGATTGTTTTCAAGTTCAGGAACTCTATACACAACAGCTCCAATTCCCCTGTGAACTCCATATGAGAAGACAATTAGTGAAAATTTACAAAAAAATAAAAAAAAGGAACTCAGACCTCAATATTGTTTCTTCTATTTTTCTTTTTAATCGGTCCCAGGACTAATTAGCGTTCCCTTCACCCATGCATCTGAAGCCTGAAATCTAGAAAGACACAAAACTATGATTGTAGTTCTGTACTATAATCCTTCAATATTTTTAAAACGAAATCACCGGCAGTGGCCAGGACTGCACCTCAAGAAGCAGAGATCCTGAGTTCGAACCCCCCCCCCCTCTTGTTGGCCACTCGCAGGGATATATCCTACTGACCGGTACGTGTGATGTGTGCAGGTGTTGCATGCACCCGAGGGGGACTTAGTTGGGTTCTCTAAGAGGCCAGATAGCCCGTTAATATATATATATATATATATATATATATATATATATATATATATATATATATATATATATATAATGACTTTAGGAGACTTGTTTTTAATTTAATCAATATAAGTAGCAATGATTTAAGAAAATTGAACCCAGCCAGCTATGATTATGACACGGTGATATCTTAATTTCATTGCAAACATGGTCCATACCGTAGAAAACTTTATAGAGACCACTGGTGCAGATGGAGTTAGTAAGCATGTTCCTGGAGGGTGCGGTGATGTTTGGAATTGGGTGCTCAAATAGAAAACCTAAGGTTCTGTTTCAATGTTTTCAAGGAAAAAGGTGGAAATGGAATTAAGGATCCCATGGATTCCAACCATTTTGGAATCAATAGGAATTCATCGTTTTTTGGTGTTTGGATTGTGTGATAACACATGGAAAATAGAATCGTTGGTGTACATGGCAGACCAAACCAAAACCATATTATCTTCTCCAGGGAGTGGATAGAAAAGAGAGAGACCTAAGGCGAAAGAGATCGAAAAAGAGAGTTTGTGCGAGAGAGAGAGAGAGAGAGAGAGGTTGGTCCCAAGATATTAGGACAAGATTGGGAGAGAGATGTTTGGTAGAATCGATCCCAAGATATTAGTGGGGGGAGAAAGAGTCACTAGGGTAGGGCTCATTTCCACAGGCATGGAAAGGGGGCCTATTTTCCGACGATCTAAGTTGAATCCAAACGCGAGAAATGGCCGGAATTCAGTTTCTTTTCCGTCCATTTCTTTTCCTTTCTCCCTTTCCAAACATAGCGTAAAGGTGACATATGGGTGATCAAAACTGCAAGGTAGAAAGTATTCTAGCAGAAGCAAGTATATATATAATGCATCTCGATGCAGCCTTGGAGGGCTGCACCCGGATGCCAAATCAAATGCCATGTGGCATGATCGACCAAAATAACACCCGTTTTGGGACATGTTGTATGTGATTTTTATTTTTATTGACCTCCATTGGTGGTCAAAGATAAAGTGGCGCCCCACAAGTTTGGTGTTTTGATTTAATTGACCTTTGACCGCATTCTTAACGGTGGATATGCATAGTTAGAGCCCAAATTTTTGGGTGCTCCCTGATCGATGTTATCCAAGTTTCCATGGCACCCGATCCTCATGATCAGTGCCACGTGGTGCCTCCGGTTGCAGCCCTCAAGGCTATATCTGGGTTATATATATATATATATATATATATATATATATATATATATATATATATATATATATCAAAAGTAATACAAAGGGAAGATATTATACCTCAATGCTAGATTGCAGCTCATATCAGCTAACTGATGTCCAAGCTCACTCCTCATGTGTGAAACAGAATCGGCATCAACAGCCTACAAAAATCAGCAAACCATAAATGTCACATGTCAGTAAGTGTCTTGCAAAAGTCATTATATGTGCCTACCAGGATGAAAAAAAAAAAGGAGACAAATTATATGCACGTAGGTAAATCGTAAGTGGAGTAAGATTGAACATGTTAAAAGGTAATTGAGGGGGTGTTAAAATTAGGATTTTTTACACGCTAGATCACATGCCACGTGGCATTATCAATCTAAAACACACCAATTTTGGTTTGAACAGCCATGGGGCATGTGATTTAAAAAATAAATAAATTTTTTTTGCCTCTGTTTGATGGATCAAAGATAAGGTGACGCCCAACCAATTTCGGGCATTGATTTTGGGCATCTTTGACCACATTTTTAACTATGAACATGCAACGGATCATCTCCAAATTTTGTAGGTGGTGCCTGATCGATTTTTCTAAGTTGTCACTGTAGACACCCCGTTTTCGATCTCTCAGAGTATACAAAGTGTTTGGTCAACCATTTGACCCTTTCCCTGATTTCTAGAAAAGTCAACCTCAACCAGAAATCCCAAAACCCCTCCTTTTGGGAATTATACACTGGAGCCCCAGCGTATAATTGAATATACGCTGGACTTCCAGCGTATAATTGGACCCGACCCTATCCTGGCCCGTTTCCCAATTATACGGTGGTAGTCCAGCCCATTTCCCAATTACACGCTGGCATTCCAGCGTATAATTGATCTGCCTCGGATTAGAAAACCCAATGGGACACAACAACTTCCAGCCGACTCAAGAAGTCGTCCCCCTTCAGAACTCTTGATTATACGTTGTATCCACAGCGTACAATTCACTAGAGCCGTGTCTGGACTCTGAGTCCAGGCCCAGCCGGCTGCATTAGCCGACTTCCCAGCTGCCGCCCGGATTATAAGCTGGAATCCCGGCGTGTAATTCATTATACGCCAGATTCTCAACATAGAATCTGGAATATACGCCTGACCTCCAGCGTATAATTCAGAATTATACGCTGGACTCCAAATGTATAATTGGCCGAGACTATAAATAGCCCCCTACCCCTCTCATTCCAAAAACACAACACACATTCTCACTCATTCTCTTTGAAATTTTCAAGGTTGGCTCTGAGATTCCGAATTAGAAAAAGTTTAACTCTAAACGTTGGGTTTAGAACTTCGATTTTCTTCTAGGGATCTTGTTGAGTATTCGTTCTAGTTGGGGTTGGTCCTACTTCGATTTTCACACCTTCCAAAGAGAGATGAGATCAGCCCTAGAGCTTTTCCCTTAGGACACCCGTTCCAAATTCTTAACCCTAGTGCCAATCAGGATCGACACACTCTTGCCTATTTCTCAGAAATCACCATTCCGAATTAGTTAAGACTTTATGCAACCCTAGCTGCTAAAGCCGGCAAGCCGGTATTTAGTATAGGAGTCCGACCTATCTCCCTATCATCGTGACCAATGACATCCTACAGCGTCGATAAACATCTGTAAATGGCGATCACATCAACCTCAGGTATGTTCATTAAATCATCTGCTACTGACAAATTTCCTTGTAGGTTCATAAATAACCCTAGTTGTTGCTAGTTCATCTTCACCACCTTCCGCAAACAGAGTCCCAAGTGAACACATTGTGCCATTTTCCTAAATCTAAGAGGGTTCCCGTACCAAAAGACTAGTGATCACGGTGGGACTCCTTTTGCTAGGGTTGCCCCAATTTTAATTAATTCGAAAATTATTTTTTTTATGAAGTTTTCACTTTCTAGCACACACCGCACACATATTAGAAACCATTCGTTTTATTACCCTTCTCTGGTGTGAAAGGGTCGATGTGATCATCTCTACGGGGATTCAATCTGGGGAACTTCCTACACATCATACCTTCGTAAGACCTAATTAGGCGAAGGTTGTACCCACTCCTCGTTGACCCGGAGATACCCTCATATTCGGAAAGAAGATCCTAGGCACCCGGAGTGGAATAGGAATATCCTTCTATCCTAGTTTTAAAGACCCTGGAGATTGAGAGCTCATATCATTGCTGTTTTTTTTAAAAAAAGTCTGAAATTCGTAAATTGAACCTTAATAATGACTCACCTTTATGGGCCCTCCATGATAATCCTGAGTATGATGTTAGGCCGTCTCAAGTGAAGATCATCCTCAGGTATACATGGTCGGTGAAGGTGGAGATTCGCCTTCTACTCCTCTAGCAAACACTGGTCGCAGTAATAGAAGAGGTAGTGGCATTGGGCAGAACTTCACTGCCAATCAAATCCTATACCTTGCCGCCAATACACTTACAAAAGGACGGAAAGAAGTCGATACCTTGCTACAATCACTAGGTGGTTCGTATAAAGACCTTGATCAGAAAATAGTGGATGATAAAGGGTATATCATTGGCGAACGTATTGTTTCCGATAATGAACAAGAGGAAAGATCACCAACTCCACCATGCATTCCGACACATCCAGTCTCGCCAAATAGGCGTGCTTTTCGAACCTTGTTTAGCGATAATCGTCGAGGTCAACTCTTCCCTGAAACATCCAAAAGGAATACCACTATAAATATGGAGGACCCTACTCAGATCTTGGTACTTACATGGCTAAAAGAGAACGTCCCAGTTACTCGTTTAGATTCGACAAATTCTGCCAAGATATCGAATTTACCATACCTACAGGTTTCAAACCTCCAAAATTCAACAGATACAATGGAATGGGAAATCCGAATCACCATTTGGCATTATTTTGTAATGGTTGTCGACCAATCTGTGACAATCAAGGGCTCCTAATTCCTTATTTTCAAAAATCATTAGAAAGAGAAGCCCTTGATTGGTTTGCCTCATTGCCGCTCCACAAAATCGGGACGTTCAATGAACTAGCCAATCAGTTTATAGATTAATACAAACATTTGGTTCATGAGGTTGTTAGTCTCAGCGATTTAATGACCACAAAACAAGAGTTTGAAGAAGACTCTGCAGTCTTCGTTAGTCGTTGGAGAAGGCTCGCAGCTCAAACTGGGTATCAAATGAAAGAAAAGGACGCAGTAGATGTCACAATTGATGATATCCGAGAGCCCCTTCAGAGTTCTCTTATACGAAGCGACTGTCTAACTTCTCTAGCCTCTATTAACATACTTCGAGCATACAGCGTCCATGGTTGTCAAGGCCACGCTGTGGCCTCACTATGGCTTCGCCATGACGAATGGCACGGGAAACGTCATATATAACCAAATAGCCATGATGGCTAATTAGCGACGTCATGGCAGAATAACGTTATGACGTCGTTATGCACGCTATTTTATTTTTTGGATAATAACGTATAATACTTATAAGTTGACATTTTTTATTATATAAGTTACAAAAGTTAACTTACAAGTCACAAAAACTTTAACTTATAAGTTACAAAATCCTCTCTCTCTCTCTCTCTCTCTCTCTCTCTCTCTCTCTCTCTCTCGTCACAACTACCAACACCAGCGTCACCGAAACCTCAATGTTGGTGACGCCACCGTATGTGTACTTAATATTTCATATTTTTTAATATTCTATATTTGTTGATATTTCATATTTATTTATTTATACTTACCAGATTGCAAATTTGTTGACGTTCCATATTTGATTTGTATTTATTGATATTTGTTTATTCCTAGAACATGAAATCCTCATTATTAGAATGAAAGTATGATTCTTTAGTAGTTGAACTTTTTTCTTCCTATATTTTTTTTCTTATATAAAAAATACTATTAATTAATAGATAAAATAATTTATTTTTTAAAAATTATAATAATAAATCGCCTCTCCATGGCGTAGCGAGCCTCTTCGCTATGACCTCGCCACAACGCCTTAACTATATTGACAGCGTCACATAAAACATGGGGACTTTAACTTTTCTGCACTAACATTTGAAGGCACCTCCTTTAATGACCCTAAAACAAAGACCTTAAGAAAAACCCTAGGCTTTGAGCAAATCAATACAAACTACGAACAGAAGCAAGGAAACGAAAATTTTCGCCTGAGTAATCAGAATCAAAATCAATACACAAACCAATACCCCAACCGAAACCAAAATCCATACTCTAACCAGAATCAAAGCCAACACCATAACTAACATAGGATACCAACCTAGGAGAGCCAGTTACCCACCATTCCCAAACACCATCTCCAACATATTCGAAGTCCTATCTAGCCAAAACCTCCTTAGATTTCCTCCCAAGAAACCTAGACCACGACCTCAACACCTAAATTATTCAAAATTTTGCAAATTCCATAGGTATGTCGGGCAAACCCTTGAAAAGTGATATCCTCTGCGGGACATCATCTATGAGATGAACGACCGCAATCAAATCGACTGGGGTGATGTCCGACCAATCAATGGAAACACCATACAAACTAACCCTATCCTCTACAACTCTTTACCTGACCATACTCAATCAAGCTCTCGACTCACGTTAAATACCGTACACTTATTCACTACTACCCCAGTCCACCCATCTAGCCTAATCCACAAAATTAAACCTCCTTCAAAACACATCCATACTTTCCGCTCACAACCGACTAACCTTGTCCCCCGTACCATTAAGGCTGAAGTCACTCTTCATACTGAACATATCCCCAAAATCAATAAACTTACTCGTGAACCAACCCAACCTATCATCAAAATCATTGAACTTATTCCCGAACCAACCCAACCTACCCCCAAACTCAATAACTTATCTACCAATGAACTAATTTCCTCGTTCCTTGAGCCAAAACCTAAACCGACTTTGCAATCAATCTCGGAACAGACTCACCCACCAGTTCCAGAAGTAATTCTTGAACCAACATATCAACATATTACAAAACCATCTATATCAACCCGCTAATTTCAAAACTAAACTTTGAACCTAAACCCATAATCAAGTCGATCTCTAAAACCACTAGTCTTCTTGCTCCTGAACCAATCTTCACACCCATTTCGATGTCAACTTCAGAACTTGAATCCATCCCTAAATCAATCGCCTCACTCACTCCATAACCAACCACCAAAGCTGAACTTATTATAGAATGCATCGCCTCACCAACTTCAAAGCTAATCCTCGAAACTAAACCATTTATCAAACCTATCTCTAAAACATCCACTTCACTCACTCCTGAATTAATCACTAGATTTGTCGATAAACCAATCCATAAATCTATCACTCCTCCCATTCTTGAAATCAAACCAAACTTTAAAAATTCAAATCCTAAGATTCCAATTGATGACCAAGTCGAGATATTACCAGATCTTCAAATCTCCCCCCAAGAGCCATAAAATTGATGTTATGACTAAAATTACTTCTGACTCTCGGGTTCAAGTTTCTGTGGATCTCACAATTAGAATTCTTGCGAAGTTCAACCGGCGATGATATCACAATGTCAAACCTCTAACGCTAAACTTCCTCTAGAAAATATAAACGAAACTTTGAAACAGCCTCCCAACAAACCTAATGTTTGTATCAACCAAAAAAAGGAAAATCGAACAGAACTAAATCTTTCTATACCAAGGAAGAGTCCATCTTGGTCTGCACTTTCATGTCTTCTCTCTTTATTTTTCTCTTGACTTACCCTGTTGCTGCCTCTACAAAGTCAACACCATTCTCCCTCTCAATGGACTCCTTTTCAACCTCCTTAGCAGGCGAACTCTCAGTCTCAACAGCAGCTTGTGCATACCTGCCATTATGATATAAAATCAAAACAACACAATCTTGAAATATTTTATAATAACTTTCAGTTAAGAAAAAAAAAGAAATGATAACACACAAAACCTCATAGGAAGGACCATGTCTAATATTTCAACTTTATAGGATGCTTCGATCTATTGAGAAACTGAAGAAGATCCCTCCCGATAAGGAGGCTCCAATCATAAAAGATTCATCAAAAGAAGAAATCAAAAAACTTCATATCTTACTTAATGAATCTTATGTCATCCAAATTATAAACGTAAAGACATTTTCTTTCTCGTCCCTAGTCCATCAAATTGAGGGTGATGAGGGCCCCAAAAGATGTCATCAAGTCATAGATGGGCGATCACTCCGACCGTTCAATAAGTCCCATCAATTAGACCCTCTGAGTCAATCCCTTCTTAGGGAGCTAACACTATATCCTAAAAATAATAATAATAATAATATTTTAAAAAAAACTTTTTTTTTACCCAACAGCGTTGGAGTCTGACCTTATATGCAAAATGGGTGAAGACTAGTAATCGAATTATAATGACCATCCAAAAACCCATATATTATGCCTAAATTTTTTTTCTAAGGATAAAAGCCAAAGCTTAATAGAGAATCATATTTAACCGAAAACTCGAAGTTGGGGAACCAGTGCTAAGGAAATAAAGTCTACACTGCCTCACCTGATGGGAAACTAAAACACAATTGGGAAGAGCCTTATGTAATTTTGGTTGCATACCCAGGAAACGCCTACAAATTGGTAAACCAAGATGGGGAGGAACTTCCTAACCCTTGGAATGCTATGTACTTGAGAAAGTACTATCCTTAGCTCAGTGATCATCATGTGTCGTAGCCAAACCAGTATATTAGTATATATATCATCTTCGTAGCCATCACAAATCATTCATCGGTCATAGGTCATTAGCTTCGAAATCACCTTCATGAATTATCCGACTCATTAACCACCTTATTCGGGCAAATTAATCTAAAGGACTAATGAATCATGAAACTTCTTTCAAAATATAGAAAACACTGGATTCTCACACGCTATTTCCCACCATTGAAGTCGAGGTTAGAGCATAAAAAATGAAAATGCAAGGCTCCATCAAACCTCACAATTCTTGCGTTAGCAAGTTGTTTCAAAAAAATAAAGACACGTGCTTAAAAAAAGACACACATAACCGAGCGAGAGCATGCAATGAATGAACAAATCAATGAACCCAAGGAAGCATAAGCAGAATTGTGAGGGCATCCCTGACATGCTCACACTTCTAGATGTTGTTGTACGCTGGTGGGAGGAGGACCAAACTCCTGCTAACCATAGAATTTTATGTTTTGAAGGTAACGAAACATGACGGAGGGCTCAATTATGGCACTGCACTACATACACGAGAAGAAAGTTGTTGACTATCATTCTTGAAAGCAGTTGAATAACTAAGTTTCCCCTAGATACAGTATCATTATAGAGGGCATTTTCTTTAGTACTAACTCTCCAGATACATCCACGACATCCCAACTGCTCCGGAGCATCAATAAAGCCCAGAAAAATACCATTACAACTTGACACTGGGGCATTTTTTTATTTTGAAAAGAGTCTTGAGAAGTACAAAGTCACGCCCGACATGCAAAGTTGATGTCGAATGAAGCAAGGCAATTTCCCACAAGATAAATCAGCAGTCAAGCGTTAATGCCTCATAGGAACCTTTCCATCCACTTGCAACTGCTCCACATTTCTGTCCAATTGAAAAGTGTGGTAAGATGCTCTTTTATGAAAGACGTATTCATTGCGTCGCTAAGTCGAACAAGTTCCAAGACAAATCTCGTCTTCACCCCTCCATCGTCGGTGAAGCTAAGCCCTTTGAATTTCCAAAGTCGGGAGTCCAACGTCTTACAGCACTCTGAAATAGCATCAAGAACTCCCTTTTTGTTCAGCAGTTGGATGTAAGACAACGAGATAATTACTCAATCCAGGAAAATCACCAAAAACACCATATGACTAAGACAACTGAACTTCTACATCGAGGCATTTTTTTTTACGTTTGTCTTTACTTTTATTTCTTTCGTCAAAGTCCCACCGTGTAACAATTTTTTTGTACTTTCACATAATTCATTTTCAACCTTTATAAACACCAAAAAGAATATAAATAAAATACAAAAAATAAATAAAATATAACAAAGCAACAAAATAAAACTAATTATAGAACTACTCTTTATCTCTTTACCATTCTTCCCCTTTTGTATCACTCTCCTCTACTACACCCATAACACGTAGCTCCTCTTACCGAGAACGATATTGCACAACTACTCCTAAGCACAACATAAGAATACATTTCTCAAAAGAACGACCGAATATCCCTCAAAGAACACTTCTTTTTCGAGTTGCATCATGATGCGCTCGTTGTTGATATCACTTAGCATCTTCTGACACTTTTTTACCCTAATGTTATATTTCTTTCGTCACTCTGATTGCACCACCTGTGCTTCAGCTGCGGTATCGTCCCCCGAATAGTTGCAATAGCTCCCCTGCAGCGGAAAAGCCCCTCGATCATCTCCACCAGTCTCAAGAGGAATCAACTTTTTAATTTTGTGCTTCATGAAAAAAGAGACTAAGAGTTGCTATCAACCTCTCATCGAAGAATATTCGTCATTCTATCCCGAGCAAAGAAATTCGCTTTTGTGCACGAGCCTCGGCACTCATTCAGGTAAGTATTATTTTAATCCGATATTCCCATAAATATAATTAGTCTAACATTAAGTATAAAAACTTTTTCAAACCCAACTTTCCTGATTCATGAAATTATCGTACGTCCTCCCATAAGCAATAATCATTAGTATACATTAAAAGGTCAGAAGGAGTATCTGGCATATCGAGCGTCACCTTGACAATCCAAACAAAGGTCGGGTCCCCAAATCCCGTTCCGATGAATCTGCTCAGTGACGTCTTAAAAGCCACGTTTTTCAATTTTACCGAATTGATTTAAGTTAAACCCCAAAATTTTAAAACTTTGCATGCATTTCTCTCCCATCTTTATCTCTCTATTCTCCTCTCTCCCCTGTGGAGCTGAACATCGAGTATACTCAACCTTAGAAATCATAAATGTTTACCGAAAGAGACCCCTCGGGCGTCGTCGGTGTGAGCAACGACACGCTTGGTCTAACATGAGTTGTAAGGCCTTCGCCATCTTATCAACATTACTTTCCCTTTATCTTGACATTCACTTGCGCCACCCGTACTTCGATTGCGTAAAATCCCCCCGTCTGGTTGCTACATGCACCCATGGCAGCAAAAAATCCTCTCGATTGCTACAATAGGCCTCCGAATCGTCGCCCTTACTTAGCTTGTGCAGACAAATAAGAAAGTCAAGCATTTCATGTCATCTTTTTAGTCTACATATATGACCTCTTTGAAAAATGAAAGGACACGCACAACGAGGTGTCTACTTCTTCGATGTATCCTTACTTCGCAAGGCTGCGCTGAAGAGGGAGCATCTGTAGACACCCCATTTTTATCTCTCGGAGCATACAAAGTGTTCGGTTAACCATTTGGCCCTTGTCCTGATTTCTAGAAAAGTCAACCTCGATTAGAAATCCCAAAACCCCTCCTTTTGGGAATTATACGCTAGAGCCCTAGTGTATAATTAAATCTACGCTAGACTTTCAGTGTATAATTGGACCCGACCCGGTCTTGGTTCCTCGGAATAGGAGACCCAATGGGATCCAACAACTTCTAGCTGGTTCAACAAGTTGTCCTCCTTTGAAATTCTCAATTATACGTTGTATCCACAGCGTATAATTCGCTAGATCCGTGTCCAGACTCTGAGTCCAGGTCCAGCCGGCTGCATTAGCTGCCTTCCCAGCCGCTGCCCGGATTATACGCTGCAATCCCAGCATATAATTCATTATATGTCGGATTCCCAACATACAATATGGAATATACGCCTGACCTCCAGCGTATAATTCAGAATTATACGTTGGATTCCCAGCGTATAATTGGTTGAGGCTATAAATAGTTCGTACCTCTCTCATTCCAAAAACACAACCAGTGTCTCAAAAATTGGCTGGGGCGGCCGCCCGGACGGATCGGGTCCCCAGCCGATTCGATTTAGCTTAGAGCGGTTAGTGAGGTGGGTTGGGCCTTGGGCGCCCTCTTGGGCGGGTCCAAAATCAAATCGGGGCGAGGCGTATATATATATATATATATATATATATATATATATATATATATATATATATATATATATATATATATATATATATATATATATATATATTGTCATTTCATTGCAAATCGGAGGGGGGGCTTAGGGCTTTTATCTTCTCTCTTCCTCTCCTCCACAACCCCTCACCGGCAGCTCTTCCACAGCACCGGCGACCCTCAAGTGAGTTTTTCATTTCATTGCACCAACTCTTCCACAGCTCTTCCACAGCACCAGCTCTTCCACAGCACTGGCGACCCTCTAGTATGTTTTTTTTTAGTTTTTATGCATAATCTGTTCTTTTTCGATGCACAGGGATCCGGTGATCCTCCCACCAGCACGCATCAAGCCTCCGGCTCCGTCAAGTATTTTTATTTTTTTCTTCTCTAGTTTTCAGTATTATCTTTTTTTTTTTTTTTCAGCGTCTATTATCTTTTCTTCTTTTTCGAAGCACAGGGATTCGGTGATCTTCCGGCCGACGCGCATCAAACCTCCGACACCGGCTAGTATTTTGTTTTTTTCTTCTCCAATCCTCTGTGGCTCTGTATTAATTTTATTTTTTTTTGCAACCGTTATCTTTTCTTCTTCGAATCTCCGGCAACAATCCGGCAATAGCAACAACAGGTTTTTTTTTCTGATTTTTCCCTTCCTTTTTCTGGTTTTTTTTTTATCTTTTTTCTAGGTTTTTTTTTGCATCTTTTTCTTCTCATCTTCTGGTCCTGCATGGATTGGCTGTAGCTTTTTTTTTTTCTTCTTTCCTGCATAGTGACAGGCTGATAGCGCACACACACACACACACACACATATATATATATATTGGCTGCCCGAATCTTGGGGCACCCGCCCTGGCGCCGCCCAGCAATTTCCGCCCGAACATCCCCCCGACCGCTCGAACCTACCCAGCGATTTTAAGAACATTGAACACAACACACATTCTTTCACTCATTCTCTTTGGAATTTTCAAGGTTGGCTCTGAGATTCCGAATTAGAAAAAGTTGAACTCTAAACGTTGGGTTTAGAACTTTGACTTTCTTCTAGGGATCTTGTTGAGTATTCGTTCTAGTTGGGGTTGGCCCTTCTACTTCGATTCTCCCGCCTTCCAAAGAAAGATGAGATCAGCCCTAGAGTTTTTCCCTTAGGACACCCATTCCAAATTCTTAACCCTAGTGTCAATCAAGACCAACACACTCTTGCGTATTTTTCAAAAATCATCACAGCCATTAAACCTATTTGCCCAAGGGAGCTAGCGGAGGGTACTCGGGAACGGGTTCGATCCTCCCGGCATAACGGGCCAACACACCCCTTTGAGTTTAGATCTCTTAGATTAAAATCCCGAATTAGTTAAGACTTTTAGCAACCTTAGCTGTTAAAGCCGGCAGGCCGGTATTTAGTATAGGAGTCCAACCCACCATCTCCCTATCCTCGTGATCAAAGGCGTTCTACAGCGTCGATAAACATTTGCAGATGGCGATCACATCAACCTCAGATATGTTCATTAAACCTTCTGCTACTGACAAATTTCCTTACAGGTTCATAAATAACCTTAGTTGTTGCTAGTTCATCTTCACCACCTTTCGCAAGCAGAGTCCCCAGTGACCACATTGGGCCATTTTCTCGAAAATGCATACCAACAATCATGACATCTAGTGATGTGTGCCACATGATGCTGAAATGATCTGGACATAGCCCTCATAGCTGCATCCGGGCGCGCTCAGTCCCAGGTTTCTGATTATATAAATATTTTGTTTAACAGGCCACCATTTTTTAAAAAGGTAGTTGTCATTTAAAAGCTAGCTATCAGTCAATATATGTTACAGTTACCAACTGCTTTTACTTTTGTAAAAGTATAAGAGGGTAAAACAATCATATGACAAAGATCCCCTCATCACTAAATAGTTCTTGGAGACTCTTAATCCCTAAAAAATTCTAAATAGTTTGATGGAAACTACTCCTCACTAGTTTCGAATAGTGAGAACTCTTACTCATTAAAAAATAAAAGTAAAAAAAACTAGTAATTGTCACAGTTATTGACAGACAGCTAGCTTTTTAATGACAGCTACTTTTTTTTTTAAAATAAATAGCTTTTTAAATAAAATATACTTATATAAAAGGCTTGGGACTATGCGTTTGGATGTAGCCATGAGGGCTTATGATTAGATCATTTGGGCACCATGTGGCACACATCACGAGGATAGGGCGCCCCGACAACTTAGAAAAGATCGACCAAATACCACATAAAAATTTTGGGCATGATCCCATGCATATTTACCGTTAAAAATGTGATCAAAGGTGTCCAAAATCGATGCACCAAATTGGTTGGGTGGCACCTCACCTTTGACCTGTCAAACGGACGCAAACAAAGTTCAAAAGAGGAATGTTGTTTTAATCACATGCCTCATGGCTGATCAACCCAAAACGGGTGATGTTATGAGTCGAAAATGCCATGTGGCGTGTGATCTAGTGTCCCGGTGCAGCCCTCCAGGGCTGCATCCGGATGCATCTTCCCATTTCATATAAAAATTTGGATGATCTTCCCAAAATTTGGCCGATCTTCCATAAATTTGGGCGATCTTCCAAACTTTCGGACGATCTTCCAAAAGTTTGACAATTTTTAAAAAATTTAGCCGATCTTTCAAATTTTGGACGAACTTCCAAAAATTTGGGATGTGTGCCACGTGGAACCCCATCTAAGCAGTATGTTTCTAAGGTCGTGATTTAAAGATCTTTGGTGCCAAATATTGAAACAAAATATGATCTCTATCATTTGATTCAGAACAGTCAAAGCCTATGATAGGATTCAATGGTTGATTGTGGCAAATCAGATGATAGAGATCATGTTTTGTTCCAATATTTGGCACAAAAAATCTTTATTTATTTTATTTATTTATCGGTAAAGCAAATTTTATTAAAAACCCAACAAGGAGTTGGAGAAAGGACAACAAAGACAATAAAAGAGGCAAAACAACCGATCAAGGGAAGACAAAAGAAAGAAGGAAAAAAAAACAAAGCCTAGGGCCCAAACCCAAACGATCCTAAAGCCACACCCCTCGGGGGCATAGGCGAAAACAGCCCAGAGCCTAACCAAAATCTAAAAGCTCAGTCCCCCCCCCCCCCAGCGCCTTGAACAGGGCTACCCAGTGAGTCATCAGATCTTTGACGGATTTCATGATCATCTCGATTGGCTAGTGCTTTTTAGAAAAAATCCTCACATTTCTTCTGAGCCAGATTCCCCATAAAATAGCGAAGAGACCAACCCTCCAAACGGGCCCAAGCCATGGATCAAAATTTCGGTGCCACCCAAAGCGAAATCCCCAAAAAATTGGCTTCGTTATCGAGGTAGCAAACTATCGACTGATAATTTTCTACCTCGATAATTTGGGTTTAAGAAAATAAATAAATAAAAACAAAATTAGGCACCGAAATTTCGGTCAAATTTTAGGTTTCGGTCATGCCCGAAACCGATATTTTGATCCTTGCCCCGAGCTGTCCCTCTAGCTCCATCCCCAACCAAGAGACTAGGAGATTAGGAACCGAGTCCAGAAACACCCATATCATATCAAAGGACTTAACAAGAATTCCCTAAATCTCAGCTGCAACACAGCACTGCAAAAGAGGTGCGACATCGGTTCCTTCGATTGAAGACACATGGGGCACAGGTTGGGTAGATTCTTCCCTCGCGCGATAAGTTGGTCGATATGGTAAGGATACGACCCATAACAATAGTCCAAGTAAAAAATTTCACCTTGGGCGGAATCGGAGCCCTCCACATTAGAGCCCAATCACAATAAACAAGAGGTTTGCCCAAGAGAGAACCCGGTAATAGGATTGACAGAAAAGACCCCTTTCTTGTTGGCCACCCAAATGAGGGCATCCAAACTTGTAGCATTCCTCTTGGCTTCATAGAAGGAAGACATCAGATTCAGGAAATGGCTCATCTCCTCATCTCTCAAGGACCTCCTAGTGGAAATATCCCAAGAGCGCCCCCCCCCCCCCCCCCCCCTTCTCTTTCCCCCAACCCTCAAACTCAAAGTACAGGGCAGCCACAGAAACACGAGGGTCCACCGGTAGCCGATAGATGGATGGGTAGCCCAAAATTTGATCTGGGAGCCATCTCCCCAACTAAAACAGATCCACCTCGAAAAATCAGGCCAAGAGCTGCAAACACCTTTCCACCAAGCAGAAAAGTTTAAGTTTATCCGATTATTCACCCCCCAGGAATTCTCCATCCAACCATACATCTCGGTCAGCACCGAAACCCACAAACTCTCCCTCTCCAAATCGATTCCAGCACGCCAGAACCATTTCCCCATTATTACTATATTAACTAGACGTAAGTTACGAATACCGAGACCCCTGCGCCCATCGGCAGTTGACAGACCTCCCAATTAATGAGATGGTACTTCTTTTGCAGCCCCGAACCCTCCCACAAGAAATTCCTCTCAATCTGTTCAAGTCTATAGATCACAGCCATAGGACAGCGAAACAAGGTTATATAAAAGATAGGGAAGCTAGCCAGAATCGTCTTGACTAGAATTAAACGCCCTCCGCTGCTAAGAAGCTTACCCTTCCACGAAGCCAATCTACATTCGAACCTCTGAGCAACCGGATCCAAGCAATAGCATTAGGAGCATTGATAACGAGGAGAAGGCCCAAGTAGGTAATGGAGAGTTGGTCGATGTTGCCATTCACAGCCTCCGCCAGCCCACAGAGAAGTTGGGGGGTCCATCCCGATACCAGTCACCTTCAATTTATGATGGTTAATCCGTTGTCCCGACACCGCTTCGTAACTGCAAGCACATCGGTAAGCGCCTGAACCTCCCTCAAGTCACCCTTGCAAAAGAGAACCGTGTCGTCCGTGTACTGGAGATGCGACATAAAACGATCTTGGCTGCCCCACTTGAATGCCCGAAATGAGACCCAGCTAATGAGAACGATTTACGAGCCCATCCAAAGCCTTTGCCACCATATTGAAGAGGAAGGGGGGAAAACGGATCACCCTGACACAGGCCCCTAAAACTCTTGAAATAACCTGCCAGAATACCATTAACCAGGACCGAAAACCAGTCAGAAGAGATGCAGGCCCTCATCCACCCTTTCCATTTTCCCCCCAAACCAAACCTAGCCAACATATACTATAGGAAGTTCCAGCTCACCCTATCATACGCCTTCTCCATATCAACCTTCCAAAGAATCGCCGGCCGACCACTCCTATAGGCCGAGTGGATCATTTTGTGGGCTACAACCACCGTGTCGGCAAGCTGCCTCCCCTGCACAGCACCCTGATTCAGGGAGATAATCTTCCCCATGACAGGTTTGAGCCGATTAGCCAGCACCTTCGCTAGGATTTTGTATAGGCAATTAAGGAGACTGATCGACCGAAAATGCTTGAGGCCTTGGGCACCCTCTTTCTTAGGAACCAACGTAATAAAGGTGGAATTCAGACTTCGACCAATAAACCCAGCGGAGTAGAACTCGTGGAAGAACTCCAGCAAGTCACCTTTTGATAGTAGTCCAGAAACACGAAAAGACCTCCATTGTGAAACCATTGGGACCCAAAGATTTGTTCTTGCCACTATTTTTAATAGCCATCCCAATCTCATTTTCATCAAAGGGCCTCTCCAGATCAATCTGGTCACCCGCAGGAATCGAGCAAAAAGGAAGGCCATCTAACTGAGGTCTAGACTAACCCTCATCAGTATAAAGGCCCTCATAAAAGCCAACAATGTGCTGCCTAATCTGATCTTGATCAGTAAGTATCATGGACTTACAATCAGACGGCTTAGATGACGATCCCTGTAGCACAGATCCCAAATTTAGCACACAAATGTATCTGTATATACACAACTAATGAACATAGGTCCGGTCTGTGGTCTATTTTTAAGGCAATTTAACACCGCCTGGTCTATACAATTTGTTATAGACAGTTTGGATTAATTATATTTGAGAATTTGATTACTTAACAGTGTAACATCAATATCATAACCTAACTTTGTTACATATTTTGCATACAAAATTTTTACTTACAAAAAGTTGTTTTTCGTAGCCTCGTCAGATTGGAGAATGTCCTTTTCTAACTCTCGGTCATTGGCTAAAGGCACTTTGGCTATGTAGTAGGTGTTTGGAGAGAGAGAACTCTCCATCACTAAATAGTAAATACTTCTAGGGGAGCTCTTCATCACTAATAAGTTTGATGGAGGACTCTTAATCACCAAGAAATCCTTAAAAATCATTGTTGGAGAACGTTTTCAAAAGAGCTCTTCCATGTGATGATGAAATATCGGATGCTAATATTGACGCGGGACGGTAACCCTAAAATGCGTGATTAATGGTTCAATGCAATTTGGCCGAAATTAAATAAAATTAATTCAAGTTTAATCTCAAAATTAAATCGATAGCTTCGGGTTCAGAGAATTCAAATAAGTAGATCACGCGAGATTCGGCTAGAGTCCAGTCCGATGCGCAAGTACTATTAGATTTGTGGTGGGATCGGCCTAGAGATAAAACTCTAGCTTTTTCCAGACTTGGGCGTTCGTCTTTGATCCGATATAGGCTCACGGGCTCGAACTAGGGTTGCGGAATTGATTTTGTAATAGGCTTATGGTTTAGTTTAAGTTTATGGTTTAGAAAGGGTTTAGGCTCTGTTTGATTTAGGGTTCTAGAAAGGGGTTTAGGGTTTGGGGTCAAGAAATCAATAGATTGAGATTTAGAAAAGCAAGCAGAGATCGATAACTAGCAAACATAATGAAAGATTAAGAAAATAGATGACAAAAGATAAGCAAGAAGATATATGGGACCACTCCCTTGGCCTCACACTAAACCCATCTCGAGAAGAAGAATATTCAAGCAATAAAGCATTCAAAATATTCAAAAACTAATTAAATTATATTTACAAGCCTCCTTATATAGGCCACCAAAGTAAAACTCGAAATAAAGAATCCTAATAATAATAAAATACTAAAAAAGGAAAATTTCGCAAAATTTAGAAATCCCGTCGCGACGGGCACTGACGTCCGTAGTGCCCCACGGACGTCTGCGACCTACGGACAGTGGGGGGTCAAAATCACGGACGCTCGACACTGTTCATCACGGATGTCCGTCACTGTTCACAATCAATGTTCATCATTTTTTTTTTAATTCTATTCTTCCTTGAAGCTGAAAATTCTGTTGCAGCCCAACTCTAATGCTTTCGATCTTGACGTCCCCCGTCATTCTCCCCAACTCAAAATGTTCTATCACCGATGAAACACGCATGTTGTACTAATCAAGTGCATCGAGGCCCGATCGGTGGAAGTCTTTGCAACTAGCCCAAACAATCTCGGCTCTCGGTGACGTATGATCCTCATCTCGGTTGATTGTAGTGGGACGCACACGGTAAACCTCTCCTTGATGAACCTGATAACCCGGCTCGCCAACCCACTCTACCAAATATTTTTGAAGTTGCTCATCAACTCTCCCAGACTCGAAGGAATTCATCCCCGATGAAGTGTGATCGCGATATCGGTCAGGAATACGGGAACTCAAGCGGCGAACGCTTTCATGACTGGCCCATGCACTCTCGGTAGTCAACGTATTAACCTTCTTCATCTCATAAACCAGAAACTCTCTGCCGCGGGTGAATGCCACAAGATCACCTAATCTTTCCTCAATTACCTCTTTTCTCTGCCTGCTTGGGGAGGGAAGGGGCATCGACTGTAAAATTGGGTTGGGCTTGTGACTAGGGGGCTTTTGGAAAGGATTGCACGGAGGTGGGGCTGAGCTCAAAGAAGGATCACCCACCTTATATTCTTTGAAACGCCTGTGAGTATCGGCAGATAATTCGTATTGATTGTTGCTTGAATTAATCTTCTGTTTAATTTCAACATGCAATGCGAAATGAGACTCAAAAGTTGACTCACAATAAGACTCAAAATGTGAAGGGGTATGCAACTCGAGACTATGTTGTGCATGCGACTCACATGTAACTGACTCAAACGCTCTTGACTCTATCAACATTAACGACTTAGACACAACCGACCCTGTGGGCACTATCAGTTCGTGTGGTCGAATCAAGGGACACTAATGGCTCATGTACGCTTGGCTCGATTAACTCGTGCGCACTCGTGTCAACCAAAACCAAAGACTCTAGGATACTTGATTCAATTGAAAATAATGGTTCTTGTGTACCCAGTTCGATAAACTCATGTGCACTCGACCCAACATCACTATTCACAAGGAAAATAGAAGTCTTTTCAATATAAACTAGACTTTCTTCAGCTTCTTCTATCTCCTCTTCACTCAGCATGGTACTAGGATCGTACACTTCTTCCACTTCCCTATTCTCCGGCTCCTTAGGACTCACTCTTTTAGTCAATAGGAAATTTTGTGGGGCATTGGCATACAAAGTCTCCGAACCCTTGACACTTAGAGCAATCAAGACACTTATCTGTCTTGATTTTCAAACCCCGTAGGAGGTGACGGTGTGTGAAAGGAACATACTGTTCGATAAGTTCCACCTTCATGTCCTCCCATGTGGAGATGAATTTATTCTGACGAGACTCAGTACGATGTTCTAAGCAAGTCCAAAAAAATTTGGCATTACCCTCCAACTTTGTTTTCACTAGCCTAATTTTGTACTCATTTGGTACACCATACCAATCAAAATAGTCCTCTACACTAGACAGCCATTCCACGAAGGTTTGAGGATTCATCCATCCCTCAAAATTTGGAACTTCATCCCGAATAGATTTTAGAAACTTCTCAGCGGAATCGTACTCGGGTTCGCGATGATGGGGGTATCCCCTGACTCTAGTCCCATCATGACTTTTAGGACTTTGCCAAGAAATTAGAGCGTAGCGGCTCCCCTTCTTAATCTCACACAATTCGGCTTTGATGTCCCTAATGACATCGACAATATTGCTCATGCTCATGGTGAACACAAATTACTAACACGAGTGCTAAATGACATGCAAACATGAACCACAATAGAAGAAGAATTTTATCAAACATTAGATGTGCACAAACAAAACTGAAATAAAATGCAATAAATTAACATGTCACACAATATACAAAACCTAGAAAACCTAGGGCTCTGATACCAAAACTGACGCGGGACGGTAACCCTAAAATGCATGATTAATGATTTAATGCAATTTGGCCGAAATGAAATAAAATTAATTCAAGCTTAATCTCAAAATTAACTCGATACCTTCGGGTTCAGAGAATTCAGGTAAGTAGATCACGCAAGATTCGGCTAGGGTCCAGTCCGATACGCAAGTACTATTAGATTTGTGGCGGGATTGGCCTAGAGATAGAACTCTAGCTTTTTCCAGGCTTGGGCGTTCGTCTTTGATCCGATGTAGGTTCACGAGCTCAAACTAGGGTTGCGGAATTGATTTTGTAATAGGCTTATGGTTTGGTTTAGGTTTATGGTTTAGAAAAGGGTTTGTGCTCTGTTTGATTTAGAGTTCCAGAAAGGGGTTTAGGGTTTGGGATTAAGAAATCAATAGATTGGGATTTAGAAAAGCAAGCAAAGATCGATAAATAGAAAATATAATGAAAGGTCAAGAAAATAGATGACAAAAGATAAGCAACAAGATATATGAGAATCACTCCCTTGGCCTCACACCAAACCCATCTCGGGAAGAAGAATATTTAAGCAATAATGCATTCAAAATATTCAAAAACTAATTAAATTGTCTTTACAAGCCTCCTTATATAGGTCACCAAAGTAAAACTCGAAATAAAGAGTCCTAACAATAATAAAAGACTAAAAAAGAAAATTTTCGCAAAATTTAGAAATCCCGTCGCGATGCCCACGGACGTTCGTGGCCTACAGACAGTGGGGGGTCAAAATCATGGGCGTCTATCACTGTTCATCACGGACGTCCGTCACTATTCACAATCACTATTCAATTTTTTTTTTCTTCTTTTCTTCTTTGAAGCTAAAAATTTTGTTGCAGACTAACTCCAATGCTCTCGATCTTGACGTCCCCCGTCAAATATCCTACCAAGTTTTGTAGGGGAGTCTACTGATGTGTGGGGAGCCTTCTCCTATGACTATTCTCAACTCGGGCGGGTGAGTGGGAACCATGTCTAGTGTGCAATTGATGGGATCGGAAAATTCTCAGGTTAGAGCTGAAGGAGTGAACTTGAGACTTTGTTCAGATGCTTCTAATGTAGATCCAATTCGAGCTATTTCAAAGTGATTGATTTTGCGATGGCCTGTGATTCTAATAAAATTATTGCATAAAGCAATAAAGTGAAGGTTAATACTCCGAATGGGGTGGAGATATCGCATTCGGTGTCGATCGAAGGTCGGGAGAAAAGTAGCAAATTTCATGTTCTGCAATATTTCATTGGGTGGTCGTACCGGTTCATTTCTAGTAAAATTCGCCAGTTTTGGGTAAATTTCAAGAATTAAAAAATAATAAAACATACACCAACACATTTAAAATTAAAAATTATGTTTTTAAACAATAAACTAGGTGCACCATACAATCCACTATCTGTATGCATTACAAATCGACAGTCATAAAAAAAGAAATTACAAAGAGACAATAGAAAATATAATTAACCTATGAATTCAACTTCATAAGTCATAGCATTCTAAATTTTCCAATGAAATTTCCGAAAATTTCAGCGAATATCATAAACTTTCGGCAATTCGCCAAAATAAGAGAAATTTTGCCAAAAGGTCCCTCATCTCATCAATATTTCGGTAAGATTCAGAGAAATTTGTCACAATGGTAAGTAGTGCTGCTTCTGCTCCTCAGATCACCAAAACATCAGCCACATTCATATAACATAGACAAAGAAAAGAAACCAACCGGTGCCGATTCTATTGCCAAGGAGCTGCAGGCTGATTCCGATGCTTTCAATTGGGTTGATTTAAATTACTCTATCCTAGTAAGGCTCTGGGCTTGACATTAGACAGTAGTGATAGGGAATTGAGAAAACTACTGTTTGTGGAAAATAGGGTATGAAGGAGACTGAAAATTAATCCAGTGGATAGCACTGAGAAAAGGAAGAAATATCTCCAGTCTATTGACATCCGTTAACTACGGTAAAAAAAAGTTGAATCCTCGGTGCGTAGTGACAAAGGGAAAAAAAACTGCATCTTCCATTTCTTATGAAGATGTTATCATGGAACTTTGAGGGTCTAGGTCGTTAGAAATTTTGTTCAGCAGCACAAATCAGAGATATTTTTTTCTGCAAGAAACCAAATGGGATTGGTGTAATGATCAACATGTGGGGATGGTTTACCCAGTTAATGAATAGGGATAGGAGCATTTGAATGTGGCAGGCTAGGCGAGTGGTCGCCCAGT
Source organism: Chloranthus sessilifolius (assembly GCA_021018995.1). Taxonomy (NCBI): domain Eukaryota; kingdom Viridiplantae; phylum Streptophyta; class Magnoliopsida; order Chloranthales; family Chloranthaceae; genus Chloranthus; species Chloranthus sessilifolius. The sequence continues at coordinate 18,408,333 of CM037595.1, read as the reverse complement.
TACATGGGATGGCTCATCATTGAAATGTTAGAATCAACAACTTGGTGCTTCTCGATCTCGCTCAATTTAAAGAAGGTACCTAAGTTCGTGCCTACAGGTTTACCGAAAGGGCTTACGTCCGAAACCTAGTGAAACACATTGACTGTGAAATCTGATGATGGAGATTGTATATCATCCCAATCTAGCACAAAATGGATCTTGAGACCACGATCTTACCATCAAACGGTCAGTTTTTAATTACATGTCGCACAGATCCCCAAAAAAGTCCTAAAATCATGCTTGAGTGATGTGTCGTGTGCGTCTTGTGATTTAGGACCATATTTTTGGATTTGTGCCATGTGGAAACAAAAAAGACCGTCTGATGGTACACACATGGCCTCAAGATTCATTATGTGGAAGATTGGGGTGACGATCTCCATCGTCTGATTCAAAATAGTCAAACAGGTTTCACTGGATTTCAGACGTAGGCGCCTTCAGTAAACCCGTAGGCGCGAACAGAGGTAGGCTATTAAATAAAGGCCAGATGGTTTTCTTTGGATGCTCATTATGGTCTATGATCCAACTGAAGCAGCCCTTAGGGACTCCTTTTGGGGTAACCTCTTCAGTGCTAAGAGGATATGCAGGCCTCTTTGGCATGCAAGTGGAGATTTCAATGTTCTGCGTTTCTCCTATGGGATGCCGTAGCCGCATTGGTATTATGAGGGAGGTTTTCCAATCATGTAAATGCAGATGAACTAATGGATATTTTAATGAGTGGGGCTAATATCACTCAGTCAAACAAACAAGAGGTCCCAATCCACTCTAGGCTCAATTTTTTTTCCTTTGTTCGACAGATTGAGAGACAACCCTGAAACAAATATCAGATCCTGTCCAATTATGCTTTTTCCGGATTCAGGAGCTTGAGGACTGACTCACAATTTTTTCCTTTGTTCGGCGGATTGGGAGACGCTCTTTTGGAACATTCTTTTAACTGGGTTACTGAAACAAATATTAGATCCTGTCCAATAATGCTTTTGGCAGATTCAGGAGCTTGAGGACTGATTCCTTTCCAATTCCAAAATATGTTGCTTGAGTTGAAAGATTTGCCCAACACGTTAACGGGATGGAGGTCCAATTGGACTGGTCGTGGCAGTTCAGAATATAGGTTCACGGTTCACCACTTCGTGAAAAAGTTTTAAAAAATAATAATTAAATAATTACTTTTCGATAGAAAGGTATATGAGCCAGGCTCAACTAGAAAAAAGGGAGATTCTTGATGAGCTACAGACAGTTGACGTAATAGAGGAACCGGGTAACTGAATGACAGTGAAAAAGAATATTGTGTCATACTCAAAGAGTGCTACAGATGAAAAGAGAGGGGCGAGGAAAAAGAATATTGTGGCAGCTTGTTTGTAATGTGACTGTCAGTTCTCCATTACGTTTTTTTAGGGTGTCCTTAAGCATCTTGCTCAGCTGTTTACACAGCAATTTCTCTCTTCTTTAATAAAATATTCATTATTAATATATATAAATAAATAACATAAATAAATTATAAATCAGAGAAGATTTCATACAAGAACCATTAATACACTTAGTATGGTGAAGATGAGAGCTAGAAGTCACAAGCAGTCACAAAGTTAGAGTCGGCAACAAATCGGCAAGGGTCTAAGTCGGGAAAAATAGGCAAAAATTGGTCAAAGTCGAAGATAATCAGGGAAAATTTTTAAAAAAAATTAAAAAGAAAAAATAAAAATCATATCATAAAAATATTTCAAGTAAAAAATAATGATTTTAAGGAACAAAATAGGCAAAACCTAAATGTTTTGTATGGACAAACTGAACAAAATAGTAGAAAACCTAAAGGTTTTCTTTCCCCTTAAGTATAAGTGATAAAAATAAAAATCGGACCACATCACAAATATAGCCAAGTAAGTGGCCGAGTCGCGACTTGGCCTATCAATCGATGATAAAGTTGGGATGATTGCAAGTCGCCACTTTTTTCAATTTTTTGAAAAAGTCAAGACTTTTGTGACAATGGTCACAAGTAATAGTTTAATATGGGAAATGAGGAAAATGAGAAGTTGACTTCAAGCCTTACTTTTTTATCCAAATTTATTTCCTCGAATTATTATGAACAAAGTATATTTTGTGGAAGAGAGATTTGACCAAAGAAAAGATTGAGCACAATAGTTACCAGAATATATAGAAAACAAGAAAAAGTGAAGAGACACATACCAAGCAGTGTCCATATAATCCGTATCCAAGTACAATTTCATACGACTGCTTGAGAACTTCATCTATTAATGTTTGCTTGTGTGATAAGCTCGCCTGTCCTTTACTGATCACAAACTGAGGATCCAGTGCCAATAGCTGCCCAAAAATCGTGCCAATCTCCTTAGAAATAAAGGGATAAAAAAAAATACGCCCTTGAATTGAAAAGAAAAATATTTTTTTCAGAAAAATGGTTAGCAGCGGAGAACACTAAAGAGAGATAAAAATTATCCGGCCATATTATTAAGTTAAATCGAAATCATCCATGACGAATGTACAAGTAATTAGTAAAATGAAGGCTGTGACACAGAAATAAAGAGAGGAAATGTACGATTAGACTTTCATATAAATAAAAGTACCTTTAAATTCACCCCTGGATCTTTTGAGTTCACCCACGCTTCAACCCATTGATTGCTTTGAATCAAATGATGGAGATCGTTTTTCGTCCCAATCTTTCACAAGATGGATCTTGAGATCATAGGCATAGAATCAGATGGTCAGTTTTTTATTTCTCCCCAAAAAGTGACCTTAAAATCAGGTTTGAGTGTGATGGGTTCCACGCGATGTTAAGGTCACTTTTCTGGAATGTGTGCCACGTGAAACTAAAAACCGACCGTCTGATAGTACACACATCATCTCAAGATCCATAGTGTGAAAGATTAGGGAGAAAAATGATCTCAATCATCTGATTCAAAGCAGTCAATGGGTTTTCAACGTGGGTGAACTCAAAGATTCAGTGGGTGAATTTAAAGGTATCCTATACATAAGTGTCTTAGTACCTCTATCAAAATGATTTCTAAGCCGACTCCTGCAAACAGGTTGATAAGGTTGATGTCAAAGAACCACAAAACCAAAGTCTGATCATAACTAAAGTCAAAAGGATACCATAGGTTCCTTAATGCAACTGGAACTAAAAAAAGAACAATATAATCATTCCAAATATACACCTATCTATTTGATGGAGATGGCCTCATAGATAAATATTAGCACAAAATTAACAAATAGTGACAGCTGGGAGGTGATAAGGAAATACAATTGACATACAGAAATAGAAGCAGGAGATTCCTCACAAGGCCAACAAATGATATCCTTCACAAAAAATAAAGTGACTTAAGCAGAAGTAAAGAAGTCCAAGACCCTATGCAAATGCAGCACAAATCTCACATATAAGGCTGGCATTATCAATCTCGATAGCCACCAATACTGAGACCGATATGGAGATTTTAAGTATTTGCTTGTTGATTTAAAAATAGGCTGAGGAGGGAGAGAGAGAGAGAGAGAGAGAGAGAGAGAATAATGCAGTGCTGCTACCATCGGATAATCATTGTTTAAGGGATTTGACACCGGTCTACAATAGATGCATTGTTCTTTGATAATCTGGTTATCTCTGTTACTCACTACGGTGACATTTTGGGACACCAGGTTCACGGATCTTGAGACACCAGCAGATATCCCTTTGTTTTTGTCAAACAGGATAACATGGCCGAATAAGCCAACACTATAACAAAAATTATGAGCAGTTGCCCTTTTTATCAGAAAATACAGGATACTATTCTTGAATCAGAAGACTGCTCTCGGATTGAATTCGATCGATCGAGGTAGGATTTTGATCGATCAAATTTAGACAATAAGCTCACTTTCAATTGCTCTTTTCTTTCCTTCATCCTCCCTTGTTTTCCCACATGCACGCCTTCCTGTAATGGGGTCTTTTCTTTCATTCATCCTCCCTTGTTTTCCCACATGCACACCCAGGGCTAGCCCTGAACCAAGGCAAGTCAGGTGGCTGCCTTGGGCACCCGATTTTCAGGGGCCCCCAAATCCCAAGGTTGTTTTAAAACTTAGGTTTAAAAAAACAACAAAAAAAAACAAAAATCTATATACATATAAAGGGCCCCCGTCTCCTATCTCCAGCGCCTATCCAAATTTCAAACCCACTCCAGCAATTTTCTTTCTCTAAACAACTAAACCCAAACCCAAACCCTCTCCAGCGATTCTCTCTAAACCCAAACCCTAACCCTCTCTCTCTCTCTCTCTAAAACAAACCCTCCTGCGATTCTCTCTCTCTCTCTCTCTCTCTCTCTCTAAAACAAACCATCCAGTGATTCTCTCTCTAAACCCAAGCCCAAACCCTCCTGTGATTCTCTCCCTCTCTCTCTCTCTCTCTAAAACAAACCCTCCAACGATTCTCTCTCTAAACCCAAGCCCAAGCCCTCCTGCGATTCTCTCCCTCTCTCTCTCTCTCTCTAAAACAAACCCTCCAGTGATTCTCTCTCCAAACCCAAATCCAAACCCTCTCCTCTCTAGTCCAAACGACCAACCCCTCTCTCTCTCTCTCTCTCTCTCTCTCTCTCTCTCTCTCTCTCTCTCTCTCTCTCCAACGGCTAGGGCCAGTGCCTCTCTCTCTCTCTCCAGACTCCAAACCCTCTCTTCCCTCTCCAGGCCCAGCGATTTTCGTGACTAATTGGAGGCTTGAAGTTGGAGCTGCTTGTGACGGCCTCATTAATCTGTGCGCCAGCATGAAGGCATGACAACCTTGGAACTGGGCACTTAGCTAGCAAGAAGGCCAGCGGACCTTGTAAGCTAGCCGTGTAGCACGCGTGGGCGCAGAGGCACGTGGCCCTGCGATGCGTGAATGAGTCCCTGATGCATGATGCGACGGTGACCCGAACTAAGCTGCGATCTAGTATGGTGGCTAGACGCGTGAAGGGCTTAGAATGCGGTGCTTCGCGGTGGAGCACGCGACGTGGTGTCAAGAGGGCACGCGACGTCTTGGTGCCAAGAGGGCACGCGACGTCTTGGTGCCATAAGGCACGTAGTGCGGTGCTCCGTGTTGGGGCACGCGACGTGGTGCCAAGAGGGCACGCGACGTCCAAGTGCTAAGGCACATGAGGCGGTGCCATGGTGGCACGCGATGTGGTGTCAAGAGGACACGCGACATCTAGCTTGTATGGCAAGCGATGCAGTGCCAAGAGTGCACGCGATGCGGTGCTAAGAGGGCACGCGGCATCTGAGTGCAATGACGGACCCGATATGGTGTCTAGTTAACGCGAGACACAATCACGACTTAGACGTGATGCGGTGCCATGAGGGTACTCCATGTGGTGCCATGAGGGCACGCGACATGAGGCCATGAGGGCCTTGCGACATGGTCGCGACACGGGCGCGACCTGGTCGCGACACATGCGCGACCTGGTCGCGACACAGTGCGATGTTGGACATGAGGCCATGAGGGCCTCGTGACGTGGTCGCGATGCGAACGCGACACGGTCACAAGAGACGTTGATGCGTGACCAAGCAAGCCATGTGGGCTTGGAGGATGGCACTGGGTGCCACGGTCAGAGGATCGTGTGCCATGTTTAATGGCAAGACACCACCTTTGCAGGTGTGTGCCACGGGCAGGAGATCGTGTGCCATGATGGTATGAGAAACCAAGGGGTTTGAGGGTTTTCTGCTACTTTGCCTAAGTTGGTCTTTGGACCATATATAGGGGGAAGGGAGCTGTGGAGCTATTCTCCCACACATGGGGCCTTGCGTTGCGGGACGAGCGCATGTGCTTTCTAGGTTAGGGGTGGGCCTAGAACATCGCTGCAGCAATGCGGCGATGCCATGTGTCACCTGGGGTGAGGCTACCATGTGGCCCGTCTTGCGTCGCGGTGCACATGGGTCGGTGGCCTCACTGGGGCACTCAAGGGCTAGGTGGGACGCAGTGGCGCACACTAGCTGAGGGCCTGGAGCAGAAGTGTGCTGGTCGTGCTGGCCTCACACGATGCTTGGTTTGGAGAGCATGAAGAGCTGCATGCTACTCCTAGTGTGCTGGTCGCGTGGACCACACACGTTGGTTGGCTTGAATGGCATGAAGAGAGGCATGCCTTTGTCTAAAGCGAGGAACTAGTGCACTGCACAGGGTGAAGCTGGACAGGCCAAGTGGCACTGAGGTGCTGGCATGTGTGTCGCAAGTAGACACGATGCATTGAGTGGGTTCGCCTCGAGTGAAGGCAACCACGATGTGGGAGTTCCCGTCCTCTAGGCGGGTGGTATCAGAGTAATGGTTGGATATGAGGTGTCTTGAGATGTTACCTGGCGTGATAGCCAGTGTTAGGTTATGCTTTGTGACAAGCGGTATCGGGTTAAGTGGCCTCAATGTAGCGGCGCCGCACGGGTGTCAAAAAAAGTTACCCTGTGACAGTTGGTATCAGAGCCAGATCGTTCCGATTGGGACTACTTTGGCAAGCTAGAGCGATGAGGTGCGCTCTAATTTTGTGACAACCAGAGTTACTTGGGTGCAGTAGAGTTGCACATCTGCGATTGAGACGCGAATGAGTCGCACGCAGAGGGATGGTACTGCTGGGTTACTTGTCGCGAAAAAGGAACTCGACGCTAGTTGGCCATGTGAACCACGCGTTGAGTTAGTCGGCCGGTCCGAGCTGGATGGACGCTGGTGACTTTCAACATGAGACGTTGAGTCACACAGGTGCTGAGAGCACCGTGGCCATGTCGGCATGGAGCACGGGCGATGCTCCGTTCTAATTTCGTGATGGTTGTTGCCTATGAGGGCTATACATTACAGTAGTGGGTCGGTCCAGGATGGATGAACGCTAGTGACCTCCAACATGAGATGTTGGGTCACATTGGTGCTGAGAGCACCATTGCCATGGATGGCAAGGAGCAAGTAGGATGCACCATTTACATTTAACAACTTGTTGGCTGCAAGTGCCACACGTTGAAGTAGCGGGTCGGTCCGAGGCGGATGAACGCTAGTGATCTCCAACATGAGACGTTGGATCACGTTGGTGCTTAGAGCACTGTTGCCATGGATGGCAAGGAGCAGGTTGGATGCTCCAATCTCACTTGAGAAGTTGAGATTTTGAAATCGGTCGCTGGCATATGACATGAGGGCCTGGACCGCTGGTATGCGGCAATGTAAGGATCAATATGTTGCGAGGGACCAGGATCGATGATACAGTTAAGCGAGCTATCGCGAGAACTGATTTGAGCTAAATTTGAACGAGTAGAAATTGAAGCTCGTTGCCTTGTGTGCGATAAGGCACAATGTCCATGAATGGCGGATGGCTGGACTAAGATCTAAGCGTGGCCGGAGGAAAGCCAATGGATGAACGGATGGGTATCTTGAGGAGGCGAGTCGGGTGATCGATTATAACCCGGAGGAAGCAAATCGAGAACGGATGGGTATCTTGGAGGAAGTGAGTCGGTGATCGTTAAAATATTTGGTCTGTGAAGGGACCGTAAGTCGAGTTGCGAGGAAGTGACTCGAGTCACACTATTGGGTGAAGGCAGTCGAGTACTATAGTGTGAGAAGCGATGAGCTTCATTGATTGAGCAAGGTGCTCATGGCGGGGCTCTTGGGTGAAAACACGGAGGTGTTGAGGTCTTAAATGACTGCGAGATCGTTGAGGGCTTGTGTGGTGATCAAGTATAAAGGTCAGACAAAATTTGGGTTCCATCGGTTGTACTCTGATCGAAGGAGATAAGCCTATATCGAGGCACTAGAGCTGCAAAATTTGCTTGGGTGGCGATCACGTGGTTGGAAACATACATCAGTCTTGGAGTTTCTACTGAATCATCTGTGGTCGAACTCTTGGGCGAAGACAGGGCGTGTTGAGGTCTTAGGCGGTCTTGAATGAAAGGTAGACTCCTGGGTGAAGATGGACTGTTGAAAACTTAGAGAGCTACGAAGGGCAATGAGTTGCGAAAGCTTGGTTGCTAACGATTGTCTTGCTTAGGTTGTATGAGGCGGTATATAAAGATACGGGTGAAATCTTGTGGGACCAAGTAAACTAGAACACTACATTAGGGTGAACCGAACATGGTTGAAGTACTAGCGAATTGTGAACCATGCGTGAAGTGCACTAAGCTGCGATTGAGATCCAAGTGTGCGGTGAAGACCAGTTATGTGTTGAGGAAGGCGTAGGAGTTGGGATCTTGTGAGGGCGTCAAGCGCATTGAGTGGGGAGAAAATGTGACCAAAATCACACCCTATTGCATAGATCGAAGCACTAAAATGCTTCAAATTCAAAATTTTCTAGCGAACTCTTGGGTGAAGACACGTGGTGTCGAGGTACTAGAGTGAGCTATATTCCTAATGCTCGATTGCATGGCATAGTGACGCGGATAGCGTGGTTGAACCACGTGGATATGACCAAATTGATCCGGCGAGGTGAGAAACCTCGGGGCTAGATATTGGTGGAACACGTCTGCGAAGAATGCGATGTGAGACTCGATGGAGTACATGGGCGGAAGGTCCAAATACTATGTGTGTTGGTGTGAGGGCCACACACGGCGTAAGATAGGCTGATTTAGCGTGGGCGCTAAGTGTATGAGTACACTACGAGAAAAGTGACTCTGGGTAGGCTTGCATGGGGTGAAGACATAGGTCGAGGGCGATGCGAGTCTTCTTGTCGATAAAGGCGTTGACACAACCAGATTGGTGGATGTGGCATGGTCCATTTCCTTGAGATCTTTGCGTCAGCGAGGACATTGACCTTATTGAGTCGGGAGGATGTGTGACCTCATTAATGTGTGCGCCAAAGATGAAGGCATGACAACCTTGGGCCCGGGCACTTAGCTAGCAAGAAGGCCACGGACCTTGTAAGCTAGCCGTATAACGCTGATGGTAGCGAGGCATGTGGCCCTGCGATGCGTGAATGAGTCCCTGATGCATGATGCGACGGTGACCCGAACTAAGCTGTGATCTAGTATGGTGGCTAGACGCGTGAAGGGCTTAGAATGCGGTGCTTCGCGGTGGAGCACGCGACGTGGTGTCAAGAGGGCACGCGACGTCTTTGTGCCATAAGGCACGTAATGCGGTGCTCCGCGTATGAGCACGCGACGTGGTGCCAAGAGGGCACGTGACGTCTTGGTGCCATAAGGCACGTAGTGCGGTGCTCCGTGTTGGGGCACGTGACGTGGTGCCAAGAGGGCACGCGACGTCCAAGTGCTAAGGCACATGAGGCGGTGCCATGGTGGCACGCGATGTGGTGTCAAGAGGACACGCGACATCTAGCTTGTATGGCAAGCGATGCGGTGCCAAGAGTGCACGCGATGCGGTGCTAAGAGGGCACGCGGCATCTGGGTGCAATGACGGACCCGATATGGTGTCGAGTTAACACGAGACACAGTCACGACTTAGACGTGATGCGGTGCCATGAGGGTACGCCATGTGGTGCCATGAGGGCACGCGACATGAGGCCATGAGGGCCTTGCGACATGGTCGCGACACGGACGCGACATGGTCGCGACACAGTGCGATGTTGGACATGAGGCCATGAGGGCCTCGTGACGTGGTCGCGATGCGGACGCGACACGGTCGCAAGAGACGCTGATGCGTGACCTAGCAAGCCATGTGGGCTTGGAGGATGGCACTGGGTGCCACGGTCAAAGGATCGTGTGCCATGTTTAATGGCAAGACACCACCTTTGCAGGTGTGTGCCACGGGCAGGAGATCGTGTGCCATGGTGGTATGACAAACCAAGGGGTTTGAGGGTTTTCTGCTACTTTGCCTAAGTTGGTCTTTGGACCATATATAGGGGGAAGGGAGCTGTGGAGCTATTCTCCCACACATGGGGCCTTGCGTTGCGGGATGAGCGCATGTGCTTTCTAGGTTAGGGGTGGGCCTAGAACATCGCTGCAGCAATGCGGCGCTGCGGCGATGCCATGTGTCACCTGGGGTGAGGCTACCATGTGGCCCCGTGCCGGCGTCGCGGTGCACATGGGTCGGTGGCCTCACTGGGGCACTCAAGGGCTAGGTGGGACGCAGTGGCGCACACTAGCTGAGGGCCTGGAGCAGAAGTGTGCTGGTCGTGCTGGCCTCACACGATGCTTGGTTTGGAGAGCATGAAGAGCTGCATGCTACTCCTAGTGTGCTGGTCGCGTGGACCACACACGTTGGTTGGCTTGAATGGCATGAAGAGAGGCATGCCTTTGTCTAAAGCGAGGAACTAGTGCCCTGCACAGGGTGAAGCTGGACAGGCCAAGTGGCACTGAGGTGCTGGCATGTGTCGCAAGTAGACACGATGCATTGAGTGGGTTCGCCTCGAGTGAAGGCAACCACGATGCGAGAGTTCCCGTCCTTTAGGCGGGTGGTATCAGAGTGATGGTTGGATATGAGGTCTCGTTGTGCGCGGCAGCGAGATGTTGCACGAGCGTGATAGCCAGTGTTAGGTTATGCTTTGTGACAAACTGGTATCTGAGTTAGGCTGGCCTCGCTATAGCGGCAGCGAGGCGCCGCACGGGTGTCGAAAAAAGTTACCCCGTGACATGCTGATCATAAAACCAGGTATGAGGTTTTATGATAATCATAAAACACTGCTACTTTGTACATGAGTAATTTGTTTCCTAGTTGTGACGTCTGCTCTTCAGGGCTAGCTATATGAATTCTCTTATTTAATTCTAATGAGAATGGTTCTCAGAAATCTGCTCATAAAAAGACAAAAGGAAAAGGTTGGTATAAATAAAAAGACAAAAGGAATAGGGTTGGTATAGTGGCATTAGGTACTCTATCTATATCTATGATTGTAAAAGCTTGGGAGGCCCACGGCAGCTTAATTATGACCATATAAATTGGTGAAAGTTCATTTTTTAACTTCCATTGATTTGGTGCTAAAAATAACTACATTTTACTAGAAACATACAAATAACTTTGACAAGTGTTTCTTTTGCTACTTTTCAAGATCATATTGTTTGGAATCGTATCCTTGGGGAATTTCACTTTCAAAATCTGCTCTGAGATACCGGAATCTTAAAGTTGATTGGGCCAAATTCCTCTAACACAAAGGAAACATTCTTAAACAAAGTTTTTGTGCTTGACTGCTTGTCAATAAGTAGCTAGTCACCATTTAAAATTTGATGAAGCAGAGACTAATGTTAATCATGGTTTCAAATATCGATCAGTCTTATTATCCGATGCATATCGGCCCATATGTATCGAATTAGGCCCCATCCGATATGATATACACCCCCATTCTAAATGGAGTCAAATATCGAATCATATTGGTCATATCGGCCAATATCATTTGATTTCTTAGCCATTTGCCATTAGGCCCCAGCCGCCTGGCTTGCCTTGGTCCAGGGCCGGCCCTGAGTTGGAGCTGCTAATCATAAAACCATGTATGAGGTTTTATGATAATCATCAATATATTAGAAAACTTAGCTACTTAGAAGTAGTTTTGTGTTTCTATCTCTTTTATTGGGGTTGCTTAGAAGTAGTTTTGTGCTGATATAAGCTACTCTTTTTTTTTATCGATAATCATCAATATATTAGAAAACTTAGCTGCTTAGAAGTAGTTTTGTGTTTCTACCTTTTTTGTTGGGTTGCTGTCTTGTCATTTGTTAATAACATACAGTGGGTTGTTGAATTTGATTGTTGAGTTTGATTAATTTTGTGTTCAATGCTTCGATTTGAAGCTTCAAGTTCTTAATATAATGGAAAGCATCCAAGAGAATGGAGCTCTTCTTCAACTGCACTTACATATGAACAAAACCAGACTATTAGCGAAATCAAAAAAGAAGAACAGCAAAACAGATAAAACAGTAAGAAAAATTTTTATGGGTTTTAGAAGAGTTACTGATTTGGAGTGGGCGGGGGACCTAAGGATGTGAAGATTCAAGACTAACTGAAAGACAATAGTCTCAATAACCCAATAAAATTTTGATGTGTTTCTACTTCTGCTTTTCAACTTTTATTGGGTTGTTTTTCTATATGTTCTGTCTTGTTAATTGCATTTACGAGTATTGCATTTTCTCGTTGTATTGCATTTTCATTTAATATTTACTTGTATTAAATTCTTAGTTACATTTTCAAATTATATATAGTAAAATAGAATATGAGTATTATTTTATTTGTAAAAAAACAATTGTGGCGAATTTTTTATATATTATAAAGTACTATGAAATAGGGGCCCCATTTTAGGAACTCGCCTTGGGCCCCCAAAATGTCAAGGCCGGCCCTATGCACACCTCTCATGTGATACACGCGCACATAGGTCTTCACGGCCCTTCCAAGGTATTTTAAAATGCCTCAATGCTTTGAATTTCTTTTTCCGCTTCTTATACACCTTGTATGGATCAATGTCCCCATCAGAGCTCCGATGAGATGTATCTCCTCAAAATTCATGCATCTGATGAGAATAAAAAACCAACAAAAAATCTTTCCATACTTAGAGGACTCAAATGCATTTGATACAGAAGTGAATCATGCTAAGAAGAAAAATTAAATTCAAATGATATAGATTTCGAGGCAATCAGAGGTCAAACTTTGACCTGCTGACATCAGCATGATGTCAGTGAAGAAGGGAGGCAAAGATGGGTTTAGGCTGCTAGAAGATAGAAATGGAGCACAAAAAAAAAAAGACAAGACCTAGGGTCCTTGGAACATCATTCCCAAAGCAAAATTGAAGGGAAGATAAATCTAACTCCATAATTTAGTTCCTTCCTAATGACCAAAGGAATAGGCCTATTTCCCTGACCTAATATTCACAAATTTGATTAATAGGAAGAAGATATTTCAAATATTTATTTATTGGTTTCTTGTTCTCATAGAAATTACTATTTACTATCGATTCAAGAACCATATTGTATCTCGTGAGTCATAAATAGACAGCCTAAGTCAAAACTAAACAGAAGTTTTCAACCATTGCAGAAAAAGATACTGTCAGCATAAGGTGTTGTGGGCATTATCCACCATGTAGAAAGAATATAATAAAACAATTCACATTTACCTTGACCAGACAAAAATGAATTTCATTTATATATATATATATATATATATATGGAAAAGGGCTGCGTGCCCCAATGGGGCACGGTGAGCGTGCCCCGATGATCCCTGTTGAGGCTCCATGTAGCACCCAAAATACTGCTTTGGTGTCATGTGGAGCTCGGATACATTGTTTAGATCAATTCCATAGTAAAAAAAAAATCAAAAAGAAATTGTTCAAGGCAAAAGTCAAACATTGACTAATTTCAATCATCTAAATTTAAGGCACAAAAAATACACGGTGGAGACGAGTTTTTGAATTTTTTTTTTAAAGATGAACTAAACAAAACAAGCTTGCTCTATGTTGCACCAAAACAGTGTTTTGGGTGCCACGTGGAGCTCCACATGGACCATTGGGGCACACTCCCCGTGCCCCGTTTGGGCACCTAACATATATATATATATATAGAAAGCTTAAATGACTATTTACCTCCTTAAATAAAGTTGGATTTACACTGATGCTAAATTCAATGTTAAGATCCTTTAGCCCACTACTAAAAGCTTTACTATCTGGAAGAGCCCATCTCCATAGATCTCCGTCTTCAATGTATTTGAAAAGCTGATTAACCCTTTCAAGCTCTCTCTCAGAAACCAGCTCACCCCCAATATGGTCATCATCCCCGCCTATGTAATTCTCTAAAACTGCATCTCTTCCTAGTAATTTCTCCTTGAAGAAATCATAAGCAATTGTAGCCCCACTCCTCATCATATCTATGACTGGAATCACACTTTTGCTAAAAGAAATGCTTCGGGAAAACATCTCGAGTGCAGTCTTGTGATGGTCTAAGATGATGACACTGATTTTAAGACAAAAACAAAAATAGCTGGTTTTATTGTTGCATGGGAAATAATAATAAAGAGAACAGGTAGCCTGGAACTAAGGACAAGGTAACTTATCTGGTCCCACATTAGTTTGATGTCATGTGGCACCCAATTACATGATCGGGTGCCACATAAAAGAGCGGCTCGACAATCATGACTATTGTGAAAAAAAAAGAAAAATGGTGCAGTCAATGGAGTCGATTGCACGAAAAGTGAACAATAAAATAACAATTAGTTCCGTTGTTCATTTATCATACGGTTGGCATTATTGATCCTTTTATATATCATATTATTATTATTATTTTCACAATAGTTATAATCATTGAGCCTCTCCTATATGTGGCACCTGATCATGTGATTGGGTGCCACGTGGTAGCAAAATAATGTGGGGCCAGGGAAGTTATTTGGTACTCGGTACCAGGCTCCTTTATCCAACAATAAATTAATAGCGTGAGTTATAAAAAATTGCCTAAGCTGTTTATAACGGCTCTTTGTATTTCAGATTTGTGAAAGGTGCAGATGATTGTTAATATCTGCCAAAAACACTTACAAAGGAAGATATCAAGAACCAGACCTCTCAACTTTAGAAGAAATGTCCTCAACGAACCCAGGAGGACCCACGAAATCAAGGAGATAAACATCATCCAATTCATTTAAAGGGAGATTCTCCACCCTGGCATGAAGAGTCAAAGAAAGAAGTTAGAAGATTAAGCAAATTGTTGCGATTCTAAAAGTATACTACTCGCAAGTGCACAAATCGTACTGTAGATAATGGGCGCAAAGTACGAGGTCGTTCCCACAAGGATTTTAAATAGATTTTTTAAGGAATAACTACCAATCACAGATCTTCCCTAGAATTGTCACAATATTAATCTAGCTTAACAAGTTCAATGAATGTAAAAAAAGAATAACTAAACAAGTTAATATTAATCAAAGAAAAACAAGCGAGATTTAGGATACTAAATCCTCTAATCCTTGGTTATCATCCATGAGTTCAGATCTAAAGGGTAGAATATTGGAAACGAAAACAACATAAAGATTAAATTCAATTAAAACTTTATAGAAGATTAAAATAATTGAATCGGTGTAAAAATCTAAAGCAATACTTTTCCAAATTCACAAATGAAAGGAATCAAAACATTCAATGTATTAAAAATAGATCTAATCACAATGAATTAATGACTCAGATTTTTGCATTAAAAACAAGATTAGGGTACTCAATCATAGATATAAGATCATGGGAAAAACATAACCAATTCTCATATCTCAGATTGATGATTAAATCCGAATAACGGCAAAAGCATATATGCATAAATATCGTACAGGCGTCTACCAACATTCCAACCACAGATCTAACTTCATGGATGAATCCCTCAGATGGGATTCATTAGATCCTAAATCTCTAAGAAATTAGCTAGACATGGCTATACAAAAATGAAACATAATTGGAATTAATCTCAAATAATGCATTAAAATACCCGTTTTATTCTTCAAACAAATCTAATGTATGTTCGATCTACTTGCAACAATCTTTCTTCAAGAAAAGGATCTCTACTCTATTATCTAAAGGCTAGAAAATGGAGAAAAGAGTGCTAGAAAAATGAAGAAACGGAAGCTGGAAATGTAAAATGGCTAAAAAAATGACGACCCCCTAAACCTAATTCTCATTTTCCTTTAAATAGAGTCTTGGTTCGAAACCCTAAACCTCTAAACTCGATCGATCGATTTTGAACCGAGACCTGCCACATTTCAATTCACTTAAAATCGATCGATCAGTTTCATATTTTGATCGATCGATTCTGGACAGAGTCTGGTACGAGATTTATGTATTTAAATTCGATCGATCAGTTATAAGTTCAATCAATCGATTCTAGACACTCAACTACAAAATTTCTTCTTTATGCTTCGATCGATCGATTCCAGATTTGATCGATCGCTTTTCCACGAATTTCTGTGTTTGATGCCCTCTTGGTTCTACATTCTAGCGTATTTATACTCCTTTGTACTCTTGAATTGATCCAAGGGTCAGAATCACCTGAAATCATTGAAACTTCACATAAACCGTTAATTTACTCTTATCGGATGGCTAAGTGACATTTTAAGGTGTGAAATATGATCATATTTCAACACTTATCACACCCCCAAACATATACTTTGCTAGTCCTCGAGCAAAGGCAAGGGTAAAAAAAAAAGCAAGGAAAATAAACTAACATCCTAAAAGAAAAACAAAGGCTACTTTCGTAGGGATCACAGTTGCATTTAGCGTATGCAACAAGCCTTTAAACCACTAGGTTATCCCTAGTGGAGGAGTTTTGTCTCTTGAGGGTTTTCAGTGAAGTTACCCACAAACTTCCAAAATTTTAGAAACTATCAATAAATTAAAATTTTCAAAAGCATGGTTTTCATAACATATTTAATTTCAAAAGCATAAAATCATTAATCAATTAAACATGCGAATTCTCAATTTCAAATATCAATTGCCATATTGGTCATACTAGTATCCATTCAAATTAGTCTAATGTTCCAATTTTTAGATAACTCACCCATTCATGCCTAAACGTGTAGTATGTGCAGACCAAAACCATGATTCATCTATCTTGGAACTAATCCAAACAGTAAACCATCGGATTCCATGTCTCGACTCAATCCTCACAATAGGCATACTCTCAAAAATAGTTCATAGTTCAAAATAGTTCCTCAATTTCTAAATCTAGCATGGTATTTTTGAGAGTATACCTATTTGTGAGAATGGAGTTTAATTTATTAATGATTTTATGATGAAATTAAATATCATGATGCTTTGACTTAATTTTTACCATGGTTTCTTTTGAAAGTTTGGTGGTAACTTGTGATGTGAAAAATCAGATCACTTAAATGTTTAAAATGATCAAGTTAAATGCATGTGTTCATGAAATTTCAATAATGGTAGATTTCTTGGATCAATTCTACAAAAGTATTTTCCTGCAAATATCTGTTGGAATGTAGAACCAGAGGCATCAAGCGTAAATCGTGAGCGATCAATCAAATCTGGAATCATCGATCGCATAAAGAAATTTCACAGAAATGCATTCAAAATTGATCGATCGAACTTATAACCAATCGATCGAATTTAAATAAATAAATCTCGTACCAAACTCTATCTAGAATCGATCAATCGAAATATGAAACCGATCGATCGATTTTAAGTGAATTGAAATGCGATAAGTCTCGATTCAAAACCGATCGATCTAATTTTGGAGTCGGTCGTTCGAGTTTAGAGTTTTAGGGTTTCGAACCAAGACCCTATTTAAAGGAAAATGAGAATTAGGTTTAGGGGGTCTTCATTTTTTTAGCTATTTTACATTTCCACCTTTCGTTTCTTCATTTTTCATTTCTCATTTTAGTAAGTAGAATTATTTTCTTGAAGAAAGATACATTGAACTTGTAATGCATTATTGAGATTAATTATGTTTCATTTTATTCTAGCTAAGATCTAATGAATTGGAATGTTGGTATATAAGATTTTTACACATATATGCTTTTGCCATTATTGGGAAGATCTGTGATTGGTAGTTATTCCTTAAAAAAATCTATTTAAAATCCTTGTGGGAACGGCCTCATAAAAATCATAAAAGCGTCTACCAACATTTCAACCACAGATCTAACTTCATGGATGAATCCCTCATATGGGATTCATTACATCCTAAATCTTTAAGAAATTAGCTAGACATGGCTATGCAAAAATGAAACATAACTGAAATGAATCTCAAATAATGCATTAAAATACCCGTTTTATTCTTCAAACAAATCCAATGTATGTTCGATCTACATGCAACAGTCTTTCTTCAAGAAAATAATCTCTACTCTATTATCTAAAGGCTAGAAAATGGAGAAAAGAGTGCTAGAAAAATGAAGAAATGAAAGATGGAAATGTAAAACGGTTAAAAAAACCTAAAAAACCTAAACCTAATTCTCATTTTCCTTTAAATAGGGTCTTGGTTTGAAACCCTAAAACTCTAAACTCGATCGGTCGACTCCAAAATTAGATCAATCGATTTTGAACCGAGACCTGCCGCATTTCAATTCCCTTAAAATCAATCGATCGGTTTCATATTTCAATCGATCAAATCTAGATAAAGTCTGGTACGAGATTTATTTATTTAAATTCGATCGATCGGTTATAAGTTCGATCGATCGAATCTGGACAAACTCAGCTACGAAACTTCTTCTTTACGCTTCAATCGATCGATTCCAGATTTGATCGATCGCTTTTTCCACAGATTTTTGTGCTTGATGCCTTTTTTATTCTACATTCCAGCATATATTGTCTTCATACTCCTTTGTACTCTTGAATTGATCTAAGGGTCAAAATCTCCTGAAATCATTAAAACTTCACAGAAACCGTTAGTTCACTCTTATCAGATGGCTAAGTGTACATTTTAAGGTGTGAAATATGATCATTCAACACTTATCATAAACTATACAACTAAGAGTTAGATTTCTTCTATCTAGTACCAGACATCAAGTTTACCATGATTTTCACATAGACTTGTCACTTAAAATGATCTATCCTGACTGTCCATGAGGTATGGACTATGGAGTAGGTCATCATGCGAACGAGACTGCCACATAGGGCTGTCAACGGGTCAGGTCGAACTGATACCCAAAACGATTTTTTACCTGGTCAGGTACATAAAGTTGACTTGTCGGGTCAGGTCAACCAAGATGTTTTGCCGGGTCGGGTTGGGTATTTTCCGGGTTTGGGTCGACCCGATATTTTATACCTAAAACATTAGAAAATAGGGGTTTTTTACCAGGGGTCGATTGGGTTTTTGGGTCGCGCACCGGGCCAGGTCGGCTTGTGTGCACCATCGGGTCGGGTGCACTGTCGGGTCAAGTGGGGTCGAACATTTGCACATTTCTTACCGGGCAGACAAAATTTCGACCCGAGCCGACCCGTTGACAACACTACTGCCACAGCTCCAAATACAATGATAGGACAATCTAGCTATCCTATATTGCACATTCATGAAGGCTCTTAGTCGGATGGTCACGGTAATGAAATTAAAGAGATTTTTTGGGTTTCTCCCATCAATCTGGTGGCCTGCCACATGGATGGTCTTAATCCAGCATCAAGTGTTCCAAGTTACGTATTTAACTACTCTTTAAGAACCATGTACCAGGTACAAGAACTCTAAACCATATGAATAAAAAGATTTCTTTAAATTCGGAGTGCTATTCTAATTTTTATCTCAAAAAAACCACTGAGTGGCCTGGAATGAAAATTTAAATGAATTAATGAAAAAAGAACTTGAATCACTTCCATGGCATGAATCTCCATATATTATCCATAAATCCATCAAGAAAATAACCTTAACTATCATGATTTTTAGAAGAGCAACGAATCAGAAACAACTCTATAAACAGACAAATAGATTTCAAAATCCTCCAAGAAACTAGATGACAATCAAATAGTGCAGACCATTTTGAGAAAGGCATATGTTTTTAAATAAACATAGGTGACGCCTATAGCTATAGAACTTGGCATCCCAAGAACCCTGATGTCTACCATCACGCAATTCAAAAAGATTATCCATAATTTTCATTGATAGCCAATTTGCTGTATCTTTCTGAATACTTATGTATTTTGCAAGCAATAGTTAGTCATAAATGAGCAAATCAAACTGCATCTACAAAAAAAAAAAAATTAAATGAACAAAAAAATTATGATATAAGCAGACAATCATTTCGAAAAATCACTATATGAAATTCAAGGGCATATTATTAATCAATTTGATGACAAAATAACCCCTACTATCATAATTTTTAATTATAAATGCTATTATGTTGTTAGACGGGATGTGCAGGAATCTTCAATTTTGAAGATTGATATTACTATGTTATAAACCATCCAATAATGCATGAAACCTTAAGTTGGAATGCTCTACAAGGAAGTTGGCAACATGGGAGGGCAATTGCAATCCTAAGATGGGCAGATTACCTTGATTAAGGTTGCATATCTAGCTTGTCGATTTATCATGTCACTTGTTCATTGCCCTGAGTGTGGTAAACCAATTGAAAGAGTTCAAAGAGATTTCCTTTGAAACGGTAAAATATCCCTAGAAAGTTCCACTTAGTCAACTAGGATTGTGTGTTGACCTAAAAAAGTTGCCAGGTTTGGAGAAAGGCTTTAGAGTTAAATGGTTTTAAAATGAGCAAAACAAATGTGTAATATATAGAGTGCATGTAGTGGATGCACTGAGTGACAAGAAATGGTGGAATTAGATACAAGTATATAAGAGGGAGTTTAAGGTGATTCTAATAAAAGAGGAAACTAAGAATCCAATTTGAGATGGTTTGGGCGTTTCATTAGATATCGGAGACAGTTGTTGTATGAAAATTTGAAACCACACAAGCAAAAGGAAGTAGAAGGGTAACTAGTAAAGACTTGGAAAGAAGTATGAGGAATGACATGAAGGATTGGAACATAACAAAGAATTTAGCCTTAAAAAAAAATGAGTGGGAAAAAGAATCAAAAAGTTGACCTAAAACAGATGAGACAAGGAGATCATCATCATCATCACGGTGAAGGATTTGTTGAAAAATAGTTGTAGCAGATATGTGAAGAAAATGGATCACTATGAAAATGCGTCCTTGTGGCCAAATATGGGTAATCAAGTTGTGATTGAGCATTTAACGTACGATAAGGAATGAGGGATGGGGTTTTGGGAAGGTTGCGTCTAGGGTGGCATAAAACTTGGAAGAAATATTGGACTTAGAGTGTTCAACAGGAACAAAGTGAGTTTTTAGGAAGACTTACAGTGTGAATGCGAAGCTG
This sequence comes from Chloranthus sessilifolius, assembly GCA_021018995.1. Taxonomy (NCBI): domain Eukaryota; kingdom Viridiplantae; phylum Streptophyta; class Magnoliopsida; order Chloranthales; family Chloranthaceae; genus Chloranthus; species Chloranthus sessilifolius. The sequence goes on along the minus strand of CM037595.1, from coordinate 18,387,676 downwards.
ATTGCTTAGCATCAAGGTAGTTAAGGCGGTGTGGCGAGGTCATGGCAAAGAGGCTCGCTACGCCATGGCGTGGCCATAGCAAAGCCATGGCGAGGCTATTTATTACTGTAATTTTAAAAAAATTATTTTATCTATTTATTAGTAGTATTTTCATTTTATATTTTTTATATAAGAACAAAAATATAAGAAGAACAAAAATTCAACTACTAAAGCATCATACTTTGATTTTAGTTAACTTTTGTAACTTATATATTATAAAAATATCATAAATTATAAGTATTAAACCTTATTATCCAAAAAATAAAATAGCGTGCATAGCGACGCCATAATGCTATTCCCCCATGGCGACGCTATGGCGTCGCTATTTATCCATCATAGCTATTGGTTATATATGGCGTTTCCCATCGCCATTCGTCATGGCAAGGCCATAGCGAGGCTATAGCGTGGCCTTGACAACGATGCTTAGCATTTCCAATTTTTTTAATACTTGTGCCTTAAAAACTCCCTATCAGTGGCTATCTGAATAGAGGCATGATAAATATGTGGTATAAAACATTAAATCATTACCCTTATAAAGAAATTTGAGTATTCTGCATGTGAAGCACAATAGAAGAACAAGGAAGGAGGAGAAGAGGAAGACCAATCAAAACTTGGACATGGACCCCCAAAACGTCAACGAAGAACAAAGATAGTTGTTGGGAGAGGACATAGACAACCATAAGAAGACCTAGTTCCCGATTTTTTATGCACAAAGATTCGACTTCGCAGGAAGGTGCAAAGCATACGTCAAATGGAACAAAAAAACATGTTAAAATAAAGGACGGTTGGATCGACCCACTCTGATACCATATAGAAATAAGTTTAATAAGAAATAAAGAGGAAATATATCCATTTAGGATTTATTAGAGAGAGAGAGAGAGAGAGAAGGAGAGACTAGACACTAAAAGACTACATTGTTGCTATTCAAGGTGATTTGTCTTACAAGAGAGAGGACCTTTATATAGAGGACTAGAGACTATAACATTTCTGCCCAATGTGGGACTAAAACCTACTATGCACACCTCTCATACTACTGCATCTAGTGTTACTCACTAGCATCAATTTATTCATATACATCTCTAACAAAAGGTTCTACTCCATTGAAAACCATTATCGTTGGATGACTGCTCTCTAAAAAATCCTAATCATGATGCATTCGTAACATCAATGAATTCATCTCCCACGTGGATGTTTCTATGTTCCATCAAGGAGGAAAGAATGAACCTTGCGTCTTTCATTGTCATACTAGTAGATAACTTTTCGATATTGATTTTGAAGATGTTTAGGACATGTCGTGTTATGTCATATTACCGTACACCTTAGTGGGCGTAGACTATATTCCAAGTTTCTCTGGTCTCTAGGTTTTTCTTCAATGATAAAGAATAATTTTATTTCAAAGGCATGTCTACTGTGTTGCGCAGAAGCATCAAAATACGACCAACGATCCACACGATGAATGCTCAAACAATAATGCAAAAGAGAGAAAAATGACAAACAAAATCAATCGACACAAGAGACAAAGATTTACGTGGTTCGCCAAGAATGCCTACGTCCATGGGGCAAAGATGAACAGTTTTATTGACGAGAATACGATACAATCTGAGGTGAAAGAGACAAGCATCTAGCGCCTTGGGCTTCCAATGCATTTTCTAATACCGAAAATGCCCCTAACAGTTGTACGGATGCCAAAATTATATGTACTCTTGGTTCCCTTAGGTGGCTTGTTGCCCCCCAAACCCCCAGATGGGGCCCCTTTCGGGCCCCTATACCTCCAGCCCAATAAGAACACCTAGGTCCACCATACTTCCAAAGGTATAACTGAGTTATGATCACAAAAATATACCGCTGAGAAGAACAAGATGTCAGTTGTTGGTGTTGGTGCTGGTGTTAGAGAGCCACCACTATCTAGCAGGGTTATGCTCATAGTACCGTTTGCAATTTCGAAATCATTTTAGCTCAGCGCAAATCCTCGCACTATCTAGCAGGCCGGGTGACCCTAGGGCCCAATTGCCCACACCTCTCTCAACTTGATTCTTCTCAACCAGCTAGAGGCATGTGGATCACTCTTTTTGGGTGGGCATTTCCCGCTCAGAGAAATCGTTATGCGCATTCAACCATCCATTTGTCAAAACACTCTGGCAGCCTTTTGTTTAAAAGACTTAAAGCAAGAGAAGTTGCTCTATGGGCAACCACCATTGTTGGCTATGTCATCAATAAATGCCATTATTTATCAGCTCTCCAATCTGTGTTATTTCAGAAACGGAACCACAAAGGCTCTGTAAATATGTATTCTCTGTGGGTTGATTTTTCATCTTCATCGTGAAAAGAAAAAATTTGAATCACGTGCTAGACGATGGCCATTGGGACCTTGGATGTCGCCCTCTAGTTGTATGGAAATGAAACTCCTCTTTGAAGCTGGAAAAGGAGCTCTTAAACATAATTCTTATCTAGCTAAAATTCTGGAACCTTCGCCTCCAATGCTGGTCACAGGATTCTCTACGTAGGAAAGCAAATCTTATCAGCAACCCCATTGCAATGGAAAATCAAATTGCTCTAAAAGAAAGACCAAGCGTTGCTCGAGTATGTGTTGGTGTTAGTTGCACCTTCTTAAAATTGCATTTAAATATGCATTGAAGGACAAGATAGCTTTAGCCAATGTCCCACGACTCGATACCTCCCATTTTCCAGCAATATAAGTCCGTCAACCATCTCAAGCACACTCCCTCTAGTGCACCAAATAACGGATTGGCAAAACCAACCAGAGCCTTCTATCATTGAGCCTTTTACTACCATCCGTCACCCGCTTGATTTCTCACTTTTCAAACCACCAAAACCCATCTGAAACCTCACTTGCAAACTCCCTAATAATATCTCTTCATAACCTACCCTCCCAATCCCCGCCTATTGAACCCCATCCCCCACCCGGGTAACACCCAATAATTCTCCCATCCCTCCTCTGAGAACCCTCCCACAAAAATCTCCAAATCATGTACCATGTACGTTTCTGGAATGTTCGTATCGTGTATCGTAGCATATTGTGTATTGTAAGATACACTTAGATTTTTTAGATAAATAAGGGGAAGTAGAAAACATATTTAAAAAGTAAAGATAAAAAATTATATTTATATAATATATATATATATATGACAATCTACTATCATCTCCATGAAATACTACGTGTTAAAGATATCCATTAACATTGGAATTAGAATTTAGATCAAATCAATTGAAGAAAACAACTCAGTTAATTGGATTCATTCATAGTGTAACTAATAAATCCGTAGTCACATAAAGTCATGAATGTTTCAAGTTTTCCACTATATGAAAAAGAAACCATATAGTTTTACAAGTATAAGTGCAGTGTACATGTATATTGTATAGTTGAATTATATATTTGTAGGATATGTGTCTTTCAAGTTCCAACTTTTACTACAAAAAAGAAACCTTATTGTTGAAAACTCAAATTTATCTAAAAAGTTATCAGAGCAAGTATTAATCATTCATAGTGTACACAAATTTATCATGTAATTGTTTCTTGACATTGTAAGTTTGCAACCCAAAAAAACTCAAAAAATGTAATAAATTTTTTTTTTTTAAATGTCTTCATTCTACATCTCTATCCCCGATATCAACATCATCACTTTTTTTGTTCTTTCTCTTCCTCTTCTTCAAACTCTAAAGTGTCCACTTCCTCTTATCTTCTTTCTTTTCTGTTTGCTTTTTCTTTCATTTGATAAATACAAAAGCAATTTATAAAGGGAGATTAGGGTTGGGCATAAATAAGCAATAGGAATTTATTTATTTTGTAAAAAAAGTTATCATCGCACTCGCATGTATGATTTGTACTGTGTGTTGTATCACATCTAATGATATCAGAATCGTACGATATTGGCAAGCATGCCTCCCACCAGCTAGCATATTCTACTTATGTTGTCAAGCTAACCACTGGCCAACCCCCACCCAAATCCCCATTATTCTCCTCCCCATCCTTTCTTCATGCCAATCGTTTTGAAGCATCGGCTAACAATGATCAAGAACACTTTACTGCAGGACAAATTTCTATTTTACTCTCCAACAGGTAAAAATGACACAACCAGCTAGCCCCTGCCTCCGTAAGTGTGAATCAATTTGGTACCTATAAGAGTCTTCAAGAAAGGATGGAAGATTTCAAATTTTGCAAATTCCTTCTGCAACTCTCAAGCCTCAAAGCCTCCTGTAGTTCTACAATTAAACACCGGTATACACACTGAGCTTCCAAACAACAAGGGAGAAGAAATTTTCTCGCTTCTAGATGAAATGGAGCAGATGAAAAAGATGACCTTCAAGATCAGGTTGTGATCCAAACTACCCATCTCCCCCTCGTCCACAAATGAAGATTGGCGTTTGGGATGTGAGAGGGCTAAATAGCCCAAGTAGATGGTGTGAGATCAAATCAACCAAAATCAATTTATTTGGCCAAGTTGAGGAAATCTTAACAGTAGATTTCCCAAGGCTTGAACATTTTGGCAGAAGAAGATTGGCACACTGCTCGAGGTGCTCAGGTCGAGTACCCAATACCAGCTCAAAGTTTATAAAAAAAAAAGTTGTAGAAAAGTCTTTGAAAAGCATACAACGAGACTAAAAACAAGTCTTTTGCAAAACAAAAAGGTTTGTTTAACAAATGCACCATTTATGTATGGCACTCGATCACATGAATGAGTGGCCCAATGATCAAAATCATTGAAAATATTTCATAAAAAAACCATATAAAACTACAGGGTCGATGGAGTGAAGCACGAAGAAAATGAATAGCGAAACCAAATATAGTTTTACCATTATTTTTCTGCAGAATTGACATCATTGACCGTGAAGACATAACTATTTTTGTATATTTTTTTTTCAATGGTTCTAATCATTGGCCCCCTCATCTATGGGGCATTCAATCATGTAATTGGGTGCCACGTGGCAGCGAACGAGCATAAGTCTAGGTAAGTTACCTAGTCCATACGACTAGGAAACATTCAAGGCCAACGATTAAACAAGATTTTGGATGGTATTGTAAATAACAAACTCATAATATTTACAAATAGAGTGTTTGACAGGAAAAAAGTAATTTTATAAGATTAAAATAGGTTAAAAAATATGACATTAAACAAATTATACTCACTGATTGCAAAATTAAAATTGAGGGAATGCCCATTATGTCGTTCTAGCAACAACAATTAACTGGAGAATTGAAACTCAAAATGATTCTATAGCCATGCTTCCAGATCTTGACCTCTGATAAAACTTCCGCATGACTTGGGTGGTGTTTTGACACACACCAAATAGGAAAACAAGGCAGATATATATTTTTTTAGATAAATGGAGATACATAAAAACTGTATCTATAGAATAGAAATAATACTAGAAGAATCAAAAAGATATTTAAGGGTTTTCCTATCTGTTGTGCTGACATATGTCCAATGCTGCAGCTATATGGAGTACTTTGTGAGATTTTAAGGCTACCCACAAGAAAAAACCCATTACAGGAGGTGTTAAAAATCTAAACAGATATACCAATATAATAGTATTCCCAAATACCATTAAATCAAACTAAAAATACATGAAAATCAATTTCTCATTTTTCCGAATTAATTTTTATGTAGAAAGGGAGGGGGGTTTACTATCAACAGAAAATATTTCATACAGAACTCCATACGGAAGAATGTTTCACATGTGCCTATGAGCTGGTGTAATAAAAGAGGGATGGGATCCAATAGAAAGAACTAGAGTAACGAAATTTAGATTAGCATCAAGAATTTAATCCATCACACAAAAAAGAGCATCAATGTGCGAAATAAGGGTTTCGAACTAAACCCATGAAATTGGCAATGCCATGAGATTATCGATGTTCAACATCTCACAAACACAAAACATAAACTAGTATTTTTTATATCCAACATATGGGATTCAATAATTATTCTAAGCAATCAAGAGTAACTTTTTAATTTTCAATATGTTGGATTACTCATTCACATATATGGTTCACTAACATCATGGTATGCTTCATGTCAAGCAATAATCTTCTAATCAAACAGGTTTAAATTAAATATATAACTCATAATTATGACTTCTATTGATCATCCAAACAATAAAAAAGTGTGATTTTACAAAAAATAAATGCATTTTTTTTATTATAAAAAAGAGCACAGCAATATGCGCCCGGACACGGCCCTGGAAGGCTGCAACTGGACGCCACATCACATTCCATGTGGCATGATCAACCCAAAACAACACCCGTTTTGGGTTGATCAGTCATGTGACACGTGATTTAAATGTGTGTGTGTGTATATATATATATACATATATGGACTTTTTTCCTTTCATTTGGTGGGTCAAACATAGGGTAACGTCCACCCAACCTAGTGCATTGAATTTGGGCACCTTTGACCACATTTTCAACAGTGGATATGGATAGGATCATGCCCAATTTTTTGGATGGATGCAGCCCTTAGGGTTGTGTCTGGACGCATAGTCTGGGACACTTATAAATATCAAAAACCACGATTAAGCGTGATGACATCCAAACTCGCCTTTATCCCTATCCAATTTTATCCAACAATTATTCCATTTAATATAGGGAGCAGAGCTCTACTAGCTCCGTCGTGACAAATTTCGGTGAATTTCTCTGAAACAGGGGTTAAACGATAGTTTGTGCGAAATTTCGGTAATTTCTCCAAAGTATCCAAAATTATGTAAGTTTGAGGAAATTAACGAAATCTCCGGTAACTATTGTCCCTTTTAAATATTATGTTAAGTTCAAGGAAATTAACAAAATTTCCCGTAATTATTGTCCCTTTTAAATATTAATGGTATTTTTTAGAGCTAGTCTACAATGAGTGTCCACCCATCATGTGCATTAAAGCAGTCCACGCATTTGTGTGACTGTATGACGTGCACAGACTTCCATGCCTTGGAAGGCCGTGCATGTCAATACAGTCACACAAATGTGTGGACACTCATTGTAGACTAACACTATTTTTTAATATTAAATATTTATTTTTACATAATTCCCGAAACTTTCCCGAAATTTGTTTGATATTTTTCGTTAATGAACCGAAACGAAATATTGCCGATAACAAAATTTGTTACTATGCTAGTAGTATCTACTTCCCTTAATTAATTAATTAATTAATTGTCCTCAATATCTCCCCATCATCTTTTAGTTCTACCCCTAAATATTCAAAAATTTCAAACCGACAAAAAAAAAAAGAAACCTGATGGGATCGTAGACGGTGTTAGGGAAGAAGAGGACGGGGAGCGACGCGGCAGAGAAATAGAGATGTGCAGCAAGTGCTGCAAATGCGCCATCTGGACATGGATAATGGTAAAGCACCGCCGATCTTTTCGCTTCTTCCATTCCCCTCACTTTTCTAGGGTTAGGGTTTGCCAGAAACCTCAGTTAGTGTGTGATGAATTTTTTCATAATATGGCGCGAAAATAGAAGATGAATTGGTTGGGAACTCGATAACAATTGACTTCTATGGCAGGCAAAGTGGCACAAAACAGTGGCTGCAAGTGCAGCAGTGGGCCCAAGCAATGCAGATGGGGCAGCCAATCACATCGTGTCAGTGTTAACCGCCTACACTTTGCTTGCACAATACTTTGCAATCTTTTATTGTTCTCTTGTGCACACCTGTTTGCTGAAAGCTTTTTTGACCGGTTCTTTCCTCTTCCCCGCATCCACCACCTGCTCTTCGTCCTTTTTCCTAACTTTTCTTTTTTTTTTAATTATAAGTGAAAAAATTTGAATGTAAGTGAAATATTTTGAAATAAATGAAACAACTTTTTGATGCAATGGCGACTTCATTAAATCTTTTGAGTCCGTAAATTAAATATTTTCTATGTAAATAAGGGAAATTTACCTGACAGGTAAATTAAACATTTTGATATCAATGTAGACTTATATTTAATTGATGGCGATTTCATAAGTAATCGAGATTGATTACATTGAGAGTCGGTAGCGATTACATATAGGAACGATATCAATTATAGAGATAATCGATGTAGGTAAAGAAGAAGGAAGAAAAGAAATAGAACAAAAGAAAGAAAAAGAAACTTAAGAGTCAATAAATCAAGTAATTTCTATATAAATAAACATTTTGATGTCATTGCGAATTTATATTGAATCGTTGGCGATTTCATCGGTAATCGATATCGATTACATATAGAGTCGTTAGCGCTTACATATGTAATCGTTATCGATTATATGTAGACTTGCAAGATTTTCCTTTTACTTTTAATTTTAATTGAACTATTATGAATGTAATTGAAAATTTTGCAAGTAAATGAAACATTTTGATTCAATGGCGACTTCATGAAATCTTTTGAGTCTATATCGATTACATAATCGATATAGACTCGATATCGATTACATCTAGAGTCGGTATCGATTATATATAGACTCTATCGCGATTACATCTAGAGTCGGTAGCGATTACCTATATATAATCGATACGGACTCTATATGTAATCGATACGGGTTTTATATATACATTTCATCAACATTTTTAACTATCCTTGTTAGTATGGTGCTGAGTCCTTTCGTTTTTATTACAGTTCATTTCAAAAGACTGTCAAGATGGTTGCACACCGAGCTGTTGCCAAGTGTTCGCCCAGTGCCGTTTCGAATCTCTACGAAAGTGCTACCCCAGATCGGAAGAAGTTACTGAGAGATTCAATTTTTGGTGGAATATTTCAAATGCCGAAGGGTGTGGGATTTCTTTCCGATGTGGTTGATTCGATGCTGACATTTTGGGTTGATAAAAACCACTTCCGAATTGGGAAGACTGATGTCTATCTTCGAAAGATAAACATTGCATTGATACTGGGCCTTGCCGTAGTTGGCCCAGAAAAGTATACCCCATCCAGTAAACCATCGGTAGAACAAACCATTAGAAACAAATACTTTCGTGGAACGCCTCCCGGAAAAATTCTCCGGTCTCATATAGATGCTGCAATTTATAGAGCGGAAAGTGATGAGGACTTCTTAAAGTTGTCCCTTCTGTTTGTGTTGTGCATATTTCTCTTCCCCGGGTCCCACCATCAAATTTCTGAAGACCACATCGACCTCATCGATGATATGGAGGCCTTTAACCGAACTCCGTGGGGTCTGCTCGTCTACCAGGACTTGATGGAGTATATAATAAAGGGCGCGGCGAATAGAAAAATCGCCGAGATGGATAAAGCCCTGAAGACGTACAACACATATGGATGCATATGTGTACTTCAATGGTGGGCTTATGAGATCCTGCCCGATATATCGCCATCCCAGCTAGGCCTCAAGGACCCTTTCCCACGGCTGCTGAAATGGTCGGACAGGGCGCAGTCCAGGATCAAAGGTTACACTCGCGGGCAGATGTTAGACAGCAAGGTATGAGGTCTATTGCCTATTCAAAAAAAAATTAACTTACCGATTCATTCTAGAATCGATACCGATTCATTACAGAATCGCTACCGATTCATTTACGAATCGATAACGATTCATTACAGAATCGCTACCGATTCATTTACGAATCGATAGCGATTTATTAAATAGTCGGTACCGATTCTTTACACAATCGAGAGTGATTTATTATATATATAACGATCATTTTATTCTTTTGTTTCATTTTCTTTCAAAAGGTTCGCGCTCCCCTCATGCCTCAGGGCTTTGAATTAGAGATACCCGTGGTAAGAGAATATCTACGGGTTCAAAAGGAGGAGGTTGGGGGGAAGAGGAAAGAACCGGTCAAGAAAGCTGTGGAAGAGATTCGATCGAAGAAGAAAAGAAATTACATTCCGGCCGATAATATTGGAGAGGGAGAGGGAGAGGAAGAATGAGATGACGCATCGACGTCTGAAGAAGAACCCCTCTCGAAAAAGGGCCCCGTGCATGTGGGAGAGGGTCGGCCAAGAACTAGGGGGGCCGCCAAGGAGAGCCTGGCAGCGAAAGATAGCGGTGAGCGTCCACCTCAATGATTCTTTGTTGAGGAGGGTCGATCATTTGACTGGATAACTTGAAGCTCACCCAAAGAGTGAGCGATTTGGAGGAGAGAATAAGGCCACAGCTAAACGTTGCGCTTCTTTAGAGAAACTCGCAACTCCTTCAATGAGAGGTCAATTCAAGGGATGCGAGTGGCGAAGTTAAATCACTACAACTATTTAGTCGAAGGGCAAATAAAAGATCTCCTTGAAAATTTATTAGAGGCGAGACCTAAGGTATGTGTTGAAATCTAGTTTTAGATGTTCAATTTTGTTAACATAAATCGATATCGATTATATATAGAGTCGATACCGATCATATCGATTCTATTTACAATCGTTATCGATTATAAATGCAATCGATGTCGATTCTATTTACAATCGATCACGACTATCTATATAATCGATAACGATCATATATAAAATCGATAGCGACTATATATATAATCAATAGCGACTATATATAAAATCGATAGCGACTATATATATAATCGATAACGATTATATTTAAAATCGATTTGGTCTTTTTAAAATGTGGACTAAAAATTAATTCTTATTTTGCATCATTATTACGATGTACAGGATGTGGCTATAGAGGAGCTGATAACGAAGGTGTGCGACACAGCCTTCGGTGAGGAACCATCAGCTCTTGCGCATCAGGTTCCTCCTCCTGCTCCCGTTGATGAGGTGAAGGCAACTGCTGACAAGCAGCCTGAGACCCAAACTAATAAGGGTCCTGCTGGTGAAGAGGAAACCTCTTCCCAATTGCCTCACCAACAAGCTGAGCTTCGCTTAAGACCTAGGCAAGCGAAAGCCAGCAAAATAATTGCCATCAAACCTAAGGCCCAGCGAAGGGTAGCGGTTGAAAAGAAGTCTACCGCGAAGGCCTGAAGGACTAGCTACGAGCTGGACCGTGGCGATCATTTACCGGTCACAGGTCTCGATGAAGATGCTCACGAGCTAACAATGAGCAAAAATATATGCTAGACATATGGAACAAGCCTCTGAAGAAGGACGAGTAAGTACAATTACCCTGAATACTTAACTTTATTATTATATATTTATCGTGAAGATTAGTTAAGTTGGCCATTTTTTATGCAGAGAATATGTTAGCACTGTCGGCAAGTACAAGCTGGTGGTGCAATCCTTCAGATGTCTGGCGGAAACCCAGTTCCTGGATAACTTTGTAAGTTTAATATACTGTAGGCAAAATCGTTATCGATGGCTTATGGAATCGGTATCGATGGCTTATAGAATCGGTATCGATGGCTTTTAGAGTCGCTAACGATGGCGTATGTAATCGTTAGCGACTCTGTAAATCATCGATATCGATTTATTAGAGAGTCGATAACTATTTCGACGACTTAAATAATCGTTACCGACTCTAAATGAATCGATATCGATGATTTACAGAGTCGCTAACGATTATGTATTTAACTCTAACTGCATATTTTAATCTAACTGCATTGGTTTCAGGTTATGGGCGCCTACATGAGACATTTGGAAGTTATTGATGATAAAATTCATCCTGAGAAAAATGTCAAAAACTTCCTAATGGACCCTGCCACACTGACGTACATGGGCTATGAACTGAAAGATTTCAACAAGTTTTTGCTTGCTGAAAAATTGTACGACCAGTCGATCGAGGTTCAAGTTCACAGGTGGGCTGCCTATAGACAAAGAGACCGAGGAAGAAGTGATGGAAACTTTCTTCTTCAATGAGCTTGAGCAACCTAGTATGCTTTTATCCTCTTTATAATTATTCTTTTTAATTTTTTCTATCCTACCCTTTGAGATTATATTACTTTTTTGTAGATATTTATGCCAATACATTCTGAACAACCACTACACTGGGCGCTTGCGATCGTAAAGGTAGTCGAACGATCGATAATGATCGTCGACCCTATATTTCTATATTTAATAGGCCCTCTAAGGAAAGATATGTGGCCCAATTGCAAGTTACCGGTAAGATATTTGCTTAGCATATCTTTTATCATTGTTAGGTTAACATATCCGACACTTCTCTCTATTATTTCAAATGCACCCAATACCTTCCGTGATCTTATATTAAATACGGTGACTCATTGCACTAATGAAGAAGAACTATCCTTGGTCATCTCATTTACGGATCAAAGGCGTCCCCCGACAGACCAACTCCTGTGATTGTGGAGTGTTTGTTGTGAAGTATGTCAAATACTTTATGATGGGGAAGAAATTTGACTTCGCACAATCAGATATAGAGAGGATCAGTAAAAATTGGCCATACTGCGGCTACATACACAAAGCGATGTGAATCGAAGGAAGACAAAAAGGAGGGGGAGCAACAGTAGTGTGGTTGTATTTGAATATTTTTGTAATTGTGTGGTTGTATTGGAATATTTTTGTAATTGTAAATTGAATTATTTTGAATATAATGGCACTATTTTTATATACTTGTAGTTAAAAAATAGAATAGCATCCATTAGCGACTACATATATAGTCGTTATCGACTATATAAATAATCGGTGACGACTCTGTATGTAATCGCTCCCGACTATATATATAATCGCTATCGATTGTATAAATAATCGATATCGACTATATATGTAGTCGTCATTGACGATATTCATAATCGATGCCGATTCTTAAATGAATCGATATCGATTAGTTATACAATCGATGACGACTGTATGATACATCAGTAAAGACTATATTACAATGTAAAAAAACATGGATTCTGAATTTCTCATTTACATTCATTCTATCATTATTAAAAATATACCTTTGTTAGCCCATCGGTCCCCTTGCCTTGCACTCCTGCGGTTGTGACCATATTCGCTTACTGCTATCTTTGTAGTGCCCTAACCTCACCCTTAGACCTTATCCTTCTCTTCCTCGGGCGGCCGGCTTGCTTTCGGCAATAATAGGGTGGTCTCACTTTCATATTTTCAGGGAGTTGCTCTGCTTGGAACTCCCATTGACTTTTATCGAGGGTGGGAACCCATTGCTTGTCATATGTTTGTCTAAAGCAAGCGGTGAAAAACCAGTTCTCACAAAATTTATGGTAGTCGTAACTTCTTCGATTGATAGCCGCCACGGCATGGGAGCAAGGTAAGCCATGAATGTGCCAACGGCGGCAACTACAAGTCTTGTATTCCAAGTCGACGTGATGAATGTAATTTCCGGAATTGACTTGGAATTGATCGCGCCCGTATGGTTGAGCTCTCTTTCTACCGGCCCATTGCAACACCTTCTTCATGTGAGCATCTGCTGGCGAGAAGGGTGGTCCATTTATCGATATCTCTGCGTTTTTGAAAATGATCGGAGACTTTCCCTCTTGTAGTAAAGATTAAGTCAATAATTGGTCTCTCTCGAGCTATCTTTAGCACGCTGTTTAAACTTTCGGCAATATTCGTAGTCAGGGACTCGTACTGCCTTCCTTCCATATGTGCGCGTGCCCAATGCTTTGGATCTATTTTCAAAATATATTCTACGGCCTGAGAATCAGCAGGATCTTTCTTCATTTCGTTAATAAAATAATCAAATTTCTCTTTCGAATATGCACGCGCGGCGCACCACCATAGACCCTTCACATTGTTCCTGGGATACTTGTGCTGCAAATTTTGTGTCATATGCCGCATGCAGTAGTTGTGATATGCGTTAGGAAAGATACGTTTCACCGCATTTATTAAACCCTTCGACCTGTCCGTGATAATTACGAGATCCTCGTTAAACCCACCGATCACGAACGCACCTACCCGTTCAAGAAACCACATCCACGTATCCTCTTCTTCTAACTCGACCACGGCAAATGCTAACGGTAATATATGACCATTACTGTCTTGCGCAGAGGCGATAAGGAGGATCCCTTCGAAACGTCCTCGTAGGTGTGTGCCGTCTACAAGCAATATGCGACGAAGTGTATTGCGGTAGCTTCCGATGCATGGGCCAAAACTCCAAAAAAATCTTTGAAACTTACCGTCAAGAGTAAGTTGAAAGGATGTTTGTACATTAGGATCTACCCTCTCCATCTCCTTCACGTAGGCCGGTAGATCAACAAATTGTCCTTCCCAACTTCCTCTAATATCATTAAGGGCAAGCTCTTTTCCCCTCCAAGCTTTTGCATATGAGATTTGCACATTATAAGCTTTTGCAATATCAAACATTATCGACGCCGGTGTGTAGTCGAATCCTTCCATAAGTTTATCCCGTACATAATTCGCTACGAAGGAGATTGTTGCATTACGGTGACCGTGCGGTCCGATCTTAGCGGCTCCGCATGTGTGAGTACTATTGAATGTCTTGATTTGGAAAGAATCGAGCCCAGTCAATTTAGAAGCATGTATTCGCCACGAACAATCGGGTTCGTAGCATCCGGCTGTCACTCGATAACTAGCGGTCCTCAAAGGCCGAATTTGAAAGTTTTTCTCCACCGCGTGTTCTTTCAATGCTCTTTGAAATGTTTGTTTGTCTCGGAAGATCTCTCTAATTTTAAACGTCCAATTCCGATATTCAGTTTCTACCTCTTCATCGGAGGAATCGCCCGATGTCTCTGACATTTCGTAATCTCCGTCTACTAGGGGATTGTTAATATCTCTCACAAAAATTTTTGGGTCCTCTTTGATAAACCCATCTGGTTCGCCTTCATATTCTTCTTCTAAAGTATCTTCATTCATGGCGGTGTTCTCGGGTGGTTGACTAGATCCTTACCGGGGTTCTGATGTGATTGACCGGATCCTTCACAGAATGGATAATGGCGTGGTTGGCTAGGCCCTTCACCGAAGGGGTGCTCATATGTATGGACATGGGGTTGAGTTACTCCGGTAATTCCCATCGATGGCATGGTAGAACATAAGTCTTGAGTAAACCAAGTTGTCCATCTACCGGGGAAGATATGACTGAAATCGTTGGTATCCACCACCCTTTCTGAAGTATAGTCTAACCATTGACTACATTGTTGTGACCCATGCATGTATTTTACTGGGTCATCATACGATTCAATCGGAGCATCGTTTAAATCAAATGTTGCTTTCCCTTTGCCATCGTTCGCCACAATATAACCGTCATCGCCTAACGGGGCGGTATATACAATTTCATCCTCAAACTTACATGGCTGAAATGAATGAGACACAAAATCAGTCCCGCCGAGATTTACTTGTTCAGCTTGAACTGGGAAGGATGACGGTTCCTTAATGATGAATACTTTTATAACGTCCACTCCGGATTTATAAAAACTAAATAATGTAGCCAAATCATCAGAGTCCAAAATGTCGGCAACCACAGGCGTATTCACTATCTTCATATGAAACTTTGTGGAAACTATTTCATCCGCCTTCGCAAAACTGACAGCAGACATTCGCCTTATGAATTGTTCATAAGAAATTTCAATTGAAATGTTAATAAGCCTCCGCCGGCCACCTTCATACAAGCCATCATCGTTTACAAGAAGGCCATCATAGTGACAAAGAAGAGGAATCCTCACGTCCGTCATCGTCTGTTTAAGAATGAGAAGGAAGGGTCATAAGACTGATGAAATAAAAGAGAAAAGACGACTATAACTCTTAGTCGATTGCAAATACAATCAATATCGACTCTATTTGAAATCGATATCGATTGGTTATACAATCGATATCGACTCTATATATAATAAGACGACTCTATTTAGTAATCGATATCGATTGTTTCAATCGATATCGACGATATATAATCGCCATCGATTGTATATACAATCGATATAAATAAGTCGGCTCTATACACAATCGATATCGATGAGAACAATCGTAATCGACTCTATTTGGAGTCGATGACGATTGTATGTGATATCGATATCGGATGTATATGGAGCCGATGACGAAATGCAGGGCCTTCTTCTTCTAAGAGATACTGCATCACTACATAACACTAATAAACTGAAAATGGGGTTAAGTAGGATACCTCTAGTCGCAAGGACAAATTTCAGGGTCTTTTTGCCACAATGAAGAAATGCAGGGCCTTCTTCTTCCAAGCCTCTGTTTTCTTCTTCGAAATAGCAGATCGGAGCAGATCAGAGCAGATCAGACTAAGTAAGGACACTCCGTCTAGGGTTTTACACCTCTAACTTTTTTGCAGGTTAAAATGAGGAAGAAGACGATGCTTTGTTTGTTAAAGAAAGTCTTAGAAGGGGGTAATTTGGACCTTTTTCTCTCCTTAGGGTCGGCTAGGCTTGGAGCTGGTTTGTCTGGGTAAAAGTGAAACTATAGGGCTTCTGACGTAAAAGGCGTATCTGACAGGGCCGGTCAGGTAAATTTCCCATAATTTAAAGTGGTAGCGTGCATTCATTAAGTAGGGCTTTCGGGAAATAGGTGGGTGCGAACACAAATTCCCTTACCCATTTAGGTATCTTTGTTCGTGCCTACCATATTATTGGTGGCCACCTACACTCAAAATCATTGATCATGTTAACTTAGGCAATGGTGATCATTTTTCATTCCAATCTTCCTTATTAGAGCATCTCCAGCAAGAATAGTCAAATTTGAATAGCTAAACACCTTTTTAGCTATCATTCTCTATTTTAACTATTACTTTTTCAATACACACTCCAGCAGATTCTCTATTTTAGCTACTCAATTCTTTTAAAATATTATTATTCATTTTTATTTTATTATATCTTTACCGACACTCAAAATTTCAAATATTCACCTTCTCAATGATCATATTTTCCTAAACTGAACCCGAAACCAAAATCGAAATCGAATCCAAAACCGAACCGAAAACTTCAATCGAAACCGAACCCAAAACCGAACCCGAAACCGAATCCAAAACCGAACCCGAAACCGAAATCGAAATCGAACCCGAAACCAAAATCAAAACCGAATCCAAAATCGAACCGGAAACCGAACCCCCCAAAACCGAACCCGAAACCAAAATCAAAACCGAACCGAAAACCAAAATCGAAACTGAACCCAAAACCAAACCCGAAACTAAAATCGAAACCGGAAACCGAAATCGAAATTGAACCTAAAACCAAAATCGAACCGGAAACCGAAACCGAAATCGAACTCGAAACCAAAATCGAACTCGAAACCAAAATCGAAACCGAATCCAAAATCAAACCGAAAATCGAAATCGAAACCGAACCCGAAACCGCCTATATTTCTCTAACTGTTATATTAACTCCAACGATTATATTCTCAAATGGCAAGAATTCTCCAACGGTCATATTTTCCTAACGGTCATATTTCTCCAACGATCATATTTTCTCCAACAGTCATATTCTCAAACGGCTAAAATTCTCCAACGGTCATATTTTTCTAACGGCCATATTTCTCCAACGGTCATATTTTTCAAACGGTCATATTCTCTCATTTAAAAATAAGATTGCTCACCTATAAAAATAGGTCAATCTATTGTGATTTTTCTTACACACAAAATTAGCTATTTTTCAATAATTGTAGTATATCTTTTCTTTACATTATTCATTCTTCACTTTCGCTCAAACGTCTAATGATCGTGTCTACAAAATGTTGGTTGAAGACTCCGACGGCGAGGATGAGTTGTTGGCCGCTACCATAGTTGTTGTGGCACAAAAACAATTGGAGGATCGGAGAAAATGCAAAGGACGTCGTGGTTCTATTCCGGGACGTGTCTTCATCGATCGTGATTCTATGCAAGGCCACCAAAGGCTATTTCAAGATTATTTTGCTGATTCACCAGTATATCCTCCAAAATTATTTCGAAGGAGGTTTCGGATGAATCGTTCTCTTTTCCTTCGTATTCAGTCTGCCATAGAAGCTCACGATTCATGCTTTGTCCAAACCAGAAATTGTGTTGGAACTCTCGGTTTATCTTGCCTTCAAAAGATGACGGCTGCACTTAGAATGCTCGCTTATGGAGTAGCGGCCGACTATGTAGACGAGTGCGTGAGAATTGGAGAATCCACCACAGTTGAGTCTCTGGAACGATTTGCTATAACAATAGTTTCAATTTTTTCGGATAGATACTTGAGGTCACCAAACAACAACGACATTGCTAGTTTGCTAGAAGTTGGCGAACGACGTGGTTTCCCAGGGATGTTGGGCAGCATCGATTGCATGCATTGGAAGTGGAAGAATTGTCCAGCTGGGTGGAAAGGACAATTTTCAGGTCACAGTCGTGAACCAACAATGATCTTAGAAGCAGTCGCTTCATATGATCTATGGATATGGCAGGCCTTTTTTGGGCTTCCAGGTTCACACAATGACATCAATGTTCTAGAACGATCTTCCGTATTTTCTGCACTTGCTGAAGGGCGCGCTCCTCCTGCCAATTACTCAATAAATGATAATTACTATACAGTAGGATACTACCTCGCCGATGGTATATATCCAAAGTGGTCAACCTTTGTGAAGACAATTTCACGTCTACAAGGAAGAAAGGCAAAAAATTTTGCTGCAGCTCAAGAATCAGCAAGAAAGGATGTTGAACGTGCATTCGGAGTGCTTCAAGCACGTTTCGCAATAGTGCGTGGACCTGCTCGTGGATGGAACCGTGAAACTCTCAAACTTATTATGAAAACATGCATAATATTATATAACATGATCATTGAAGATGAACAAAATAGTGACGATGCCTATAATATCGACTACGAACAAGTCGATGACATTCCTAATATTCAAGTATCTCGCGAGCGTACTCCTGAATTTGTACAATTCATTCAAAGGCATCTGAGTATTCGAGATAGTCAAACTCATTCTCAACTGCAATCGGATCTCATCGAACACTTATGGAAAATGCATGGCCATAATTAATTTCATATCAGGCTATGTTACAATTATTGTGCATTTTTTAGTTTTACTTTCTCAAGCTTTATCTACAATGTGCGACGTTGAATATCATTGGATATAAACAAAGTTTTAATATCCATTTAGCTATTTTTTCATGTAGATGGTTTAGTTTCTGATTGTCTCATACAAATATACTGATTGTTAAATTGAGGAAAAAAATTTCAAGTTTTCATTACCAATAAAATGATAAAATTAAAATGATTTATTGCACTACCATGAGATTTCGAAGAGCATTCTTCTCATATACATCTGAAATCTAATAACCAAAACTGAAGTCCAAGTGAAGTAATAGAACACACCCTCGATCCCCATGCATCTAAAGTTAAAAAGTAAAAAATAGGCCACCTCACCTGCTTTACGTAAGTTTATAAAAAACCTGCCATTTTCAATATCTGGCATACACATATCCAAACACAAAATCCACATAAAGAAAAATATTGACCTCAAATACCAACATCTAGGACTCCTCAAAAGCATAAACCAGAAGTCAAATAATGAGATAATACATACCCAAATTTAGATCTCATACAATATATTGAAACATAACATAAAACTTAACATATCAAATAAAACCTATTTATCCCTGCGACTTTCAATGATTTCCATTTGTCGCATGCGTACATACTCTTTTTGGACTTCTCTATCCATCAAAACAATTTTGTCCTCCTTAAATCGAATCTTCGCCTCCTCTCGAGCATCCACTCTTCTCATAAATTCATGTTTTTCTTCATTAATTTTTTGTGCTCTTTCATTTATCTGGGTTAGTATCCTCACCAGACCTTCATTATCAGTATCGACATTGCTTTTTCGTTTATGCAGTCGTTCTTTTACAGCCTTTCTCCCCATGGGTCTCTCTAAGTCGATGAAGTTACTGGTGTCATTACTATCATCTCCTAGATTCACCGAAGGTAGAGTAGAAGAAGTAGGTCTCTTAGCAAACGGAGACCTACTTGGACTTTCCTTCTCTTCAAGCCACTTTGGACATTCTTTTAACACAATCCAGCAATGCTCAAACTGAAAATCGGCTTTGTTCTCCGCCTTATATAATTGCCTTGCCCTGGCAATCTGCAAAAGTAAAAGTATTACAATGCGAGGATAGAAAATAATGTTCCCAAGTTATGTAGATTTACAATGTTCAAACTGAAAGTAAAGTGAGTTTATATATCTTGTCTACTTCAGTCAAACCACTTTGATGCGCTAACTCAATTTGTGCCAAACATCCACAAAATTTATTTACCGCCTTTTGAATTATACTCCAACGGTTAGTTAGAGATACTTGATTCCGTACGGTAGCAAAGGTCTTATTGGCGTTGTAGTTATCATAAATCCTCGACCAATAAGTATTCTTTGACTGATCAGTTCCTCGTATTATATTGGTAGTTGTATTTAGCCACGCATCTATAAGGAGAAGGTCTTCTTCTTTGTTGAAAGATACACCTCGTACCTTTCTAGTGCTATGTTGAGCATCAACTTGCGGTTCAGTTGTTAAATTCCCTCGTTCAGGAGATCCAGTCAATTCATTTTCAAGGTAAGATCCCTCGTTCAGGAGATCTGTAAATGTTGCGTTATCTTGCATTTGAGAATCCATCTGTAAAAGTCAAAAGAAATTTGAAGATCATAAAAAATGGGTGATGAATAGCAGTAGGAAATTTGAATCCATTGGTATTGCATAAGGTGATTAGTTTGATGAAAGCAATCTACAAAAAATGATTTATTCTTCTGTGCCATTAATCAAGTAATTAACTAAAACTCAGGAGTCTCACTTTGACTAAAATCAACGATCAGAGATTTAAGAATTTAGATAAGAGAGTTGTTTGTTAGATGTCACCATCTGATCAATCTAAGAGCCACCACCCTTAGCATCTACTGAGGCATATTCAACTCAAAATGTCATCACCAAACCATTGGATAACTGCAAGTAGAGCAACTACCAAGAGGAGTGAAGAGAGCTTTCCAAGTATCTTTGTTGGGCAACCTATGTTATGGCATATTTTCAGATTCTCCACAGTCCACACATCATTTTCTATCTATTTATTAAATGGAAATAGAAAAGTAAAAAAACCTTTGGGAATTCTATAGATGAAGAGAATTATATAAGCCATGTAAGATTGTATGAGTTCCTGCTGAAAGTTTATTGTTGGGAGGTGGAAGATACATTTAATTTAAATATAGGAGCTTAACGACAATAGAAAAGAAAAAAACAACAAAGAGCCTGAAAACCAGCCCTATACGACAGGAACTTTAATTAAGAGCTGCTTTGAAAGGATTCATATTCAGGTTAATTATAAACATGAAGATAAAGTTAGGGGATTCAGCTAGTGTACTATAGTGCATTCTACAACCTACTCCATTTTCTTTGGCTTTTTATTTTTTTATTTTTTTACAATGAGCACCTTGCTCAGCTTCTCTGTATTTTAACTGATTTTCTTTGTTAATGAATATCCGCTGCTTATAAAAAAAAAATGTTGTTGAAAAAAGTGAAAGGAGGTAACTGATAAAGAACATAAAAGTTCAACCACCAAAGAACGAGAATTATATAACAAAAAAGGAAAGACCTTTCAACATCGCACCAATAATTGACTCATCAATAATCACTTCTCCAATAAAAGCTTAAATTAACAGTACTACTGTCCTAGAACTGCAAGATGCATATCAAACTTCAAACAAAAAATCAAATCAGATGCCCATTGAATCGAACTCAATGCAAGATCACTATAATTTTTAAGATTCATACACAAATGGGTGAATACCATGTGGTTTTAAGTTTTAACATACGCCAATTGATATAGGCCGCACAAATCATTTGACCACCTCCAAGATGTGACATAGCCAAAAAATTACATCGTTGTGGTTCTAATCACCATCAAATTGCAATCTATAAGCTAAATGGCCACAGTAAAACTATCAGACTCGATAATAAGATGTACATTGTTTCAAACTCAACATAAATAAGTTCACAATAATTAAGCTTTATACACAAACAGGTGAATACATGGTAAACTGTAAGATTTGAACTTACGCCAACTGAGAAAGACAGCCTAATCTATTGGCTACCTCTAAAATGGGACATAACCCACAAATTGGACCCCCAAGGTGCCAATCATCAACATTTTTATAATTTGTAAAATTATTGACCATAGTAAATCAGTTGGACAATAGGAAAATGGAAAAGGTTCGACCGGTGCAATATATTACCTATATAACACATCCAAATGTGGCCAATAGATTAAATTACCTGCATCGATCTACAAAAGATTTGGCATTAACTACTAAAACCACTTGCAACTTACGTTTTTGAGATCTAACAAAAAGAAAAAAATCCCAAATCCAGTGTATTTTTTTAACTATAATTAATCCAAACATAGCCATTAGATTAAATTACCTGGATCGATCAACAAAACATTCCGCATTAACTACTAAAACCAGTTGCATCTTACGTTTTTGACATCAAACGAAAAAAAAAATCCCAAATCCGTGGATCGATTAATAACACATTAGGCATTAACTACTAAAACCACTTGCAACTTAGATTTTCAAATTCCAAGAGGAAAAAAAAAATCCCAAATCCAGTGAATCGATTCCATCATCTACATTATTAGAAGAAAAAAATAAATAAATATGACTATATTGTTTATATGTAGATGAAAGCAACAACCAACCAACCTGGAGATTAGATTAGATTAGATCTGCAAGATATACCAAAAATAATAAATAAATAAAAAGAAAATAAAATTAAGGAGAAAAAAATAGCTATAAATTAAACCCTAAAAATACAGCAACACACCTGGAGGAAGAAGATGTAAATTAAACCCTAAAAGGATAGGCAAAAAAAAATTTACTCACCTGGAGGAAGAAGATGTAGCAGAGAGGAGTGGCGGGAGAGGGAGAGCAAAATCGAGACGATTGACGGGAGGGGAAAGCATTAAATCATTAAAAAAATAAATAGCTAATGCTACAGTACTCGCTATCAATAGCGAACACTGTAGCAGGTCGCTATTTTGAAGGGTGGGTTGGCGAATCTGCTGGAGCTCCACATCAAGTTCTCGCTCGCTAAAATGGCGACTTTTGTAGGTTTGAAGAAGCTGCTGGAGATGCTCTTATGAACCTTTAGACTATGGGCTCGCCATCAGATAATTAATGTCATTTAAGGATCAATTTTTTTTAGATTTGGATCCTATGGAGTAAAACGTATTATTAACTGGCCATCGTATAGATGGCTCGTAGCCTCAATATCCCTTGCGGGGAGATTGGAATGAAAATATCACCAACTTTTGATTCAAGGCAATCACCTGTTTTAAGGTAGTTCCTAAACTTATAAAATATTTTTATATTTTAAAAAATGGGTACAT
This sequence comes from Chloranthus sessilifolius, assembly GCA_021018995.1. Taxonomy (NCBI): domain Eukaryota; kingdom Viridiplantae; phylum Streptophyta; class Magnoliopsida; order Chloranthales; family Chloranthaceae; genus Chloranthus; species Chloranthus sessilifolius. The sequence continues at coordinate 18,364,523 of CM037595.1, read as the reverse complement.
CTGTTCTCACCCTTTTCGGAGTAAGTATCACACAGTTTTCACGGATGAACACCATTGACTTATATGAATTAAATAATGGAGATATTTTTTGTTCCAATCTTCCCCACAAGAGATCTTAAGATCATGACGCACCTATCAGACGGTCATATATTGATTTAATATGGCACACATCCAACCTCAAGGGGTTAGGAGCTGGCCAGGTACCTGCTTCCCTCCCCCCCCCCCCCGAGACCATCTTAGGGATTTATATCATGTACTGATTCGACATGTGTTGAATTTGGGGTTATCAAAAAAGAAAAAAAAATAAAAATGGCACACATCCCTGAAAGTGAGGTCAACTCCTTTACCAATGATCTAGGTCACTTTCAGGGACGTATGCTATGTGGAATCAAAATCTGGTTGTCTGATAGGTGTGCCATGATCTTAAGAGATATCATGGGGAAGATTGGAACAAAAAAGAATCTCCATCATTTGATTCATATCAGTCAATGATTTTCGTCATTGAAAAATGGTGTGGTTACTTACTCCCATTACATGTGAGAATAGCGGGATGGAAAATTATAAACAGAGGACAAATTTGATGCAGACAAAGTGCAGGTGGCTGACGTGGCACTACGTGACTAGCAGCACTAACTTGCATTAATGGAGCCCCACCACACTTGTAGCCAATTGCATCGCACCCGATCAACCGTCTCAATTTGTCTAAATAAAAATTGTCCATATAACATTGTCCATGGCGGCACCCTTTAAAATTAGGGATTTCTATATTTACACTCCTAAGATATCTCATATTCACACTCAACCTCCCCCGGCAGGTTTCACCTATTTATACTACGGGCCTTGGTTTGGTGCTTTCTTTGCATTTTGTCCCCTACAATGACGAATCAATCGTTGAGTATTAAAAAACTAAACTCTGACTAGACATCATTTTTCACTATAATATTCTATCCAATCACCCTTGAGATTATGAAGCTACCATTGGGCCGTTAGATTTTGATATCATGTGGCAGATAATAGAAAAAGTGATTATGATCGTGGGTGTACATCAAACATAGTTCTTGGATCAATTTTTAATATATGTGCCATGTGAATCAAAATCTAACCATTTGATGGTAGAGTTATGATCTCAAGATTCATTGGGTAGAAAATTATGGTGAAAAATGATCACCATCATCTTATTTCAAGTAGTCAAAGTTTTGTTTTATAATAATCGGTTGATTCGTTATTGTAGGACGCAAAATGCAAACAAAACACAATGAATCACCGTGATCTTTCACACAATGAATCCTAAGATCATGGCGTACCTATCAGACGACTAGTTTTTTATTTCACGTGCTAGAGATCCCCAAAAAACAGCACTTAAATCACGTTTGAAAGTTCTTGAATAATGTTAAGGGTACTTCTTTTAGCGCCGACGCAATCTCTGAAAGTGCCCTAGTTAGAAACCCCTTCAAAACCATTGATTGCTCCGGATCAGATGATGGAGATCGTTTTCACCCCGATTTTCCACACAATAGATCTTGATATCATGTCGCACCTATCAAACGGTCAAATTTTTATTCCGCCATCACAGATTCTTAAAAAATGCCCCTTGAATCCTATAGCACACATCACACACAAATGTGATTTTAGGGCTACTGTTTGGGGATTTGTGACATGTGGAATAAAAAATTGACCACCTAAAATACGACGATCTTTATCATATGATCGGGAGCAATCAATGATTTTGATGGGGTTTCCGACGTGGGCACTTTCAGAAAAAGCATGAGGCTAATAGAGGTACCCTAATGTTAAGTGCAAATTTATAATCACACATTTTTCGTGAAAGAGTATATTCATTACCTGTATATTTAATTTTTGGGTGGTGCTATTTGCACCCATTTTTCTTGTGAAGACGATGGTGTCACTCGCGATCACTTGCCTCATGGCACGTGATCTATTTCAACTGCACAACGTGATTGTGCATTCGAAATCAGTCCAATTAATAATGTTAAATACAAATTTATAATCACACCTTTTTCGTGGAAGAGTAGAGTCATTAGATGTATATTTAAGGGCACTTTAGAAATAAAGGACTGGTTTTCAAATTTTTGGGAGTAACATACTCGTTGTAAAAATTTTGGAGGAGAGGGATTCTTACGGTAATCTGAGTCCCAATTTGTCGTAGATTATAATATTAATTAGTGAAAGTATTGTTTTACCCTTTATGAAATTACCACACCATCCTTCTCGTCCTGGATGTTAGGAGGGTTGAAACCCTATGGCCATCCCATAGAAGGGATCTTATTGTCGCCGCCGGGGAAGAAACGATTCCCCCTTGGAAAACAACGAAAAAATCTACTTTCGTCTTTGTTTCATATCTATTGAAAGCAAAATTCATTTCCCCTTTGAGGAAGAATAGGGGCGACAACGAAACCCAAGCGCACTACGAAACAAAGATGGACCCCATTTCTTTGTATTTCGCTGCCAGCGCTCAAAGAAAGTCATCTCTATTATTTCTCCATTGAATAAAACAAAGAAAAAGGGGCAACAACGAAATATTTCAAGATTCAACGGCGTCACTGTTTCGTTTCTCTCCCATCTATCCATCTCAATTCCTAAAAGATTTTATTTAATTTTTGCTTTACATTACCCATAATTAAAGTTTATTTTATAATTTATTTATATAAATCCATGTATTTGAGAATTCATAGTTGACCCAACTAGCAGATCTTGTTGGGGGATCTAAAAGAAGAAGCGTGATTTACTATTTTTCCTCTCCAAGAAAAACGAAGTGAACCCTTATTTCTAATCCAACTTACGGTCGTGTGGGAGTGGCTTGGACGGCGATTTAGTATCTCACTAAACATGAGGAGAAGAGACAAAATGTTAGGGGAAGAGTTAAAATTGTTTTACCTTTTAAATTAAGTGGTATTTTTGTCCTTTGGTTGGAAGGGTAGTATGTCTTTTCACCCACTTACTGAAAGGGCTTAAATGTAATTTGAAATTCCTCCTTATCCTAATTCCCGTGATAATCTATCCCAAAGACTGTGCGGTCCCCTTTTGCCCAAACTTTTAAAACTAGTATATTAGCCCAAAATGATTATGTCATAGTCCCTTTTTTTTTTAGAAGAAACTTCTATCCTTTTCATTAGAAATAGAGAACGATTACAAACTGAAAAATAAGTAATCTCAAATAGATGGTTACAGGGTAGAGGGCCACAATCCAATGAGTGGTAGTTACAATCACTAATATTAAAATAAATTGAATGACATCCAAGATCCATCTAACAACGACACGGAATTCAAGGACCTTCAGAGTAAGGTAAAAATTCGAGAATCCATCACCATCATGAACATCCGCCGGTACCCGAAAAGACACTACCACCATCGACAAACTCACAATCCACAAAAACTCTCACCACGTTGAAAACGGGGGCAACAACCGACCAAAAGCTTCACACATAGCTTCAATCAAAGCTTTTAAATAATGTCTCATGACATAGATATAGTGCGTCTGTTGGCGCAACAATAAAGCCACCAATACGTCGATAAAAATCATGATTAAAATCATTTGAGAAACAGGTATGGACTGTAAAAAAGCCTTCATTGAGGCAATCTCCTCAGAAAAAAAGACTCTCACCAAGAAGATGATAAAACTCTCATATTCTAACCCTAAAATAAGGAAAAATAAGGAGAGAACAATGGAGCGCCGAAGCCTCCAAGCAAAAGACGACCCCTAAAGGATCGATTTATTGAAAGCATAAAGAAAAGTAGATAGAAAGGGATTAAATCCATCACCATCCTGTTTTACTAAAATTCCCTATATTTAATTTTGTGGGTGGTGTTATTTGCACCCATTTTTCTTGTAAGAGCACACACTCTTTCATAAGAAAAAATTGTTGACTACCTTGAATATTTGATGGAGATCTTTTTTGTCCCAATCGTCCATACAATAGATCTTGAGATCATGACGCACCTATCAAACTGTCACATGTTGATTCTACGTGACAAACATCCCCAAAAGTGAGTCTGATAGTTACACCCATGATTACATTCACTTTTCGGTATGTGTGTCATGTGGAATCAAGGTTTGATCATCTGATAGGTGAGCCATGATCTCAAGACCTATTGTGTGAAAGATTGGGATGAAAAACGATATTCATCGTATGATTCAAGACAATCAACGATTTTTTCTTGTAAAAGAGCGGGTACTCTTCATAGGGAAAAGGGGTGTGAATAACCCTTCCTTAATGATTTGATTATTTGACTGAAAAATCATAGCATGAAGCTTATTATAATATTAAAGTCATTTACTAAACTAAAATGAGTTTCTTTCCCTTTGTTTTTGTTTTTTTGAGGATTAAGATTTATCAGCTAATACGTAGGGAATAAGAGAGCAATGAGTGGCCTCATCCCATATACAAGTGTCATGGCTATTAAGGCCTAGCTTCACTAGGGCATTTGTTGTTGTGTTAGCATTTCTACCTACATGTTTGTTGAGAAATTAAAAAAATGTTTCAAATTCCTTCTTTATGGTTTGCACAAGATATTTGTGAATCGTGGATCATTGAATTAAGAAATTATGAGAGAGAAGCATTAATCTCCTTCTAGAATAGAATAATGTTAGTAAAGCTTTTACATCTCGCCCGTTAAGGGCTTTTTTGGATATGGGGAAATAGAGGAATACTTAGACTCGGATTTTATTTTCATAGTTTTTCGCTGTTTGAAAGCCACTTAAACGTTGAAATACAAAACATAAGTTTTTCGCTCATTTTTGAGTGAAGAGTTTGAGAGTACCCCTCGGCATTTCAATTTATCGATACCTCATAAAGATGACAGAACGACTGGAGAAGAAAAAGATAAGGGTACAGAATGTTTTTAGGGGCTGTTTGGGTTGGGATAGCCATACAAGATAAGGTCAAATGTTAAATAATGTTAGTAAGGCCTTTACATCTCGCCCGTTAAGTGCATGTTTGGAAATGGGAGAAACAGAGGAATGCTTAGAATCGAATTCTATTTTTCGTGGTTTTTCCACCGTTTGGAAGTGACTTAAAGGTTGGAATACAAAACATAAGTTGAACAAGTGGAGAAGAAAAAGATAAGGGTACGCAATGTTTTTAGGGGTTGTTTTGGTTGGGATAGCCACACAAGGTAAGGTCAAATGTTAACTTGGTTATAAATGGAGGGAGATTTAGAGAGAATTTGAATTTATTTAGATTCTATCAAAATTCTCTTGTTATTTCTATATTTATCCTAATTTCTCATGAGAAAATAAAAATTCTAATGAGAGAGATAAGATTTAGAGAGGAAATAAAATTTGTACACACATAAAAGTAACATTTGAGTTTATAAAAGTTTAATACCTCAACCTCAAAAATAAGCTCGAAAGCTCTCAAGCACTAGGCTAATCTATAACTTATGAAATTATTAACAAATAATAATATATATTCATGGAAATCAAAGTAACATGACAAAAATATTTATCCATTGAAATAATGTTGAAAAAATCGGGTTGTTATAATTTTTCAACTCAATCTATGACACATTAGATTTTCAACTCATGAGACTTCCATTAAGCAATTAGATTTTGATTTTACATGTGCGTATTCCAAAAAATGAATGTGATTGTGAACATATATCGAACAGATTTCTCGGATAATTTATTCAAGATGTGTGCCACGTGAAATCAACATCTGTCCATCTACTAATTGGACCATAATCTCAAAATCTATTGTGTCGAAGATCTAGAGGTTTGAAATGGTAGTCGCGGCAATAACGAGGCGTTTAATTATTTTATGTTACTTGTATACGGGTATTATAAATCGAAAATTAATGCCTGCAACCTGTAGTTTCCACCTTTAACACCATTGACTGCCTTGAATAGACACATGGAAATCAATTTTTTTCCAATATTTCATTGAATTGATCTTTAGATCATGACTCACCTATCAGACGACCAGATGTTAATTTTAAGTGGAATATATCCCAAAAGTTACCCCAGAACCCTTCTCATGGTACGCTCATAATCTCCACACGGAATCAAAATTTGATCGTCTGACGACAGGCCCATATCCATGATCAGTCATTTATGTGGATGGTCATTTTTGTGGATCATTCTTGTGGATGATCATTTTTATGATATTACATTTATTTTTGAATTTGGATGATCTTTTGAGGTATTACAAATTTTTTTGTTAGGATATATTACTTTCCTAAAATTTCCCGCATATATATTCAAACACAAGATTTCCTTAATCTATTATGTATCCAAACATAGGATTTTTGGCATATGTATCTAAACACAGGATATCTAAGATATCTTGTATTTTCTTGGCTAACAATGTGGTTATCTAAACAATGAAAAACAAAGGGAAACAAAGGAATCTCATGGTTTTCTATAACTTATGAGAAAATGTGGGAATATTATTTTACTTTCCTACATTTTTTGTGGTTTTATCCAAACAGCCTCTAAGAGTTCTGCATGTTTTGACGATCGAAAAGGCCTCGGCCCCATTGCCTGCTAGGGTGGCAACCACTTGGCCAAAAGAGTCTTGAATGATAACTCCAAAGCTCAATTTTTTCATTCTTGCACACTGTCCTCCGTCGAAGTTGATTTTATATCTATTATTTTTCTTTGACGTTGGGGTAGTGTACATGGTTTATGTTTACTTTCTTCCCCCTAAATCGTGAGAAATAATTCATGGTAAGATAATAAGGGCATGTTTGTTAAATTGTATGTAAAGTAATTCTTTTTTTCATTCACGTAGGATTTTTATTTTTTGCTTGTAAAATAAAATTCAGGGGTGCAAATATAAATCAAAACCCAAAAATCAACCGAAAATCGTGCCTTCCGAACCAGACCAAAACCAACAGAAAACCAAACCAATTCAGCCCGATTCGGTTTTGATTTTGGTAACTAAAAATTAAAAATTGGTTTGATACGGTGAGAAAACCGATAAAAATGAAAAGAAAACCTTAAAAATAAGAAAAATCGAAAACCAAACCAAACCGACCAAAGTTGGATCGGTTTTGATTTGGGGCTGAAAAATTTGGTTAACTGACGAAGTGGACTGCAGGCAAGGAGTTTTATTTTATTTTATTTCGGTATGATCAGAATGGAAAATCAGCGCGACATTCATATTGTTATTCATAGAACTCATGCCGAAAAGTCACAGAGCCGATGAAGTAAATAATTTCAGGCCGATTAGCTTGGTGACAAGTCTGTATAAAATTATGGGAAATGTTTTGTCTAATCGTTTAAAAGAAGTTAGGCAGAAATTAATATAAGCAAACCAAATGATTTTTATTTGAGGTCATCAGATTTTGGACGACATTATGATATCACATTGCGTGGAGGACTCTAGGCACAAGGCAAAGAAACCTGGCATCATTCTCAAAGTAGATTTTGAAAAAGCATATATAGATCGGAGCTTTTTGGATTATGTCATAGGGTGAGTGGATATGTGTAACAAACAACGAAATTGGATTTTTGGATGGTATTCGTCAAGGTGAGCCCCCTTAGAGCAAGGAATCTCGAGTACTTTTTTGGTTTCACTCCAAAGAGAAGGGGTGTAGAAATCACACATATTCAATATGCTGATGATGTGATCATTTTATTAAGAATAACCTGGATCAATTATGTAATATAAAGAAGGTGTTGGTGTACACGTTTTCAAGCAGCGTCTAGTTTAAGGAATATAGCATTAGTAAATCAAGTTTAATGGGAGTAGCTTCCTCAAATGAACAACTAGGATATCTTTAAAATTCTTGGTTCGATCTCTGTAAAATTTGTTAGTTGGTAGTTGGTCATAGGCTCCTTTTGGTTCAAATGGCTAGCCGTGGAGTTTGGAAACTTGTCTGGAAAGAGGAGAAACAACATAGCCTTAAGAGACACCTTCACGTCTTCAAATTCAGTCTTCTTGAAATCTTTGAATCTCATCTTAAGTTGGGTTTGATCATGCTGTGTGGCATGTGATTTGGAACTTGAGAGTAGTGCTTATCATATATTTTTTTTTTAGCAAATTGTTGAGAGGCAAATTTCAGCACTAATTTAGGCTGTATTTGGAATTGCTCTTTAGAGCCAAAGAGCAGCCCATTTAAAACAAGAGGTTTAAATTGCTCTTTTAAAGAGAGCTGAGTTCAACTCTTTCACTCTCTGAAAGATCTAAGAACACTTACAACCAAATACAAGGTCATACTAAGTGCTTTGAGACAAAACATAGGCTGCTCTTTGCTTCGAAAAAGCAATCCCAAACACTGGCTTAGAATACACAAATTGATCAGAGCAATTCTTCTCTATACTGCGTTTAGCATAAATAATTTATCACAATAACTTTAGTACAAACTGATCCCCTTTTTTAGCACCAAATTTTTAACACAATTATTTTTTAATTTCGATAAATCAAAGCAATAACATTAAAAATTTATCATGAAATCAATATTTTTTTTAATTTACAAAAAATCATAGGAAAATAATATCAAAGTCACATCATAACTATTAGAGAATCTATAAATAGATAAACATAATTTTAACAAATATCTTAAATTTTAAGATCTCAACCTATAGATTCTCTAAGGCTATGTTTGCATTGCTCTTTTGAAGAGTAGAAAGAGCAGCTGGCACTCTTTGTTGTTGCAAATGAATGTGGGGCGAGAGGATGGATTGGAGGAAGGAAAAATGGAACTCTTTGAAATATGAAAAAGATCTCTCTTTAAAAGAGCATGAAAAATCATGCTCTTTTAAAGAAGGTTGTTTTTCCTATTTCAAAGAGCAGCCTCCCTTTAATCTTCTACCAATTCTTCTCTCTCTCCCCACATTTCTTTGCAACAATAAAGAGCAACGAATGTGCTTTTCTACTCTCCTAAAGAGAAATGCCAAACACAACCTAATATTCTCTAATCGTAACACCAAATAAAGTGAGGAAGTCCGAGTCTCTGACCATGCCACGCTGGAGAACAAGAGCATATGATAGTTCCTTTTGCTACAAATGAAACTTGAGCTAGTTTCATATGCTTTTATCTGGCTCGAAGAGTGGTAGGAACAAAAAAGTCAATGAAAATTAGAAACGTAAGACAAATTTGTTGAGGACAAAGTGCAGGCAGCTGATGTGGTGCGATGTGACTGGTTGCACCGACCTACATTAATTGCAGCCCCACCTGTCACGAGGTCACTCGTGCAATAGTGTCAACCCTTGTGGTACCTAATGCACGACACGCTAGAATAGCTTAACTCAACTCGTAACTAACACAACCAAGGCAACATTGCATTTTCTGTAGGCAGCTGACGTGGCGGTGAGCAGGAAATCATGAAGGAAAGGCCTCCTTTTGGAGTTGGCTCGCACTGCGAGATTGGTCGAAACCAACCCAAACGCGATGGATCTAGGCAACACAAAGATGCCTTAGAGCAACCAAGCAATTCCCACGCGAATGCTAGGTTCAGATGCACATACTCAAGCCAACTAGTGCTAGGCGTGCATATTGGTATGACAAATACACTCAGGCTAGCTATCCGTCCAGTAGTACGATGCATAGTTGCTGATCTATAATCCCCATATATAAGGGTAAAAATTCATCTGGGAGAAAATAACAGGAGGACCTCAAAGGTATTGGTTTAACATACTCTTCATCCATACTAATATGCCTACAACACCCCACATCTTACCCTACGCCACAATGTCACAAGCCCCCATGGCCCATGACAAATACACTCGGATGCCTGCACACACCCACCATCCATGCACGTCGCAGAGCACAAGTGGGCATGCGGCTGACCCAGATAGCCACACCGCGTGCCCACGTGACATCCTTCCCCACTCAAAACCATCATCATCCTCATTGACACCAAGGCACTTCTTTTCGAAGAACATGCCCTTCCCCTCATCTTGTAGTCTTTGAACTTGAAGTCTTCACTACACGCAATCAGTGCTCGGGCCAACTTGCACTTCACCCTAACCTGCACCTCATGCCAGCTGACAACATCCAAACTCCCTATGCCACTCCATACGTAACGCAATTCACTCTTCTATCTTTCCAAAGATAACACCACTACTGATGCTTAACAACTCATGCCACTACCATAGTCCCTTGGCAACCACCACCTACACTCAAGTAGCAATCCCAATAATATAACACTGCTCTAGTCCCTCAGCTCACGAAGCTTTCATTCTGAATAGTAATCCTAAACAAACAACACTGCTCACTTCATCGGCAACCTCCCCACCTTCTCCCTAAGTAGCAAAACAACAAGTAAAGCCCCATCCTCCGTTGGTGTTTAAGTCTGCCCACGACCCACGCCAATAAGACCGAGGTGTCAAACCCCCTTGTGACGGGGCCAATACTCGAGCTTGCAGCATGGTGCGTGGGGCACGACATGTGGTGCCAGGAGGGCACGCGACATGGGGGCCAAGAGGGCCTTGTGACGTGGTCGCGCTGCGGGGTCGCGACACGGATGCATAGGGGGGGAAGACGCAAGAGCGACACGGTCGCGACATAGCCAAGGTGGGATAGGGATGTAAGAGGCGTTGCGATATGTCAAACCAAGGGGTTTGAGGTTCTCCTGCCATTCTGGCTGAATGACTGTTTTACCCTTCTATGTGGGAGAGGAGCTGGAGAGTTGCCTTCCACCCACACGGGGCCTTGCGTTACCAGAAGGGGCGCAAGTGTCTCCTAGGCCTAAAAGGGTGGGCCTAGGACGTCGACGCAGTGATGCCGTGTGGCACCCAAGGGAGGTTGATGTATGGCTCTGGACTACGCGTCGCGGTGCATACGACTGGGCAACCTCACGAGGAAAACAATAGCGCTGTGTGGGACTCAGTTGAGCACGACAGCATGTGGGCTAAGGATGAATGGTGCTAGTAACTCGGAACACACAAGAAGGCAGGCTGCGTGGGACTCGGTTGAGCACGCGAGCGCGAGACACAAGGCTGTGGGCTTGGTTCGGTATGTGAGCATGACATGATGGGTAAGCGAGGTACTAGTGCAAAGGCATGTGGTGAAGCTTGAGCGCACTGCAAGTTAGCATTAAAGGTGCGATGATGGCGATCGTAAGGGGGTACTGACCCAGATGGTAGGCCGTGAAACAGAGGTAACCATGTTGGGAGAGTTCCCGTCCTCTAGGCGGGTGGCATCAGAGCTGATGTGTAGATGGGTTGGCTTTGTTGCACGCGATAGCGAAGCACCGTGTGAGTTAAAAGCGCGTCGAAGGATGTCCCGCGACTGTTGGTATCAGAAGTAGGCTGACCTAGCGAAGCGTGCGTTAGGTGCCGCACGAGACTGAGGTTGCGGAAGTGCGACCCCGTGACATTTTGGTATCAGAGCCAAGTTTGATCCAGAAGCGATGATGCTATGAGCAAATTGGTGCGGAGGCACGCGATGTGGTGTCAAGAGGGCACGCGACATCCTTGAACAATTGGTGTGGAGGCACGAGATGTGGTGTCAAGAGGCACGCGATATCCCTGAACTAGTTAACAGGTGAGGGCCTTGTGACAGCAGAACCAAGTTGACCCGACTAGGGTGACTGTGGGGAGCTAGTGGGAAGGTGCAGACCTAAGAACTAGAAATGAGATGCGAACAAGCTGGGAGGAGTTGGCGGGGTTAGTTCATTGTGATCATGCGTCAACGAGGACGTTGACATTTATGGAGTGGTGGAGGATGTGCCGGGGACAATACTCGAGCTTGCAGCATGGTGCGTGGGGCACGACATGTGGTGCCAAGAGGGCACGCGACATGGGGGCCAAGAGGGCCTTACGACGTGGTCGAGCTGCGGGGTCGCGACACAGATGCATAGGGGGGAAGATGCAGGAGCGACAAGGTCGCGATATAGCCAAGGTGGGCTAGCGATGTAAGAGGCGTTGCGGTATGTCAAACCAAAGGGTTTGAGGTTCTCCTGCCGTTCTGGCTGAATGACTATTTTATCTTTTTATGTGGGAGAGGAGCTGGAGAGTTGCCTTCCACCCACACGGGGCCTTGCATTGTCAGAGGGGTCGCAAGTGTCTCCTAGGCCTGAAAGAGTGGGCCTAGGACATCGACGCAGCGATGCCGTGTGGCACCCAAGGGAGGTTGATGTATGCTCCGGACTACGTGTCGCGGTGCATACGACTGGGCAACCTCACGAGGAAAACAATGGCATTGTGTGGAACTCAGTTGAGCATGACAGCATGTGGGCTAAGGATGAATGGTGCTAGTAACTCGGAACACACACGAAGGCAGTCAGGGGGGCTCAGCTTGAGCACGCTGAGCGCCGAGGCACAAGGTCAGGGCTTGTCTGGTATGTGAGCATGACATGTTGCGAGCGAGGTACTAGTGCAGTGCATAGGGTGAAGCTTGAGCAGACCAAGTTAGCACAATAGTGCAGATGGCGTGTCGTAAGGGGCACGGTACAGCGGCCGTGAAACAGAGGTAACCATGTTGGGGGAGTTCCCGTCCTCTAGGCGGGTGGTATCAGAGCTGATGTGTAGATGGGTTGGCTTCGTTGCACGTGGTAGCGAAGCACCGTGAGTTAAAGCGCTTGAAGGACGCCCATGATCGCTGGTATCGGGCGGTGACCTAGCGGAAGCGTTAGGTGCCGCACGGGATTGAGGTTGCGGAAGTGCGACCCCGTGACACCCTGCTCAACAGTTCACAAGTTGAAGTGCCCCTACCCTAGGAACGACCTTTACATCATCAACTTCTTTCTCTTTCCCTTTCCCTTTCCCCTTATCTACGGCCAAAACATTCAAGACACCTTTCTGTGGACACTCCCGCACCAGATGCGGTACACCATACAAGAAACAATCCTTCGTCTTCGGCTTGTCATCTCTCTTCCTCTCATATCCACTTCTCTCCTCACCATTTCATTCATACCCGACCTCATTTGGCTTCCTCACATCTCCAGTACAGTTCTCGATCTCTTTTACCTCGAGTGAGCTCTTGAATGTTCCCGACTCTGGTAGCTTGAATTGGGGTGTCGACGTCCTCATTGGCATCGTAAGGAACAAATTTTTCAGAACACTCATGTCGTCGCACATCTCTCCCAACGTGACTCTGACATCTCGCACTTATGTAGACAAATGCTGCACAATCTCGATCAATGCAGCATAGTTCCTCTCATGATTATTCAATCGATCATAGTGTCCCATCACCAATGTCCTCAATGTTATTACCAATTCAACCTCAGCTTCCCAAACGACCACCGGTTCGCTTGTGTGTCCTCTAGTCTCCTCCGCGTTCGAATTTGTGTCCGCCATCTCGATGGCTTTGATACTAACTATCACGGAGTTACTTGTGCAATAATGTCAACCCATGCGGCACCTAACGCCCGACGCACTAGATCAACTTAACTCAACTTGTAAGTAGCACAACCGAGGTAATATTGCGTCTTTTGTAGGCAACTGACGTGGAGGTGAGCAGGGGGCCATGAAGGAAAAATTTAGTCCAAAACTTGTGCAACAACATAGTTGATCATATTGATCATATATACCAACAAAAAAATTTAGTCCAAATGTTTGTCCAAAATTTATGCAAGTTTAATCCAAACTTTTTACAACGGCTAAGTACAAAAAATTAACTCCAAAATTTACCTTAGGTATTATGGTTGGGAAAGTGATGAAGTGCTAAAACAAATAAAATGTACAATTATTTGTGCGGTTATTTTTACCCCAAAAGACTGCTTTCTCACTTCACCTCCACCAGGCATGCATTGATCACCTTTAAATCAGATGATGGAGATCATTTTTTATCCCTATCTTCCGAACAATAGATCTACAGATCATGAGAGTATCATTAGATGTTCAACTTTTTATTAAACGTAGCGCACACCCACCCCAACAAACTGATCTAAAAATCATATGACATATATGATACTCAAGCATGATTTTAGGGTCAGTTTTTGAGAAGTGTGTCCTATATAATAAAAAATTAATTGTCTAATGGTACACCCACAATCTATAGATCAATTATGCGAAAGATGGGGACAAAAAAATAAATTTTATCATTTGATTCAAAGGCGATCAATGCATAGCAAAATTTGTACAACAACATAGTGCACCATACCACCAAAGTTTTTTTTGATGAGATTGGGCAAGGCATGCAGCCATTGCTAGTTGAGATGCAGGATTTAGTAGCACCTACCGCACCACATACAAGACAAATTGGAGTCCGGCAATTTTGTGGATAAATTCAACATGCAACCATTACGATAACCAGCGCGATTGATTTTGGTTTAGTTCGGTTTTAATGTTGAGTGCCAAAATTAAAAAACCAAAGAGGTAAGATAAAAAAATCGAAAAAAGTCGGGTTAAAACCAAACTGATTCATTTTTATTAACTGAAGTGAAAATGGACATTTTTATTAACTGATTCATAAACGGAATCCTATGGTCAGCCCAATCGCAATGATACGTCTACCATAATAAGCCGGCTCGTCCCACTCTCTTGGTCCACGTCATCGATCCGCTCCAAACAGAGCCAAATCATTCCAGCCGTTCAATCTGAATCCAACCGTCATTAATCTATTTCACACGGACCGCACAAAAGTCCCCGCCAATTCAATTTCAAAATTCAAACTCCTATAAAAGACCCCCGAGAACGAAAACTCCCCACCACTGCTCGCTCTCTCTCTCTCTCTCTCTCTCTAAATCAAAAGCGATGTCTGGTCGTGGAAAAGGCGGCAAAGGCCTAGGCAAGGGGGGCGCCAAGCGTCACCGCAAGGTGTTAAGAGACAACATCCAGGGCATCACAAAGCCGGCGATCAGGCGACTTGCTCGCAGAGGCGGGGTCAAGCGTATCAGTGGCCTGATCTACGAGGAAACCAGAGGAGTTTTGAAGATCTTTTTGGAGAACGTTATTCGTGATGCTGTTACTTATACTGAGCATGCGAGGAGGAAAACGGTGACCGCCATGGATGTGGTTTATGCTCTTAAGAGGCAGGGGAGGACTCTTTATGGTTTCGGGGGTTGACGCTCCATTTTCCCTAATTAAGCATTTTACGTATGATAAGAGTCTATTGGTCGATGTTTAGGGGTCTTTTTTTTTTGTAAAACTTCTGTGAACTTAAAACTGGCTTTTGATTTTAATGTTGGTGAATGCTCTTTATTCTCTCTCTCTCTCTCTCTCTCTCTCTCTCTCTCTCTCTCTCTCTCTCTCTCTCTCTCCCCTTCCCTTTCCAGGAAGCCCTGTATCTGGAATGCAGTCCGAGCAGTGAGTGGATCCTCTTATCAAAAGCTAATGGCTGTTTTTGGGTTAGGACCATTTCCTTTTGCCTTTATTCTCCAACAGAGAATAAAGAGCAAGCAGAGAGCGGCTTTTGCTCTGATAAGAGCTAACCCAAATGCAGTCTAGCTGTACATCTCTCCGGTTTCCAAAAATTTGGTGATGGGTGATTGAGCTTTTCACGGTTGGTGCACCTATTACCTTTTCTAGATAATAGAGTTTGGGCACCTTTGTTTGTGCCCATGCATTCTGAAAGTGCTCACATCCCACGCCCCTTAAAAACCATTGCTTTTGATTAAATGATGTAGATCATTTTTCACCTTGATCTTCCACACAAGATTATTTTTCAGCTATTAGGTGACCTGTTTTTGTTCCATTAGTCACAAATCCTTGAAAAATGTTCTTTGAATCATATAACACACATCACATTCAAACTTGAATTTGGGCCATATTTTTAGTGATTTGTGACATGAATTAAAAAATGGAGTGATTAGACGTGTGCTGATCTAAAGATTTGTTGTGTGGATAATTTGGGTGAAAATTGATCTCCATCATCTAATTTGTGTTTGGGTTAGCTCTTATTAGAGCAGAAGCAGCTCTTTGCCTGTTCTTTGTGGGAGAAGATAAAACATGCTTTTAAATAGAGCAAGCATAGAGCAAATGAGGCAAGAAGTTGTTTTGCTAAATGTAAAAGTACTTCTTTGCGGGAGTCAAAAAGTGGGAGTTGCTCTTCCTTCTAAAATATGGGGGTTTGGGACAAGGATCAAAATTTTGGTTTTTGTTTCGGTTTTGGAGGGGATTGAAACTGAAATTTTGGCCTATAATTTGAATTTCGGCTGATAATTTCATTTCCATACAATTGATGACTGAAATTTTGGTCCCAAATTATTGTTTCAGTGGAGACAGAAACTAATAATTTTGGCTGAAATTTTGATCCTTGGTTTGGGATGTGGGCAACTCTCACAAAATGTGTGGGGTGTAAACAAAGGTACCTCTATGAAATCAAGAAAATAGGAAACTTTTAGGAAAAGGGAATTACAGTATCAACAATAAATGTAAACAGGAAATTATTAAAATGCCCTCATCTCACCCAAATGCCTCAAATGAGGGAGAAAACAAATCAGTATTCAGAGAGATAATCGAGCTGCATGAAAAGATAATAGAGAGATTATATCTAGTATTTCAGTGGATCTTGATTATTGCTGTTATTGGCTTGAAAGTGGATCTTGGCTGCCATTGAACCTTTGGCCTTTAATTGTGCATAGTGCTACAAGCTGTCATTATTGGAGGCACGACTCCATTATTGGAGTTTTCTTTTAAAAAATGCACAGTTCACACAATCCCATTAAGGACAAAGGTTTGAGATAGTTCTCTTTTATTTGTTGTCAAGGTCTACAGCTTTGGCTTTTCATTGAAGAGAGTTTGCTTTGGTATTTCGTTGAAGGAGAATATTGTTGCTTCGGTCTATACTATGTCTACCAATTTCCATAGTATGACCCAAAATTTACATTAAAATATGTGCTGTTAATATTTGTGTTATAGACATGCGATGGTTGAATTTTAATATATGGTAATTTATTTGAAAAAAATATGAGTTATTTAAAAATAAAATAATATTATAAAAACAAATAATTTTAACTGGTGATAGTTTTATGTCATATAAACATTGGTACTTATATTAATATATGTGAAAAATAATAAATAAATATTTTTAAAAAATATTATTATGTTGTATTAAGTCTTAATTAAATAATTTTCACTAAATAAAATTTTTCTAGTGAGAGATCTTTCTTGTTTTCAAGCATAACATTAGGATTCTCTTACAAATCAAAATCCTTGACAACATTTGTACTTGTAATACACTGTTAGGAAAAGTAAAAATTTCTATGGTGTTAAGTAGGGAGGAGTTAATTACCTTCTTTCATTTGAAATATTTAATTAGTTAGCATGCACAAAATTATTAAATTAATGTAGTGTTAATTTATAAATAAATATATCATACGATATGAGAAAAACTAGCAAAATGTATGATTATGAGATAGAGATTTTTAAAGGTTATGTGTTTAAAATTCTATATATAATAAAATTTGAATGCTCTTATATTTTGTGAAACATATTCATGAGAAATAAACTAATTATAGTGATACATGTCTTTTAGTTCTTGTATGATTTAAATGTTAATTTATAGTAATTTTTATACATATTAAGTGCAAAAATTAAAGAAATATTTATATCAATGGTGATCTTGTCCATTGTTGCTCATGGACAATATTTATGATTAATTGTAGTTCTTATTTATTGAGGTGGCTCGTGCTTGGTTTGTGTCTTAATATGATATGATGAGATCTTATTTGAAATTGAAAATAACATATATAGAATGATTGCTTGTTTTTAGCGTACATATAATTATAACCTTTGACTTGTCATGTCATAAATTTATGTTGTATCTATTTTCAAGGAAAATTTCAAAATATCTTTTGAACTTTTACCTTGTCATCAATAAGGCACCTAAATTATTGATGATGTTACATAAGCACCTAAAGTATGCTTATGTTCATCAACTAAACTCCTATCATCACCTTTTGTTAATGATTGAATGGAAAAAGTTGATTTAGCATACAACTCAGCAAAATTGATGATGGGGCATCCAATGTGGCAATGATTTAGTTGCCAACATTGTTGAGGTGACTTGCAATTAATACTGAAAACAGTTTGAAAAAAAAAGAAATATTCAAATGAATTGTTGGTCATTCTTCTCTCTCCACATGTGAGCCTCATGTGATTTTATAAGTTATAAATTGCACATTTCTTCAGCGTAGAGGATGAAGTTCTAGGTGGAGAAAACGAAGTTAAAGTTTGTAAACATAGAAGATGAAGAGTGTGACGGAGAAGACGAAGTTTAGTGTAGAGGACCCATGTGGCGTTTGCGAAAATCTGTGGCAGATTAAGACATCGTGGATGTTTACAAATTCGAGGAGAAGATTCGTGAGTTGCCAGAATAGAGCGTGCGGAGACTTCGGCTGGGTTGATCCCTCGATGTGTGAGACGGTCATCTAATTTATTCCAAGACTCCTTCGGAGGTGTAATAATTTCGAGATGGAAGCCAAAATGAGGAAACGTACAGAGTATAAGTTATGGGTTTTGTTGGTTTTTAGCTGGATTTTTTTAATATATTTGTGGTTCAAAAAATTTCTAGTGGTTTGATGGCTGTATGAGTGGATTAGAGATTTAGGTAGATATGTTTTGTTTTGTTTAAAGATTAGGGAAATTATGAATTGATAGGTGTATGAGAGATTATGGATTTCTAGATGTCCTCCTTGTTGTTTGTATGCTGAAATGTAATTCATATATCTATGTTTTTTGTGCTTTAATGGAAAAACTATTATTTGTTTTATAAGTACCTGCAATAAGTTATGATTAAATGTTATACCTGCAAAGTTGGTTCTTCGTTGCTTTATACAAATAATGATTATATTTGTAGACTGCGTAGAGTTGATTTAATTTGTAAAGTTGATTTTTTGTAATAACCTTTGGTTTTTTAGAGACTCTAACAAGAATAAGTTATGATTCACATAGTCTAAATTATAATTCAATGCCCACTTGTGATCACTGCATTTAAACTAATGTTAATAAGAACAAAGTATTCATATACAATCATAACATTCACTTGTGATCAACTATGTTTTAGAACCATCATTTGATCATATAACAACTTTTTTAATTCAAGTTTATGATATTCACTATTAATTTTTACGTTAGATTTATCCATGATTGAGAACTTGAGATACCTCAACTATACTTTGCTATATAATAGGAAAAACATCACAGGTAACATGCTACAAAGCCATCACTCTTCAACATATGATGCATAAAAAAATCTTCGAAAACACCACAAATTATTCCTGTTTTGATCACAAATCATAAAAAAATTAACTATTATAATGTTGTAGGCCACGCAATATTGTAAGTCATGAGAAAGAACTGATATTAGCTTTAATAATCAGCTAAAGATTTAAGTCGCAAGCATTCAATAACCACCTGTGGGCTAATCTTTATGAATAAAATTAGATATACAACATGGGCTAATCTTCACGGACATGTATTATATATATATATATATATATACTATTATATCCTGGATATGCCCCAAAGAGTTTCTACCTATGAGGTTGGTGGGGCATCACTCTTCCATTAAAAAACAAACACTAAAAACCAACTTTAAAAGCTAACTTCTTTCTTGTCATGATCTACATGTGCAATGTAATTGGCAGCTTTATTGCATTTATTAGAGATATGCAGACTCAGAGCAAAACTATTTTAATTTTCAGAGAGCATTGGGTAGTAGAATCATGAAAGAATATACATCTCATTCTCTTTAAATGGCTAGCTTAGTTACATTCAACCATTATTCTTCAAGTTTCTTTAAGACAATTTAAATAACCTATAATATATATATATATGTTATCTCATTGTTATGCAACAAAGTTCCACATTATTTGTCTCTCTTTTATGCCTCGAAATTATGCATTATCTATGCTATTAAACACTAATTCGACATTTCCTTTGTTATTCCCAAATGTCATTTTTCATTTTTAACATAATCTCAATCACAAGAGGGGCTAATCCCCATAAACCATAGTAGAAACCTAATAAAAGGAAAGAGGAAATTGAAGATATGAGCCATAGTAGAAAACTCATTACAAGCGCTAAGAAAATCGTAGCAGAAAATCCTAATCTTAAAGGACTTACCGTAGATAAGAACCTCAAATGGGTTGCCTTTCTTACTCCAAATCATTTTTACCGTCCTGATTTCAAATTGGAGAACGCGAAATGATTTGCAGATTGATTTGGAAGCCTGGAGCTGGAGAAGAAGACCAAGCGAGAGGAAAAAGAACCAAAATCAGAGATTGTTTCTAAATCCCCTCTCTCTAACTATTTTTTGGAGGAAATATTAATTGCAAGTCACCTCAACAGTGTTGGCAGCTAAGTCATCGCTACGTTAAATGCCCCGTCATCAATTTTGTTGAGTTATATGCCAAATCAGCTTTTTCCGTTCAATTATTAACGAAAGGTGACAGTAGGGGTTTAGTTGATGAACTTTAGTGTACTTTGGGTGCCTATGTGACATTATCAATAGTTTAGGTGCCTTATTAATGACAGGGTGAAAGTTTAGGGGGTATTTTGAAAATTTTCTCTATTTTTCTTAATATCTTAAATGACTTTTAAGTCTGTGTCTATTTATATCCATGTTGTGAATTCGTATCGTGCCTTTTTCTAATTTAATAACGCAAACTTTATGTTTGATAATTATGTGGATATACATAATATAATCAGAATAAAATAAATTTTGCTAACATGTTTGATTATTCTGCAATTCTGATGCAATTCGATTGAATTATTAATTAGTCAAAAATTAACGTTCATGATTCATGTTAGAATAAAAAAATTCTAATTGTCAGATATGAAGATCATGAAAGGTTTGGAGGAGTGATCATACAAAATTTTTTGTGATTCTACTCGTATGGGTGTTTGATCAAAAGATCAAACGTGCGTTCACAGAGCACTTGGATATAAATTACATGTAGGAATTTACTATACAGATTTTAAAGTAGGTGTCTTGGGGTCAATTTTCAAGGTGGCTAGAGACTGATTTACTCTCAAGTTTTGAAATAGTTTTGATAGATAACATTGCCCTTTACAACACCCATTTGACGGCACATCCATTAGAGGTATATAACAATTTCTATGGTTACGTGAAGTTAGGGAAAAACTTAAATTGGTCTGAAATGCAATTTCAGCATCTACCTCTAATTTTTATGCTAGACTAAATTTATTTAGAGTATAATCATCACATAAATAGAAACTAACATGCATGTCCTAGTACACTTTATTTAAATAAATTATAAAGTATAGATTAGTAATCAATCACGTTACAAATTCAAACGCATCTAATTAAATAAATAGGCCGAAGCCAAGGAATGATGAGTTTAAGGCACAATTTATTGTTCGAGCATACCAATTAATCAAAGGAGTCAAAGTAAAAATTAATAATTAAATTCCCCTACCTCGGGTCCTAACATCGCAGGAAGGAAGCGATCTCGACTGATGCCTTGTTTGAATTGTTGAATGGTAGAGATGGATTGGTGATGGTGATTCGATGTTGGTGGACCCCTTGTTACCGATATTTGGGGATGGAGATTGGTGAGAAGAAGAAAATAGCAACTCGACTGCTGTGGTGCCTAAGCTACCCGAGATGCAAAAGAAAATGCGAGAGAGAGAGAGAGAGAGACGTTTGGGATGACTGTTTGGTTAGCAATAAAAAAAAAAAGGCAATACAATAATAGTAAAAAAAAGCAACACAAGACTTTTGAATTTGGTGCCAGGCTTGCACCGAATTCCATTATATTGGCTTTCCTTTTTTTTTTTCCTTTCTTTCTTATTTTATTCTTGTGTGGGTGGTGATAGGGTGAGGAGCATCCATATAAAGTTTGGTGCTCCTCCCCATCCAAAACTACACAAACATATTATTTCTATTTAATTAATTATTATTATTATTATTATTAAATAAAACAACAAGCCATGGATAGGGTTTTGGAAATTCGGGCTTGGGCTGGATTAAAGTTAGGATTTTGAGTTAATTTGCCAAATTCAAATTTGGATTACAACCGTGTTTGGGTGTATTCGCCAAATTAAAATATGTGGGTAAGAGGTTACGTCACATGAGTCAAAGGTTTGACTTGGGTCAAATCAGTCAAAGATCGCATTCTCGTCAAAGGTCAAAGTTCAATGATTCAACGTTAATGTAAAATCCTGGTCATTACAATGACTAGTAGATGATCGAATGCAAAACTCAAATTGCTGAAGATGATTAAGATTGTCGGAACCCCATCCTCCATGTGGTGAAGTTCACATTTTGTAAATGCACTATCACTAAAGATTTATGGGATTCATTAAAGAAGAAATATCTAATTGAAGATTCAGGTACAAAAGCTCTTCTATTCTCTAAATATTATGATTTCAAGATGGCTGAGGATAAATTGATTCTTGAACAAGTTCAATAATTATAGTTTATAGTCACTGAGATGAAAGCCTTATATATATATAATGAAGTATACTAGACCCAATATAACATTTATATAGTGGGGGGTATTGAGTAGGTTTACTAGCAACCCAAGGTCAAAACATAGGGAAGGTATTCGTAGGGTATTGAGATGCTTAAAAGGAAATATAGATTATAGTTTACAACATCGTGACAAATATGAACTTTTAGAGGGGTTTACTGATGCTACTTGGATTTTTGACTCTTTTGATTTAAAATTCACAAACGAATGAATTTTTACTTTGGTAGGAGGAGCAGTATAGTGGGGGTCTAGAAAATAAACATGTCTTTTTAATTCAAATATGGAATAAAAGTATATACTATTGTCTATGGGAGCAAAAGAGGCACAATAGCTTTTAAGCTTTATAAGACAAATTCCTTTGATTCAACATATATATGCAATTAATATTTATTGTGATAATAAAATTATTTTATAAATTTCAGGTAATAAAAAATATAAAGGAAAATTAAGATTTATTGGCTTTAGATATAATATCATTTGACATATGTTGAGCGATGGAGTAATCATGTAGGGCTACATATCAACTTCTAAGATGCTTGCGGATTTGCTTACAAAAGAACTACTCATAGATATAATGTTGAGAACATCTAGGGGGATAGACCTAAGACTAATATCTTTAAAGACACAGTAGTTGAACTTCAACTTAGTAAAGTTGGAGATCCCAAATCCTAAGTTCAATGAGATAAGAAACTACTTTGTGACCATTGAAAGTGCACAAAGGTATGTTACCTATTGGTTATCCCTATGGTGTTAAATTTTGTGCACATATCTTGTAACATGAGAGAGTGAGTTTAACTTTTAATGATTCTGTAGGCATTCATTTGCTTTATGCGCAACATGCATTTGGTGAGGTACATCAACAGTTAAGCTAACCATATCTTTTCGCACTCAATTGACATCGTTATTGTTTTCGATACTACTGTTTGCTTGTTGGCTGCCATATGTATTACTATCCAACAATGCATCACCATCCCATCTCATATTAAATAAGTCTCTGAGCTTAGTCTTTACAACTATATGCCAATTCGGGTCAGTTGGATATTGAACATAGAAAACCTAAACACATTGAGATGCCAAAACGTATGGTTAATCCGAAAATTGTTGATCTGTGAACAATAATTGCGTGAAATTTTCAAGTGTGAACCCCATCTCATCAATTTTTATTCCTCTATCCTGTGTTGTCATGCCAACCCAATCACACTTGAATAATATAAATTTTAGCCGATTAGAATACGTTAATTCGATTATGTCCATTAAACATCCATAATAAGTTATTTCTCCTATGATGGGCCTTCTATCCTTTGTACTTGCATAACTCGTAGTAGTTGCAGTGGCCGCAACACCATTGTTTTGGGTTTTAGCCATTCTCTTCTTATCAATAGTTTGAAATTTATATCCATTAATAATATAACTGGTTAGTCTTCTTGCTTCAGAAAGTGACCCTTCAGCGAGCAAATGAATCTCTTCTGATATTGAATTATTTGAATTTTTTGTAACTTTCGAATCTGTTAGGAGTGCGTAAGCAGGTCAAAATACTAGCAAATTTATTAAAATAATGTGTCTCTTGATTTGTTAAAATAAATTTAACTTACATGTTTCTTAAACTAATCAACAAATTGTGTATTATGAATATTTTGCCTTTCATGGGGACTTGCTATTGGATATGACATTATCAACTCTCCATCATGATGCCTGCATGAAATCAATATTGTGTGAGCATCAGGCATTGAGTGGTATATAAAAGACCTTTATGAATGTGTGAAGTCTTACTCTAAATAGTGTGCGATATTCTCATGGTTAAATACAAGATAGCGTTGTGCTTGTGTCCATTCTAGAGAACTAAGTTTTAATTGTGTGTCATTCCCAATCACAACAACGTCAAGGTTCCTTGGGGGTCGGTTGAACCTCGTTTCAACATTGTTAAAGTAGCGAGAACATAATGCTAGACATTCTTCTGTAAGATACCCTTCTACAATAGACCCCTCGGGTTGAGCTCTATTACACACATATGATTTCAATGTATACAAATACCTAAATGTCAAAACAAAATTGACCTACGTGAGTGAAATCCTAAAAAGTTTGATAAATAATTAAACAACATATGCTGTTGCAATATCATACCTTTCAATGGGATACATCCAACAATAATGAACAGGTCCACCTAGTATTGCTTCTGATGCTAAGTGTATGGGAAAGTACACCATAATGTCAAAGAACGCTGGTGAAAAAATTTGCTCTAAGTGACAAAGGACCAAAGCAATCCGCTCTTCAAGACGTTGCAAATCATCAATTCGACATACTTTGGAGCATAGTTCATGAAAGAATGTGCTCAACTCTATTATTGTAGAAACTATGTTCTTGGGAAACGTCTTTCGGGTAGTCAGAGGTAAAAACGGTTGCATTATGACATATGAATCATGACTTTTTAATACAGATATTTTGTGCTCTCTAACATTAATGCATTTTCCAATGTTAGAAAAGTAACCATCTGGAATTTTCACTCTTTAAAATTTTACAGAACATCTCTTTCTCATTTTTATCTATTGAGTAGCATGCAACTGGTAGATACGCTTGATTTTTTTGCTGCATCTATTTGAGGGTGAAGAACATGTCTCACATTCCTTTCTTTCAGGTCAAGACGTGACTTTAAATTATCTTTTGTTTTTCCATCAATATCCAAGAGAGTTATAAGCAAATTATCACAAACATTCTTTTCAATATGCATGACATTCAAATTTTGTCAGAGTAAATTATGGTCCTAATATGGCAATTCAAAGAATACACTCTTCTTCTTGCAATTATATGACATGTCGACATGCTTCGTAGTTCTTGATCTTTTTCTCCTATAATTATATGTAACATTATCTAACTTAATCAATATATCTGACTTAGACATTGGAATTGGAGTTGGTTTGACTTCTACAATTCCGTCAAAAGATTATTTCTGCTTTCGAAATATATGATTTGAAGGTAAGAATCGACAATGACCTATATAACAATGCTGTCTACCATTTTGCAAGTACTGGCTATATGTGTCTCTATTGCAGGAAGGACATGCCGACTTCCCTTTCGTACTCCAACCTGATAACATAGCATACCCTGGAAAGTTGCTGATGGTCCATAACAAGGCTGGATGCAATTTAAATGTCTCCCTCCTTGAAGCATCATATGTCTCAACCCAAAACTCTCATAATTTTTTCGGTTCCTCTATTAATGGCTTCAAGTAAAAGTCGATGTCATTATCAGGCCCAGATGGTCCAAGTATAAGCAACGCAAGTATCATGTTTGGTTGCTTCATGCACATCCATGGTGGTAAGTCGTATGGAATCAATATTATAGGCTAAGTACTATGTACAATACTCATCATCCTAAAAGGATTAAAACCATCACTTACTGACCCAAATCTAACACTTCATGAGTTTGTTGCGAATGCTGGGTTGACAAAGTCAAAATGTTTCCAAGCCGGAGAATCTACAGGATGTCGTAACATCCCGTCTTTAGTGCGACCCTCATCATGCCATCTCATGTTAGTTACAATTTTCGAGGACATGCACAACCTTTGAAGATGTGGTTTTATAGGAAAGTGACACAAGATTTTTGCTGGACTCTTCTTCTTGTTGCCTTCTAAATGCTCCTCTTGATGCTTCCATCTTGAGGTGCCACAAACATCACATACTTGTTTGTATGAAGACTCTTTCCAATACAACATGCAATCATTTGGGAAAACGTCAATTTTATTGTAATTTAGTCCTAAGTCCAAAATAATCTTCTTACCTTGTGAAAAACTTTTAGGTAACGTCGATCCCTCAGAGAGTATCTCTTTTAACAAATTAAGCAATATAGTAAACTATTTATTGCTCCATCCTCTAAGGCATTTGATATGCCATAGCCTAACAAGGAAAGACAACCTTGAGTGTGATTTACATCCTGGGTAGAGGTCTTGATCAACATCATGTGTCAATTTATAAAATTTGGTAGCACTGGTTTCAGGTAAATGATCTATTTCAGGTTCAATAGCATCTGAAGCTACATCTGGGAGCTGTACCCCTAGCACATCATGCAACATATGGCTTATGTCATCACCAGTATCAGGCTCATGACTTTCGCTATCAAGAATATTATCCCTTGCAGAATTTGATTGAGGTGGGTCCTCCCCATGGTAAACCCAATTGATGTAAGTTCGAACAATCCCGTGACATATCAAATGGTCTTCTACTGTCTTTGTATCGTGATATTGTCCATTGTGGCATTTAACACATGGACACTTCAACCCCATTAACAGAGGCTCCAAGTGCTATAGCTAGGTTGATGAATTCTTTCACACCTCTATCGTACTTTCCAGAAACCCTGTTTAAAAAATATAGTAAATAATTTATTTATGTAATCCACACCTTAATTAAAATTTACCTATAATTAATGCATCTAATCGTTAAAGAATTATATACCTATTCTTCTCAATCCAACTCTTATCCGTCATGTCGAATATCAGATTTATAGCCCCAAACCTCCTCGATTAAACGTCACAAAAATCCTAGAAGTCGCATTTAAATAATGTCATTGAAAATAGAAAGTCCAAAAGTCTAGCCATACATAATGTTGGAAAAAAGAATATAATAAATTTTTATAACAATTCTAAATGTCTTTTTGTTCAAAAAATCAAAGTTCTACTACCAACGATCACTACTAACAAAGTTCACTACAAACAAATCTAAATTCTCCTTATACTCTTCTACTATCCCATTTATTGAATCCTTGAACATATTTTAATGGATTGGTTACGTTGTGTCCCTACTTTGAAGCATGAGGTAAAATTTAGGAGAATGGATAATAATCTTATCTTTTCATAGCGAGGCTAACAACGCAGTAGTGATTCAGGGCTGGTTAACGCTAAGGACCTATTATAATAGTCTATAAGATGGCTGAGAAGGGCTTCGCAAAGACGAATCATCTGATTGGAACACTTTTAATATTGACCATTTAAAAAACTATGCATAATCGTCCATATTATAGTGTATAGATCAGATGGTTCAAATTACCTATCGTGAGCTACCACTTTGATGACTTGGATTATTTAAAAACCTGTGCTACGTTGCCTAAAAATGGTGCTGCAATGATGCATGCTATATGATAGTTTTTTAACCCTTAATCAACTGTATTTGGTTGTGAATGCAGGTATCGAACATGGGAGTAACAAGAATTTTGGTGGGTAATGGGGTGAACCTAGGAGCTCTCTGGCTCGGTTTAACTAATTTCTCCAATGCTAGAAACAAGTGAAACTAGGACTTTGTGTTTCAAATATGCATGATTTTTTGGAAAGTGACTAACAACATACACCAAAAGGAAAGAAAAATAGTTATAAAGATAGTTGTGCGTTAGGTGAATGGCTACTTGAGAGTACATGTATGATAACACATCTATAACCATCAAATTTACATGATCATCGTGTATTCCGACCATTTTGGTGCCACATGGTGTATGGGCCAATCGTGTAGATCAGATTCAACCTGAGATTGCACCCAACTCAACCTGATTCAAAATGCTCTAAACCTGTGTTTGGGTTAGCTCTTATAAGAGTAGGCATAGCTCTTTCCTTTCTCTCCATCAGAGCAGATAAAATCTGCTTTAGCAGAGAGCAGTTTTATCACTTAAAACAGATCCCTGCCAAAGAGAATGGGGCAAGGAGTTGTGTTACCAAACATAAAAGCAGCTCCTTGGTTGAGCCAAAGAGCGAAAGAGAGCCCAAAGAGCCAAAGAGAGAGCGAAAGAGTTGCTCTTTGGCCGGAAAGAGCTATCCTCAAATGCAGCCTTAAATCATACTTAAAAGCAACTCCTCCCTTGAGCCAAAGAGCGAAAGAGAGGGAAAGAGCTGCTCTTTGGCCCGAAAGAGCTATCCCCAAATGCAGCCTTAAATCATACATAAAAATATCAGGTCGACCCAACCCAACCTCTCAAATCCATCTATATTATGTAGAAAAGGTATCACGTTGGCCTGACCTAAAGGTCATGCCGGATGCTTCATGGCCGACTTAAGGGGTCCACTTCATGTGCCCAACCATGGTTAATGGGGTCGACTTAACCAATTGACAGCCCTACAAAATTTACAAATCCTTCGTCTCATCTAATTCTAAAACCGATTTTGATTGCTTAAAGAGAACCATGGTCAGATACCTCTTAAGTTTTCCCCTGTTAGGTGTCGTGTCCCACCTGCCATCATCACCACAAATTAAGGGTTGGAATTTGTAGTAGTGCAGATCAGGCACCCAGCTTGACACAACGCATCAATTGAGATACCGAGCCAGACCAACTTGTCATTGGACTCCAGCCTCAAAAATCCATCTGATCAGAAAATCCTTCCAATCATCTCGATTCTAGGGTTCTAACCTCTAATAAACATGTAAAAGTTTACAAATAATACAAAATATATACATAATATACAAAAAAAAAAGATCCAATGAAACAAAAATTGAAAAAACTGCATCAAAACCTTTGGCGTTATAAGCAAGATGATGATAATGATGAGCATAAAAATTAAATATAGAAACTTATTAAAAAATTAAAAAAACTAAATTAAAATTAAAACCAGACCAACATGTCTTTTTTTTTTTTTTTTTTAAGAACCTGGGTATTCGGGCCTCTTAGAGCACCCGCCTAATTCCAGGGGCACATCGCACCCTAAATTCAGCACATGCTGGGTTAGCACAGGATATAAATCCCTAGGGTGGCCTCAAGAGGGGGAGGAGATTCGAACTCAGGTCTCCTACTTTTGAAAGCAGGTACCTGGCCCTCGCCAAATCCCTTGAGGTTAAAGCCAGACCAACATGTCATTGGAATCTAACCTAAAAAATCCATCTGATGAGCAAATCCTTCAAATCATCTTGTTTCTAGAGTTCTAACCTCTAATAAACATATGCAAAAATTTATAAATAATACAAAATATATGTAGAATATAAAAAAAAAAAATCTAATGAAATAAAAATTCAAAAAATTGTATAAAAAACCTTAGACATTATAAGCAAGATGATGATAATGATGAGCATAAAAATTAAATACAAAAACTTATTAAAATGTTAAAAAAAAAAAATTAAAATTAAAAAAAGTTGAAAAAAGACCTGATAATGCAATGTAAGTAAATCTGGGCAAGATTGTATACACGGAAGCTTAGCTTGGATGGTCGAGATTAGGGCTTTTGCTTCCAATTCCCTGAGCTTGGATGGACAAGATTGGGGGTTGCTGTTGTTAAAGAAGCCAACATTAGGGGTTTTGATGGCAGGAAAAAATCAAAATACAAGTTTCATATATTTTTAATTTTCTTATTCGAGGGGAGATTTCTTCTTCTCCGATTAAGCATAGGTCAAGCAGGGATGGAGAGGAAAAATGACGAGATTTGGGAGAGATCTATGAGAATGAGAGAGATTCCAAAGAGATCGGGGAGAACACTACAAAGATTTGAGAGAGCTCGGCTAGAATGGGAGAGGATTGGAACGTGGTTGGAGGGCGTGGATTTAACTTTGGAGGAGAAGTTAGAGAAACCAAAGAAATAAGAGAAAATAAAGAGTGCACGAGGGAACCGAAGAGATAAAATAATTTGGCACGGGGTTTGAAACACGAAGCGGCGGTAACCCTACGTTTTTTGTGGCGACCACTCTATATCCGCTCCTAGCAGGATGCTGCTAAAACCCCTTTATTTTGTAGTGACATCAACACCACAAACGTCTCTCCTTCTTCTCCGTTCAATCATAATCGACGAAGCTATAGAAGCCATCATTTTGCGGTGATTAACCTTACCGAAATAAAATAATACTGTTGAGAGTGGGATTTGAACCCACGCCCTTTCGGACCAGAACCTTAATCTGGCGCCTTAGACCAACTCGGCCATCTCAACTTATTTGTCTTTTTACGATCTCAATAAATTATTTATACATCTTTCATTTTCTGCGTGTTTTGATGCTACTTTTTTGACGCTATTACTCCATTCTAACATAGGCAACTGAAAGTTATATGAGATAACCTTTTCTTTTCGCCATATATTATATAGTTATTATTAATATAAAAGGGGAAAGAACTTGTGTATAAACCATGCAGGAGAAAATTTGGTGTATGGACCACATCTCTCCTCTAAGCAAAAGGTTGATCATCATGTTCGAGTCCACTCTTTCAACACCATCTGATCAACTTCATTTCTTTAGATAATCAACGGTGCACAGAAGAAGGCACTTTGATTGGAAGATTATGATAGGCGATTGCATAGTGGTGATCTTTTGTAAACGCAGTGTTGAGAGTGGGTGGCTGCTCTCCGGACTCGAACTTGCGTTTTCATGCGTTTAACAACCCAAGCCTTTTATCATTGCACCAAGCAGTGGCCCTGATTGGATGATTAGAATCATGCATGCAATTTTTGGGTCAATTGCCCTCTCAAATGGTCATGTCTCAGAAGACATACAACTATCTATGAGCAACATATCATGGAATGTTTACTTTTGACCTTTCGCTGATTTGGTGTTAAAAACATTCTCCAAGGTTTATGGTGGGAGATTAAATTGGTACACTCATGATGCCGGTCAATAATCTAAACTCGTATGTAAATTGGTATATTGGCTGGGTCCCATGCCGATATTTATCGGATACGTAGTGGCTAAATCGGCCGATGTTTAAGCATATTTGTTTTATTTTTTAAAAGAATGTAAAAATATAAATAATTTATAAAAGAGCATTTTTGGTATTTGTCTAATTCATATCCACACATATTAGTTGATATGACCCGATATTTGACTTGTTTGACGTAATATTTAAAATCATAATATCACTTAATGACTAATTTTTGGATTAGCTATGGATGATTGAAAAGGAAATCAAAGATTGAAAGTTTTGCTTGTATGAGACACAAATTAAGGTAAAATAATATTAATTGTAAAATGGTTTTTTGTAGATGATGTAAAGTAACCCTAAGCATTAGAGTGAGCAACTCCTTAGAGAAGTTTTTTGGGAGGAGGACGTGAGTGTAATTTTGAGTACCATTCCTACCACTGAAAAGGACGATAAATTAGCATGGGCCCTAGAGAAGAGCGATAAATTTTCGGTTAGAAGTGCCTATAAAGCTGTCTGATGATCTTACAAAGGAGAGGGGTCTTCATCTATTAGCCAATAAGAAAATATCTTTGGTTAGATCTGTGGAGGTACCTTATTCCAAATAAGGTCAAAATATTTGCGTGGCGAGCATGTCAAAATATCCTCTCGGTCAAGGATTAACTCCATAAAAAAATTGAATCCATCTTAACAACATGTGATGTATGCAGATCTATTGTTGAGACAGGTACTCACGCTCTGAGAGACTTAATTTCCCAAAGCTAAAATGAGCTGGTTTTGCTCATCATTGGCCCCCGAGTTCGTGAGAGCGTCCAAGTAGACTTTAAAGAGTGGGCTATGGAGTTTCATAATCAGTTCGGTAGAGACCTGTTAGATCGTCTTTTCATGATTGCTTGGGCAATATGAAATGAGATAAATCAGGTGGTGCATGGCTTCAAACAGAAGGACACAAGCTCGATCTCTAGGCAGGCCGAATGCTATATGATGGAGTTTCAACATATCAAAACTCTCGAGGCGTGTACCCAAAGTCCAATTCCTTCGGCTATATCCTGGTTTCCTCCCACCCAAGATCGATTTAAAATAAATTTTGATGGTGCTTGGTGCGAATCGGATAAAGCTGCGGGGGTGTAGGTGTTATAATTTGAGATCATGATGGTATGACTCTTACATCGAGGGCAAAAAATATTTCAAATGTGTCTAAACCGAACCTTTCAGAGGTTTATGCTTTTCTCAAAGCTGCTCGTTTCGCTTATCAGTGTGGGTTTCAAGACGTCAATTTTGAAGGAGATTCTGCTCAAGTAATCAGTGTCATAAAAAATTTCTAAGAATGATATTTCGGTGCAGGGCTACATTTTTGACGAAATTAAAGATTGCCTGATAGCTTTTAGATCCCACTCTTGTAAGCATGTTATGAGAACAACCAATATTGTGGCTGATTTATTGTCAAAAATCGGATTGCAAAGAAACTGTGATGAAATATGGATCGAGGATATCCCTCTCCAACTTCATGATGTAATTATTTCTGATTTTACTCATTAACGAATTTATTCCTTATAAAAAAAAATATTTGTAATTTATTTATTTTATTAAAAGATATTAAATTCATATTACAGAATAAATTAAATTAACAATTTTGGCGAATTTTTATTTTTGTTAAAATGTAGGTGGGTTTTCTCATTCATAAACTAATAGAAAAAAAGGTACTTTATTTGCACCAACCAAAAATCTAAAAGCATCCACGTGGCCTTACTTGTAGATGGTTTAATATAAAGCAACGTGGGTGCTTTTAGAGTTTTGGAGGGTGCAAATAGAGCTATACCCTATAAGAAATCCAATTATATGTTCTATAGAACTTTTCTTGCTGCTATTTGAAGCCAAGTCTCACTTCTTCATGTTTGCACTCAAGGAAAAAGTTCCCAAGTTTAAAGACCTCACCCAAAAATATCATTATAAATATATTTGATAATAGAGCTTGACCCTCATCATATAAACACCATTGCATTGTTAAATGATCTTACACCATTAAATGTGTAAGATTTGAGCAATCCAAAGCATTAAAGTTATAGATCATCTATTGCGTTGAATTGGGCCTATTTTAACCATCCGATCTATGCACTTAAATATCTATTATTGCTAGCTCTAATTTTTAATGACTAATATTAAAATTTACTGATGGGATGATTTGTATCGACAAGGGAGATTCTTTAGCTAAGATATGTTGGAAAGGACGGCTGCCACTTGGACTATTTAAATTGATGGTGCAAGACTAAAAGCAAACTTCAACATTGTAGGATCATTTAAATACCATTTTATTTTAGTTTAAATGCCCATCAAGAGCTATGCTTCATATAGCATGGAGCCTCACACCATCATATGTCAAAAATTGCTAATTGCATGCTCCAAGATAAGAGATCAATTCGATGATCAGAACGTTCGATTTGACGGTCTAGATTAAGAGGCACATTAAGACATTTGCAAGTAAAGAAAGAGGATAATATCATCTGTGATAGTGCCAAGCATCATAGTATAACAATTTTATTCTGTTTATTGCTTATTTTTTCAAACAAAAGGATGTGGGTCCTATCCGATGTGGCATCTATAATCTAGAGATTCACAATAAACTTAAGGGTAAATTTATTTGCAACTAGGGACTCTGTTTTGGCAACCAACCGTTACTGCTTTGAATCACTCCATAGAGATCATTTTTCGTCCCAAACTTTGAAACAAGGTATCTTGGGATCAGGGGCGTACCACCAATCAGTCAAGCTTTTGTCTCATGTAGCACACATCTTCAAAAGTGAATGTGATCACTGTGTAGGATCATTTTTGGGAAGCGTGACATTTGACCGTCTGATGAGAAGATTTATTGTGTGAAAGATTGGGACGAAAATCGATCTCCAATCCCGGGTTCAAAGTAGTCAGCGACTTTGCCACAGGTAAACCCTAATTGGGAAGAAATAATCTCTTGTTGCAAATAAAGATACTCTCAATCTAATTAATCTTTTTTTTTTGATAAATGATTAATCATATTATCTCTATATAATATGTAATATGGAATTTAATTGCCTATAAAAAAATAATATACATTTTAATAATATGTGAAGCATAAACTCGTAAAGGAGAAAAGCACCAAAGATGGATTGGTAGAAAAGGAAAAGGGGGAGAGAACAAGTTGCACTTCAAAAAGGATACCGGGTCCAGCACAAGTGATCCTGCATTGCCACATGTCACTTTTTAGCACGTGTCAAAGGCTGGCCCCATCAGGAGGATGTGGAGGACCCATCATGGCTGCTTATTTCCTCGGCGAGTTTTGGGTTGGTGGCAACTCCTCCAATTAATCGGCTTTCTTGCGAAAAGAAAGACTGTTTGATAATGCCCACATTAATTGGCAAAGGAAACCTCTACTGGCGCCAACAATATTGACACAAAAATTCAATCCATTGACTGCCTCGAATTGGATGGTGAAGATATTTTTTCACCTCAATCCATGGATCAAAATTTCGGTTTGGATCTCCTTTGAAATAAATATTGAACTGAAATTTCGGTCCACAAATGTGTGGGGTGAAATTATTGATCGAAAAACTGAAAATTTGATCCTTATCTCAATCTTTCACCTGATAGATCTAAAGACCATGGGCGTACCATCAAACAGACAATATCTTTTCAAATTATGTCCTACAAGTCTTATAAAAGTGGCCATAAAGTTACGTGACACTAAAACAATATTTTGGATGTCACCTGAAACTCCACGTGACCCATAACAGGGGGAAAAGTGTCTGACTTAAAAACTTCCACAAACCAACTCATAAGTAGCCCAACTTTTTCGGAGAAGCTGGCTGAAGCAATTAATGACGACTTCCTCATATATATATATATATGCATGCCATAAATAGTTACTACACTTCATGATTTAATGACAATGTAGAACCAGATGGAAACCTCTTATTTCATTTTATTTTATTATTATTATTATTATTTTTTTATGTTTGTTTGATAATTAAAGTTGACGGATAAGAGACCTCACCCTACCATGAAAGAATAAAGTCAAATCACATACAACAACGAGGAAAACTACCCTAAGAGAGCTTTGGCAATGCCATCACCCCCTAAACAGTCAGGGACGCAAATTACAGAAACATAATTAGAAAGAACAAAAACAAAACTAAAAAGCCCCAAAAGAAATCTCAGAGAACAAGATGCCAAACTGAGAATCCAAGGGATTTTGGAAATTAGCACTAAAACTTTAAGGGCTCGTTCGGGAGATGCTCAAAATCCAGAATACGAGTTTTAACTCAGAAATGAGCAAGAATCTGGGATTTTCTAGGTGATTCTTGCGTTCTATCCTTGGAAACTGGGAATCTGAGAGAAATCCGAGTGAAAATGATGTCTCTTCATCCAAGCAATTTGCTCGGAATCGCTCAGATTCTGAGCACAGATTGTGGCTGTTGAGTATACTTCACTTGAGTATGTATATACATGAGATCTCAAGATCCTTCGAAGACCCACTAAGATCCTCGTAGTAATTGTGGTTGTTGAGTATACTTCACTTGAGTATGTTTATACATGAGATCCCAAGATCCTTCGAAGACCCACTAAGATCCTCGTAGTAATTGTGGTTGTTGAGTATACTTCACTTGAGTATGTATATACATGAGATCCCAAGATCCTTCGAAGACCCACTAAGATCCTCGTAGTAATTGCCCTCCGATGCCTCTCTCTCAGCATTGTCCTCTCTTTCTCGTCTTTCGGCTGAGACCTTCGAACTTCGCTCCTTGCCATCTGATCTTGTTGATGCTACTGAAATCTATTCCCACTGTTCCCAATTTCCACGTCCCCTCCACTACTGACGGTGATTATATCTGTGCTGCTTTTCGCATCACCGTCATCGTCATCGTCTTCTTCCTTCACTTCCTTCTCCATGTCCATCTCATCTTCATCGTTTTCCTCACTCATTTGCCCCAATTTCTCCATCTCTTGTGACATTCAACTGTTTAACCTTCCAATTTTCTCTGTTTGCCATTGAATTCGGGGAGAAAAGTAACTAGTGTTGATGCGAATAGAGATTTTAGGCGGGTAAATGAGCCTTTCAATAGGATGTTAATATCTTTTTTTAGGATATTGTATGGCTCCTCCTGGAACCTAAACTAATTCTCTTTCTCTCTCTCTCTCTCTCTCTGATTATCACAATTTTTTTTTCTTTGTATAATACTTTCTTATTTTTTATTTATGATAATGACCAATTCCTCCTTCACTTTCCTCACAATAAAGACACGATCTTGCCTTTTAATTTTCATTTATATTTAGTTAGAGGAAATTCTAAGTATTGGTTGATTATATTTAAATCTTGCATTAGTGAGATGTAAAACATATCAGCTATGGGAGCAGCTATTTACACTCAATTTTGGAGTTAGTACCACACAACTTTTCTTGGATGAGAATCTGATTTGGATTAGACGACAAAAATGTTTTTTTTGTTTCAATCATCCCCAAGATGATCTTAAGATCATGAATTTCCAATCAGACGCCCAGATGTTGATTTCACATAGCACACATCTCCAAAAAGATTTGGTCAACTCCTGTTTCCATAATCTAGGTCACTTTTTAGGGATGTGTTATGTTAAATCAACATTTGACTGTCTGATAGGAGTTCCATAATCTTAAGATCTATTAGAAGGAAGATTGGAACAAAAAATAATCTCCATCGTCTGATTCAGATCAATCAATGGTTCTTGTCCAATAAAAATTGTGTGGTACATTACTCTAAAAATAGGTGCAAATAACTGCTCCCTGAGCTATAAGGAAAATAAAAACAGTTTCGCACTGAAATTCTCATAGCACACGCCTACCCATCAATCAAATCATCTCGAAGTGTTGCTACTTGCTAGGTGGGTATTTTAGAGTTTTGGTTGGTGTTAATAGAGTTACCCAATACCTTATTCCATTTATTATTGTAAAAAAAACCTTTTAATATTTTTTTGGCCATTAAATCAGATTCGGAAAAAGACTCCGTCAAATATATTCAACCCCATCTTGATTGGTTGCCCGTAAATTTTGAGAGAAATTCGAGTACAACACATAAACTGATAATTATATCACGTTTCTACAGTCATGGCATAACCACTAATTCAATCGATTATGAGGATTTTCTAAGAGGAACTTAAAAACAAAGGATTTTTATCTTTTATAAGAAAAGTTAGGAATCTGAGTAACTTAAGAATGCATATGGAAAAAGCCACGAATCTGAGTCCGCTAAGAATCTGCCAGGAATCTGAGTGTCCAAGAATCTAAGCTTTTCTTGAAAAAATCAGGAAATACCTGAACGAGGCCTAAAAAGTGTCTTTGATAAGGTGAAAGTGGCAATTCTAGCGAGGAATTGAATTTTCCAATTCCACAATTTTTTTTATATATTAAAACTTAAGGGAATGAAAGTGAGTTGAGGTGGGGTCAATAAGTGGTATTCACTTCAACCCACCAATTCTATCACAAGTAAAATCAGTTTCACTCATGAAAGAGCGGAAGTGCCAATTTCACGGGGCAAAATAGGGATTATTGGGAAATAATTAATCAAAATGATGTATCTTAAAATTCAATATTTTTCAATTCCATAGAAATTTATTTCGGTGAGAGTCTAATCAAATAGGGAAAATGTAATTGTCACTTCCCACACAATACACAAAATATACCTAAACACTAGAAGTGCCATTTTCAAGGGAATCCAAGTTTAAGGAAGTGAGCATGGAATTGCTAATTCACTTCCTAGTTCATATGTCCTCATGTGTTAATTTGTTGATTAATGGCATATATATTAATATTCTTCTCTTACCATGCATGCACCTGATCACCTAAATCTTCTAACACTTATCTTGATTTTCATTATCTTCTCAGTAGTCAGAGTGGGTTAATTAGTTTTCCTATGTATGATCAAGCGCGAGCTTCCCATTTATACCAGACAAAATCCAGTATGTAGTTGACTTACATATCACCGAGTGGGTCTACTAGTTGTCTACCAGTCCAATCAACATATATCACAGTAGGAAGAGAATACACGTAAGCATGAATGTGAGACGATGGTAATGGTCAATTAGCCTAGAATTAATGAATTAATGAATGCGTACCAATTATGTTTGCAAGAGAGAGAATCACTCTTATGGTAGTATGTTTCACTACAGGGCTAAACATGTCTGTATAGTCAACCCCGGGTTATTGATGGAAGCCTTTAGCAACTAGGCGGGTCTTATATCCTTTGTGTTATAGTTTGCCTCTAACTTGGTAAGATCACTCGAGCGAACTTGGTTGTCGCTTGAGCGAGGTGAGCACTCAGACGAAGGCAAACTTTCAGGTGAAAGTCGCTCGAGCAAATTTGATTATCGCTCGAGCGACCAGTGTACATTCACATGGAGCAAACTCTTTAGTCTAAGTCGCTCGAGCAACCCGCGACGGTCGAGTTGCAACTACACTCCGTAATTGGGCAGTTTCTCTTGGGTTAGAAGTAGGATTCAGGTCTTCTATATAAGGAAAAACTCATGGACAAATTGTAAGGTTGAGATATCATTGTAAAACTTTGGAAAACTTATCTAGGATTTTAAGGAGAGCTTTGGTGAGGCTTTGTTCTTGTATTCTTGTATAATCATCAATATAATGAATCATCATTGTCTATGGACGTAGGCATATAGCCGAACCACATAAATATTATCTCTAGTGTGTTTGTGGTTGATTTTCTTCTATTTTTTGCGTTCTTATTTGATCATTGATCATGAGATCGTTGATTAGTTTGTGAGCTTCCGTGCAACAAATTGGTATCAGAGCTATTAGGTTCTGTTCTACGATCAGAGATGAAATCGAAGTCCGTAAGAGTTTCAAATGCGAGGTTTGAGGTTGAGAAATTCGACAGGAATATCAATTTCGGCTTGTGCAAGTATAAGACAAGGATATCCTATTTCAACAAGGGCTACACAAGGCATTGAAAGGGATTTCGGGTAAGCCGACAGATATGACCGATGGTGATTGAGAAGAATTCGAACTTTAGGCGTGTAGTACGATTTGGCTATGTTTAGCGAATGAGATTACGTATAATGTGATGCGAGAGAACTTGACGGCCTCATTGTAGGTTAAATTCGAGAGTCCCTATATGGCGAAATCTTTGACGAGTCGCCTATATCTCAAGAAGCAACTGTACAAGTTACATATGAAGAGAAGTACTTCTCTCAACGAACATCTTAATGAATTCAATAAAATAATATCTGAATTATTAAATGTTAGAGAAAAGGTTAAGGATGAAGACAAAATATTATTGCTTCTGTCTTCTCTCCCCGATTCCTATGAGCACTTGTTTGTAACTACATGAGGAAGAAATGTTCGGATAGTGATATATAAGCAGATGACTTGTTGGTTAGGGGGAGAGCAGAAGACCATAAATCTGAAAGGGATAGATCAAAGTCAAGATCTAAATTCAAAAATAGAAAGATGATAAAATACTACAAGAGTCACGAAAAGGGTCACATTAGAAAACATTATCAACAGTTACAAATAAAGAGGGACGATGCTCAAGACAAGAAGCAGAAATGGGTCGTTGATGACGCTGGTATAGCCGAACAAGCTCCGGATGATGATGCGAATGTATTGTCAGTGATTTCTAATAAATACTTATAAAATGTATGGATACTTGATTCAGGGTGCTCCTACCACATGTGTCGAAATAGGAATTGGTTCATGTCTTATATAGAGGCGGATGGTGGAACGATTTTGATGGATAACAATATGGCCTGTAAAGATGCACGATGGGGTTGTGAGAAAATTGACCGATATACGCCATGTTCTAAAATTGAAGAAGAACCTCATATCTCTTGGCACACTAGACTTTGATGGGCTCAAGTTTGTAGCTCAAGGAGGAGTGTTGAAGGTGACAAAGGGATCTCTGATTGTGATGAAAGCAAAAAATGTTAGGAACCTTTACTTTCTATTAGAGAGTACAGTGATAGGGGGAGCAACAGTATCTACGTCAGATGATAGCAGCTTATCTTCTACACATATATGACACATGCGCCTAGAGTACATGTAAGAAAGAGGGATGAGAGAGTTGAGCAAGCAAAGGTTGTTGAAAGGTGTAAAGGCCAACAAAGTTGACTTTTGTGAGGATTGTATCTTTGAGAAACAGTGCAAGGTTAAGTTCACCACAATGGTTCATACTACAAAAGGCACATTGGACTATATACATTCAGATGTATGGGGGCCTTTTAAAGTTCCTTCTAAAGGTAGAGCCAGGTACTTCGTCTCCTTCATCGATGATTACTCTCGGTATGCATGGATCTACATGATAAAGAGTAAGGATGAAGTGTTGAAAATCTAAGAGGTTGAAAATATGGCAGCAACCCATGCTCTTCCCTCTATTAGGGCGCTAACTTGATGACTTGACACAAAAAGTAGATCAATATGAGCCATGCAAACATGAGCTGACCGATAACACAAGGTATATTATAAATCCTACTTTGTCATTCCCTTTTATGTTGATAAAATTAGAATATTATAAATAAGAGCTCTAATAATTGCATTCTATTGGCGAGGTCTATTATGAGCGACTCAAATTGTTTGTAATCAAAAGAAAGCCAGATCTATACCAATCCAATTGATCAAAAGCTTTTACGAGATGGGTGCCCTCTTATCTATCTAAATCTATACTTTTTCACCTTATGTGTGATGAATTTATGATGTTTTTATGGAAACTGTAATTTCCCATTCTTATGTTTTGTGTGGATTTACAAGACGGTTATGGTTAAAGGGTTGACCCTATGATTGAACCCATCGACCGAGAACTAGAGAATACTATACCCTTTCATATGACACACTAGTCTGCCGGCAAAATAGACCATGAGGACTATAGATTGGGCAAAGAAAGCCTCAGGTCAAGGATGGGCTGTTGCCCTGTTTTGTTTTGATTGTGTACTTGATGTAGAGGTCTTTGTTGACCGTTTCAATCTCGATGATCCAATCAGTTTCTGACCTTAGTCAAACCGTGGACTCCTCATAAAATCTGATGCTTTTTACATTGAACGATTTACATTGATCTGTTTGTCTTTATTTTTATAAATTTTAGTACCCGAAAGATCTTTGAAACTTTTGACTTACTACTTGAGCAAAATTTGTATGAAAAATATATAAACCTCCGTTTAAGCCTAAAACCAAACTCATAGCCACTGTATAAATTTAAGTAGTACTAAATCATTCATTTTTATATTTATATTTAAATATATTTATATGTATATGTATTATTATGGTATCCTCTTGCATGTGTGCCCAACAACTAAATTAAAAATAAACCTCTCCTATTTACACATGGCACATGTCTCAACCATTCACTTCCATCTTCCCTTCATAATAGGTTCCCTATGTCATTAGATGATACCAACTTCAATGCCTTGTGGTTTGAACGTCACATTTTGTATTTATGAAATTTTATATTGTTAAAGAACAAATATTTTATGCAAGTGTGGTATTTATGGGCTGAATGCATTCTTGTTCACCTAACAATCCTAAATTTTTATTAAATATTATATGGGCTTGAGGGCCTTAGTCAAATTGGCCTATAGGCCTTCTCATGTGGGTCCACCTAGTCTATGAACCCCTAATAAACATATTTACCCTAGAAGAGCCACTTACTCTTTTATGAAAAATCAGGGCCCAACCCACCTTCTAAGATTAGGAGAACCTTTTTGATAGTTCTTAAAATCATGCCAAGATGGTCTGCGTCACTCGATGATCGTACGATGATACGATCTTGGCCAAAATCTTAGACCATTTAGTTAATGGTCTAAATGATCAAATCAATAGTGGCAATCATAGGATATCTAAATATCCATTACACTTATGACATCGGTAGGGTTATATTATTTTAAACCCGATCATATTCACCTTAAAATGTGTGTATTAAATATTCAATGGTCTATAAGTGATTTAGTCATACAGAGACTAAATCTTATTGGAATCACGTAAATGACTAATCCATTTTCATCAAATCGATCTAATGAAAATAATCTATAATCATATTATGACACACATCATAGGGTCATGTATCAATTTATACGTGATCTCTTTATATATCTCTCTCTCGTTTAACAGAAAGTTGAGTGTCCCTAGGAGACTATAAACTACTTTATTGCCTGATTAAGACCTTAGGTCTCCATCTAACGTCACGAGTCAAAGCTTGACTTTCATTGTAAGTTGTATCTGACTTGTGATCAGTTAACTAACTTTTTTGTTCTGCTACATTTCTTGTTTGACTTTTATGTGGCTTATTAATCGAATAAGTTTTTTTTTATGATTAAACTTTAATTGTCAAAATATGTTGCTGAGGTTATATAAGATATATATTATATTAAGTATTTTCATCGGCACTGTATTACATCCATATCATAGAAATACGATAGGACATACACATGATAAGTTAAGAAATAAGATACGACACTCAACTTTTAAGCCTTCGTCATGGTGGGATTCCTTTCACGGTCATGTGGAACTTGGAATATAGATATTAAAGCATGGATGCAATACTTCTATGAGAGTATGAGCTAGCACACGAAGTATATCCAGGTTACTACGAAACCCGTCCATTGAAAAGCGTGATTTAGTAAAACTTATCGCATCATGACTCACTCTAATTTAAGTTATATATAAATGATAATAAAATATAAATATGTTAAGAGATGAATAAGATAAGATATAGATAGGATAAAATATGCTGTGAAGGCCAGCTAAATATGAATTAAGTTTTACATGTACCATATCTTACGTGCCATCGTAAGGATATAATGTCTGTAGCCAAGACGGGTCTTAAGGACAATATGATATAAAAATATCTCGACGTAAGGGAATACTGATTTTTATGTGTGCAATCTAATTAGGCTGGTGTATGCGCTCTTTATGTTCTAATTAAGTCTTAACCTATTGTAAGCGCACAATAAAAATTGTAATGCTAGTATAGGATCGTTCCCACAAG
The DNA here is from genome assembly GCA_021018995.1 of Chloranthus sessilifolius. NCBI lineage: Eukaryota > Viridiplantae > Streptophyta > Magnoliopsida > Chloranthales > Chloranthaceae > Chloranthus > Chloranthus sessilifolius. The sequence goes on along the minus strand of CM037595.1, from coordinate 18,321,663 downwards.
GAAGTAATTTATCGTTGTATTTTGCTTTCATGAAAACTCATATTTATTTTTAAGGTCATAAACTACTTGAGAAATATGAATAAAAGAATGATTTTTTTTTACTAATTGTAAGAAAATAAATCTAAATCTTCAAACTTCTGGATCCTGGTTGTCAATCAGTTTCCTTCTGTTATTAGATATTTGTGAAATTAAAAGTACTGTTACACTATATATCAAGTCTTCTAGTGTTGGTTGTCAATCAAAACTAGAATCTTATCAATACAGATTTAATCTAATCAACAATCTCCTAAAACTTGGCCGTCATTCAAATTTTAAAAAATTTAAGATGGAAAAGTAAAACCGTTACACTAATATGTAAATCTCAACCTGAGTCGTCAATTCAAATCAAAACTTGGAGATGTTTATAAAATAGTAAATTGTAATAAAAAAAAATCTAAACTAAAAAGCAAAGTAAAAATATATCTTTCACCCCTCAGCCACAGGCGTCAATTGTTTATGAGAAACGACGGATATCTATACTAATCTTTCAGCTCTCAATTCCAGTTGTCAATTGTGATCGAGAAACCTTGGATATCTAAACTATTCTAAACTAAATTTTTGATTGGAAGAAAATTCAATCTCAGTTATCAATTGATTTTGAGAATTCCTTTGATGAAATTATTCCTATGCTGAGCTCTCTTATTTATAAATCATATGGAGTCGGTTTACAATGTTCTAATCCTAAGAAACTACTAAAAACAAAAGTTTCCTAATATAACACTAATTCTTAATTTTATCTTCCTTGCTTTCAGTGGTTGATTCACTTCTGAACTTTCTTCTTAATTTCAATAATCGAGATCTTTAGGAGTCTTTCTTCATCAATCTTTTCAGATCCGTGATTTGCCAAACTTCTAATTCAAGATGTCTTCTAAATTGGTACATGGCGGTAAATCTTCACTTGATCAGCAGCAATGAGAAGCTTCTATCTATATAATCGTAAATTACAATTGTCCTCTTTTTCATCTTATAACTTTTCAGAACGATTCTTTATTACGAACGATCGTTTTCTCTTTGTATCGCCTTCCGCTGGAACGCCTTCTTTGAAGAATCGTAAATTATAATTTTATATTTTTCTCTATAGCACTCCATCGTCTTTTACAATTTCAGACTTTATTCATGCATCTGATCTTCTTTTTCGTTTAATCGTCTTTCTTACTGCTTTTTGAGTTCATTTCGATGAAGATTAACACTTCGGTTCTCTTTTACTGATTATCTTTAATATCTGCACATCATTAACTTGTTAATAGCAAACTAGGTTTTAACATCACTAAGTTAAGAATGATAAAATGGTATATTCTGTGACTGATCACAACCCCAAACTTATGTTTTGTTATTCCCTAGCAAACAAGGAAAAAAATACTAATCTAAAATTTAAATGTCACTTTAGTAGGTGATTGCATTTAGTAGATGCAACAAGCCTTTAAACCCCTAGGTGATTCCTAGTGGAGGAATTGCAGTCTCCTGAAGGTTTTCAGTGAAGTTACCTACAAACTTCAAAATATTTGTGGGTTTTTCCAAATATTTTTCAAATCTAATCAAAAGTTAAAAAAATCTAAACTAATTTTATACACTGATTATCTAATCATCACATGATTATTATAGTTTTCAAAAATAAGATTCCATTAACTACCACTTTCCATCTTCACAGTTATCTTTGATCAGAACTCAGCAATTTCAATCCTATAAAGCGTAGAGTGTGTGCATACCAGTGAAAAGTTTATTCATCATAAATTTTTCTAAAATGTAGATTTAGAAAACATATTCGTCCAAAAACTCACTATTAGCATACTCTTAAAAAGATGTTGAAATTTTTGGTTCTCTCAGTATGATATCTCTTGAAGAATTCAAAGGACAATTGAAAAAATAACATGAATCTCATGGAAAGGATAATCAATTCTATTCATATGATTCCTTATGCAATCCATAGTATTTATTATTCACATATCTATTAGGCAGCTTTTGCAAATCATAAATTAAAAAAGTATTTCCTTCGGCTTGTGATGGGGCTTTGGATTTAAAAGATTTCAAAGAAAGGTAGATAGGATTTAAAGTTTCTGAGAACTTAGTTCTTCCTTCTCTATCTTCTTCTCTTTTTTTCTTTTCTATTTCAATAAGTATCCAAAAAGTTGGATAACTTCTTCCTATTTTCTTTTTCTGTAAATCCCATTTCTTCTTTTGATTATTTTCTTCAGCTATGCTTTTGATTTTCAGCTTTGGAAGCTCTTTGCTTCTCTTATATTTTCTCATAATCGTAATTACGATTTTGTACTTCTTTTCTCATATTTTCTTCTTTTTATTTCTTTTTAGTCGTACCCTTTTATTGTATATCCCTTATCTGTTTTCTTATACTCCTTTCACTCCTTCTTCCCTTCTTTTGTATTCTAAACTCTAAGAAATTATAAGGGTTAAAGGTTGAAAGCTTTGGGTATTTTATATGGTTAAGGGTTTATAAAATCTTGCTACAAAGAAATTCGATTTAGGCTTCTAATATGGGTTCAAAGGATAATTTTTTTTCTGGGATTTTGGCTTTTTAGCTTTTGACTAAACAAAAGATGACCTTTGATCATTTTCACGATTTACTAGCATAAATGCCTTATGTTTTGATGCTTCTAATAGATAATTTTAGATAAAAAATAAGTTATCATAATCATAGAATATTTTGATTCTAAGTTCAACAATATGAGATTTCATATAATGCAGTCAAGAAGTTTAAAAAGATTTAGGCTTGAATAGATAACAGTCTCTCTCTCCAAAGAAAGGAAAAATTAGTCTTTAAAGCTCACTGGTTATATAATTTTGAAACTATAGTCTAAATATTGCAGTTCAGATCAATTATATAGTTTCAAACATTGATTTTGATACAGTGTTCTTGAAGAGCTAAACATGAATTGTAACTGTTCTATTTCTAATTGTTAAACTTCAACTACGATGGATCGTTAGGTTGTTTTGGATTTATAATTTTATTTATCATAATTCACAATGTGATGTTTAAATAGTCAAAATTCTAAACTAAGAAATACTAAAAATTAAAATAAAAAGAAATTTTTTTTCTGCAAAAATGCTAAAAGTAATGCAAAAATAAAGTGTTATTTATAAAATTAAACTAATATATACACAAGGTGTATATCCTCCCAAATTTAAATTGAACAATGCCCTCATTGGCACAAAAACAGGGGATACTATCAAAATTTACAAAAGGATCATACCTGTGAGGCTTGATGATGTTTTGAAAATTTTACTCACTTGGTGAAGAGGGATATGGTACAAGGGCTGAAGAAGAAGGACCTAGTTTTGGTGCTATTGGTAGAAAGAATGTCTGTATCTTCTTCTTCAGATTTGGGCATCACTTCTGTAGAGCAGTCAGATTCTCTATTTGGTTCTGCCTCCATCTGAACTCTCGGATCAATTTCATTTGGATGTGGCCCATAACTTACTTTTTCTAATGTCAATGCATCGTATTTATCTTTCAAAGCTCGTAGTTGGTCTTCAATTGTTTCTTTCTTTTTCAATTATTCAATCAATTTGCAAATCATAGTAGATTTTGCTTGTATCTCCTCTTTCAGCTTGTCAGCTTCAGTGTGTAGTCCTATTACTGTAGTCCAGAACTTGCCCATGATTGATTCAATTTTCTCCTTTTTTTCTGCACAGGTTAGGATTAAGGAATCCTTATCATTTTGCAGCTTAAGCGGTTTTCCTCGTTCCACCGTGAGCTCATAGGTCTTTTCATTCAGCTGATTATTGAGTGCCTGCTGGTACTCTTGATGGGATTTTCTCTTGCATTCTCCACTATATTTGGGTCTACAATGAATTCCCCAAACTATTCCATCAGATTAGCTATTTAATCTTCATATTCCTTCTCCTGTCCTTCCCATGTCTGTTGATTTGCTTGCAATGCTCTGTTCTATTCTTGCAATTGCATAACTTGTTCTCGGAGGGCGACAGTGGACTCTTGGACATTCCTATTTGTTTCAGCTGTCCAATGTGCATGGTGATCTTTCACAGCTTTTCGTTTTAAGTTGTCCACTATCTCAAGACGTTCTTATGCTGTAGGCATGAATTCGAGGACTCTACTTTTCAGCCTATGGAACTCTTCCATAATCTCTCTTACTATTTCTGGCAATGGAATTAGATTTGGTGTATTTATGCTTTGCCATTGCTCTACTTCTCGCAATCTTCTTTCCCAATTAAGCTGATCTCCTGAGGTCGTGGGAGCTATTGTAGTGGTAATTGGAAGAGATATCTCTTGATTCATCAACTCTGTGAAACACACTCGTAGAGTGTCAAAACTTTGTCTTACTTCTATTGCCTGAAATTTAGGAGTTTGCTCTGCATTTAATAAAATTATGGGTGGAGCAATAGACTCAATAAGTGCAGAGACTTGGTTAGAAGTAGCCAATTTAGCAATCTGCTTCTCTCTCTGAGGAGTGATTTCTTCTTCTGTAGGGGTCATTGAGCTCACCTGGGTTGTTTCAGGAATGACCGGTAGTATGCTCGCCACAGTGGATGTGGGCAATATAGGTCCTGTTGGCGAGTCCAATGCTGGATCGTAAAGATTAATGTATTCTTCAGCTTGTGCTGATGCAATCCTTGTTTCTGGCTCTGCTATCACTGATTTTTTTGGGACTGTAGTTATTTCAACAGCTGGCTCTTCCCGGATCTCTGAATCTGCTACAAGTTCTTGTGTGGTCTCTGGTATAGAAGAGACTCCCACTTTATGTGTAGAGATGGGAATCTGCTTTTTATTCTAAGAATTCAGAGTTCTCCTATAAGCTATGGCCGTGAGGGTTTCCTCTGGTCTAGGTAAGGCCTTTTCCTTGGGATCTATATTGTATCCCACATTCGTCAACGTGCTTGTAATTAAACCTCCAAAGGGTAGACATAATTTACTTGTCTGATACTTTTGTTGATTCAATTTCTTCCTTATGGTATTGATGACTTCCAATAGGTAGGACGGAACATCGAACCAGATTCGATTAACCATTAAATACAGGGCCCTCGCAAAGAGTACCTTGCGCTGTGTTCCATGACCTGTAGGGTGGATTGTCTTGTGAATCAAGACATCCAGGAAGTGGAGTTGTAAAGCCCGTGATTCAAAATCTTTGCGCAAGAAAAATGACCTGTCTTTTGGGGATTTTCCTAGCAGTTCTGTAGCCATTTAAATAAAATTCGGAAGGGTATAAGGTTGTTCTCTTAGTATGTTCGCTTTCGGAGTGTCCGGGGACATTTCAGGTCTCTCTAAGGGTGCATTCATGACCCTTGCAACCATTGCCTTTGTTATGTGGATTGAGTATCCATCAATGGTTGTGGCAAGAATTGGGAAGGGACCCTTCCTGCGATTAATCATATTTTTGTAAAACAATCTAACCAACCTCGGGTAGACTCGTGTGACTCCGGGCTCTAAGAAAAACTGAAGCCCTGCATCTTTACAATATTTGATAGACTCTCCACCAGTCTCAGACTTTTCCCAAAAGGCAACGTCCACTGTGATTTTGGCTCCCACAATATGGTATTTCATTGATTTTGGGAGTCGTTCTGCTGTAATATCAGAGGACACTGGTCTTTTACCTTTATCCATTTGTTTTCCCTTCTCTGGGGCAGACACCATTTCAACTTCCATTTCTTCTTCGGGTAGTTCTCTAATAAACATCCCGAAGGATCTGAACTTCTTTCTGGGTAGGTCTACTGCTTTTGATTTGGCTTTAATGGCAGCAGACTGTGCCATATGGCTAATAAGTGGAGAGTGGTCTGAACTGTTACCTTCTTCTTCTTCCTCCCTCTGTCGCTTGTTTTGTGCCTTTGACACTTTACAACTTCTTTTTATCTGTAAAAATGGGTCAACAAAACATTATTCAACAACACATATATTTCCTATATCGATTCAAAATCATATACAGACATTCGTTTGTTTGGAAATCACCTTGCTTACGGTTAATTTGTAAACCCTAATTTTAAAATGTCAACTAGAACGTAAATGGGGTTTTCAAAAACGGTTGAGTCGCATATAAGGGAGTTTTGAAAAAAAAAAAGAGGAAAATAATGGGTAAAAATGGAGAGTTAAAAAATGGGGCCGACGTATCCTCTCTCGAATATGGAGGCCCTATCTCAGTGATGACCTGCTGAACCAGTCATCATGCGTATTTTAACCTAAAATCGTCGGTCGACTCTAGCTTTCAGCATTATATGCGAACTCTTGTATTGGTTAAATTTTAATCACTATGCTTCAACTGATAAACATTCCCAAACTTACGAGCAATCGTAAATCTATACGCTTGTTCGTTGAAGTATACAATAGGAATTATATTACGATCCATCGTTTTTCAACGATTTGGCTCGTAATGTAATGCCTAAACTTAAAAGAAAAAGAAATAATTTTACATAGTTTACAAAGGGTGCTATGGATGAGTCGGTAGCTCAACGATTCCTTGAGGATTTCAATTTGGGTTGAGGGGAGCAGATGTCTCCCCCAAGAACACTTGTCCTCTCGGATTATTAACTGGATGCATTGGTAACTGGCCATTCTCGCTCTTTGCCACTTGTGAAGCTAGATGGCCAATCTGGCTTTCTAGTTTCATAATGGATTGTGTGTGTTAATGAAACACTTGAGAGAATTGAGCGAGCTGATATAAATCCTTTGAATGCTGATGCGACTGGTGCTGCAAATCTCGGAGGATTTGAACAACTGTGGCGTTAGGTGTATTGCTCAGTGGTCCAAATTAGGGTTGCATAGCAGGCAATTGAGGTCTTTGGTAGAAAATTTGAGTCTGGGGAAATCGAGGTTGTGCAATCGATGGTGCTAGTTGTGCTCCTCTTGTGGAACCATAGTTAAATCCAGGGTGGTTCCTCCACGCTGGATTATACGTGTTCCCAAAATCTCCTCTATGAAAGGCCATTACTTATTCATTTTCCACCTCCTCTTGGTACGATGGCGTAGCTGGGTTTTCAGTATAAGTTTGAGACTGACAGTTAGAAAAGTTTGCCAAGGGTCTATTCGGAGTGCTAGGTTTGGCAGTCATTAATGTTGTGATCTGTTATTCAAGAGCCAAAACCTTCGCGCTCATATCATCCTCCTTCTTTACTTTATCTTTACTGATATCGTAAAGTCCACCCCTCTCGAGCGAGGTGTAACGAGAGATATCTGGATCAGTCTAAGCAAGGCCTATTTTTGCTTTGAGTTATCGGCCAATTTCTCGAATAGGTTCCAGGACTGCTAGCCATTTTGAGCCATAAAGGCTCCTCCGCTCACGACATTGACTGTTGACTGATTAGTCTTAGTCAACCCTTGGTAGAAACTATGCGCTATTGACCAGTTCAACACATCATGATGAGGGCACTTTCTCAGTAGGTATTTCATGCGGTGTTAACTTTTATGAAATAACTCTCCAGGCTGTTGCCTGAAATCTTGAATTGCTTGGCGAATCTGATTAGTTCTACCAATTGGGAAGTACTCATTTAAGAATTTGGATTGAAGTTCATCCTAAGTGGTTATACTCCTGGTAGGTAGTGAGGTTAGCCATGCTTTCGCTATCTTTGAGAGAGAAAGGGAACATTCGTAGCTTGGCTGACTCCTCATTAGCCGTCGATAGTTGTAACATTGTGCAGAGTTCTATAAAATCCCTTAAATATTGATAGGAATCTTCTCTATCAAGCTCATGGAAAGTCGGTAAACTTGAAGTGTATTGAGCTTGATTTCATAATTCTGTCCGGCTGCAACCTCTGGTATAACTATACAGGAGGGTGTAGTCAGAACAATCGAGCTAAAATGTGCTTGAATCGAGTAGTTGTCAGCCATGGTTAAAGACTCTCTCTTAGAAGATCGGTTAAATGCGAGATTACGTAAGAGAGTTTTTTCGATTTCTAGGTCACACTCGAAGAAATCTAACCTTCGAGATCGAGTGTGATGCATACCCAAAAAAAAAAATTCAATATTTTTGTATTTTTAGCTTTATTTGATTTTTATTTTAGAAAGCAGGGTGGAAAACAAATTTGAGCCTCTAGCTTTTTTGATCAGGAGAAGTTGAAACCTTGATTCGCTGGCTCCGAATAAGCCTACAAAAGCTTAAGAAGTGATCAAGAAAATAAAAATATAAAGAAAAAATAAAAAGAGAAAGATAAATATTTGTTTTCTAAAACTAATATAAAATAAAATTTGCTTCCCCGACAGCGACGCCAAAAACTTGTATGTGCTCTTTATATTGTTCTACTTAAGTCTTAACTTATTGGAAGCGCACAATGAAAATTATAATGCTAGTATAGGATCGTTCCCACGAGGAAGTGATTTATCTTTGTATTTTGATTTTCTGAAAACTTATATTTATCTTTAAGGTCCTAAACTACTTGAGAAATATGAATAAAAGAATAATTTTTTTTACTAATTGTAAGAAAATAAATCTAAAATTTCAAACTTTAGGATCTTGGTCGTCAATCAGTTTCTTTCTGTTCTCAGATATTTATGAAATTAAAAGTACCGTTACACTATATATCAAGTCTCTTAGCGTTGGTCGTCAATCAAAACTAGAATCCTATCAATACAGATTTAATCTAATCAATAATCTCCTAAAACTTGAGCGTCAATCAAATTCTAAAAAATTAAAGATGGAAAAGTAAAACCGTTACACTAATTTATAAATCTCAACCTGAGACGTCAATTCAAATCAAAACTTGGAGATATTTACAAAGCAGTAAATTGCAATAAACATAAATCTAAACTAGAAAGTAAAGTAAACTATATCTTTCACCCCTCAGCTGCAGGCATCAATTGCTTCTGAGAAACTACGAATATCTACACTAATCTTCTAGCTCTCAATCCCACTCGTCAATTGTGATCGAGGAACCTTGGATATCTAAACTACTCTAAACTAAATTTTTGATCGAAAGAAAATCCAACCTCAGTTGTCAATTGATTTTGAGAATTCATTCGATGAAATTATTCGTATGCCAAGCTCTCTAATTTAAGATCGTAAGGAGTCGGTTTATAACGCTCTAATCCTAAGAAACTACTAAAAACAAAAGTTTCCTAATATAACTCTAATTCTTAATTTTATCTTCCTTGCTTTCAGTGGTTGGTGTAATTCTGGATTTTCTCCTTCATTTTAATAATCGAGATCTTTAGGTGTCTTTTTTCATTAATATTCTTAGATCTGTGATTTGTCAAACTTCTAATTCAAGAGGTCTTCTAAATTGGTGTATGACGGTGAAAATCTTCACTTGATTAGCAGGAATGAGAAGCTTCTATCTATATAATCGTAAATTACGATTGTTCTTTTTTTTTTATCTTATAACTTTTCAGAACGATGTTTTATTATGAATGATCATTTTCTCTTTGTATCGCCTTTGGCTAGAACATCTTCTCTGAAGAATCGTAAATTATGATTTTATATTTTTCTCTATAGCGCTCCATCGTCTTTTATAATTTCAGACTTCATTCATGCGTCTGATTGTCTTTTTCGTTCAATCGTCTTTCTTACTGATTTTTGAATTCATTTTGATGAAGATTAATACTTTGGTTCTCTTTTACTGATTATATTTGATATCTGTACATAATTAGCTTGTTAGTAATAAACTAGGGTTTATCATCACTAAGTTAAGGGTGATAAAATGATATACTTTGTGACTGATCAGCTGGATGATGATTTACAATATGATATGGAGGTTACGTGATTATCCACACGTGAACCTTGCGTGGTAGGCTCGAGCAGCAACCCTGACATAGGTCGTTTACTTAAAATAAGTAAGATGCGAAGTACGTTGTGTAGGCGTATGGAGCTATAATAAGATTTAAAATATGTCACATAAGTTGATAAGACAAATAAGAAAAGTGATAAGCATTATAAGCATCATATGCACTGAAATCTGTTATGTCCTTTCAGCTTTATAGATATGAAATGTTATGAAAACTTTTATTATGTTGTTTATATGGAATTGTAAAAGATTAACTTCTACTCACGAGGTTGCACTTACAATCATCTGGGTAGATTGTGAAAGATTAGTTGTGCAACTCATTGAGTTTACGTGATTAAGTAAATTCACTCCCCTAAAAATTAACAGCTACAGGTGAAGATATGGACTACACTGCCCCGGTGGACTTGATGTACCGGTAGATGATATAATCTATGAGGGTGATGACATGGATGACCTGTTAGACGATGTCAGGTATGCATTAAATAGTTAGAAAGACTTTCCGGTAGTTAATCGTACCTTAAGTTATGATCATTTAATATAATAGACTTAAAATTCAATGTAAGCTCAATGAAGGAAATTTTAATGTGAGAAGAAAAATTGATTCACTATTTTTGGGAGCCTAATTTTTTATAAGATTTAGTAAGAATTGTATATCCGCTTATCACCTTAATAAACGTGCGATATCATAATACAAAATTTTAGGCCCTTGAGATCGAATATGATTCTTGGTCGTGATAGTTGGGCTTGGAGATGCCATCTTGAAGTTTAGTGATAATCGAATGGTGAGAAGGGGTACTGGAGTCGGAAGTAGGATTGGATGGGTGTGAGGATGAGGTAGTCATCATGACAGACAATGGGGTGGAAGTGGATGCGGACTCTATAGGTTGAGAGATGGGAGATTGCTGTACTCAGGCAAGTTAGTGAGAGTGAGTGTTCTAGGTAATGAGGGTATGGTGGCAGTTAGGTATGGGATACCGTAAAGGGACAACGGGAACACTTGAAGTGAAAGTTAAAGTGGTGGGCTGAGCAAAAGGAAATATAATTTTTGAAAGGGAGCCATTACTTGCACTCGGTTTTTAAGTGATTGCACCAAGATTAAAAAAAAACTTTACATTTTAGGAATACGTGACATAGAAAATATAATTTGGGCCGTCTGTTTTAAAGCTCATGATCTATATATCCTTAGTGGATAAGATTAACATGAAATATAATTTTTATCATGTGATTAAAAATAGTCAAAGGCTATTATTTGATTCAACAGTTGACAACAGTAATGTTGTGTTTTGCTCCAATCTTATCTACTAACGAGCTATAGATCATGAACTTTAAAACAGACGGTCTAGATTGCATTTTCACATGTCACATGTCCCTAAAATCACTACAAAAAACAGATTATTAGTGGCAATTTTTTGGAATAAAAAATTGCCACTATTAACAAAAAACTATTAAAGACTATTAGCGGCAATTTTTTGTTAATAGCGGCAGTCTTTGGCTGCCGCTAATAGTCTTATTTTTTGTAGTGAATACAAAGTCTTTCTTTAACCTCGGTGCAATCACTTCAAAAATGTGTGTAAGTAATGGCTCCCTTTTTTAAATAACAACAATATTGTGAAATGTAGATTTATGTTGTAGACTATATATATATATATATATATATATGGAAAAGGGATCCGTCTTCCATGGGAGGACGGTCACCGTCCTCCAACCTTCCACTTGGAGCTCCACGTGAACCTTGGGTGCATTGCTTAGATCATCTTTGAAAAATAAATAAATTAAAAACTCATCTCTACCATGTATTTTTTGAACCGTGAAATATGGACCAATGAAAATTGTCAAACTTTGACTTGTGAGTTTAAAATTTATTTTTCGATTCTTTTTTTTAATATTGATCTAAACTGTCCACTTATGCTTCACGTCACCCAAAAAGTGTTTTGGATGCTGCATGGAGCTCCAAAATGAGCGCGAGCAAGCTAGGAAAGCAAATCTCAGATTAACTACCCCATTTAGTTTAGGAGTATGATGAGGACAATTGATCAATATTTGAAAAAATGGAATTGAGGCGGTACCAAGATGAGAAATAAGTTCCAAGAGCATGCAGCACCATATATATATATATATATTCCCTACAACCACATGATAGATATCAGGGTCTATCATAATTACAACCACATGATATCAGGGTACCAGACACACACGGTGCTTGATCAATCAGGAGTATGAAGGGCATTAGGTTGGTGGTCAAATGGTAGAGTGGGCTTTACTTGCCACAAATTTGGAAAGTAGCTAGGATGCTGAGTCGTCGTGGTTGTGTAGGATCCCATATATATATATATATATTCATATTTATTCATGGTTGAATGTGTTATAGTCAAATATTGTCACGACTTGAAATTCTACCCCATCCCGAGGGCCTAGAATTCCGAGTTATGACCCGCACATATCCCGGATATGCTAAGCGGACATACACCTAATCAGAGTTCTCGCGCAATAATGGTTCCACGAAATCCGTGAAATCTAAAAATTATGGTGGAATATAAATGCAATCATAAATACTGAATAAGCCTGATAAAATGCGATAGAATGCTATCAATCCACAACTAACAGGTAAGTCAAATCGGAGATAAATCTGATAAAATGAAATCATAAAATCAACAATACTAGTATCAATAGAACTCAATACCAAGTCCACAATAATCAGTAACCGGCACTCGAATCAAGACCAGCACCGTAGTCCTCATGATAACCGGCAACATCGCCCTCCAAAGGTTCCTGGTACTCAACGCCAATGGAATCAATGAAATTAGCGTCGGCGAGATCTAGATGGTCGGCATATACTCCACCAGCGTAATCACCTGCAATTGTTAGATTATCGTGGGATGAGTTTACTCAGTCACGTAAACTCAGTGGGATACACCACCAATCCACCCCATACTACTCAGGTGCATTGTGGGTGCATCTTGTGAGTGATAAATATGGTATCTCAAAGTAGATAGCAAAAGAAAGGCAAAATCACATGCATATCGTAAAACTCATATCATAAATGCAAGACCATGATCTAGACACTCATATCCTAACGTACCTTACCATATCTCATAACATATCATACCATGTCTTATTATCATTCTCGCACATACGTTTGTACATCGCATGAGCGTAACTAACATACTAGTGATATCCTAAACGACCTGTGCCAGAGTCGCTGCTCGAGCTACTATGAGAGGGTCAACATAGTATCATACCACCATATTATAAAGCCCTCGTGTCATACTCATACTCCACCACCCAGCCAATGGGGATACATAATGGCCAAACTCACTCATAACGCACTCATACTCATAATCTCTCCCAGAGATCCGTCTTGGCTGAAAGACGTTGTTGCCCTTACGATGGCTACGCAAGGAACGACACGTACAGAGACTTAAGTTCTTTATCTTTTGCTGGCCTATACAACGATGTCTTATTATCGTACTCGTATCATAACTTATCTTATCTCATACTCATATCTTATCATATTCTTATACTTACTCTTATGACAAACTATAGTGAGGCAACCTTTATAATTCACGCTTCCCAAGAAAAAGGTTCCGTAGTAACCTGGATGTACTTCGTGTGATAGTTTATACTACCATAGAGGTGTTGCATCCGTACATGGACGCTAATATTTTGAGTTTCACGTGACCGTAAAAGAAACCTCACCACAGCTAAGGCCCAAAGCCCGATTCTCGTATCATATCTCATATCTTATCCTCTCGTATTAAAACTCGGGGTGATAGGATCACTGTATATGCCACCGTATACGAAGTTACACTGAATTCACACTCACCCGACTCGTCATGGGTCCCATTCCACCATGAATTGTAAGGCATGTGAATACGGTGTATTCCTCGCTTCGATACTATCTAAGTAAGTCACCACGCCCAAGCGTAGGCATGATCTCATACACTCTCGTACTCATGATCTAACATATTCTCAACTCGTATATATTGATTAAGTTGCAAATATAAAAGTATCATACATACAGAACGGTTTATACTTAGATTTTGATTATGCTTATATTTATATTTATTTATATACCACACCAATATAATTATAGAATAGAGTTATAAGTGTAATTTCGATAATCGTAAAGGTCAGAGTTCGGTTTCATAAAGACATCGAAGTTCTAACACTTTATATTATCGAAGAGGTTGCATTGAAGCGATAAAATTGAGATATATATATATATATATATATAATAATAATTAGATAATTAAATTAAATAGTATTTATACATATTAAGTTATAATTTATCATGAACATCGATCGAAAGACCTTAAGATATAATATATATAGGAACTTTGGCCATGAGAATTAGAAAATAATATTAAATTTGAATAGCCTTAATTCATTCAAAATTGAACCCGACTTGTTGCTCTATTTTGACCTCTAAAACGTTAGATTCGTGAAATGGCTATTTCACACAAAGTTGTAAAGCTCGCAGTCTTCTTTTCAATGCCGTAAGAATCGCATTAATCCGAGGTCGGAGTAAAAATTATGACCAAAATACAGGGACAGGTGCATCAATGGTCGCGAGCTCGGGTTTATGGCCGCGAATTCGGGTTCGTAGCCGCAAGTTCGGATCCGAAACTTTAAGTTGGTGCAATCTATTATTCATTTAAATAAAATAAAAATATAATTTAATTTTTTTGGGCTTAATTAGTTTTAAATAAATAATAATATAAACTTGCAACAATAATATATATTATTATAGTCTTAGTAGAAGGATAAATTTATACTATATAGATTTGGAAATAAATAATATTAATATGATATTATGTCAATTAAGTCAATCTATCAAATTTATAAGTATTAAAATTTAATTAATTTTACAGACATAAAAGAGGAAGTAAACATATTAAATTTACAGACCTAATATAAAGTAAAATATTAATGGCTCAAAAAAAGGGATTTTTGAAAAGAAAAGAGAAATAACATATAAACCCAATTTACAAAATATACAACTTTTAAGGGAAAGCATATATTAAATATATAGATCTATTAATTTATGAGATATTTGGGTTTAAATAAGATTTTTAAACCCGTCGATGCGCAATCGAACGCATCCTACGTGACGCGATCTGAGAAGAACAAGATGGATTGATGGGTACCCACCTCTTGAACCGTGAACGGAAGATCAACGGCGATTCGAGTTGAAAAGGTCGATTCCCAAGGCATCGGCTCGTCTAAGTCTTGAGAGAGAATAATTTCTTATTATAGAGAGGAGAGAGCTTTTAAAGTTTTATTTATAATGATATATAATTTTAGGTCAACTCTAATTAACACTTTTCGTAGGAGATTTAATAGAATAGGAGATTTTTACACGGAATAAGAATTCATACGTAACTTGGATAGCTTGAGAAAAGATTTCGTTCCAGCGATTTGCATAAGCACCAAAGCAATTGGTGTTTCTCTCCCGAAATTACAATTATACCCTTTGACTTGCTTGATCACTTAATATGGGCATAACTTTTTATATTCTTGTCAGAAGTCGTCAAATTATATATCGTTGGAATTGTATCAACGAGCACTTCGCAATGAATCTAATTTTGATATGGGAAAAATTAGAAATTTTCTATTTTAAAAGGTGGGTTTCGATTCTGATGTGGAGCGTTAGCACAGTATATAGTGTGGTGCATCATCTAACACCGTTAAAATAAAATCTAAAAATCCTGGTTGTTACATTCTCTCCCCCTTATAATATTTTCGTCCTCGAAAATTATGTACATGAAGCGATGAGGTCGGGGTACTTCTCCAAAGTCACGGCTTCTCGTTCCCAAGTGGCTTCATTCGGTGAATGATGTTGCCACTGTACTTTAACGAAGCGAACAAATTTACCCTTGATGAGCTGCTCCTTCCGATCTACGATACGAACCGGCTTCGCTATGATGGTCAGATCATCTCTGACGACGATTGGATGTGAGATGGATCGGGCAAGTATTTGCGTAACATAGACACATGAAACACATTGTGAATACCGGCAAAGTGTCTCGAAAGTGAAATTCGGTATGCTACCTCACCGATGCGATCTGTGATAATGAAAGGTCTCACGTATCTCGGACTTAGTTTTCTCCGCATTCCAAAACGCATGATTCCCTTAGTTGGTGACACCCGAATGAAAACCAAATCACCAACCTCAAATTCTATCAAGCGTCTTCTACTGTCGGCGTAGGCTTACTGACGGTCTTGAGCTTCTTTCAATCTCTGACGAATAACTCTAACCTTCTTGGTCGTGGTTTCTATGAGTTCCGACCCAATCATCTTTCTTTCACCAACCTCGTCCCAACAAAGAGGCGTCCTACAACTTCGGCCATAAAGAGCTTCAAAAGCCGACATCCCGATGCTTCAAAAGCCGACATCCCGATACTAGATACAGATGCTCTACCTACCATGGTATTCCCTACCAATCTGTACAGGTTTCCAACAATCTGACCTTTCATAACAATCATATCCCCTTTAACGACCTTTAATGCTCCAGCTTTTGCAGTGTATTTACAATCTCTGGAATCTAATGCACTCAAAGAAATTAGATTTTTCTTTAGATATGATATAGGTCTTACATCATTAAGAGTTCGAACCACACCATCAAACATCTTAATTTTTACAGTTTTAATTCTAATAGTTTTACTTGAAGCATTATTTCCTATCAACACAGATCCACCATTGAACGGTTTGTATGTATCAAACTATTTTTTATTAGGACACATATTCCAAGAATAACCCGAATCTAAAATCCGTACACCATAAAATAAATTCATACCTGTGGTGACTGATAACATGTCACCATCATCTTCGCCAACATATTTTTCTGCAATACTTACCTGATTTGATGTGGAGGCCTTTTTTTTCCCCTTATCCTTTTCTTCCTGTTCACGGATAAACAATATGCAGTTCCGCTTTATGTGTCCCTCCTTCTAGCAATGATAACAGAGAAAATGTTTCTGCGTTTCTGTGACAGCCCGGATTTTCTCGCTCGGAAATCCGTGCCATCAGGATCATACTCTGGATGATCTCCAGGATAAATCACGAAGTGTCTGCTTGTATAGCGAAAATCAAGCAGACACTGTCCAGCAGTGGTAGATTGAGTCAATACATAAGATTTTGCAAAAAAGAAAGAAGGAATTAACAAAACATGAATATATATTCCCAAAAAGGAATCAAGAAGAACCACTGGTGATGGACATCCATCACCCAAACAATGGTTCCTGATAGTGGTTCATATGGAATGTATAACAATACAAAAAAAAGGAAAAGATCTACAGAAATAAATACAGAAAGTGGCCATCAGGCACACAATAATCCAAAGTTTATACAAAATCCCAAAATGAGCAGACTAGTATACCCAGACTACGGATAAAAATCGTCCACCTGAATGTCCGTCTCCTCGTCCTTGGCCTCAGCCTCTAGATCAGGCTGGTAATCAGGGTCACTCTCGGTGCCTGGAACTCTAGCCTCAGAACCTAAAATGTTAATGAAAATAGGGTGAGCTACATCATAGCTCAATAGAAGAATTTCAACTAAAATGAATTGAATATGCAGATCATGATATCTCAAAGCAGGAAATCAAATTAGAATATGCGAACATGAAAAATAAAATCAAATACTGAGCTTTTAAACAAGAAACAAATGTCGTGCAAGTATATGATCAGTGGCTTGAATTGTATATGTTTTCTAACTTAAGAAACTCTTGTGAATATATAACACGGAGTAAACAGGAATCTACCTATAGGAAACCCCAACCAATCGTCGTTCACATGAACAATTTCAGGATGCAACAATGCCTCATCTATGGAGTGCAATTGTGCCGAGGGATAACAAACAGATGCACAAGTGTGCCAGGCACGAATATACCGCCGGGTCGGTGGGGATCATTTGGTTAAATCATCAAATCACATACACATAAACCTCACGAATCAGATAGCAGAAATCAGGAGTAAGTTTCAGAATTCAAAATCAGAATTCAGAATTCAAAATCAGAAAACATGAATAAGATATAACAGGAATTTATGATATGCTAACATGCTTGTTAAAACAGAAATCAGGGCACAGGTATGCAAGAATCATGAAATCATAGTCAAAACAGTTTAGGTTGGTTTTCCCCTACCTCAGGTCAGACCTCTTTCTAAACAAATCCAAAGCTTTTTAAAGTGTCAAGGTCTGATCCTAGATCATAAATATAGTATACTATGTGTCAGGTATGTCAGAAAGTCAACTGGCTCGGTGTCCAGTAGCATGCAATTCACACAAACAAAACAGGACAAAACATGAGTGATTGATCGATCAACACCCTTATTGATCGATTAATCCTCCTTGTTGATCGATCAATAGCCCAATTGATCGATCAATACTCTCAAATCACCTCACAAGTAACAGAGGTAGTTGATCGATCACTAGTCTTTATTGATCGATCAACACCCTTCATTGATCGATCAATAACTCCTTTTTCTTCACACTTTGTCATAGCAAAATTGATCGATCACCAGCTCGATTGATCGATCAATGACCTCATTGATTGATTAATAGCTTAAACTTTCAAAATTCCCTCCTTATGTTCCCTTCTGTAATTTACAGAGATTGATCGATCAATACACACAAGTGATTGATCAACGCCTTCTTTGATCGATCAACACCAGCCATTGATCGATCACAGAGATCTTTGATCGATCAACACCAGCCATTGATCGATCACACTCTCTGTGATCGATCAATACTCAGCATCGATCGATCAATTCACTAATTGATCGATCAACACCCTTCGAGCACTGAACTTCCAAAATTTTCAGGTTCACTATTCTCTTTTAAATTTTATACGAATTGATCGATCAATGACTTCATTGATCGATCAATACCTCTCATTGATCGATCAATCTAGCATTGATAGATCAATAATGACAGCTCCTCTGTCATTAATGGAGGTCACATATCTGACCTAATTTCAGCCCCTTTTCATTTATGGTTTCCAACAACCAGTGATACACACACCAATACAAGCACAAGGGCTTCAACCTTGCCCATTTTAATTACACAGGCATACCTTTATTTGTGCCCTTTCGGGGTTCCGACAAAACGATTCGGAAGAGGGTTTCGGATGCGGAACTCGGGCTGTATTACCGGTGTGACTCCAATACATAATGTATCGACTTCGATTTAGCACGCAGAGGTCTCACACACACCCGGACTCGCTTGAGTTCGTTTTATTGAACTCACCCTACCCTAACTCATACCGACGCACGATCCTGACATTTTTAACCTTGTTCCCTCGAAGAACTCGTTTAGTTCTCAACCTAGCTATAGAGTTCTAGCTCAAAAACAAGAGGAATGAGAAGAAAGGGGATCTCTCCAGGTCTCTTCCTTCCCTTATAAGCTATCAAAAATGAAATATCTATGATGTTTCATTTTAATCCTATGTTCGACTTCGGCGTGAAGCGCGAACACGATCGCTACAGCGTAACGTGTCGTATCAACGTCCTAAACTACTCAGACTGAAGTGAGAATTCACATGTGAATTCATCTAACTACGGGATAACTTTATCTCAGCTAATATTGATTATTAATTTTAAAATCTATCTCGATTTTCGTACCGAGCACTCATATCAAAATCTTTAGGTTCCTGTTCAGAATTTTAGGGTAGTTACAGTTTCATCCCTTATTTTTGATCGGGATCCATTTCCGCCGCTGAAACCCTATTCCCTTGATTTGTCTATGTTACAGTAATTTTCTCATGCCACAAGTCCCTCCGCCTATAGTTCCTCAATATTTGATTTCTTTCTCAACTCGTTTGACAGAATCGTCGTTGTAAACTCTTCAGTTTTGAGAGTATCCTTCTTGTAGAGCAACGTTGTAATAAGATGCTTATACGAAGAAGAAAGAGATGCAAGAATAAGAAGAGCCTTATCCTCATCTTCTACCTTAACTTCAATGCTAAGTAACTGAGATATAGTCCTATTGAAGGTATTGAGATGCTTCAACAGATTCGATCCTTCCTTCATCCAAAGCGTGTAAAGTTATTGTTTTAGAAATAACTTATTTATGAGAGATTTCATCATGTACAGTCCTTCAAGTTTCGCCCAAAGTTTGGGCGTCGATTCTTCATCGATCACGTTGTACATAACTTCATCAGCGAGACAAAGACGGATCGTGATGACCGCCTTCAACTCTAATTCCTCCCAGTCATCATCTTCCATGTTTGTCGGATTTTTTGATTTTTCATGCAACGTTCTGTGGAGACCTTGTTGCACGAGCATATTTTTAACCCTTCTCTGCCACAATTCGAAGTTACCCTTTCGTCAAATTTCTTGACCTCAAACCTACTTGTAGATTTTGTTGCCATCGTGAAGAGAATAACGAACCCTCGCTCTGATACCAATTTGTGGAAATCAATGATAATCAAACAAACACACACAAGCAAAATGTAAGCACAAGATTTATGTGGTTCGGTAATTTGCTGTCCATGGATGATCTAAGTCCTTTCACTAATCTGTGAAAAATCGGGGTTACAAATCTCTCAGATCTGACCTCACTCAATATAGAATGAAGAGCGTTCTTCTTTTCTCTAACCCTTATAAACCCTAATCACTAATTGTGTTTATATAGTAAAGGACTAACCACTCAAGTACATATGACACAAATACCCTTCAATAATCCTAGCAGAATAACAAATCTCGAAATTCGAATCAAAACTCGTGGCCACGAGATTGTACCTGAGAGTTTTCCCTGGAGCACTTGTGGCCACGAGATTCAAGGAAAATCCCAACAAGAATGTTATTCATACAAATGAAGAATCATAAAGACGAACAATTTGAAAGAGGATGCCTTCTGTCAACATGGAATTAATCCAGCTTAGTAGGAATGGATCTGACTTATGCTTGGCAAAATACTCATCATTGAAGACCCTTTTGGTGCTACCATAATTCGATTTAACAGAGATATATTCAGGTTGACAAAGTTGGAAGCCATCGACAGAACCATGTAGATCATTGCTTTTCAAGAGTGGAAGAAATTGTTGTTTCCACAATCAATAGTTTTCCTGATTGAGTTTAATGGTAAGAAAATGAGAGATATTTGGGAGATGAGTTGAGATGAGAGGGAAGAACAAAGAAGAAGAAGAAGAAGAAGAAAATGTCACGATGAGCGTGCATACGCAGAAGCTCTAATACCAATATGATTTCTAAGTTGCAAAACAACTCTGTCACACAACATCTTGGGTGACTAGAGATGTAATTGTTATATTAGTTTGTTTACGACAATTACAATCACTACAGATAGTAAGACTATTAGTGGCACAAAAAACTCACTATTAAAAAAAAAAAAAAAACTATCGCTACTAGTCTTGTCACTATTGAAACAACAAGATTTTTTTATTAATAGTGATCGTTTTTAGTGTCGCTAATAATCTTTTTTTTGTAGTGAATATATGAGTAATGAATAATAGTCATAATAGGTGAGTTACAATACATGAGTTATAACACTTTACAACATATGCAACTATTTGGATAGAGTTGGATCAAATCTTCTCATGAGTGAGTAGTTATTTTATTTTGAGGATATGATAAAGTGCTATTTGCAAGAACATTAACTAATTAAAGTATTGGACCAACATTAATTCCTTTTCAACATCTCTAAAACCTTTGGAGCACCATCTAAGCCGTTTGATTTAATTCGATGATGTAAAATTTTACGCTGCCAAATCTTTGTTGTAAAAATCTACACACTTAATGTACAATTTTTTTTTTTTCCAATCCCCAAAATTTTCACAAATTCTGCCCATTTTTTCTTATTTCTTTTTCATCTTTGGCCTTGCCCATTTTTCTTCGAAATTGGACTTGATAACTACGATGGAACACTTTTTAGGCTCACATCAGCTCAAAAATCGATATGACCACTTTATATGACCAATAATGTGCACCACATTGGCGTAAACAGTGGCGTAAAGACCGGCCCCGTTATTTCTAAAATGTAAGTACAAAAATGACTACCTGTGAGAGAATATAGGGGAGCATAGGCTAGGGATGCAAGGTTCGACCTGAAAACCAGCCCAATTGAACTGGACCGAAACCTTACTGATATCAGTTTTGTTCGTTTTCGGTTCTGGGTGGTGGAAGTCGAAAACCGATTAGGTAGAATTAAAAAACTGAAAAACTCAGGAAAACCAAAAAAGTTTAAAAAAAAATACAAACGAAGAAAAAATTTCTTAAAAAAGTAAAAACAACTGAAACGGATGAACAAAAACCGAACCAAACTAAACCTTATGTTTTGTTTTTCTAATGTGGTTTTAGAAAATGAAAAGAAATGGAACCAAAATCTATTTGATTCATTTCAATTTGATGTTGGAACCAAATTAAAAACCAAAATTTTCGGTTTCAATAGACCGAATCTTCATCCCTAGCATAGGCCTTGTAAACCGAATTGACATGCATGGGGCCATATGCTGTCATGAATACAAACTACTTATATAGCGTCGCAGCCTCACAGGATTTAGGGTTCTGTAGACAAAGGCATAATTCTACAAGGCTTAATTCAAAAAGAGTTAACTATTAGATAGCCAACTCCAGAAGCTTTCACTTTTTTTTGGCTCAAATGATATAGAATATTTTATGTTCAGATCATTTGCATAAAACATCTTTAAACGAGTCAACGGTTGGAAACTTTAGTGAGCAACCAGGTCCTCTATAGCTGGTCAAGTAGGGCTGTCAACGGGTCGGGCTTACCCCGAGCATGGCCCAAGCCCGGTGAGGTTTAAAAATATTCGCCAAGCCCGAAACCCCCCGGGATGAACCAGCCCGGTTACAAACCAGGTTGTGTTTGGACCTAAATTCTTAAGTTCAAAAAAATTGGGCCTATGAAAACCCGGCCTGAACCTAGACTGCATCAGCTGAGCCCAACCTAATTACGGAGGAAAACCCATGCTTAGCCTGAGCCTGACACAGTTCGGGTCGGGCTCAGGCATAACAAATATAGCCAAACTGCAAAGCACCCGGCGGCCCGGCCAGATTATAACCAAGTTAGATTCACGCTTAGGTTTTTAGGTTAGAAAACAATAAGCCTAAAAAAATACCGGCCCAAGCCTGACCTGCCTGGTCCGCTGAAAGCCCAATGGTCAAGGCCGTTTGTATTTCCATGCTCAAGAGCGTCATGGAGAACACATAACTGAGCAAGGGCTGTCAATGGGTCGGGTCGGGTTGGATTGTGCCAAAATTTTGGCTGTCCGATGGGTAAAGGGTATATCCCTGACCCGACCTAACCCAATTGGTCAAGTATATAAGCCCGATTCTACCCAAAGAACTAAGTAAATCCGATGGCTGACCCGAAAACTCGACAAAAAGCCCCTTATTTACTGACTTTATATATAGAATGTATATAACCCAACTTCATTCTTGCCCAACCCGACCTTGGAGTCGACTGGACTCGACCCAACCCGAAGTTCCAGTTGGAAGCTTCAGGCTAAACCGGATTGACAGCCATTGACCGTGGATTAATGCGATATGAGAGGCATCATAATGTTAATAAGCTCAAACTTTGAAGTCGCTTGAGCGGGAATGAAATCCGCTCGAGCGAGGTGAATACTTAACGAGGCCGTTCTTATAGGTGTAAGTTGTTCGAGCGAGTTTGGTTCTCGCTTGAGCGACCGGGGCTAGGTTCAAAGGGAGAAGTTTCAAGTTTTAGTTGTTCGAGCGACTTTGGTTGTCGCTCGAGCGACTTTGGTTGTCGCTCGAGCGACCCGCGACGTCAAGTTACGTGCCGACCCAATTTTTTGGGCAATTTTTCTTGAGTTAGAAGTAGGATTCGAGACTTTTATATAAGGGAAAGCTCATGAACGAATTAAAGAGCGTTTATGAGAAAGAGATATCATTGTAAAACTTTGGAAAACCTATCTAAAGACTTTGAGGAGAACTTTGGTGAGGCTTGAGTGCTCTTGTATTCTTGTGTAATCATCAATATAGTGGATTATCGCTGCTCGTGGACGTACGCATATTGTCGAACCACGTAAATATTATCTCTTTTGTGTTTGTGATTGATTTTCTTCTATTTTTACGTTTTTATTTGATCGTTCATCGTGAGATTATTGGTTAGTTTGTGAGCTTCCGTACAATAAATTGGTATCAAAGCAAGGTTTTTGTTTTACAATCGGAGATGACATCGAAGTCTACAAAAGTTTCGAACGCGATGTTCAAGGTTGAGAAATTGGACGGGAAGATTAATTTCGGCTTGTGAAAAGTACAAGTTCGGGATATCTTGATTCAACATGGGCTGCACAAGGCATTGAAAGGGCGTTCGGGTAAGCTGGCGGATATGTACGATGGTGATTAGGAAGAATTTGAATTTCAGGCATATAATACGATTCGGCTATGTCTAGCGAAAGAGATTACGTATAACGTAATGTGGGAGAACTCGACGGCTTCTTTGTAGGCCAAATTGGAGAGTCTTTACATGACGAAATATCTTAGAGTCGTCTATATCTCAAGAAGTAACTATACAAGTTATATAAGAAGACATGTACTTCTTTCAACAAACATCTTAATAAATTTAATAGAATAATATTTGAATTATTAAATATTGGAGAGGAGATTAAGGATGAAGACAAAATGCTATTGCTTTTGTCTTCCCTCCCAAATTCTTATGAGCACCTTGTTACTACGCTGCTCTATGGGAAGGATATCATTGAACTGGAGTCGGTTATAGTGGCACTGCTTTATAGCGACATGAGGAAGAAAGATTCAGATAGTGATACACAAGTAGATGACTTGTTAGTTAGAGGGAGAACAGAGGACCGTAAATCCAGAAGGGGTAGATCAAAATTCAGATATAAATTCAAAAATAGAAAGACAGTAAAATGTTATAAGTGTCACGAAAAGAGTCACATCAGAAGACATTATCCTGAATTATAAACAATGAGGGACGATGCTCAGGATAAGAAGCAGAAAGGGGTTGTTGATGAAGCTGGTATAGCCGAACAAGCTCTGGATAATGATGGAAACGTGTTGTCAGTGGTTTCAGATAAATACTTGCATAACGCATGGATATTTGATTGAGGGTGTTCCTATCACATGTGTCCAAAAAGGGACTGGGTCACATCTTATAAAGAGATGGATAGTGTAATGATTTTGATGAGTAACAATATAGCCTGTAAAACAGTTGGAAATGAGAGTATCAAAATAAATATGTGCGATGGGGCTATGAGAACATTGACCGATGTAGGCCATGTTCCGAAACTGAAGAAGAACCTCATATCGCTTAGTACACTAGACTCCAATGAGCTTAAGTTTGCAGCTCAAGGTAGAGTTTTAAAAGTGTCAAAGGGATCTCTGATTGTGATGAAAGCGAAAAAAGTTGGGAACCTTTACTTTCTATCAGGGAGTACAGTGACAGGTGGAGTAGCAGTATCAACGTCTGATGATAATGGTTTGTCCTCTATATAATTATGACATATGCACTAAGGCACATGTCAGAAAGAGGGATGACAAATTTGAACAAGCAGGGCTTGTTGAAAGGTGTAAAGGCTGACAAAGCTAACTTTTGCGAGCATTGTGTCTTCGAAAAATAGTGCATGGTTAAGTTCAACACAGCGGTTCACACTACAAAAGGCAAACTGGATTATATACATTCAAATGTATGGGGGCCTTTAATGGTTCCTTCTAAAGGTGGTGTTAGGTACTTCATCTCTTTCATCGATGATTACTGTCGGTATGTATGGACTACATGATGAAGAGTAAGGATGAGGTGTTAGAAATCTTCAAGAGGTGGGAAATATTATTTGGGAAGCAGATTGGAAGGAAGGTCAAACAGTTGAGAACCAATAATGGTGGTGAGTACACTAGTGGACAGTTATAAGAGTTCTGTGAAGAGAACGGTATTGTTAGATACTTCATAGTGAGAATTACAGTACAACAGAATGGGGTAGCAGAATATATGAATATAACTCTATTTGAAAAGATAAGATGTATGTTATCCAATATGGGATTGGGTAGAGAGTTCTGGGCCGAGGTAGTCAGTACAACGTGCTTTCTAGTAAATAGATCACCGTCTACAGCAATAGAGTGCAAGATTCTGATTGAGAAGTGGTCAGGAAAGCCTGCAGATTACAATTCATTGAGGGTTTTTGGTTGCACAACTTATTATTATTTCAGAGATAGTAAAATTGACCCAAGGGCTAAGAAAGCGATTTTCTTAGGGTATGCAAATAGTGTGAAAGGATACGTGTTATGGTGTCCTGAGCAGAACAAGATTGTGATCAGCAGATATGTGACTTTTGATGAATCTGTTATACGAACTTCAAGCAAACAGATAATAAAAATTAGAGAAGAAGCGACGGAAGATCAGTTTGAGGTACAGTTAGAAACTCCTATAGTTATTATATTAGAGGAAAGTGTAAAAATAGTTAAGAGAGAGTCAGAACAATCTTTAGTAGGTGTAAGACCCAAAATGAATATTAGAGCACCAATTCACTACGGTTACGAGGATATGGCCGCCTACGTGTTGACGTTGGATGATAATGATTATTTACCAAAAAAAATTTGTTACTAGATACATACTCTCCCCCAAACTTGAGAGAAAATACTCGTGGCTTATTCTCGGAGTATTAATAAAACAAAAATATTAGTAAAAAAAAAAATATTAATTAGGAATATTAGTAACACACACTGTTAGTTAAAATAAAAGAAAATTTCATATATTACTGAATATGTACAATGATCTGAAAGGTCAAGTAAAATCTAAACTATATCCTATGATCTAATTACATAAAGGAGTATAAACCTAGGAAAAATCTAGACACACACTAAACTAAAACACTGACAGCAACGTCTGAAAAGGGTCTTCAATAAAGATCGATCATCGACTTCTAACCACCTTCAATCAAAGTCTCTTATTCCTTCCTATCAAAGGAGTATCTACTCCTTTGTACGTCACTCCCCCAAGAATTGCAAAACACTCTTCTATGCCCTTCTTTATCTTGCATTCCTAAAAAAGAGCACCTCACATTCCTTCCTTGAAAAAAATGTAATGTCATATGGGGAGTGCTTCGAAGGGTGAGGAAGTGAATACATCTCTAGATCACCCATCACCTATACTGCTCCCTTGTAAAAACTATGTAAAGGGAATATAATACAAGCGAAGGGAGAAGATAAGCAATGGAGAGGGATAGTGAGGAGATCAAGGATGGGATGGAAAATGACACTGGAAAATACAACTCATCCTTATTATAAAGGAACACGCATTCCGAGTGGGTTGTTATGGTATAAAGGTTAGGAAGTGGGGGAAGATGGGTTCTTGGTATATGTTTTCGGATTTGGGTTAGGTTTAGGGTCAATAGTAATTTTAGTGGACGATTCGACATCTCGAGTAAGTTGCTGGTGCTTCAGATTTTCTACTTTCTTTTCTGCAGCTAGGAGCTCAGCTCTATGTATTTCGAGAAGTTTATTAAGTTGTTTACTAAAATCATTCTGATTATGCTCTTCCGTCATGGGGATTTTAGGTATGGGAATGGAAGACGAAAGAGATGAGTTGATTTATGGATGGGTATGGATATATAGGGAATAAGCTCTGTTTTGAACTGTCACTTCGAAATAAATATAAATGTGTAGGTCTCTAGGTTAGGGTAGTTGGTAAGTGGTAGTCTTGAATGCAAATTTTGTTTGTTTCTCTTATGAATTTAATGGATTCAAATTCCAATGTAACTGATAAGATCGATCACTAAAACTGCCTATTCCCTAGAATTATTGTTTACAATTCTATAGAATGAAAGTGAGACTTATTGACGCTTCAAATCGTACTCGCTACGACTTGACTCTGTGAATCACCATAAATCGTACTCCATACGATTGTAAGTGATTATGACCTAAAAGAGACTTTTACGATTGACTGGACTTTTACATACTGTAGATCATAGAATATTCTTTTTCTAATATTATATACATATTTTACAGATGTTTTGCTACGGGTGAGTCGATAGCTCGACGAGTTCTAGAGGGAATTAATTAAAAACAGAGGGAGTTGATGTACCTCCCATAGATATACATCCTCTAGACGTACCAACTGCATGTGAAGGTAGTACGTTACTCTCTCCTCCCAAAAGGGTTAGCTGTTCAATTTGAGTTTCCAACCGTTCGATAGATTGTCACAAGTGATTGAGTAACTTTGTCTGGATGTAGCTATGTTGCACCTAGCTGTCTGCTATTTGCAACAAGGCATCCTCATCAGCAGTGTGGTATTGGGCTCCTGTGGGGTAAGGAGGAACAAGTGAAGATTGGGAGACTGACTGAGTTAGGCCATGGTTAGGACCACAGTGTCACGGGGTCGCACTTCCGCAACCTCAGTCCCGTGCGGCACCTAACGCACGCTTCGCTAGGTCAGCCTACTTCTGATAACAATCGTCGTGAGGGCGTCCTCCGACGCGCTTACAACCCGCGCGGTGCTTCGCTACCGCGTGCAATGAAGCCAACCCTTCTGCACATCAGCTCTGATACCACCCGCCTAGAGGACGGGAACTCCTCCCAACATGGTTGCCTATGTTTCACGGCCTACCATTCAGCTCATCATGCCCCTTACGACAGCCAATCTGCACCGCTGCGCTAACTTGGCCTGCTCAAGCTTCACCCTGTGCACTGCACTAGTACCTCGCTCGCCTGCCGAACCAAGCCCACAACCTTGTGCCTCGCGCTCGCGTGCCCAACTGAGTCCCATGCAGCTTGCCTTCGTGTGCGTTCCGAATTACTAGCACACGTTCGTCCTTAGCCCACATGCTGTCGTGCTCAACTGAGTCCTACGCAACGCCTTGGTGTTGTCTCGCGAGGTTGCCCAGCCGTATGCACCGCGACGCGTAGTCCGGGGCCATACATCAACCTCCCTCGGGTTCCACACGGCATCGCTGCGTCGACGTCCTAGGCCCACCCTTTCAGGCCTAGGAGACACTTGCGCCCCCTCTGGCAACGCAAGGCCCCATGTGCGGGGGAATAGCTCTTAAGCTCCCTTCCCCTATATAAGGGTAAAACAGTCATTCAACTAGAATGACAGGAGAACCTCAAACCTATTGGTTTGACATACCGCAACGCCTCATGCATCGCTAGCCCACCTTGGCTATGTTGCGTCCATGTCGCGATCCGTGATCGCATTTGTGGCGCTCGCTCGTACCCTCATGCCGACCATGCGGCCCCATGTCGCGTGCCCTCCTGGCACCACATGTCGTGCCATACGCACCATGCCGCAAGCTCGAGTATTGGCCCCATCACATCCTCCACCACTCCATAAAATGTCAACGTCCTCGTTGACGTATGAACATAGTGAACTGACCCCGCCAACTCCTCCCAGCTTGTTAGCAACACAATTCTAGTTCTTAGGCCCGCACCTTCCCACAAGCTCCCCACTCTCACCCCGGTCGGGTCAACTTGGTTTTGCTGTCACAAGGCCCTCACCTGTTAACTAGCTCAGGGATGTCGCGTGTCAACTTGACACCACATTGCGTGCCTCCGCACCACTTGTTCATGGATGTCGCGTGCCCTCTTGACACCACATCGCGTGCCTTCGCACCAGTTTGCTCATAGCATCATCGCTTCTGGATCGAACTTGGCTCTGATACCAAAATGTCACGGGGTCGCACTTCCGCAACCTCAGTCCCGTGTGGCACCTAACGCACGCTTCGCTAGGTCAGCCTACTTCTGATAACAATCGTCGCGAGGGCGTCCTCCGACGTGCTTACAACCCAGCGATTGCCGCTACGCCAGCGGCAACCCAACCCTTCGCACATCACCGATACCACCGCCTAGAGGACAGGAACTCCTCCCAACATGGTTGCCTATGTTTCATGGCCTACCACTCGGCGCATCGTGCCCCTTACGACACGCCAATGTCTGCACGCTGCGCTCAGCTGCTCAAGCTTCACCACATGCCTTTGCACTAGTACCTCGCTCACCTGCCGAACCAAGCCCACAACCTTGTGCCTCGCGCTTGTGTGCCCAACTGAGTCCCACGCAGCTTGCCTTCGTGTGCGTTCCGAATTACTAGCACACGTTCGTCCTTAGCCCACATCTTTGTCGTGCTCAAGCCCCAGTCCCACCTTGGCGCCTTGGTGTTGTCTCGCGAGGTTGCCCAACCGTATGCCATGACAGCGTAGTCGAGGCCATACATCAACCTCCCTCGGGTTCCACGGCATCATTGCGTCGGCGTCCTAGGCCCACCCTTTCGGGCCTAGGAGACACTTGCGCCCCCCTCACAGCGCAAGGCCGTGTGAGGGAATAGCTCTTAAGCTCCCTTCCCCTATATAAGGGTAAAACAGTCATTTAGCCAGAATGGCAGGAGAACCTCAAACCTATTGGTTTGACATACCGCAACGCCTCATGCATCGCTAGCCCACCTTGGCTATGTCGCGTCCATGTCGCGACCGTGACGCTCCACGTCGTACTCTCATGCGACCGTGTCGCGTCCTCGCAGCGCGACCACGTCGCAAGGCCAACATGGCCCCATGTCGCGTGCCCTCCTGGCACCACATGTCGTGCCACACGCACCATGCCGCAAGCTCGAGTATTGGCCCCGTCACAACAGGCTTCTCCTTATTGAGATTTTGGGTGCGATTTTGTACCCACCAGAGATTAAAATTTTATTTTTTAAAACCTCAGTCCCAGAAAACCTTTCATCATTGGCTTTAATTTATATAATCTTCCTTGCTTAGGAAGTACACTTGTTAAAGTTTTCGAATCAATCTCACCCGATGTGTGATTTTGCACCAGTTCCTCTCTAAGGGTCTCAAAGAGTTCCCAAGCTTCTTCTGCTGTCAAATTTTGAAACATACCACCACTGGCTACAAAAATCCTATGCCGGTTTGCATTGTTAAGACTTTTATAAAAAATGAGCACTATGTGCTAGTGCGTAATCTCATGGTGAGAACACTTGTGCAGAAGATTCTTGAGACGATTCTAACATTCCTGAAGAGATTCATCCGAAAATTGTAGGAACGTTATGATCAAATGCCGGATTTTATTCGTTCTATTGATTGAAAAGAATTTCATGAGGAACATGTGTTCCAACCCTTCCCAATTAGGGATCGAATTATGGGGCAAAGAGTTTATCCACTGCTTTGCTTTGTCTCTAAGAGAATATGTGAATAACCTCAATCGAGTGAACTCTTCTGTCAAGTTTTTAATTCGAATGACAGTACATATTCTTACGAATTTATTTAAATACAGATAGGGGTTCATCCATTATCCCATGAAAAGTTGGAAGTGTTTGAAGTATATTGGGTGTAATTTCAAAAGTCCTATTATCGGCTGGGGGTGTATTTGGATAGATGGGGGAGGTGTAAGAGGTGTCCATGCATAGTATTCTCCTATGGTTTTAGCTATAGATTGGTTTCTTCCTGCCATACTAAAATCACAGTAGGGTGGCTAAAAACAGTTATTATAAATATCTATTTAAATTTAAATTTTATTTTAGAAAGCAGGGAGAGAAACAAATCTGAGCTTCTAAATTTCGTGGCCGACAGAAGTTCGAAACTTTTAATTTTTGCTCCGAATAAACCTGCGAAAGATTAAGAAGTGATCAAAGAAAGTTAAAATATAAAAAGAAAAAGAAAAATATTTATTTTTAAAATGAAAAAATATATAAAAGATAAAGACAAAACTTTCTCGATAATGGCGCCAAAAATTTGGTCGACTTACTACGTATGTCTAATTAAGTCTTAACCTATTACAAACACACAATGAAAATTGTAGAGCTAGTATAGGATCGTTTCCACGAAGAAGTTTATCCTCTCTCTCTCTCTATATATATATACTTATTTCTATTTTAAAGTTTATATTTATTTTTTAAGGTTCTAAACTACTTGAGAAATATGAATAAAAGAATGGTTTCTTAATCTAAAGTGTAGAAAATAAATCCTAATCCTCATTCAGATTGAGGTCGTCAATCCCAATCTTCAGCTATCAGATATTTATAAAAATAAATAGTACCGTTACACCGTATTGCAGTCTTCAAGAATTTGGGCGTTAATCAAAAACCAAAATTTCTTAACACAGGTTTAATCTAATCAATAATTTCCTAAAATATGGGCGTCAATCAAACTCTAGAAAATTGAAGATGGAAAAGTAAAAATCGTTATACTAATATGTAAATTCCAACTCAAGTCGTCAATTCAAATCAAAGCTTGAAGATGTTTACAAAGCATATAAATAAAGCAAATAAAATCTAAATTAGAAAGTAAATAAATATATCTTTCACCCCTCAGCTGCAGTCGTCAATTGTTTATGAGAAATTAGGATATCTACACTAATCTTTAGCACCCAATAGCAGTCGTCAATTGCTCTTGAGAAATCTCTGATATCTATTCTATTCTTACTATTTTACACTACTGATCGGAAGAAAATCCAACTTCAGTTGTCAATTGATGCTAAAATTCTTCGATGCTTATTCCTACACTGGGCTCTCTTATTTATAAATTATAAGGAGTCGGTTTACAAAGACTTCTAATTCTAATAAAAGAAACTACTAAAATAAAAGATTCCTAATATAATTCTAATTCATAATTTTATTCTTCCTTGCTTTCAATTGTTGATGTGATTTTGGATTGTTCTCCTTTATTTTAGCAACCGAGATTTTCTAAAGCTTATCTTCATTAATCTTTTTAGATCCGTGATTCACCAAACTTCTAATTTCAGATATCTTCTAATTCTATTATTGGCGGTGATAATCTTCATTCATGTGATCAGCAGCAACAATAATAGTAGGAAAGCTTCTTTTCTGGATAATCGTAAATCACGATTTTCTATCTTTTATAGTTTCCGATTTGGACGATTCTCTGGATTATGATTTTTCTCTTTTCTCTTTTTTGTCTCTTTTACAGAATCGTAAATTACGATTTTCCGGCTTTTAGTAGGCGGGAAATCGTCTTTTTCGTTCAATCGTCTTTCTTACTGTCTTTTGAGTTCATTTTCACGAATATTAACACTTTAGTTCTTTTTTACTGTTTTTCTTTAATATCTGCACATCGTTAACTTGTTAGTAGTAAACTAAGTCCTAGCATCACTAAGTTAAGGGTGATAAGATGGTAAATTATATGACTGATCACCTATGCGAGTGCGGTTAGTAGCTTGATCTACGCAATGATATGCACTCGATCGAATATTTCACAGGCTGTTAGCGTGGTTAGCAGATATATTGCTAATCTGGACAAGGAGCATTGACAGACAGTGAAATGGATTATGAGGTACATATGTGGTACCAAGGATGTTGGTTTGATTTTTTGCAGTGATACAAATCATCAGCTATGCTGATGCGTAGATTCAGATTATACGGGTGATTTGGATAAGCGTTGGTCTACAACAGAATGTATTTATCAGGTGTTCTGATTAGCTGGAGGTTAATGTTACAGGATACATTAACTTTGTCTACTACAGAGGCAAAGTATATGACGGTAACAGAGGCAGTGAAAGAAACATTGTGGCTTCGGGGCTTAGTTGGTGATTTGGGGTTCGCACAGAAAAGTGTCGATGTGTTTTGCAATAGTCAGAGTTCTATTTACTTAGCAAAGAATCATGTATATTATACTCGTACGAAGCACATTGATATAAGGTATCACTTCGTATGAAAAATAATAAAAAATGGCGAGATACATTTGAAAAAGGTAAGTATAAAAGACAATCTTGCTGATATGATGACAAAGGTAGTACCGGTGGTCAAGACTAAACATTATTTGAAGTTGATCAATGTTCAGCAGGTTTGAGTGCCCTTGCCGTGCTGGTGGCAGCAGTGATATGAGTATAGCGAGGATAAGAAGAAAGAGCACATGTGAAGCTTAGAGCAAGGTGGAGAATTGTTAATAGACTCTAACTTTGAAGTCGCTTGAACGGGAACTAAATTCGCTCGAGCGAGGTGAGCACTTAACAAGGCCGAACTTACGGGTGTAAGTTGCTCGAACGATTTTGGTTTTCACTGGAGCGACCGAGGCACGGTTCAAACACTACAAAAAATAAGACTATTAGTGGCGGCAAAAAACTGTCGCTATTAAAAAAAATACTATTAAGAGTATTAGCGACGAGGGTATTAGCGGCAGTTTCTTTATTAATAGCGACAATTTTGATTGCTGTTAATAGTCTTACTTTTTGTAGTGAAAGGGAAAAGTTTCGGGTTTTAGTCGCTCGAGCGACTTTAGTTGACGTTCGATTGACCCGCGATGTCAAGTTACATGTCGACTCTGTTTTTTGGACAGTTTTTCTTGGGTTAGAAGTTGGATTCGAGACTTCTATATAAGAGAAAACTCATGAACGAATTAGAGAGCCTTTGTGAGAGAGATATATTATTGCAAAACTTTGGAAAACTTATCTAAGGGTTTGAGGAGAGCTTTGGTGAGACTTGAGTGTTTTTGTATTCTTATGTGATCATCAATATATTGGATTATCGCTGCCTTGGATATAGGTATATTGCCGAACCACATAAATATTATTTATCGTGTGTTTGTGATTGATTTTTTTCTATTTTTGTGTTCTTATTTGATCATTCATTGTGAGATCGTTGGTTAGTTGGTAAACTTTCACGCAACTCACTTTAAAAAATAAGACTATTAGCGGCAGCCAAAAACTGCTGCTATTAACAAAAAACTGCAGCTAAGACCCTTGCTACTAATAGTCTTAATAATTTTTTTTATTAATAGCGGTAATTTTTTGCTCCAAAAAACTGCCGCTAATAATCTTATTTTTTTATAGTAACTTAATTCGTAACTAATGAAGGAACTATTAGTCATCAACCTTTGTGAAAGCTGACTTTCATATATAGATGCTTCAAATTATGTGGAAGTCGGCTTTTCAATGGGTTTGTTGTAGAGGAAAGTCCCATCTCATTAACTATGTATAACCATAGGATTGAAATGATGATGTTTCTCAAGCACCACATGTTAGACGTCCAATTGCATCAACAGCTGACTTTCACAGATTAAATTCTCCTAATTCGCATCAGGCAGAGTTTGACTAATTCGTTGGTGGTGATTCGTCCTATGCCTCATTAGTTAATATGCTATTAGCATACATGAGGGTTAAGGTTATAAATGTCGGATTCACTACCGAACTTGCCTCCTTGGGATTTTAACCAGTTGGGGCACATAAACCTGACCTGCAAGATTCGGTCACCAAGTCAGCGCTCTGCAATAATTCGGCCAGATTAAAATTTAAAAAAAATCTGCAAAATCAAGAAAATATTTAAAAGAAACATTAGAGAAGAAAAATAATATATATATAAATTATATATTTTTTTGAATTATTTAAGAATTATTTGCGAATTTTTAAAAATACGCAAAATTTTAAAAAATTTGCTAATAATTTGGGATTAATTAGATGACCTTTAAATTTGCGAGTTCTTCCCAAATATTAAAAAAATTCAATGAATTTTGTGACTTTGGCTGGGGGAGGGTGAGTCGGGCATGAGGAATCCGACCCAACGCAAAGGCCAGGTCAACTTAGAGCCTTAAAGGTCAAAATGGGCAAACAATTGCTCTAGTTGGGTCGACATAACACAGCATGATATTTTATATATAGAATCAACAAAAATAGGGGAATTTTATCTAGGTCAATTTGGATTTTCAGATTGGGCACCTCGGCGAATCAAATTTCGGGTCAGGTTGCCTTTGATGTATGGGCTCATTTTGGGTTGGGTCCTTCATTTGCTCTTTACCTGGCGGGCAGGCAAGATTAAGGCCGGACTCAACCCAACTCGACCCATTGACAGCCCTAAAATATTGAGGGTACCGTTCAATATAATTCAACACCAACCAAAACCAACGCGCGGATACTTATAAAAATCGGCGAGGGGTTGAAGAAGGGGACGGCGTGTGAAAACTACAAAAGATGGCGATTGCAGCAGCAGAATTTCTGAGGCCAGTTAAGCCAAGTGTCCACCAAAGACTATGGCATCTGCAGCCAGGGGAGCCAATACGAAATGTCCACGTGTAATTAGTTGGAGTAGGGGAAAAAAGTTGAGAGCTTGAGTAATACAAAATACGGGGTATCAAATAAAATAGGGCGAAAAAAATAATAAAAAAGAGTAAAAGAGAAAAGATAAAGGGCAGGGGGGGTTGCCACCCCGGTCTCCCTTTCACACATTCTCTTTTTGTCTCTTCTCTCAAATAAAAACCCCATCCAACCCCTTCTTCTCTCCCTTCCATTTCAATTGGGTATTAATATTTTCTAACAGGTTGCTCTCGGTTTCTCTCTCTCATTCTCTCTCTCTCTCTTAATTAGCATTCATGGAGGCCGACTATGGTTCAAAATTTTGGATGAAACCAGTACGAATCGGTTTCGAAGAATCGAAGGTCACCGATATAATATTTTGAATGTATTGTACTGGTGCATTACATATGTTATATATAGGTATGAATCGGTCGATACATACTAATATATCATCCGGAGCCGATACGTATGAGTTTTGGAGTTGAATGATAAGTTTCAGAAAAACGATATATTAAATCATGATAGATAGTTAATTAATTAATTAATTATTATTATTTTAAATGTGATTTAATTAGAATTTCTCTCTATAATTTTAGCATTCATGGCTATTTGAATTCCTTATCTCATAAAAATATCATTTTGCTTGCATCCTTTCATATATATGTCACCTTCACCACAGTGACAAAATTAGCTGATATCTTAAATTATTTAAGTTTAAATCGTGAATTTATATTCAAATATATTTTTTCACGATTTAATAGCGACTTATTGAAAAATATATAGAATTTTCTATTTTTTCCTAACTTTGTGGTTTAATCGTAAAAAAATGGTAACCTATAATGCCTCAGCTTCTTTTCTTCATTATTTTCTTTCCATGATTCCTTGATTAGGTATCTTTCAATTTAGAATTCATGGGCAATTTCATGTTATTTTATTTCAATCTCTTCATGATTAGGTTTTGTCTCACTGTTGTTTGAAACACTAGAATTTCTAATTTCTACTACATTTATGTCTCTTTGTTTTATCAGCATTCTTAAACTCATATCTTAGGATTTAAAAAGAATCCATGTCGCACATATCGGGCAGGTCCTAGCCCCATATGTATCCCATATATCAGATATGCACCGGCCAAAACGACCAATATTAAAGTACCCTTCTTTATTTTTTAAAAAATAAAAAAGTTTTTATATAGCTTAACATAATTAATTTATTTTAATTTCCTCAGTATCATTTTTGATATATATTATAGCCGATAGATAATTGCCCATATGATAGGACAGAGTATATATTTCGGCTGGTATAGATAGGTTGATATTTATACTCATATTGAATCGGGTTCATATTGTAGCGGATCGGGCTTAATCGATGCATATCGGCCTATATATATTGGATATGGCCAATATTTGATATCATGCTCATATATTTTCCTTTCATAATTGATCTCTTCTTTATTTTATGTTGTGTTTTTTTTCTACTTGGTTTTTTCATGGTTGGTTATTTTTTTTTTCAGGTTTTTGTACATTAATAGTGGGGTGTACGTTTGGTGATCCTTGAGGCTGGTCTTCTCCAATTAATTTTTTATTATTTTTGGAACAAGGCTGGTTTCATTTCAATTTTTTGTAAATTTCATTAAGGAATTATTCAGAAAGAAATGGCACCAATGTCTTTGCCTCCTGGTTTCCGGTTTCATCCGACAGACGAAGAACTTGTCGCCTATTACCTCAATAGAAAGATCAATGGCCGTAAGATTGAACTCGAGATAATACCCGAGGTCGATCTCTACAAATGCGAGCCGTGGGATTTGCCAGGTATGCATTCATTAACATTGCCATTACCATAATGATCATAGATCTGATGATAATTAAAATAGTTGTAGACTCACCTCAAACCCAAAAACAATAATAATAATAATAGTAATAATAATAATAATATTAATATATATATATATATATATATATATATATATATATATATATATATATAACTAATAGATAAAGGGTGCCGTTATTCGCGTCCCATAGAGACTACTTTTTCACCCGAGTGTTCAAAAACTCCACTAAAAGAGGATTGTGGTAAAACTCACATCCTTCTTTATTGTTATGTTTTTATTTTATTTTTTTATTGGGGGTGAGAAAGCGGTCTTGTAAGGTTTGAATAACCGTACCCATAGATAAATTAGCACCATATTAAGATAATTTTTCCTGACATTTAGGGCAATTACTTCCATTTTTAACCTTACGCATGGTGATAGAGTTTCAATCATTTTACAAGAATATACATACTCCCACCTCTACCTCTCCCATTTTTGTTTAGAGGCAATTTTATGGTCCTCTGGGCTGTATCTACTTTTTCCCAAATTTGATTATCATCTTGTTTTTTTGGCATTGGACGGTGCTAGATGCACTACCTTTATTTATTTTATCTAGGCGGTGAGAGAGATGTAGACATGAACTTATCGCATCTAAAGTGTTCATAAACCTTTTTAGCTTTTTTAAAATCTCTCTCTCTCTCTCTCTCTCTCTATATATATATATATATATATATATATATATATATATATATATATATATAGGGTGAGCATTCCACAATGATCTACGTATTGTCTTTTTATGTGGCACCCAAACATATTATTTTAGTGGCAAGTGGAGGAAGGTTTATTTTAGTGGCAAGTGGAGGAAGGTTATTTTACTTAGACAATCTTTAAAATAAAAATAAAAATTCAAAGACTTATTTTCACCATAATTTTTTTGTGCCTTGATATTTAGACCATTTAAATAAGTCAATGTTAACTTTTTTCTCAAACAATTAATATTTTTATTTTTTTATTATATAAAATTGATCTTGACAGCATGTCCAAGCTCCACATAGCATGAAAATAGTGTTTTGGAGTGCCACGTAAAATTCCAAATGGATCATTGAGATACCCTCACTGTACCCCATTGGGGGTACGCCATCCTTATATATATATATATATATATATATATATATATTAAAGTGTTAAAAAGTTATTTATAACTTCAAAGAATAGACAAAAAATTGCTGGCGTTTTCAGTGTTATATTCAATTCATCGTATACCTTGCCACCATTATTTTTAGCCCTAACGAGCCATAGCCTCATATCGTATCGGCTGATGTGTCATAAATGACCGATACGATATGTTGGTATGTTTACAGAGAAATCGTTGTTGCCGAGCAAGGATATGGAGTGGTACTTCTTCAGCCCTCGAGATCGGAAGTACCCAAATGGGTCAAGGACGAATCGGGCGACACAAGCAGGATACTGGAAAGCCACAGGGAAGGACCGAAAAGTGAACTCCCAAATGCGGGCGGTGGGCATGAAAAAAACGCTTGTTTACTATCGAGGCCGAGCACCTCACGGGACTCGAACTGGTTGGGTCATGCACGAATACCGGCTCGACGAAAGTGAATGTCAAAACTTTCCCGGACTGCAGGTGCAATCTCATTTCCTTCATTTTTCGCATCTTAATTTACCTTTATTTTATTTATTTATTTATTTTCCCTACTTTCAACTCATGATCATCCTCAGATTAATTATTACACATCTCTTTCTCTCTCTCTAAAACCTTTTAGTTATAATAATAATTCATGTAAGTGATATGTCAAAGTCATGCTTCTTTCTCATGAAGAAATGTGTATATCAGTATATGCATATGTATCAAAGAGGTATTAGCCCAGTTGGTAATCTCCCTCCATTATGAGGGAGGAGGTTGTGGGTTTGATACTTGTCCTCCACGCAGTTTCGCACCCTTATCTTTACAAGGTGAGGGTTGAGTTCTATTAGTTAATCCTTATCACTGTAGTTGGTGCGAAGCCTAAATGGCCTTATCCAAAAAAGAAAGGCAAAAAAATATATATAAGCATGCAAACTCGTTATCAAAATTTTGTGTTTTTTTATACATGCAAGCTTAAAATTGCAGATCACAGGTTCTACACATGAGTGAATTGGTACTCATGCTTGCTAACTTTAACCTTATGTTAATTACTAACATTGTTATTAATAAATTTATATGTAGGAAAAAAGGTTATTGGTTCGAAGGCTAGATCACATGCCATATAACACTTTGACTCTAAAACAATAACCGTGTTGGGATTATTTGTCATGTGACATGTTATTTATAATTTTTTTTTTTTTTTAATAGTCAAAATTAGTCAAAGTTTGGGTACTACTCATATATTTTGATGTATTGATTTTTTCTTCTTTCACCATATTTTGGATGGTGGATATGCATGAATCATGCCTAAATTTTTTGGGTAGTCTTTGATCGTCCTTAGGTAAGTTGTTGTATTCTTCGAATGGGTGCCAAGTGAACCCCACCTGATTCGAATGCATGAATCCATGCATTCAAACCCATATCCGGCTTTTATATATATATATATATATATATATATATATATATATATATATATATATATATATATATATATATATATATATATAAAGGTTTTATTTGCATTTACCCCATACAATATGTCTTATTTGCGGTCCTTCCTTTTGTATTTTGTCTATTTATTACCCCTACAGTGAGGGATTTTCGACAAAATAACCTTTGATTGCTTTGAATAAGTTGATGGAGATTGTTTTTTCCCCTATCTTTGATCTAGTTGATCTTAAAATCATGGACCTATAGTTAAACGGTCAGATTTTGATTTCACATGACACACATCTTAAAAAGTGATTCAAAAAACACGTTTGATATACACCCATTATGAGCACATGGAATCACAATCTGACTGCGTGATATCAGGCTTCTGACCTAAAGATTCACCGGGTGATAGTTTGTAGTGAAAAATAACTGATTTCATCACTATAGGGGGTAATAAGTAAAGAAAACACAAAAGTAAAAGCCCCAATATATATAAGTGAAACCTGGGGCGGAGTCCAAATCAGAGATATAACTGGGGGTAAATGCAAATTATATATATCGTGTATATCAATTATTTTGAGCAGTGTTACTGCCCCACCCATTTTTTTATTGCCAGACTGCTTAAACCAAAAGGTAAAAACATCAATCACGGAGATATTTTTGTCCCAATTTGCCACATCATTTGAAATCAGGTTTGAGGGTGATGTATGCCACATGATTAAGATATCACATATAATTAAAATCTTACCATAAACCCTTGTGTGCAAGATTGAGGCAAAAAATGATCTCCATGCAGTCATTAATTGATTTTTGGCATAAATTGATGCCCTCCAAGACTAAGAGAACTAGAGAAGAATTACCAGCCCCACTTTGATTTTTTTTTTTTTTCTGAGAATAGCCCCAAAAGGATGATTTAAAATGAATGATTTTTGGGATATGTGCCTTGTGAACTCACCATGTGTTCCATCCAATGGTACGCCAATGATCTAAATCAGTTACAGCCCTTATAACATGAACAACTAAATTGGATTTGGAGATTTACATGAAACACATGATAAACATGTTTTTTTGCCCCAATCTTTAGCACCTTATATATCTTTAGATCATGGGTGTACCATCAAGTGATTCCACTTGGCACACTTTGTAAAAAGTGACCCCTTTTAACCTCCTACTTTTATCTCATCTTCTGGATCCTAGGCAATATATTACATGCTAACCAAATACATGTTTGTTTGTAGGACGCATACGCGCTATGTCGGATTTTTAAGAAGAATGTGTCGGGGCCTAAAGTCAGCGAGCACTACGGTGCACATTTCGAGAGGCACTCGCAGTGGTCCAATCATGATCATTCATCGACCGTAGATCTTTCGTCGGACGGAATAGTAGGTGATATGGAGAGCACAGGCTATCCTTTCCCATTAGATACATGTTCATCAGACATGGTTCAAGGAGGCACATTTGATTTCAATGCCCAGAGAGATAATAGCATTTGGATGCAATTTTTATCTGAAGAGGCACTTAGCTCTACTGACCCTCCATTTTCTAACCCTAGAAGCTTTGCATGTGTACCCTCTAAGGTAAACTTATTTATTCCTTTTAAACAACTAGTAGATCTGTACCACATGCACATTGCATCGATCCATCGTTGTACAAGAATCCAGACCGTATGATCAGAAAGCCTCTTAAGATATTGCAAAGAGTACCTTAATTTGCAATCCGAGATTCTTCCTTCTCAATTTAGATTTGACAAGAGATAAATGGTTGATTGCTTTGAATCAGATGCTAGAGACCATTTTTTGTCCAAATCTTCTACACAATAGATCCTGATATGGGCTTATCATAGACGGCAAAATGTTGATTCCATGTGGCACACATTGATCACACTCACTTTTTGGAATTTGTGCCACATGGAATCAACATTTTACTGTCTGATGATAAATCCATGATCTCAAGATCTGTTGTGTTAAAGATTTAGATAAAACGATCTCCATCCTTTGATTCAAAGCAATCACGCTTTAGCACCATTCACACCTGAGTTGTGAAGGAAGAATCTCAGGTTGCAAATAAGATAATAGAGGTCCTTACTTTAGGGCTGTCAACTGGCCAGACTGGGCTTTTGATCGGCTCGATTATTTTGATCGGCTCGATTATTTTGATCCCTAAAAACTAGGCCCAAAACCCATATTTAAAATTGTTAGGTGCTTGTCGCGTGTCCTAAGGCTGCATTTGGGTCAGCTCTTATAAGATAAAATCCGCTTTGACAGAGAGCGGATCATAGAGTAATTTTATATCATTTAAAACAGCTCTCCACTAGAGCAAATGGGGGAAGAGCTGTGTTATCAAATATAAAAGCAGTTCCTCATTGGAGCTAAGAGCTAAACTAAATGCAAGTATCGTTAATGTTAAAATGACCAAAAAACCCCTATTCAAGTCTAAAATTCCCGTAATCTCGATTATCGATCTCCACAGGTGGACATAGCACTAGAATGCGCACGCATACAACATCGACTGTCGCTGCCTCCATTGGAGCTCGACGATTTCCCTCAGCTTGATCTAATGGACCAAAAAATTCCGATTCTCGGAGGTGGATACTTCCGAGATGACACCAAAGGTGGATCAGACGCATTACGGGAGATCCTATCGGTGGTTTCCGCCTCGCGGGAACTGATGAACGAATCGAATTACCAGGGAAATTGGGGAGGTAATTTGGGAGAATTCAGCCCTCTAGTCCAACTAGACGCAGAGAGATCGTGTGGATTAATAGAAGAGCATGCCAAGTTCATCGAGGTGAGCGATTTGGAAGAGGAGTTCAAGGCTGAGAAGATACTGGAGAACTTGCGAGGGGTAAAAATGTCCAACAAAGATGTGGGAGAGGTAATTATCTTTGAAAACCTTTTATTTAAATTAGTTGGTCTTATTAAAAAAAATGATTTAAAATGTTAATAATCACTATTTTCAGTGTCCTTGATATCTATGAAAGTCAGCTTTTAACAGGATATCTAGAAATTGGTATCCTGGCAGTAGGGTTGTTAACGGGACGGTTTTACGCGATAACGGACTGATCCTACCCGAGTTTTCTATCGGGTCAGGCACACGAACGACTCTGTTGGATCTGATCAGGGGAGAAGTATCCTACCCGACCTTTGGGTCGGGTCAAGTGAAAATCAGGCAGGTCCTGCGTGCCAACCTAACCGGACCGAACCTGATATTTTACAGATAAAATCAAGGAAAATAGGGGTCTTAAAACAGGTTGGGTCGAGTCGGGTGTTAAGTTGGGCTAGGCTTTTGGATCATATAAGGCATACACCATAGACCCATCGGGACGGGTTGACTCCAGCATTTACGCTTTGCCTGTAGGGCAGCAAAATTTTTGGCCCGATCTGATTCGACCCTTTTACAGCCTACCTGGTAGATGACCCAAAAACTTTGGGCAGTGCCATTTTGATGCTTTGTCCTACTGAAGGGGCTGTCCCGAATTGAGTCAGTTGGTGCTCCGTTCCTGGGTACACATGGAATTTTATGTATACATCACATAAGTTATCATTTCTATTTTTAATTAATTTAGAATTTTGGATTAAATGTCATTAATATG
Organism: Chloranthus sessilifolius; assembly: GCA_021018995.1. Lineage (NCBI taxonomy): Eukaryota > Viridiplantae > Streptophyta > Magnoliopsida > Chloranthales > Chloranthaceae > Chloranthus > Chloranthus sessilifolius. Next base: position 18,278,014 of record CM037595.1, on the reverse strand, counting down.
AACAGGGCGCAGTGGGAGACCAAATAAGCATACCCATAGAAAGCAGTTCAAATCTGCAAAGAGAGGAAGGTAAGTCTAAATAGCTCTTAATGTTCTGTATTTTGCCTTATTTTGATGGGTTTCCATATGCGTGGTCAGAGATGGCATCGAAGAAACATCTTCTTCATGTGATTCAAGAGTAGTCAAATGTATTTGAAATGCGGATAAACAAAATTTATGCAGTTCAACCTAAAGGCCTGCTTGAATCATATGATAGAAATGTTTCTTTGACACAATCTTCAATATAATAGATTTTCAGTTAGATAGTGGTCTTTACGTCACATGACACACTTGATGAAAAATAGTACCACGTGTCCAAAAGAAGTGACCTCATTGGTCGGTTACCCTATACCAGCTCATGGCTTTGAGGCCCATGAGCTGCCTATGTAGCCTGAACTTCTAGTCCATTTGAACCCTTGATTGCAGATCATGTCACTCACTATAAGTTAGATTGCAGGAGAAACCAATCAACATAACAATTTCACTTACTTCAATGACATTGACAACACCCACAATTACTCTGGTTGCCAATCAAATGACATATCTTTTGGATTCATCAACGAGGATCAAGATGCGATCATCGAGGAAGACGATGATGATTTAGCCACCACGCCAAACTTCGACATTTATAAAGTCGAAATCAACCATGGATTGTTCATTTCGAGCCGTCATGCGGCCGAGACCTTCTTTCACTGTGTCGAGCCCTCAGAGAAAGTCAGCGTCCACATGAATCCGGTCGTGGTACATGATGTTGCGATCGAGAAATCGGAGAATCCGACGAGAGATCGAGAGAGGCATTTCTTTTTCTACGAGTTTGGGTCATTTGCTAGAGATAAATTTATGGGGATCAAGAACTCCATAAAGCCAATGAGGAGGTCTTGGTTAGTTTGTGAAACCATGAACACCCTCATTGGTGTGGTGGCTCTTCTATTGACATGTTGCATGTATCTTGGTGAAGTTTCAGAGCATTTTGGTTTGGAGAGAGAAACTTGTTCAAGTGATCAGACGATGGAGAAGAGGAGAGAAGTTGGATACACAGATAAGAAGACGACGAAGAAGAATGTGTGGCCTATTCTCACTATTGTTTTGGCTCTCTATGCATTTGGGGTCACCTTTATTTCATGCTCTGAAAGCTTCAGTTTCTCTCTCTATTCTAAACTCAAAGTCTAATGTTTTAACACATAATGAAGGGCTCGAATTGGGTTAGCCGTGTATTCTGTATTTAATAAATTTGTAATTCTTGCATGTTTTACTTATTTGGCCTCCCTTATAAAATGTTTGGGTGGTTTGTCAAAATATGCTAAGTGGGAAGTGGGTTGGTCATGTAACATGGTTAGGTATTATAGTCAAAGAAACTAAATTTATTTAGAAACTCTCTCTCTCTCTCTCTCTCTTATTGTTACCTTACTAATGGATACTGCTAGTGATTCAAAGTTAGCCATTGACTCCATCAATGGACAGTGCAAAATCCCTTAGGCCTTGTTCGGGTATTTCTTGAGTTTTTATAGAAAAACTCTGATTCTTGATAATTAAGTCAGTTTCCTTGGCCAATGTACGATCCATGAGAAATTGAACACATTTGTCGGTCCAATTGTTCAAAATTAATTTCTACAACTATACTACTTGGCCTCCTATCATGATAACACTATAAAGTAGCTTCTACAAAGGGAAGTACATAATTCATTAGCCCACTACATTCAAATTGAAAAGCCAATTTACAGAAACAAAACCTAAAATAGAAGGTAGTAAAAGCGAGATTAGATTATTGTGTGGCAACTAACAATTCCACCATTTACACTGTTGACTGTTTGAATTAGATGACAAATATTACTTTTAGTCCAAATCCTGCACACATTACACTGCTTGATATGTGAGTCATGAGCTCAAGATCTATTTTCGGAAGAGATTGAGATGAAAAACGACATCAACCATTTGATTCATGGCAGTCAGTGGCGTAACCTTTGGAACCACCTTTGGTTGTGTAACATTTGTAACCACCTTTGGTTGCAAAAATAGCTAACCATCTCTACTGTTTGTTGATTCTTATCTTATTAATTTGATTTTTTTTTTACTTGTTTAATGAAATAGGGCTTTGTTTACTAAAAATGATAATTTTTTATTTATTTAAATTAGGGCTTTAATTTGAATTTTTTGTTTGTTTGATTAAATTAGGGCTTTGGAAGATGGTTGCTTGGTGTTTCATCACTGTTAGATAGAGGACAACCTATATGAAATGAAATCCTGGTAGAGATTTTAGAGTTTCCTTATTGTTTGATGATTAAATGGTGTATTTTCCTTGAACTTTTAAAAAATAAATTTGTTGTTGAGACATTGGGATTTTTAGTCATTTACCATGCGCAGGAGATTATAATTCACTATATATTCTTGAACGAACTATACTCTGGACTCAAAATCTGAGTCTTTCCAAGCAAATTTCTCGGAAGTTAAAATGTCACTATCACTCGGAAAGAGTCAGGTTTATGGTGGGAATCTCTCAAACAAGAGAAAATCTTAGAAAGTTTCAGAAATGGCACTTTCTGAGTCCCAAAGTCAGATGCTAATTGTTTCTTGCTAAACGAATGAGGCCTTAGAGATATATCTGAGCTTGTCGAGTACAACATAAGCTGAAAGCCTTATTTGGCAATGCTTTTCCGAAAAGCACTTTTAAGGGGAAATATATTGGGCGGAAAACACTTTTCACCCAAGGATCTTGCCATCTCTGTCTAAAATAGTGTTTTTCGAGAAACAACCTATGCTACTTCAAAAATATACACGTAACAACATTATTACTAAAGGTGGCCAGGTCCCTGGGTGAAAAACACTTTCCACCCAACATTTCTTCCCTTAAAAGTGTTTTCTGTAAAAGCATAGCTCAACAGGGACAAAGCAAATCTTTACATGCTCTAAATTTCTTCCACTCTTGGAAAAAAACTAATGGGCTGGATGACTTCCTTGCAAAACAAGACTGAATGCCAGTACAATCATAAGTAGAGATCTAAAATTCAATATGTATCAACATACCAATTAGTACCAGGCAGATGCGTATCCGATGGGCCGATAGTCAAGCACCTATTTTATTTTTAAAATAATAAAAAGTATATAAAAATATTTAAAAAAAATATAAAAAGGGCTTTTGTGGTATTTTGTCCGAGTCATATCAGATATATACTGGACGATATGACCCTATATGAGCCGATATTTGACCTCATATAAAATTATATACAATTTAGATGGGGCCTAACCCAATACATATCGGCCTAAACCATGGTCTCATAAGATGTATGATAGAGAACAAATTGTTTCCTCGTCTTTCTCTTTATTATTAGACATAGATGTCTCAATCATTTTTTATGCTATTTGTCTAGGCGATGGCGAGGCCGAATTGCCAATATACTGATTTTTTTTTTGATAGGTAAGCTTGAGGTTGTAGTCCTCACCCATTTTATTAAAAAGGAAGTAACATAGTACAAAGAATCCAAAATGAATCAAACTTTAAGGATCAACAGGAGCTTCGGCAATGCCATCACCCCGATTAATCCTCCCAGTCACCCTATTGCATATTCCATACTGACCCAATACCATCATCATCATCGGGAAGCTTTAGAGAATCCACTCGAAAGGAGACTTCTCTAATAATATTAAGAAGAATCGTCTTCTTTTGAGTAATCATATCATTAAGGATACGGTAATTCCTCTATCTCCAAATAAAGGAGATGGTAATGTAAAAGGCATTGCGAATCAAATGGCCCTTCCATTTCTTCCCCTTAGATTTTTCTATACAACCCTTCAACTGTTCAAGCAACGGAAGTTTGTTGATAGTTCTGATTTCCAACCTGGATTTGATGGATCTCCAAATCCATTGAGAATAATCACAGCCAAATAATAAGTGCTTAGTGTTCTTCAAATCAACCTAATATAAAATACACCTAGAAGGTATACTAATACCCCTTTTGCAAAGATTGTCCATGGTCATGAGCTTAAAGTTTATTACTTGTCATGCACAAAAATATTATTTTGGAATATTTTCGGAATTCTAAATGAAGGCCTTCTAGTCAACCACCAATCCTGTGGTTCTAATAGTATGCCAAGCTGATCGAAGGGAAAGTTTTCCATCCCTTGAGGGTTCCCAACTCCACCTATCATGACGATCTGAATTTGGCGCAACAACAGTACAAACAACCTTCCAACCTTCTTCCAATTGAATCGTTGAGGGACGTGGCAACATCCACACTCTATCATGGGCCACTTCGTTAACTATATTGTTCTCATAAGACCTGAATGAAGTAGAAGTCTTTTGCTATAGGTAGGAATAAGAGATTTGCCATTAACCCAAGGATCAAACTAGAAGCTAGTAGTAGCCCCATTCCCCAAAACTATCCAACAGTTTCTTAAAATAACGTTTCTGGCAGCAAGTATTCCCCTCCATGCCCATGAAGGATCCCTTGGCCAAGAATAATTTCAAATGCTCTGTCTCCCCACATACTTAGCCTGCATAGCTTGGGCCTAAAGAGAATCATTTTGAACAATAGACCAAAAGACTTTAGCCATACCAGCTCGATTCCAATCAGCAAGATTGCGAATGCCAAGACCTCCTTCCTCTTTTGGTTTATAAGTTCTCTTCCAATTGATAGGATGCATAGACTGGGCCAACGACGGTTCTCACCAAAGAAAACGATAAAAGATATGTTCAATCTCATTAATAGTTCTCTTTGGAAGGATAAAGGCACCTGTCCAGTAAACCTGAAAACAACTCAAAACTGAAGAAATCAAAACAAGTTTGCCACAATGAGAAAGAAAATGTCCTTTCCAACTTTCCAATATGTTCCTAATTTCTAAATGAGAGGACTGCACATAGAATGAGTCATTCTTGAAGAAAATAAGGGAATGCCCAAATAGTGAATGGGTAGAGATCCTTGCTTGAAGTTTAAACCATCTAGGATGTCTTTTTTGGCTTGACAAGCTTCACTAAATATAATTGAGCTTTTATTGTCATTTTCCATAAGTCCGGAGCATCTATGAAAGAATTCAAGAGATTCTTTCACCACTTTTGCAGAGCCAACGCCATCATCCAAAAAGAGGAGATCATCTGCAAACATGAGATGAGAAACACTAGGGCCACCTAGCAAATTAGGAACACGAATCCTCCCTTCATCAACCCTTTGTTTAAGAATACAAGTAAATGCTTCAATTACAAGAGTAAATAATAAACGAGATAGAGGATCCTCTTGTCTAATACCACATATTCCACTAAAGAAACCATGAGGGGACCCATTAACAAGGATGGAGAAGTGGGGGCAGTAATACATTGGGTAATCCATGCTATCCAAATGTCATCAAACCCAATTTGTCTAAGGATATTAATAACAAAATCCCATCTCAATCGGTTGTAAGCTTTTCGTATATCAATTTTTGCACACAAAGCTTTCAAACTATTAGTGAGGTGGAACTTTTTAACCATCTCATGAGTAAGTAAAATATTTTCTGTGATACGTGATCAGTCACATAATTTATCATTTTATCACCCTTAACTTAGTGATGCTAGGCCATAGTTTACTACTAATAAGTTATTGATATGCAGATATTAAGAAAAAATAGTAAAACAGAGTCAAAGTGTTAATATTAGTTAAATGTAACTCAAAAAGCAGTACGAATAATAATAGATTGAAAAACGAAAGCTCTACCTACTGAAAAGAATGCAAAATCGTTATTTACGATTTCTCAGAGTGAGAGATTGTGAAAGCCAAAGAATCATAATTTACAATTCTGCAGAAGAAGCCGCTCAAGGAAGAAAAGTAATTACGATTTTTCAGAGAATCGTTCACCAAGTCTATCAAAGTCATAAGGGTGAGCAGTATGAAGAAGTATAAAATCGTCATTTGCGATTTTATAGAAAAAGATAAAAAAAATGAAGAATCGTCTTTTACGATTTTTCCTTTATAAACCCTATTGAAAGTAGAAAGTTGTAATTTACGATTTTTTACTAAAGAAGAAAGAACAGAGAACCGTTATTAGCAATTTTACAGAAGGCTTAGCTCACTACTGCTGATCACGTGTATAGTACACCGCATGAACCATAATTAGAAGATCTCTTGAATCCAAGAAGATTGATGAAGAAGACTATGAAGGACTTTGTTGCTGAAGTGTAAAGAAGGTTCTACAAGTATATCAACCGCTGAAGCAAAGGAAAGATAAAATTAGAAGTACAGTTATATTAGGAATCTTTTAGTTTAGTAGTTTCTTTTATTAGAAATAGAAGTTTTATAAATCGACTCCTTATGATTAATAAATAAGAGAGCCCGGTATAGGAATAATTATCGAAGAAATTCAGCATCAATTGACGCTTGAGGTTGGATTTTCTTCTGATCAGTAGTGTAAAATAGTTAGAGTAGATTAGATATCAGAGGTCTCTCAAGAGCATTTGACGACTGCTATTGGGTGCTGAAGATTAGTGTAGATATCTTTAGTTTCTCAGAATGAATTGACAACTCTGGTTGAGGGGCGAAGGATATTTTTTATTTTAGATTTTTTTTATTATTTACTGCTTTGTAAACATCTCTAAGTTTTGATTTGAATTGACGACTCAGGTTAGAATTTGTAGATTTGTGTAACGATTTTTATTTTTCATTCTTTAAATTTCTAGAGTTTGATTGACGCCCAAAATTTTGATTGATTGTTGATTAGATTAAATCAATATTGATAGGACTTTAGTGTTGATTGACGCCCAATGCTAGAAGAATTGATATATAGTGTAACGGTACTGTTTAATTTCATAAATATCCAATAGCAGAGGATTGTGATTGATGACCATAATCTGAAGTTGGAGGATTAGGATTTATTTTTATGCACTTTCGCTTAGAAAATTCTTTATTCATATTTCTCCAGTAGTTTAGAAATCTTAAAGATAAATATAAGTTTCTGAAAAATAGATTAATATAAGTAATAACTATCTTTGTGGGAACGATCCTGTACTAGCTCTATAATTTTCATTGTGCGCTTGCAATAGGTTAAGACTTAATTAGATATACACATAAGTAGCGATCAAGTTTTTAGCGCCGCTGTCGGGGATAGTTTTTATTATATTTATTAATCTAAGAAAACTAGTATTTATCTTTCTCTTTTTTAATTTTTTTTATATTTTGAATTTTTTTTATCGCTTTTTAAAGCTTTTGCAGGTTTATTCGGAGTCAACAATCTAAGGTTTCAATTGCTGCTGCCCACAGACATTAGAGGCTCAGATTTGTTTCTCTCCCTATTCTTCTAAAATAAAAATCAAATAAATGAAAAAAAAACATAAAAATAAGTAGTTGCACTATAAAAAAAGTGGTTTTTAGCAACGCTGGTTTAATGGCGTTTGAGTAAAAGGGCCACTAAAAATACCTTTCAATGGCGCTTGTGATAAAAGCGTCACTAATTGTTAATAATTTTATTTTGCGTCACATTGATTGTGGCATCTACTGTGAAAATGATGCCCTAATATAATATTTATGGCGCTTTATTTTGCAAACGTCCCCACTATACAGGAAATTAAGCGTGACATTTTTTATTGGACGCCGCGATTTAAAATATTATGTATGACATTTTTTTATTAAACGCCACGATTTAAAATAATTTGCGACGCTTTATTTTGCGAACGCTACTATTCATGAAATTAAGCGCGGCATTTTTTATTGAACGCCGCAATTTAAAACATTATGTACGACATTTTTTTTTAGACGTCGCAATTTAAAAGAATTTGTAGCACTTTATTTTGCGAATGCCACTATTCATCAAATTAAACGAGGCATTTTGTATTGAACGCCGCGATTTAAAATATTATGCACGACATTTTTTATTGGATGCCACGATTTAAAATAATTTGTGACACTTTATTTTGCCAATGCCATTATTCAAGAAATTAAGTGCGACATTTTTTATTGGACGTCGTGATTTAAAATACTATGGGTGACGTTTTTCTGTATTAAACGTCACCATAGACGTAGGTATTTAGAAGGCGGGAACGAAATATTGGCGCACGCCTTAATTAGAATGGGGTATTAGAGTGAAAACACACATTATTTAGAAAGGGGGTTTTCTGGTTTTTCTCTTAGTTCATCGTCTTCTCCAAACAATGCATCTCCAAGGTTCAGTTGGGTGCTAACCCTAGCCTCCCTTATTTCTGATAGTTTCCCTTCTCTCTATAAATTCCCTCGCGTCGATGGAACCCTAGCCCCCCATTTCCATAGCACTATCAATCTCCACCTCTAACCGTATTACCAAGGCAAGCCGATCATATAGAGTTTCTACATCAATCATCTCTATAATCTCCTGGGAGCATAAAGTACCGTATAAAGCGCTCATGAGCATTTCCGTTTTATAAAACACCGTCAATCCATCCATTCTCCCAGAGATAGTACACATAGAACTTATATAGCATTGTCCATTTTCTATTTCGAGGGTTAATTTTTATTCATTTTTTTAATTTCTTGTGTTTAGATTGTTGAATGGGAGAAGGAAACATACCACATATTCAATTAATGGCTGAAACTAGAACTAAAGCTCTCTCTGTTCTTAGTTTGGTAAAGAAAAAATAAAGAATTGGAGAGCTAAGAGTAGGTAAAAATTTATATTGAGTTGACAATTATTTAGCTTTTTTATCCACTATTTGTTTTTGTTTATTAGTTATGTTGATTGAGGTACCTATATCAGGAGTATTTGCCATTATCGTATGCTGGCAGCCCATCCATTTAGCTTTTATCAAGATTTGCGATTCTTGAAATTTGCTGTTGGACACACTACTTGGATTTTATCAAGAACATGTGCCTAGACAAGTAGACATACTAACTACATTAATTTTCATTCTATCAGGTAATGTTCATGCTGCTTAAATATTGAATTGAATATATTTATAAACTAGAGACAAATGTCAAACAAGAAAATCAGGGATAATAGGGAATTCCATTATTTGCCAGTGCTTAGCATTTTCCATTGATAAGAATTTATTTTGTGTTGGCAATTTTTTAGATTTTTGTGAAGTCGATAACATGTATAGTGATGATGTTATGATATTTTGATTGCAATGATGACTTTAAGGTTGTGCACGTAAACTGTTTGATGCAGTGCTTGAGAGAAGCATGGATAAATAAAAATATTATTTATTAAGGTTGTGGGAGGTGTGATATTTGAATGTGAAAGCAAACTCTCTTGCAATTATTGTAATACATAATTTTAGCTCTAGCAACAATAACAAATGACAGTCTAAGAGAATGCCTTTTTGGAACTGATTCCCTCACATTCACTTCACTTGTAATGCCCCCCTTTTGTTTGCCCCTTTTTTCTTTTTTTCTCTTAGTCCCTTTTCCCTCTTTAAGAAGACCTAGTTTTATCATCCGAATCACAAGAAAGCCCCTCCATTTGAGGTTTAAGAAGCATATTTGTCATTAAAAGGAATGAGAGAATGGTGCTCAGTCAACACTATTGGCTTCATTGGTATAGTATCATGGGTGTTTGCAAAAACTAAAGATGGCATGTTCTACATATACTGTAAGAATTTGAAGTACTTTATGTGTGTGTGCACATCAAAGTTGGTCTATCGTTGATAATATATTGCTTATTTCTCTGCTCAATTAAAAATTGTACTGTAGAAAGTTGGTCTATGAGAGATCATATGTTGCATGTTGCTGCTTTGCTCAATGTCCCCTTAAAAATTGGTCTTTGACCTTCGGGGGGAGGGGGGGATGCATTGCTGAATTAAATGCATGCATATTTCAAATTTATAAAGGTTATCATTTATCAAAAGACAAGGTTTTAACTGCTTATATAGACATTGAGACGCATTTTTATTCATTTTTTGTGTGCTATTCTTTTGGAAGTGAAGGGATATATATATATATAGATCTGCATCTTTTCTTTAGTTCTTTTAGCCATTTAGGTTAATGGTATAATTGATAATATGATTGTTAGGGCCATAAACAACATCATATAGGTTTTTTCTGAATCAAAAATAAAAACAAAAACTACTAAGTAAAAAAAATTTAGCAGAAGTGGAGGCTTAGAAATTTGATTCTTAATTATCTGCAATTTCTCAGCGGAAAGACAGTGTGTTTGGGACTTTGGTACTTAGAGAAATCAAATTATAAGATGGAGTTCAAACTTGGGTCCTAAATTTGGTTGTAGTTTCTTTGTTGGTTAAGTCTTGTAATCTATTAAAAACATGAGAAATAAAATCAAAGTAGGCCCACTCTAATGCCTGTACTTTATCTCTCAGTAGTAAACAAGTGGAAAAAGAAAATTCAAACATGCAAACAAAATCTAAATTTTAAAATGGTTAACAATTCTCTGAAATTTTCTCTATAGCCTATAAGAAAGAAAAATATAAATAAATAAAAGAAGATAGTTGAAGAAAATGAAAATACAGAGATTGAAAACTAAAATCTTACCTTTTAGTACTTCTGAAGCAACCCCATGGAGCAAAGTTATGTTAGGAGCTGAAGGCACAACAGACGCATTAAATTTTGGAACAGAACTTGACACCTTTTCTTTAGTAATCCTAAACTTCTCTGGAAAAGCATCTCCTTTCTGGTGTCAACCCTCATTTTGTTTGGAGATCTTTGAGGCATCTGATGGTTTGGTTAGATGGGCAGGTGACTCATTACAAGAGCTACCAGTTACCCATTTCTCTGCATTATCCCATTTAGAAGGGAAGCTTTTTCTAGAGAGATTTCCAACACTAAAGCTGAAAACAGGCCTACCAGGAGTGGAAGGAGTTTCTAACCTCCTCTTATGAGTTGAGGTTTCAAGCAAAGCTTTGCTTTCACTCATGTTGTTCTTAGTCATTGGAAAGGCTTTTACAAAATCAGATGTTTCTTTGAGGATATGCTTGCAAAGTGGATCAGGAAAGGTATCTGCAAATGGGTTCTCTTTGTCTTTGTTGTATATACTTTTGTTCCTCACCAATGGTGATTCTTGATACACCAAAAAGTCCAAGGCAAAAAGAAAAGACTAATTAGTTAAAGCATTTGAAGAAAACATAACACCCACACAAAGTGAAGAGAAAATGGAGAGATTTTTAGCATATTAGTGGGAAATGTATAAGCAACTTGAAAGCATTTTGGGTTCTTCAGCTTCATAGCAGTGAAATTAGAAGGTTTCAATGGTAAGCAGTGTTTGGGTCAATCTGGCTTCCATGCAAAGTACCATTACTACAACTATATTATATTACGTGTAGCTTTAAATTAGGTATCTTTGTTTTCAAACCTAGATTCTTCCTTCTCAATAAGTTTTACATAAATAAATGGGAAGTTATAAATGTAGGATAGATTTGTTGAGATAAAGTGCAGGTAGCTGATGTGGCGCAACGTGACAGCCTGCAGTGCTTGGCCCCACTATGTATGCAGCCAGTCATATCATGTCACATAAGCTACCTGCAAAATTGTCTATAAAAAATTAGCTTTCAGCCATGTCGATGGTCCGCAAAACAGATTTTATCCATCCATTTGAGGGCTCCAATTAGCAGCCATCATCTTCTATTATTTGATCAATGCTGGCTGCGATCCATCAACATGGATGGCCTCTATCGATCAAAAAAAAAAAAACATGGATGGTCTCGACTGATACAGCTTGTGCTACTTGAACAGTCGTCAACACTCACATTACTACCTCGGTTAGGTTACCGGGGCTTTCCATTAATGGGTCCCATGCATGCCTTCGGTACTCGGCCTGGGTATAAGCCATTCAAACTTAGCTGTGTAACACAATCCTCACCACTCAGTTTGAGTATCTTAATCAATTCAAAGCCAAATGGATTCACTGATTGGGTTTTTAAAAAATGCAGGGTGTTGGTTGATCAGTGAACAAGCTCAATGATGTGATTGCAATGATTGCAGAGGTGAAAATATATCGTTGATTCTTGGGCCTGTTAGCCCGTTGCGCTTCAAAATGTTTGGCCAGATTTTGAAGCACAACTACTAAATTACTTTTCACTTCAGCTCCCATATTAGTGAAAGGTAATTACTTCAAAAAGCCATGTTTGGCAACGCCTTTAAGGGCCATGTAATCACAAATAAATATATGCAATATTGAATCTAATTTAAATCAAAGTCTACTATGTTTTTCTTTCACTTTGAGTGAAATCTGAACTTATTATTTTGAAAGAAAAATCTGCTGGAATCATACAATTTACTTTATAAAAACATAAACAGTTAGTATTTGATAATTCCTCATGTATAGCAACTCATGTATATCATACATTGTAGGAAATATAAGTTCTGTTATTATTGTAATATAGCATATAATAGAACAAACCATTTGAATATATTTATATGTATAATATCATATCATTTCTTTGTATCCTCAAATAGATGGGACTTCTCCTTTTCTCACTATGAGCAATCAACTAGTAAGATTATTATTTTAGTTCATTTTACATCAAAATTTTAGTATTGAAATGTTTAATTAGTATTTATTCTTTGCAGGATGATATTAGAAGAATCATTATGAACGATCCCCTTCTAGGGGATAGCGATTTAGATAATTACCCTATTGTTAAAGTAAATGATGTTCACCTCTCCTTTTTGTTTCTTCTTTTCTTTGTAAGGAATTTGTGGTTCAAAAATATTTTGTTGCTTAGGTTTGTGGCCGTGATGGAAGAGGTTGTGCATGGGGCAGGGGTGTATCTAAGACCGCTATTCAAGCATCAATGCCTTCTAGAGAGAACGCTCAACGGGAGAAGAGAGCAAATGAAAGCATTGAATCGAAGTTTGATATACTTATTCAACAACTTGATGAGGAGCGTCAGGCACGCAAGACCCTTGAAGAAAAACATAATAGATTATCAAGTCAATGCAATATCATTAACAAGGACAAGAGGTGTATAAGTAACTAGTGTACGGTATAATTAATGTTCCCTTGATCCTTGACCTATTTGGTATAAAGACAAGTTTTTCATTCTTCAAGTCCACAACATTAACCATTTTTCTTCTTTCTTTTCCTCTTTCTCTTAGAGTTGGGAATCAAGTATATTATTGCTATCATCATATTTACTTTGTTTAAGGCATTTAACGTATTCTTATTTATTTCTTTTTCATTTAACATAATCTTATCTGTTGGAGGCACAAATGGCAGAAAAAATTGTAATAATGGAGAAGAAGATTGCAGAAATGGAGAACTTTATAAGAATGATGATTTCTAAAAGAGGTATATATCATTGTTTTTCTTTTTTAACTATGATATTAGATTCGCTAGAAATTTAAAATGAAATGCTTAGTTTCACTTGAATTTATTTTATTTTGATGTTATTAACTAAATGAAATGTTTAGTTTCAATTCTGTAGGCTAAGAGCAATGGTGTGTACCTTCCACCGAAATCTAATTAGGTGCCTATCTAGGTAAGCTGCTGAAATATTTTGAATCTATTAAAGCTATTGAAATTTCAGTCTTTAAGATTACTTTTTTCAAATCCATTGATTATTTTAAATATCCATTTATGTCTCCCTATCTGATGTTGGCTCTTGATTGGATTGTGTAATTTTTGAGTTTACTACAATGCAACCCAACATGTAACGCCCCGAGTTTCCCAACCTGAAATACGTGGGAATTCCAGATTGCTAGATCATAATTCATAATATAATTATAGAAATTCTTTGGTATCAATTAGTGTGCAAGCTATCAAAAATAAATTGAATGTAAAAATATACCTAACCAAATTAATTTACATTAATGTCCATAACAAAAGTAAAACCACCGGAGATGACCGTTCGTCACACAAACAGTGGCACTTAATATCTCAAAACAATAATAATAGTCCCAAAAGTTCTTAAAAAACTATACCAAGTCTAAATACCCAATAATATCTAAGGATAAAACTCCTCGAGTGGAAGATCTACTTCATCTTCCGGTACAAAGTTGGGATCTTCTAAATCGGGATCTGAAACCACTTCTGTACTTGTGACACATAGTGTCGGGGTGAGCTAACCATCTAAGCTCAGTAGAAAAAGTTCAAGGCCAAAATTACATCTTATCCGATCAATGCATAGTTCGATGATAAATTCAAACGCAATTTAAATGACAAAATAGAATTCGGGAAGCATCATGGGTTCAAAAGCATATATTCTGAGTTTTAGTTTCATATGAGATTCTACAACATCGTTTCTTAGGTTTCGTGTGAGTATTCATTAAATCGTTTCATTATCAATTTTCAGATACAGTCTTCTTAATTTATGATGACTAATAAAAATATAACTTAAATATCACTAGCGCAAATATAACACTAGAGTCTCTAATTACCGATGGGAATCCTCTCCTAACCATTGTCGTTCAATGAACAATTTTTTAAGTGCTCAAGCCCATGCGTTGTGAGGGATGCTTGTGCGGTTCAATGGGCCATCGAAACGGTTCAAAAGTGTCGAAGCACAGGATTCAGTTCAAATTAATCTCTTTAAATCACATGCAAAGTTCTAATACATAGGTTCAATGATTCATAAATTAATTCTCATTTTAATCCATATTCAAATTCAAAGGGCTCGATGTTCAAAGGTTTAATAATTATAATTCAATGCAAATTATATATCATTAAAAACGGATTCCAAATATTTCGTTGCAATTCAAAAGGTATAATATTCAAAAATTCAATAATTAATGCAAGTTATTTTCACTAATTCTAATGTTTAGATACCGTACGATTCAAACATTTTAAATTTAATTCTAATAATTATAGATCTAGTTCGAATACATCATTAAAGCCTAAGATTTAAAGTCTAAAAAATAATTTTACATTAAAATTCCCCTACCTCGGGTCCTAATGCAAGGAGAATACAGACAATATGTGTGATTTCTCGACGATCATGACAAAGTGAGTTGTTCTAGGATTTCACGGATACACGCCCAATTTCTTCTTCTCGTCGTCGCTCAATTAAGAGAGATTTTGATTTTGGCAGCTGCTTGGGCTGCACTAGTTGTAGAAAGAAGGAAGAGAGATAGAGAGAGAGAAATAGCTAGGCGACTTGGCTGTTGGGTGGTAGAAAAATGAGAGAGGAAGAGAGGAAGTCGGCTAAATAAATAAATAAAAAATGCAGAGTTCAAAAAGGACTTTTATTACCTTCTTAATGAGGGACTTGAGATGGCTGTCCATGGGTTTTAATGGTTTTCTAGAGAGATAAAAAGAGAGGGAAAGAATAGCAATTGGGTGTCTGTCATATAATAGAATAATTTATTTGGTGAAGTAGCTTATTTGGGGAAAGTCAACCATGTAAAAGAAGAGTCCCAAAGGCTCTAATATTTTATTAGAAGAGAGAGGGAGTTTGGAAGTTGCTTGGAGTTTCATGACGGTGAGGGAAAGACTGCAGAGAACTGGATAAGCTTGAAAAATTTTTAGCGACTATTGTAGGTTAGTTTCAATGGACGGCTGCAAGTTAGTGGAGACTTAGTGGGTATGCTAGGCGGTGGAGAATTTTATCTCTGCTTATATTAAGGAGCGTGTGTAAACAAAAAGGAAAGTAAGGAGGGCTAGAGAGAGAAGGGTATCGATTTTACCAAGATTCTAGAGGGAGAAGTGTGCCCGTATGGGAAAGTCCAACGTTTGAAGTCGGTAAGAGTACTTCCTTCTAAACCAAGGAAAGGTGCCAATCTTTACTTCCCTAGGCTCCTATCTAAATACAAATTCCTTTCTAAATGAAGCCATGGGATTTGATTTACACGTGAGTTATGATTTAAAGAGGGATTGAGTTCTGATTAGATGTGTGGCATAACATTCATCCCCACGCTAACACATCACTCACCATCCATTCATCCAAATCTTATATCATGAATTTATCTATTCATTTCATTTTAAGTTTAGAAATAAATGATTATAGCATATAGATTTACATAGCTTTTAAGAAGGCCTAAAAATAAATAGAAAGGGGCCAAGGCCACATCTCAGATAATCAAGATCTGACCATAAATCCAAGGGAGGAGATGAAGGTGGAGGTACAACTTTTAGAGAGAGAGAGAGAGAGTGAGACCATAATCCTTACTTTAGATGGAGTTTCCTTCCTTGGACTCTAAGTTTCTAAAATTTTGAAGTTCCACATTCTTGGCAACTTTGTAAAACTAGTAAATTCTGTGCCCAGATTTGGGGTACCCGAAATCCCTTTTTATTTTTGTATTATTAATTTATTATTATATTAGACATCAAATAGTCTAGGGAAGGTCTTGGGTTCGGGTTTTGATGTTGGGCATAGTTTCGCGCTCGAGTTTGAGTCATGTGAAACATGCTAATACACGCATGTACACCCCACGTAGGGGTTCGTGTTCGGATTCAATGGTTCGGATTGCTCATGGTGTGCTCGCCCTAGAAAATAAAAGAAGGTCGATAACGATGCCATATGAGTCAAAAGTTTGACTAGGGTCAAATCAGTCAAAGTTCAACGATTTAACGTTAATGAAAAATTAGGGTCGTTACACAACATGTCAAAGGAGTTCTATGTTTCATACAACAACAATGGTGTCATTGTATGCAACCGTTGATTTTTGATGATCCGTCGCGACGATGTGCTCGTAATAAAAATTTAGAGTCACAACCCGGAGCTTTTGGTGTCCCGAGAAACCCAAATCAAATTTAAAGAGCATCGAAGTGCCAAAAATTAACTTTGAATTTGGACTACGCCAAAGGCTCTTGGGTAGGGGCTTTGGTTATCGATTGGAAATGTGTTAGGCACCCAATCAACCCGCTTAATGCAGTCTCTAGTTATGGACAAAATAAAAATGATACAAAAGAAATAAAAAAGCCTTCCTCTTACCCAAAGGGCCTTAAAATCCTATTTGTGCCCCTCCGTTCCTACTAAAAATTCAACGATGTAACGGTATAAATGAGAGGATGGGGGAAGAACCGAGAAGGTAGAGGAGTAGAGGGCAGAGCCGGAGCTCTCTGGCCCTTGTTGCATCGCTGTGGAGCCTTGCATTGGCTTGTTTCGGTGAGCTTTTGATGGCTTGTATAGCTTGATGATGGATTCTAACACCTAGGGTGGATAGTTAAGAGGTAGAGAAGGGAGGCTAGGGGGAGCATACACCTAAACTAAAACTTTTAGGTGAAAGGCTAAGGTTTTTAGAAGGTTTGAAGGTTCTAAAATTTATGTATAAAGAGTGCACTAGAGGAGAGAGAGAAGGGATTCTTTAATCTCTTACTTTGCAAATTTTTTAAAGCCTTTGTAAAGGGGGGTTGCCTCTCTATTTATAGGAAAAAGAGAGGTTAAGAGGGTGTTTAGAGGCTAACTTGGATTAGCAATTAGGTAATCTAGCCATCTAAGGTTTTGTAGGATTTTTGGAGCCTTGAAAAGTGTGAAGGTTAGCTCCAATGGTGGATGATAGGGTGAGACTTTAAATCACTTAAGAGGTTGCAAATAGATAGTGAATGGGTGTAGCAGAACTAGTAAAATAGACCGCAAAAGTCAAGATGGTCAACAAGTCAAACCCCAATCTCGATTTTTGAGGTAAAAATCCACAGTCACTATTCCTAAGCCTGGCGTAACTAATAGATGCGCCAAGCAAAGGTATAGTAAAACAATGTTTGAACAAGGTTTGGAAGTTGGTTGCCCGTGGTGGGGCCCACCTTATAGCTGGAACAGAAATGGCATGGCGCAAGTAATACTTGTGCCAAATTCTTAGGGGGTACTTAGCTAAATTATAAATTTGCCCTTGAGCTTCGAAATGCGATGTCTTCTCGTATACAACTCCGATTGGGGTGATCCTTGGCTTGTTGGAAAACTGAGGACTTCTACTCTGCAATAGTATATGATTCGATCACAGTAGAAGGTCATAGCTAGTCTCGGTGCCCCACTCTTCATCCATTGCTCGGGAAGGCTAGGTTTAGATCCGAAATGGTTTCTAAGGGTCGGGATGAGTTTCTAAGGGTTCGGAAAGGTTCCTAAGGGATCTAGGGTGATTCCTAAGGGTTTGGAATGACTCCTAAGATTTCAGAAAGGCTCCTAAGGGTTCCATACATGCCATCAAAAGCTCGGAGATGTGCCTCTCTCCCAATATGTCTCGATCGGGCCTTGGGCCAAATTTGGGTATCTACAGATGCCCCTCTTTGGTATCCGATCACTAATAATTGAATGCCAAAGAAAAGAGACATCCGAAAAGGCCCAAGGTATTACCAACGGGTCTGCTGTATTTAGAACAAACTTCAAACATCAGATGAGTGACATGGTGAGAAAATGAAAGTCCTATATGTCGGGAAAAATGATCATTTCTCAAGGTAATCGGTCCTCAAGCGCTTAACGATATTACTGGGCATAACCGAGGTGGAATGAGTTACGAAAGCCCAATAGCTAGTAAAAACGTTCGCTTCTCGAGTTGCAAAAGCCCGTTAGTCAAGAAAAATGGTCGCTTCTCGAGATGATTTGAAGGAGTTTGATGTTCAAGATTTATTCTGAATACAACAGCTTCGTAAGTAAGGGGGTGATCGACCCATATTCAAAGATAGGTACAAAGCAAGTGCGCAAGGTTCCATAGTTTGCATCCAATCATACGAGACATTGATTGTCACATTTGACTGGTCGCGGGTGCCCCTGCTTAAAGTAGGGTTTGAGGTCTTTGGGCGAACCCATTGATCCCGAAGTTTATTTAGCACGACTACTCGAGTGGAGCGAATAGATGTCGCAACACTTTTTGGGAGTACGTTCCGTCTTTTCAAAACAGATATTTTTTGTTATTTTATGTGAAAATGATTCTATCATTTTATGTGGGATGTTCCATCTTTTCGAAACTATCATTTTATATGAATGATTCTATCATTTTATGTGAATTACTTTTGGCTTTTTATGTAATATCCCAAAAAATTGAGCATTTAACTTTGATTTTGGGATCCGTGTCCGATCGATCGTAGATTTGACCAAGTGATGGTCAAACTTAGAATTCATGGAGTGATGAATTGATGTGATGCAAATGTGACTTAAGTGTAGTGAATGTTATTGGTTTAGGGCTACGTACACCTATTTCTGGTGTATGCGCTTAACACCAAAGCCAAGAGAGGATATAAGGGTTTTAATAACCCTAGTTTTCCTTTTTGTTGATTGTTGAGGAGAGAGTTAAGAAGAGAGAGAGAGAGAGAGAGAGAGAGAGTAAAGAGGAGTTATGGAAGTGGAGTTAATGCTAATCAAGAGGAGATTAGAGCATTGATTTCCAGATTCAACGTGTTGGAATCATTGAAGCAAAAGCTGGAACCCTAGCCATTCCAACCTAGATCTTGATCAATTTGAGGATTGATTGAAGGTGAGTTTTAAATTAATATTAATATATAGATGTAGATGATTAAATTTGGTCAAATGTACTTAAAAGAAGATTAAAGGCTTAAAAAAGAAAGGGGAAAAGATTTGGAAGAACAGCCAGAAAGGGGGTTGAATTGGACCAAATCGATTAATCGAAATCGGGATTCGATTAATCGATTTTGGTCTGAAAGTTGAAAAGTCAGGAAAGCCTGATTTTAATTAATCGAATTAGACTTCGATTAATCGATTTGGATGTTCGATTAATCGATTTGGAAATCGTCTAATCGACTGTGTACCTCCAGTGGCTGGAGAAACATGACCTGGGGAAATCGACTAATCGAGTTGAGAAATCGATTAATCGACTTTGGATTTTGATTAATGGATTTATAATCGACTAATCGATTTTGGACTTCGACTACTCGATTTAAGAATCGACTTTGCTATGCCAGGAATTTCGATTAATTGATTTAGGATCGATTAATCGATATTGGATTTCGATTAATCAATTTTGGGAATCGATTAATCGATTTGGATTTTGATTAATCGATTAATCAATTTTGGTAGACTCAGTTGACTTTTGAATTTTTCTTTAAGATTGAGGGAGGGTCTAGGACCTTCTTCATTATATCTTTAGTGATGTGTAGCATGTGTTATGATGTATCATAGGTGGTACATGTGAAAGCGAGCACAAGGAGTCGCGTGGGACCTTGATGCTTGGACCTTCAGAGAATTGAGGTAGGGAACACCTTGAACATGTACTTTAATTTTAAGAGCATGTATGTAGTGATATAATTATCAGATTTGAAGTTATTTTAACCATGAAAAGCTTTGTGAAAATGGGTGTGTGTGTAACACTACGAATGTGAAAAAGGGCATCTGTGTGATGCAAGTGATTAAGATCAAGTAATCTAATAAGAATGAGACTTCCCCAGGGGATGAGAAAGAAATAAAGACATCACGTGTGATGCGAGTAAGATATACATCCCAGGGATATATATGTGATTGAATAATTACTGTTGAAGCCTAACTGATATAAGATAGTACTTTACATGGTAAATAACTATATGTAAAGTACATGCTATTTTTGTTATTTGAGGTTTGTTTAGAATACCCCACCGACGTGGCGGCATACCCACGACTGACGCGACAGGATATTCATGATCGATACGGCGGCCAATCCGTATACCAGTACGGAGGTTTATCCGTAACCGTAAGCACATCCCAGGGATGTTGAGTGATATTTAACCCCGCCGCCTAGTGAGAAAGGGGCTTGGGTAGTATTCCTAGGGAATACATTTTTACAACTGTCTATTTAGGCGACGATGGTGGGTATTCCATCGGGGCTCGATGCTATATTGCTCGGGGATTACTTAAGTTAAAGATTTAAGTTTTGCTTTAGGCCTGTTCAGTGTCATTCATGATAAATTAATAGTAAAGTAAGACATGCAAATTATCAGTAAACTTGAATGCAATTCATCAGTTTTTAAACTATTTTTTTCTAGCAAATGCATAGACACATCATACTTGGAATATCATGGAATATATGTGAGTTTTGATTTATATGTTCATTGTGTTATTCCCTATTGAGCTAGGATGTAGCTCACCCTTTAGACTATACGTCGCAGGTCCTTTGTTAGCAGCAGCTGAGGCTTTGGGAGATGTAGATCCGGGTGATTCGGATTACGTGCCTGGGGACGAGTTGGAGCCTCCTCCCGAGGACTTCTTCTAGGAGACTCCGCTGAGTACTTTGAGAGAGTTTTTGTGAGTAGATTTTACGACTTGGTATGTCAAGCCTTGATTTTTGATGAACAATGTAATTAACTTGATTATTTCTTTTGGCGAACCATCAGGGGTGATCTGTTTATCACCGATTGTTCGGATCGGTTCTCTGTTCATGCAGTGGTATAAAAGTAGAATTGTCTTTTGTTGGTGTCAGATGGGCATGTTACTTTTCCGCTTTATGTAATTATTTACTTTATTTATTATCATTGCTTGTTATACCAATTTTTCGTGCATAGTTTTGGGACATGATTTGGAGGATCGTGCTGATGGCACGAGTTTCGGGGTGTCGAAATCCGGGCTGTCACATTTTATGTGAGACTTTTTTTATATTATCATTTTTTAAAATTTTTCACGTTTTTCTATGTAGGAACGGGATGCTTATTGATCTCGATCCATTTTATTTTAGCACGGCTTACCGGGCAAGTCGAATGAGGATCGACATACCATTTGGGAGCATGTGCATCTGTTGGGGATAACAAAAAAAAGAGAAGGGGTACCGGGCTATGCATGTGACCCGTACCATGCCCAAAAACCAGCCCATAAGTGACCTGACACAACTATTAGTTGCGCCAAGCCAACTGAGGGCCCAAAATAGCCTGGCGTAACTAATAGGTGCGCTAGGCATGTTGGGGATCGAATTTAAAGAGCCCGAGTTCGGACAGTAGGGGTGTATTTTCAAAACATTTTTTCTTCCCCCTCTCCAAACCGAAAAACAAAGGTCCCCTAGGGCTCCTTTACATTGCCTCTAAGCGTGCTTCATCGCCGACATTTGTTTGCGCCGATTGATCGCCCGCTCCGCGCTAGATCAAAGACTCCTTTTTCTTCAAAGGTAACCATTTAAAACCCATTTTATTTGATTTTTCTTACTTTTTCTTTCAAATGCGATCATGATCTTGCATTTTTAGATGATGAATGATTTATTTTCATTGTAAGCATGTTTATTGATTATGTGATGATGATATTTCATGAATGATGCCCTATTTTTGTTGTTTTTATGGGTTTTATTAACATATAATCTATATATATATATATATATATATATATTTTTTTTTTGGTTGTTTTATTTGTACATATAGCAAGGACTTTATTTTCGGTTTTTTTTTTTTTTTTTGAATATAAGGCAAGGATTTTTGGTCTTTATTTTTTGAAAACTAACTATTGAAAGAGGATTTTTGGTTTCTATTTTTTGAAAATTAATTAGGAAAAAGGGTTGTTTTTTTTTTTTGAAAACTAATCTAACTATTGAAAGAGGATTTTTGGTTTCTATTTTTTGAAAATTAATTACGAAAAAGGGGTGTTATTTTTTTTTCTTTTATTTTTTTTGAAAACTAAGGAGCTTGTTTATTATTATTATTATTTTTTGTTGTTGGTTTTTGTTTTTATGGACATAAAAGAAGAGATTTTTTTTTGTTTGGTGTTTTTGTTTTGATAAACATAAAGGAAGGATTTTTTTTTTTTGGTTTTTGATTTTGATTATAGAAGCATAAAGAAAGGATTTTTTTTATTTTTTAACTTGCTTTATTTTTGAAGATAGAAAGGGGAAAACTTGTTTTATTTTTATTTATTTTTGAAGAGAAAAAGGAAGGGATTTTTTGTATTTTCATTCTATTTTAGAAACTAACAAGAAACGGATTTTTTTCTGTATATATATATATATATATATTTATTTATTTTTGAAAATGAAAGAAAGGGATGAGCATACTTACCTTCCCTTCCTGTAGCAAAAATGTTTCTTTTTTTTTTTCATTGATCTGCCCTGGTATGACTGCTTGCTTTTGCCTCATAATGTTTGGTGATGAAGAATACGTGTCGAAGGAGGGACAAGAGGAGGGACTCGACATGGTTTATGGTCCCCGTGGGGAACAATTCTTTGTAGTAGAACGCCGGGCAGGTCCATGGCTTGAGATGCATGGTGAGGCTGCCCAAGTCGGCCTTCTCTACTAGCAACACATCCACATTTCGAACTTCGGTATTGTGGTCAAGGTAAAAGATAAGTTCAATTCATTTTTTTTTTGTACGGTTTTGCTTTATTTCCATGACCTGATGCATCTTTCTCTTTTGACACAAGACTTGCCCCATATCGTATTCCGAGGAGGCTGGCTAGACTTCCATGACTTCCATCGCTACATCCCACCCGTCGTGAAGTGTTTGCTTGAGCAGGCGAGTTTCAGAGAGTTCTTGTCTTGCCTCGCCATGAGGGCAGACGCCGCATACTTGAGGGCTTTGATCGAGAGCTTTCGCCCAGAGACCATATCTTTCCACATGGCCTTCGCTGAGATGACCCTGACGCTCGTCGATTGGGTGATGATTACCGGTATCAGGGTAGGGGGCGTACCGATAGCCAACCTCGTAGTGCCTAGCCGAGATGATATTGTCAGATTGATAGGGGATTACCCCTCCCATGGAAATCTGCATGGTGCCGAGGTCAAGATGACCTGGCTGTCTGTGATCTATGGGCCACATAGTTGGTAGATCTAGGCCAGCCAGATGTGGAGCTTTACATTGAGCCCGAGCGTGCGATCGTATTGGCCCGTATCACGCTTCTGATCCTGTTGGAAAAAACCCTCTTTGCCAATGCAAGCGGCGGTCGAGTCAACCTGGCACTGCTGAGCCTCATGGATAACTGGCTCCACATCCACAGATGTGATTGGGGCAGGTCCGGATATGCGATGTTGATGTATGGTATAGCCCGAGTATCCACTGGAGATGCAAAGTCTATTGGTGATTTCTGGCCGACTCTGGAGGTAATCTCTAACTCTTTTGCTTTTATCAGTTTATTTGGTTGGTCATTGTATGCTACTGACTTATCTTTTGTGCACTGCTCTCCTCAGGCATGGGGGTATCTTCACTTTCAGCCTGGATGCCCGCTTCTTCACTTTGAGGTATACACCTACCCCCTCCTTAGCAATTGGAACAAATTTCAGCGCCGAGGGGCATGAAGCATCTGGAGATGAGCCTGAGGTCCCAATTTGATCTAATGATCCCTGAGCTGGTAAGGCCTTTTCTCCTATGTTTATTTTAGTTCAGAAATTCTCCTTCATTATCATGCTGCATTTTTGACTGATTGGCCACCTCTTGACTTGGACAGATCATATGCGACCCGTACATTGGCTCTACTTTCTGGGATCGGGCTGTCGTAGGTCCATCTCGCCTCTTTAACAACCACCGTGTTGTCTTCTTCTATGGGGTGTGGGCTAGGGCCTACTAGCTGGGGGAGCGGGTAGTTCATCAGTATCAGGGCTATCTTGCCATACCCATGGATCCTCCTGCAGATGTTTTGGACCCCATGAGTAGTATCGAGGAGCTTACTGCGGCTTTCCTCCACAACGGGATCCCCATCAATGCCCTTCTCATGCCGGGAGACTATCGACTATGGTATGAGTCTTTGCCATATCGATTTATCCTTTTGTGCTTTGTCCCTGGAGTCAATTTCCTAGCTTTCGGCGGCTCGCGCTCACAGGTAATCTCCTTTTCTTTTTTAGATTGGTCCCCTTTAGGTTTTTGATTCAACTTTTATTTCTATCGAGCGAATCTCTATCTTTTTCATAGTTTATCCAGGGGGATGATTCAGATGATGGTGGAGTGGCGGCGGGTACTGCTGATGCTTCAGGGGCAGGTCCCTCAAATGCAAGTCCTTCCCATGCGGGTCCCTCAGGTGTTAGTTCCTCAGGTGCTGGTCCTTCAGATGTCGGTCCTTCAGACGCCTCTCGTATGGGCCGGTGTCTTAGGTGGTGCACCTGTTGTGGTTCATGGGACCTTCAAGCGCCTTGACGATGACTTTCTCTTGGATCTATGCACCGACGCGGATAGACAGGCACGCCTCTCAGCTGAAGTGGCTCGGGTCCCTCTTCCTGAGGTGGTTCAGGGGGTAAGCCTCTTTTCAATCATTCCTCCTTTGTTTTAGCTCCTTTGATAAATTCATGTGTTTGTTACTAATCCCTGTAACTGACACCTTTTTCTCTCTGTGTGTAGAACTTCGAATTGGCCATGGACCATGCCGCGTATTATCGTAACTCCTTTGTTTTAGCTCCTTTGAAATATGCATGTGTTTGTTACAAATCCTTGTAGTTGACACCTTTTTCTCTCTGTGTGTAGAACTTCGAATTGGCCATGGACCATGCCGCGTATTATCGTAATATTGCTGAGCTCCGGGATGTGGAGGTGGTGAGTATTCTGCTGACCTACTTTCCTCATTAATTTATCATTCTTTGTTTTCCAATTGCTCCTGATTTATGATCTTGACTATGACTTACAACGTGCAAGTGACAATGAGTCGCGCTCTTTACTCAGCTGGCTTTCACAGGTGTGGTCCCAGGTAGGAGATATGCAGACCTTTCAAAGCTCCTCGCGTCGGTGAAAGAAATCGAAGGGCGCCAACAAGGACTAGGCCTAGTTTCTACATTTTGAACATTTTAAACACTTTGAGATAATTTTTATTGGGATTTGAACAAATTGTGGTCGATAATTGTGGCACTTTTTGGATGATCTTTTGCTTTGAAATTTTTAGTGCTCCTCCTTGATCGCATGCTCATTTTCCCTTGTATCATGTTTGATTGCTTGCAGGATGGTTTTGATGATTGCTTGTGAAAAATGACCTTTGTGGTCATATGCCTCAGTGTGGATTTTTCCTGCACAAAAGTTAAATGATTTTAATATTAAGCGCACTTCGAATTTCATGTTTGTGAATGCTGTTAAAGCATAAAACAGGTGAACAGGCAGACTGGCTAAGGGGTCCAGCCAAGACACAAAAATCTCCTTAAAAGTTCCAAAAAGTGCATGGAAGGGGGCTAGATTGGTCTGACGCATGTATTACATGCGCCAGGCCAATCCTGGGGGGATTTACACTGGCGCATGTATTACATGTGCCAGGTATAGCCTGGGGAGCAGTGGGCCCTTTATATGCCCGAGGAAGATTGTTTTCTCTCTTTTCTCTTTGACTTGACTTTTTTAGCTAATTTTTCCTCTCCTTGCTTTCCCAAGGGTGGGTTCATCGACATACATTGAATTTTATATTCTTGAAAGATCTTTGTACGCCCATGGACCCACTTTCCAACCCTCTCTTACATGGAGGGCTCGAAACCAATTTACTCCTTTCTTTGGGCTTGGGGCCCAAATTTCTAAAAAGTTGGCTTGGGAGCTTGAATGAGAGCGAGCTCGTTGATCTAGAGCAGCTTGGACTATCCTGTCTTCCATTCTTTGTTGAGGTTCCTCCACGGTGGGACCTACTTTATGCGACAACCTCTTTTTAGGATACATATGCCCATGTGTTCCATTTTGGAAAGCGGGAGCTAACTCCCACTCTTGAAGAGTTATCCAATTTGTCTGGCTTGAAGCTCCACAGAGGCCTCACAAGAGTCACGCCGAAGCCGGGTTATTCTAAGGCCGTTCACCTTACCCTAGGTTTGAAAAAATTTGAGCATGAGAAAAGTTTCATTGGGGGGCTCACAAGGTGTTTGATCAAATTTCTCAAAGAACTTTTCGATGATGAAAGTCTTTGAAAATTGCTAGTTAGGAATATCTTTAATGTGAAAGCCTTTGCTCTTATTCTCAGCTCGGAAGTCATTTTCTTCACTGGGGGAGAGAGCTTCTCTCTGGCTCTCTGCGATGTTTTGACTGAGTTGGTAGAGGGCTGATTAGTGATGCACCTGGTCCTTGCTGAATTATACCGATGCCTTGATGCATTCACTCTGGGCAAGGTGGAGAGCCTTAGGGGATATCCTTTGCTGCTCCAGGTCTGGTTAGGTGAGCATCTTTTTATCTTGGGACCCGTTTTATATTGCTCGAGGTGAGGCGGTTTGATGATTTCTGGGCAGGTGTCACTTGGTTGGGGAGATTTGTCAGCTTTGAAGCTTTGGCTGACCGCTGCAGAGCTGATATGGAGACTTCCTTGGTTGGATCAGACCTTCCCAGTACTTCGTTCTAGAGACCATGCGGGCATCACCCTCCTAGGATTGACTAGCAGCACCTTCTAGTTCCCATTCTGGGTGTTGCGTCAATTCGGCTGCTCTCAGCAGGTGCCTTGTGAGGCGAAACCCCCTCTATGTGACTTGATCTTTTCTTGGGAGTCCTCTAGGGACATGGATCGGATTATTGCTCTTTGGGAGATGCGTTAGTTGACGCTGATGTGTGATATGGAGTAGGGAGATTCAATTCAGTCTTTCCCTAAGTATGAGGCTTGGCTATTAGCTGAGTAGCTTGCTGCTAATCATCAGGATCAAGCAGAGAGTATTGATATGGGAGGCCCTTGGCCTAAGAAAGAGACAGCGCTTCGAGCTCGCATTAAGCTGTTGATTGATGAGAAGAGAGTCGTGCAGGATCTTTTGGCCCAAAAGAAAGTTAGAGCAGAGGTAGTAGAGACCAGAGCTAACATAGCTGAGAGCGAGGCCCTTCATCTGGAAGGATCCTTAAATGCTGCTCATGGGGCTACTGATGCTTATCGGAAGAGGTATAAGAGCCTCCATGGCCGCTGGCTGACTAAGCGGAATGTCCGGGAGGACGATTTTCACGCGGAGATTAGTACCTTGAAGCGCGAGCTGGGCTGTTGATTCCCTCCTGCACATAAAGTTTTTTGCACAGATAAGTTTCACAGAAAAGGGGCGTGAGAAACCCCTTTATAGATATATATTTTTTGGTATACATATTTTCTTTATATTTTTGTTTTTTTTGCTTTTACAAAAAAAAGAAAGAAAGAAAGCTAGATATCACATCGACTATTTTTTGAGATGTGGTGTAAGCAGTACAGTTATAAATAGAAAAGAAAAATCTATTATATTTACAAAGACTTTTCTATTTTGTTGTTCTTTTTGATTGATGGGTCCCTTTTTGGAATGTGTATAACCTGGGCATGGAAATGGAAAAGAGAAATTTTTATCTTTAACAAAAAGGGCTTCCCCGCCCAGGTCCACGAAGTGTGGGCATGAAAGTGGAAAAGGGAAATATTATCTTTGATAAAAGGGGCTTTCCGCCCTGTCCTTTATTCTCTTTTTATTTGGTTTGATGCCTCAATCACAGGGTGAGATCTCGGATTCCCTTTTGAGCATGGTCGAACCCCTTTTAAGTGGTCGGATGTGGGTGAGTTTCAGCAGTTTTGTCAAGACTGGAACGTCAATCCCTTTGGATTGATTCAAACCTTTCTCCTTACCTCGGGTCATGCGTTCGACGAAGCAGTTTCAGAAAGACAATTCTAGTCGGGGCCCGATTTGAACTAACATGAGAGGCCTAATTGGAAAAAAGGGTAGCAGGGAGAGTAACCAAAAGGGCTCCTCAAATATCAATCTTATCAATCAGTTCAAACCTTTCTTTTTAAATTTTCTTTTAATCCTCTTTTTACTCACAACGCCCGAGGTGGGTTCGTCGTACCCATTTTTTTGCCCTCTTTTTACCCGTGGCGCCCTTTCGGGTTTTCACCATGTCCATGGGTTTAACTCTCTTACCCCAAGCGCCCTTTTGGGTTTTCACCTGGTCCGCACAAGCTCGCTGTTTTTACCCGTAGCGCCCTTTCGGGTTTTCACTACGTCCATTTTGCTTTGAGCTTGTATTTTTATTTTATTTTTTTCTTCTTATTTCTTTTATTTTTAAAAGCCACGACATAGACATTAATTTCGTCATAGTTGGCTAGATGGGGTTCTGGTGTCGTCTCACAACTCGGCTCGTGTTGACTTGACAGATACTATGACTGCTTGTGAACCTAAAAAGAGGGCTTTCTTCAGGGTGTAGCTTGGCCATGGGTTAGGTTAGGATTTGAAGGCATGTTGGGCTAAAAAAAGTTTCCTTGATATGGTTTCAGTTTTCCACAACTCTCCTTGGGGGATTTTTACTGCACATGCCCCATGATTTTTCTTTTCCTTTTTCTTCGTTTTATTTCAGGCAATCTCTTTTGAATTTTTATTTTTCTGATCTTTTTTGATTTTGGTAGTAATTCTATTCTTCTTTTTTTTTTGTATATGTACACACTTTTCCTTTTTTCAGGGAAGGGGTTTATTGAAGGAAAGGCCAAGGCTTAAAATGGGATAGCAAAGGATATCATCATTTTTAGGGATGCTTTTTGGCTACTATGCTTGGAATGATAGCCTATTTAGGATGGTTCTTAAGTAGTCACGTATCTGTTTCACCAATACTTACCTTGTCGCGATAGACTAAGAATAGAACCGTCTGATGTATCCAGCATTGATGGGCTCTGGAAAATGATCTTCGTCTATGGTGGCGAGGCGGGTGGCATATCCCGACAGTACTTCCTTGATGACGTACGATCTCTTCCAATTAGGTTTAAACTTTCCTCTCAGATCGACGTGGAGGGATGGGAAGATCTTCTTCAGCACAGTGTCTCCCACCTTCAGATCTCGATCGCGGATATGTTTATTATAAGCACGTGCGATTTTCCCTTGGTAGACTTGGGTGTGACAAAAGGCCAAGAGCCTTTTCTCATCCAGTAGATTTAATTGTTCAAAGTGGGATCTCTCTCTCTCTGCTTCTGATAGACCTGATTCAAGGAGGATTCGGAGCGAGGGTACCTCAACTTTCACAGGTAAGACGGCCTTGGTTCCATACACAAGGGAGAATGGTGTTGCTCCTGTAGCGGTATGGATCGACGTCCTGTAGGTTGACAAAGCAAATGACAACATTTCACTCCAATCTTGGTAGGTGATAACCATCTTCTCAAAGATGCGAATGACCGTCTTGTTAATAGCTTCTATGGCTCCATTGGTTTGAGGCCAATAAGGCGATGAGCAATGGTGCTTGATCTTGTATTGCTCGCAGAAGGCTCCGATGCGCTTATTCGCAAAGTTGGTGCCATTGTTCGTGATGATATCTTTGAGTACTCCAAATCAGCATATAATATTGTTCTTGAGAAACTTCTCGACGTGACCTGCCGTGATGTTGGCATATGACGCTGCCTTTACCCACTTAGTAAAGTACTCGATGGTGAAGAGGATGAACCGATATCCATTTAAGGCTTTCAAATTAATCATTCCAACAACGTCTAAGCCCCAGGTAGCAAATGGCCAAGGAGTGGTCATGCAGTGAAGATCGATGGCAGGAGCATGTATCAGACTGGAGTATTCCTAACACTTATTGCATTTTTGAACATGCTTGCAGCAATCCGATTCCATAGTGGTCTAAAAGTATCCCTATCACAGAATTTTCCTAGCGAGCATGTGACCGCTGACGTGGGCTCTGCATACTTCCTCATGGATCTCCTTCATGATGTTGATTCCTTTGCTCTCAGTAAGGCCCCTGAGCAAAATATTATTATAGGATCGTTTGTAAAGGCATTCCCAATAAATGATGTAGCCTGCAGCTAAATGTTGAATGGTTCACCTATCCTCTCTGGACGTACCCTCGGGGAAAGTTAGTGTCTCGAGAAAATTTTTGATATCTAAGAACCAAGGTAGCTCATCATCAGGCTTTGTAAGTTCCTCAATCTGGAGGCAGAAGGTCGGCTCATTTCTCTGCTCCATCATGATTGGCTTCATCTCAACAACATACGAGATTTTTACCATTGATTCCAAAGTCGCCAGTGCGTCGGTAAAAAAATTCCTTATATGTGGGACATATGAGAATGTCATGCCCTTGAAACAAGCTATCAGATCCACGAGGTGCTCATGGTAGGGGATCAACTTTTCATCCTTTGTCTTCCAATCTCCATTCGTCTGACATATGATCAACTATGAATTGTCGAACACTCAGAGGTGAGTTACGTTTAGATTGAGAGCCGCCTACAGTCCTGCTACACAAGCTTTGTACTCGGTCATGTTGTTAGTGTAAGGGACGTTGAGCTTGACGGAAATTGGTACATGTGATCCTTTCGGCGAAATCAGAATGACGCCAACTCCCTGACCCTTGGCATTGGCTGCCCCTTCAATGTGCATTACTCATGATTCCTCTGCTTCTCCAGTATCGTCTTCCGTCATGAACAAGATATCCTCATCAGGAAATTCGGTTCTCCAAGGCTCATAATCTGGTAAAGGATTATCGACAAGATAATTGGTGAATGCTTGCCCCTTGATTGACTTTTGGGTGACATACGTGATGTTAAACTCGGACAATAGGAGTTGCGAGCGTGCAGTCCGTCCAGTGAGGACCGGCTTCTCAAAAAGGTACTTCAACAGGTCCATTCGAGCTAGGAGTAGAATGGCTTGGGATAGCAAGTAGTGGCGGAGCCTCTGAGTGGCCCATACAAGAGCTAGGCATGCTTTTTCTAGATGAGAATAGCGGGTCTTGTAGTCACTAAACTTCTTGCTCAGATAGTAGATGGCCTGCTCTCTTCTTCTAGTCTCATCATGCTGCCCTAACACATCCCATCGAAACTTCCGTCGTGGAGAGATACATCAAGAGTTGTTTTCTCGGCTCGGGTGGTACCAACATAGGTGGATTGAGGAGGTAGCCTTTGATTTTATTGAATGCTGCTTGGCAATCATCGTTCCATTCAACGGGTGAGTTCTTTCGAAGTAGCTTGAAGATTGGCGTGTAGATTGGATTTAGTTGTGCAATAAATCGAGTGATATATTATATTCTTCCCAAGAACCCTCTAACTTCTTTCTCAGTAGATGGTAGAGGCGTTTTTTTGATAGCTTTACCAAGTGATCGCTTCACTTTGGTGACTTGGCTATCATGTCATCGACATACACCTCAATTTCTCAGTGCGTCTTATCGTGAACAGCACAACCATCGCTCTCTAATATGTTACACCGGCATTCTTCTGCCCAAATGACACAACTCTGTAGCAAAAGGTTCCCCAAGGAGTGATGAATGCTGTCTTATCTCAATCTGCCTCTGACATCTTAATCTGATTGTATCCTGAGAATTTGTCCATAAAAGAAAGCATCCCGTGCTTAGCAGTATTATCGACCAAGATGTCGATGTGCGGTAACAGGAAATCGTCCTTCGGGCTCGCCCTGTTCAAGTTTCTAAAATCAATGCACATGCAGACTTTTCCGTCTTTCTTTGGCACAGGCACAATATTGGCTAGCCACTGCAGATACTTGGATACCATGAGAAACCCCCCGTCATACTGCTTAATAACCTCGTCGTTGACCTTCAGCATCCACTTGGGTCGGAGACATGTTAGCTTCTACTTAGTCGGCTTCATATCAGGGCAGAGCAGCAACTCATGCTCGACCAAATCGGTGTCTAGACTAGGCATGTTCTCATACGACCAGGCAAAAACATCTTGGTATGACCGAAAGAAATTGATCATGTTTTTTCTTTCTTTGGGAGACAACAACGTTTCGATTTTGATAATTCGGGGAATCTCCTCAGTCTCTAAATTGATGTCTTTGGTTTCTTCAACAATAGGGGTAGGGCCATGCTCAAAGTGGGAAAACTGGTCAAGGAGCTCATTGGGGAGCTCCTCAAAAGAGACATCCTCATCCAGATTCGTAACTCCTACCTCTTTTTGTATTTCTATAAGAAAGGGGTCAATTTTAC
The DNA here is from genome assembly GCA_021018995.1 of Chloranthus sessilifolius. Taxonomy (NCBI): domain Eukaryota; kingdom Viridiplantae; phylum Streptophyta; class Magnoliopsida; order Chloranthales; family Chloranthaceae; genus Chloranthus; species Chloranthus sessilifolius. The sequence continues at coordinate 18,245,547 of CM037595.1, read as the reverse complement.
ATGGGACGAGTATTTCAATTAAGGCATCTTTTTGTGGGATTTTATTTGGAATTTTAAATGATAATATTTTTTCAATGTTTTTGAGATTTTTCTTTTCTTCGGAGACGGACCCTTGGCAGCGCGAGTCTGTGTATATATAAGGTATTGCCTGCCAAGGGTTTATCTCACCTTTTGTCGGTTATTTTTTTTTTGGGAAACAGGTGCCAAAGTTTTGGCCACTCCCCGCCTCCAGAGTTTGGGGCATAGATGCTTAGTTGTGTACCTGAGAGGCCGCTCTTTTACCTATTTGGATGAAGGGTGCTGACTGATATGACTCATTGGAGTCAGGTTCCATCATATTGATCTCAAATTCTTCTGAGATTCTGTCCTCAAACGTCAGTAGAGTTCTATGGGGATTTACCACAGGGGGAGATTGTGCAGGTATGAAGGGTTGCTCCTCAAATAGGGGGAGAGCGGCTAAATCTATTTCTAGGCCAGGCTAGATGATTTGGGGATTGGTGGAGTGAACCGGTGCTGCGAGTTGATGTGGGGTTAATTGAGTGGCCCCGCTTTGATCGATTTTAATGATCCTGATGCTTATGAATGAATCTTTGATGTGAGGCCTGGGACATAGTTTCTCTTCCAAGTGTATCCCTTTGGCTCTTGTAGCTGTCGTGGCCCGTGCTTTCTCCTTAGCCTCTTGAACCTCTTCTTCCATGGGCTTGTAACCTAACCCGAATTAGACTTTCTGACCCTTGGCTGTGATGGGCTCTCTTCTTCCTTGTAACCGGGGTCCCAACTCCTTTCCTCTTGATAACTTCATTTTTGGAGCATGGCCACTGCCGCTACCATCCCACCTCTGATTTTTAGAATGATGCCCTCGATGAGCTCTGCGAGTATCGTTAATACTTCGTACTCAAAACTGTGGAGGTCGACATCCTCAGCCATGTGCGGCACATCCAACACTTTAGGCTTTTCAATGCTATTAGTGGCTTTTTCCTTCTCATTGTGCCCCTCACCAATGATGGTGATAATCTTATGCCCGGAGGCAAATTTGAGCTTTTGATGCAATGTGAATGGAATCACTCCAACTTCATGCAGCCATGGGAGCCCTAACAATAGACTGAATGAGGATTTAATATCCATTACTTGAAATAATATGGGGAAGGTCATTGGCCTAATCAATAGCTCAAGGTCAACTTCTCCCATTATCTCTCTTTGTATATTGTCGAAGCTCTGAAACTAGTTCTCGTGGGTCTTAGCATGCATGGATCTACCTCAATCTTAGTGGCAGTTCTCAGTGGGCATATGTTTAGAGCAGACCCATTATCAATCAAAACCAGAGGGATATCATATTTCCAGATTCCACAGTAATATTAAGGGATTTGGAGTGACTACTTCCCTCATCCAATAAATTGACATCCGAAAATGAAATTGCATTTGGAGCCATAACTTGACCAATTATTTGTCCAACTTCATCTGGGTTCACCGGAAGCGAGACATGCGCATTCTTTAACGCCCCCATTAAAGCTTGAAAATGGAATGGAGACGTCATCAATAAATCCCAAACAGTGATGTGAGCTGGCATCCTTCTTAATTGAGTCTCCAGTATATGTTCTCGACTCATTTTTTCAAAAGAGTTAATAGCACTATCTTTCTTTCCCTCTGGTTGGGCTTGTGTTGCTGCTGACGCTTTTAGCTACTTTGAAATCTTCCTGGATCTCGTGACAAAGTCTACTTCCCCTTCTCTACTGCTGTTGGCATTGGCATCTGTCTGCTCATAACTCAGCGGGACCTGATGAGGATTGTAAGTTAGTCCCAAAATCTGAAATGGTGTAGCTATCAGTATCTGATGCCCTTGCACTGATGGCTCCGGAGGGGTGGGTAATACCTAGTTCACTTTTGTGATGGATGGTTGGATGGAAAAATTAGGCCAGGTTGGGGCGACGAGGTTTACGGGTGGTTGCATCAGAGGTAATGGGGTAGGAGTGGGCCATTGATAGTTAATAGGTGATGGTGGGGGATGGGGGACCTGATGGGCTATCGGGTAATTGATGGGGGTGGTAGTATATGGTTGATATGCATTCATGTGCACATAATTGATGGGTGTGGGTGATGGGAAATAAGCCCTAAGATCTAAGGGTTCAACTTGGGGTGCCGGGTTAGGAAAATAATCTCACAATTTTAAATGTTCAATCACCCCGATACTCCTCTCTTCACAATCTCTTTGCAATGGTGCCACATAACTCTCCCGGTCGCTGATGTAATCCGACGGATCAAATTCAAAATTTTCCTCACACTCCTCTATCATCCCGATGGTGGTTCTGAGACCTATTCCTCTGGTAGGGTGTGGGGGGTAACAGGATCTGGTGAATATTTGTGTGCTGGTTCACTTGAGAAGGTGCTGGTGGAATGATTTCCCCAGTATCAATTAAATCTTGTATTGCGTGCTTCAATGGAATGCAGCGATCAATCGGGTGACCCGAACCCTGATGAAAATTACAATGTGTTATGATCATAATTGTTTGGGATTGGATTAGGAGGAGGTCGCGATTGGAGGGCGGTAACTAGTCCGTTTTCTATTAGCAAAAGTAAAAGTACACTTAATGATTGCCCTAGGGGTGTAAACACTCGATCGTAGCGGGCTTTCCTCTGCTCCGAAGTCATCTACATTCCTTGTCCATTCCTTGTTCTCTGGATTTGCTCAGTTCTGACTGGTGCTGGCTGGGCTGCTTAAAATTAGAACGAGGTTATATTATTATTGGGCATGGTGTTAGCAATGTTCTGGACATCGACCCCTGCTCTCTTCTCGTTCCTTTGCTCTGAGAACCTTCTGACTCCACTGGCTCCACTAGGTACATTTTTACGTAGGTGACCTTCCCTGATAGTGTCTTCATAGCGATTTACGTTTCTTACTACATCAGTAAAGCTGGACTCCTGCTGGTACACTAGAAAGTCTAAGATCACTGGCAGAGTGTTCTTGGAAATTATTTTTATTTGCTCGTCATTAGGTATCCTGTTTCTAACCTGAGCTGCCAATGCTCTCCAATGCCCCAACTAATCGCTAAAGGTTTCATTCGGGTTCTGCTTCAAACGGGCCAAATCTGACTTGCGCGGTTCAATGTCTATATTATAGACATATTGTTCTTGAAATAGATGTGTCAAGTCCTTCCATGTCTTTATCATAGATGGTTCCAAGGATGTGAACCACCTCAAAGCCGAACCAGTCAAACTTTTTTGAAAGACCGTTATCAATAGTCTTTCATCCCCTCCATACTGGCACATGTCCCCACAATAAGACTTGAGGTGTTCTATGGGATTGCTGGTGCCATTATATTTGTCAAAAGTCGACATTTTAAAATTTAGAGGCAAGGGGACCTCATCAAACAAACATAAATTTGAGAAGTCTGTGGCGTGGATTTCAACACCACGCATCTTCAACAACTACTTCTGAATTTTGTCTAACGGTTCTTTCAACTGCTCTAATTTCTTGGGCATGGGGGCCACCTTCTCAGCAGTTGGTTGGGCTTCACTCTGGGCTACCAGGGGGTGGAAAATTATAAGGGGAGGGTTAAGGGTGGTCAATGCCCCTGCATAAGCTCCACTATTCCTAATCTCATCTTCTTCATACTGCTGGTCTACATAAGGTACAGTGAGGGCGAGATTCTCTTGCTGGTGCTGCATGGACTAGATAGGAATGGCCTGAATGGGGGTTGGGTGAGTCCATTGGAGGTGAGGAAAGGTTTGTTGGGTGATGGGATGAGTGGAAGTCAGATTTTGGGGTGGGGTCTGATGAGGCCATTGGGCATGGGGAAAGGTTTAGAACTGACTTTGGGATGTTGGGATATGGGCGTATTGGGGTTGATGTAAGGTATCGGTTTGAGCTGGGTATGAGGGTTGTGGATGGGTGACATTTTGGAGGAATTGCGAAGGGTATGGGTGTGAGGCTCCAAGGTTAGGGCTTTGCTGGGCTTTGGGCCAGGAAGCCTTAGGAGGATTGGGCTATGAAAGTTTGGCCCATGCGTCTTTGGGAAGTTTGGGCCATAAAGCCTTGGTCATGATAGGTCTGGCCCAGTGGGCCTTGGTGGGCTTGGGTTATGGGTCATTGATGGATCTGGGCCGTGGGCACTTGGTGGGTATAGGCCATGGGCCCTTGATGGGTTTGGGCCATGGGCCCTTGATGGGTCTAGGTGATGGGTTTTGGGCCATTAGGCCTTGGGGCATGTGGGTAATGGGGGTTTGGATGGTGTGGATGATGGGGGCCATAGGGGAATGAGGCATGGAGGCTTAATAGGGTCTCGGATGGATTCATGGGTGTGTGGTATGGATGAGAGGGGATGTGTTGGGAAGCTTTCCACCTATTGTAAGTTTCAAACATCTCCTCTATCATGGCCAAGGAAGGAAGATCAGATAGAGATGGGGTATTTAAGGGTTGGAGGGGCATGGATGGGGTGTGTAAAGAGGGAAAATTGGGCATGACCGGGGCAAGTGGTGGGATATGAGGTGGGTTGGAGAAATGAGGTGGGGCATTGGTGGATGGATTAGGCATGTATGGGGAAGATGTATGGGGCATAGATGTGGAGGATGAGAGAGGAAAACTGGTCATGGTTCAAAAAAAAAAATGAGCATGACCTGGGTAAATGGAGGGATGTGTGGGGGATCGGATGCAGTATGGATAGATGTGGGTGGATTGGGTATGCGTTGGGCGGGTGAAAAATAGGGTATGTTGGTTAAAGTGGAGGATGGGGCTGGGTTTTGAACGGGTGTGAAAGGAAGGTGAGATGGGTTGGAGATGACTATGGATGAAGGCATGGCTAGGGAAAATAATGGGAAATGGGGAGTTAGATTTTGGATATTTTGGGAAGTGGTGGAAGCGAAAAGAGGGGCACCGAATGGGTCGATTATGGTGAGGGTTGATTGGGTGAGGGGGGCGGAAGTAGAAGCCTCTTCGATATGGGAATGGGTTGGAGAATGTGGTGGGAATGAGTCGGGATCGGCGTAAGCCGGGTCCACAGCCCCCGACATAGGTCGGTATCAGGTCGGGTATGAGTGCCTTGGGTGGGGCTCGTAAAGCTTCCTCCTTCTTCTCCTACGGAATGACGGAGGGTATGATGATGCCGTTGTGCCGGCACCAACAAGACTCTAATTTTTTTTTTTATGGGTTTTTAATTTCGATTTTTTAGAATTTTTTATAACTAAAAAGAAGTAAGGATTCTGGGGTCTTTTCAATTCCCTTCTCGGGTGGCTCTCGAACCCTAAATAGGTCCTGCGGCAAAGGCTCTGAAGCGCTTCGGAAGAATCAAAGGGAAATCCCTTGATCTTTGAAGGCACGAAAATCGATGCAAAGAACCCGATCTCTCAAAATGAGTAAAAAAAAGTCACCTTCTCTTGACCGGCGAGAGTGTATTGGGTGTCAGAGATTATGGGGCCCAAACAGAGGCACTAAAGACACTAATTGGGGAGTCCGGGATGTGAAGCAGGCCACAGATTCGGGCTGCTGTTGCCTAAAACAAAGCTGGCACAACTAATAGGTGCGCCAAAACAAAATTGCCCAAAATAAAGCTGGCGCAACTAATACTTGTGCTAGTGTATTTCTAGGGAATTTTGCATTGGCGCATGTAATAGTGGCTCCAGGCAAACAGAATGCTCCAGATAGTTTGACAGCAACACTCTTAGCCCGAAATGAGTCTCCAAACTGGTTTTTTGTGGAAGTTATGCTTCTGGGGATTGACTGTTTATATGATACGTCTCTTTCCTCACCGATCCTAAGGGTTACAAGGTCGATTCAGGTTCGCTAACACTCTCTTTTTCCCCGGGTTTTAATCTTGGTAACTAGAAGGTTACCCACCCGATATACCTCAAGTGCAAGCACTTTTCTCTGGTATTAGGTGGGCTGGGACTTTTCCGGATCATCACCACTAGGGGCTGCCACCGTACTAAGACTTAGAAGTTTGTATGTGTGCCTAAATAACCCAACCATTGAAAATCTACCCCGCAAAAATCAATTTAACTCCCCTTTGTTGGTTCAATTTTACTTTTCACTTTTAAGAAAGTTTTCTTAAGTTCAAAGACCGGGGGTGAGGATCCCGTGCCGCCTCTACAGGCCGACGTTCACTGGCAGAATATGATTGCAAAAATTAAAGACGCAAGTAGGCCTGCTAAACGGCTAAGGCACTTAAAATGACAGAAATATAAAGAAATTAAATAAAAATGCACAAGTAGACTCGCTGATCGGCTAAGGTGCTTGAAATGATGGAAAAATAAAGAAATTTAAGATGATGCGCAAGTAGGCCCACCAATCGGCTAAGGCTCGTAAATGACGTCAAAGTAGGGGTAAGTAAATTGACATAATCGGAGGGGTGAGTAAAAAAAAATAGTAAAAAAATAGCAATAAATGGTTAGTAAATAAAAAATAAAGAGGTCAAATTCAAGGGGAAGCTCTACTAGCATTTCTCCCTAGCAGAGTCGCCATCTGTGCAACCGTAGATTTTTGATGATCTGTCGCGACGATGCGCTCATAATAAGAATTTAGAGTCACCACCCAGAGCTTTTGGTGTCCTAGGAAACCTAAATTAAATTTAAAGAGCACCAAAGTGTCAAAAATTGACTTTGAATCTGAACTATCCCAAAGGCTCTTGGGTAGGGGCTTCAGTTATCGATTGGGAAGGTGTTAGGCACTCAACCAACTCGCTTAATGTGGTCTCTACTTATGACCAAAACAAAAATAATATAAAAGAAATAAAAAAGCCTTCCTCTTACCAAAAGGGTCTTAAAATCCTATTTATGCCCTTTCGTTCCTACCGAAAATTCGGCGGCATAATGGCACAAATGAGAGGATGGAGGAAGGACCGAGAAGGTAGAGGAGTAGAGGGGAGAGCCAGAGCTCTCGGGCCCTTGTTGCTCCATTGTGGAGCCTTGCGTTGGCTTACTTTGGTGAGCTTTTGATGGCTTGTATAGCTTGATGATGAATTCTAATACCTAGGGTGGATATCTAAGAGGTAGAGAAGGGAGGCTAGGAGGGAGCACACACCTAAACTAAAACTTTAGGTGAAAGGCTAAGGTTTTTAGAAGGTTTGAAGGTTCTGGAATTTATGTATAAAGAGTGCACTAGAGGAGAGAGAGAAGGGATTCCTTAATCTCTTACTTTACAAATTTTTTCAAGCCTTTGTAAAGGGGGGGTGCCTCTCTATTTATAGGAAAAAGAGAGGTTAAGAGGGTGTTTAGAGGCTAACATGGATTAGCAATTAGGTTATCTAGCCATCTAAGGTTTCCTTGGTTTTTGGAGCCTTGAAAAGTGTGGAGGTTAGCTCTAATGGTGGATGATAGGGTGAGGCTTTAAACCACTTAAGGAGTTACAAATAGATAGTGAATGGGTGCAACAGAACTAGCAAAACACACCCCAAAGGTCAAGATGGTCAACAAGTCAAACCCCAATCTCAATTTTCGAGGTAAAAATCCACAGTCACTATTCCTAAGCCTGGCATAACTAATAGATGCGCCAGACAAAGGTATAGTAAAACAATATTGAACATGGTCTGAAAGTTGGCTGCCCGTGGTGGGGCCCACCTTATGGCTGGTGCAATTATTAGTTGTGCCAAGCCATTTCTGGGGAGAAATGGCTTGGCGCAAGTAATACTTGTGCCAAATTCTTAGGGGGTACTCAGCTAAATTACAAACTTGCCCCTTAGCTTCAAAATGCGATATCTTCTCATATACAACTCCGATTGGAGTAATCCTTGGCTTGTTGGAAAGCTGAGGACTTCTACTTTTCAATGGTATATGATTTGATTATAGTAGAAGGTCACAGATAGTCCTATTGCATCACTCTTCATCCATTACTCGGGAAGGCTAGGTTTAAGTCTGGAATAGTTTTTAATGTTCGAGATGGGTTTCTATGGGTTCAGAAAGGTTCCTAAGGGATCTAGGTGATTCCTAAGGGTTTGGAATAGCCCCTAAGGTTTTGAAAAGGTTCCTAAGGATTCTATACATGCCATCAAAAGCTCGGAGATGCGCCTATCTCAAAATGTGTCTCGATCGGGCCTTGGGCAAAATTTGGGTGTCTACACATTGAATCAACTTTCCTCAAAAGGCCAACATTACCTCACAGAGATAGAAACAATGAGGATTTTTATTTAACTATGCTTTTTGTTAATTAGCCTATGGGCAATGAATATGGGGATTTTGTGATTTGGCCTTAAAAAGAAACTCTTTAATTTTGTTGATTTGTGTTCTTTATACTATTACTTTTGATGATTTAGCCTTTTTGGGGAGGCATATTACTTTGTGTTAAATTCTGTTGAACCTTGTATTTTTTCTTTCGTGAATGGTTAATGTGTGATTCTGGATGAATAATTATTTTGTTTGTCAGGATGAGGGTTTTTTAAAAACATATATGATATAGGTAATTTTTTTAAATATTTATAAAATTAAAGAATTAAAAAAAAAAATTAATTTTTTTTAGCGGTGTTTTCGGAAACACGCCACTATAAGTCACTTACAGCGGCGCTTCATCCACAAATGCCGCTATATCCTTTCAGGTACACTATTAGCGGCATTTTGAGAAAATGTCATAAATAGGTCTATTAGCGACACCTTTCAACTGTGTTTTGTGGCGTTTATAAGCATCGCTGAAATAATTTAGATGACATTTTTGAATGTGTACCACGACATGTTTGAGATCGTTTAGTGGTGTTTCCTAAATGCCACTAATAATAAAGATATAGCGACGCTTTATCTGAAATGCCGCCATGAATGTCGTAAATAGCTACTATGACACACGTATTACCGATGTTTGAATAAAGTGCTACTAATTGTATTTGTGGCATTTATCTAAGTTTTTGCGGCATTTATTGAGTGTCGCAAAAAGGCAATTTTTTTGTAGTGTTGCCAGTATAGAAATCGCATTTAAATTCATGTATGAAGCATATACTGGATAAACATTCTACTGCACAGTAAAAGAAATTATTGTTCATCAGGTGTCCTCGACGGTATCATTAACCATAATGAATTATACGACGTTTCGTATTTACCCTAACGGATGTACAACTTATTGCCAACCAACTCTCTGTAAAATCATAATGGCAATTAAATCCAGGGAGAAGATAAAATTTATTACAATGGTTCATATTCTGCCATCCCAACACTTTAAATACAGGATTAGCTCGTCCTTAGCAAAATCATTCCCTATCGTCCCTACCATCTCATCCTTACCCACGACAGACAATAAAACCAACTATAATCTAATAAAGTTTTTTCCAGAATGGGATGACCTACCACCACTACTAGAACCAGATCCTCTACAGTTCTTGTGGGACGAGTACGAGGAAGTATAGAAGATTTTGGCTAAGGAAGAAAAGAAAAAGAACAAAAGAAAGAAAAAGAAAAATAAGAAAATGGAACAACTTTCCATTTCCACCTCTTCACAACTTCGCACACCTCTTCCCCCATCATCCACTGCTTCCTCTTCTTCCTTCCATCCACCACCTATTCAGCCACCACCCTATCATTCTCCATGAATCCTGCTATTTCCCTTCCAAGCTTGCAGTTCCTTTTCTAGTCGCAGCAAAGCAGAGGATATCCTGGAGCCTGGAGGGCGGATCCTATCTTTTGAACAGGAAAATTTTGACAAAAAGCTGAGGACCGATCTTTATCGATGAACCTTTCTCTCGGACATTGTTGCCGGTGTCTAGTTTAGTATAGTTTAGTTCAGTATGAGTCTATATTTTTCCTAGGATTATTATCTTCAATGAAATTGGATTTTAGTTTTTTTTTTAATCTCTATAAATATTCAGTAATATATAGAAATTTTCTTCTTTACTTTTCATGTTACTAACTTTTCTTTTTACTAACTTTTGTTGCTTCTAATTTGTGATTAGATTTTTACGAATGGTTTTTCCTCTTAAGTTTTGGGGGGGGGGGGGATATGTGTAAGATTTTTTTTCCAATCGGTCCTATATCAGCAGCTGCCAATTTCAGAAGCTTGTGCACACATCCCAAAGCATGTCAGTGACCCCTGGGGGTATTTTTGGCATTCAACTATGCATGATTGAAAACTCTAACTGCCTCACGTGTATTTGTCAATTGTGGATCAATGGGAGAAGAGCTTCTAGAAGAGAAATCAAACAAATCAGCAACCCAGAGTAATAGAATTATTCTCTTAGGCTCTGATTGGCTGAAATGGATCTAAGACAGAGGGAGAAGGTATAAATAGAAGAGAACTTTTACAGAAGAACGATCCAGAATTTGAGAGAACCAGAGCTTAGTTTGAGATCCATTTTTCCTCCAAGAACCCCCTCTCTCTTCCTTCTTCTCCCATTCTCTCTTTAGCCAATCATGAGTGGCTACACTGTTTTCAGTAGTTAGGGTGAGGTCTTGAGCTGTAAATCGAGAGTTTCATTGGCTTATAAGGGATTGTTTATTACACAGATTATAGATCTGGGCATAATAGAATTATATGTTTACAATATAATTATGGTTTTTAAAGGGGATTCTAACTTATATGTCACTTTTTCGTATTTGATTTCCCTAGATTGGATACCCTTGTGGATGCCAGCCAGAAATGGGGAGTTGATAGCTTGACATCTGCAGCATCTGCAATAGTTTACCTATTCCAATCAAGATCAATAGATTGGAGCAATCTCTGGGATGAACTGTATCCAGTAGAAGGGTAGATCATAGCCTTAAGACTGTATCCAGTAGAAGGGCAGATCTTAACCTCAGGATTGCTTTAATTCATTGGTGGAGATTGGATTCTTATACCTTACATCTGCCGGGGGAACCCGGGGAGCTGGTAGTCAGATGGAGGATTATTGTAAATCTATCCCCTACATTGCCTTTGATTCCTTTGGTTTTCAGTAAGAGCCCTAGCTGCTGTTCTCCATCTTTTGAATTTTTATCTTTACTCTATTCTCCCTCATCTTTGTGTTTGATCAGATTTGGATCAATTGCATATAACTTTTGTAGTTTGTAGTAAAAGTGATAAAACCTAAAACCTCTCCTCTTTCCTGTTTTAAATTAGCTTAAATTAGGATAGAGTGCCAAATCTACCATATATCTGGAGATTTACTATAGTTGAACCATATTTCCCTGTGGATATACCCTTACTTACCTATTAAGACTTGCTGCAACAACCCTAGTTCTTGCAGGACTGGTTGCTCACCTTGATTCCTTACATCTGTAATTTGAGCCTTTTAATTGGCTGTTTTGATCATATAATAATTGAAGGGTGGGCATCACAACAAGTTTTTGGCGCCGCTGTCGGGGAACTGTGTTTTTAACTTGGTAGATCTAAGTTTTTCTCATTTTTAGAATTAGATTTTTCATTGCCTATTTGGTGCTTGACTAATTGCTACTGTAGTTTTTTTTTTTTTTTAGTTTAATTGTGTTTTAGATATAGATTTGTGGTGTTGAAAGGAGCATTGTACCATTTAGAGGAGCAAGCTTTGCTTAAGTTTGCAATTCCTAACTCTGTTTATATTTCCTAACTTTGTTTACATTTCTTGATCTGTGGCTTTGTAGATTTGCAACATTAGTTGTGTATTTTGTGATTGTTTTGCTGAATTCTTTGTGTTACTTTATGTGATTGTTTTGAGTCTTTGATGTGTGTATGCTTGGGAGGATATCTCTTAATCTTGAGATTGCTCCTTTAGATCTTGAAGTTGAAAGACTTCTCAGACCTAAAAATACCTTACACACCCTTTAGTTGATTTTGAGATTGTTGCAATAGGTGAGCAACCTAGGACTTTAAAGGAATTCAATGCACCAGCGGTTTACAATTCTCCCTTTTGCATTCAATTCCCCGATGTCCAAGGAAACTATGAGATCAAGTCTTTTATCATACAGATGTTACCCTCCTGCCATGGCCTGAGCAAAGAAGACCCATACAAGCATATTGATGAATTTTTAGGATTGTGCACTACCTTCAATATTGTAGGTTTGGGGGAGAAAGCAACCAGGTTGAGACGCTTTCCTTTTTCACTAAAGGATAGAGCCAGAACTTGGTTTTCAATGCTCCCAACCAACAGTATTCAGTCCTGGAATGACCTTCAATGTCAATTTTTGGCCAATTTTTTCCCCATGTCCAAAACAAGTCAGCTGAGGAAGAGCATTATTTCATTTGCTCAAGCCCCAACTGAAGACTTTCACCAAGGCTGAGAGAGATTTAAAGAACTCTTGAAGCAATGTCCCCATCACCAAATTCCTGAATGGCAACTTGTCTAAAGTTTCTATCAAGGAATTGATCCCAAAAGCAGGGATATGGTTGATGCCTCTTGTGGTGGTACATACCTCCACAAGACAGTTGACGAGGCATGGGAGTTATTTGATATCATCAGTGAAAACTCCATTATAGATATCCAAATTCGGCCCAAGGCCCGATCAGTCTGTACTCCGAGAGAGATGTACCCCTGTGTTTTCGATGGCACCCTTAAACCCTTAGGAACCAACTCAGACCTTTAGGAATTACCCTGAACTCACTAGAACCATTCCCCTAACCCTTAGAGATCACCCCTGAACCCTAGGATCCCTTTCCGGACTCGGCTGAAACCCTTCTGAGCAATTGATGGGGGGAGAGCTACAAAATTTTATATAGACCATTGATGAGGAGGATCCCCATACCATTGGAAGGAGGACTTCTCCAGCTTTCTAGCAAGCCAAAGATCACCCAATTTGGAGCTGTGGTTCGAAAGTTATGACCGACTGAAGTTTCACATAAAATCACAACTTTTGCTCAGGCGTATGTATTACATACGCCCAACAAATTTGGCCCCATTTTGGTCAGGCGTATATATTATATCTCGGCATTTTTAAATTTAGCGATATATAATACATCGACATAAAGGTAGGGCCCACCACAGACACTCACCTTCTTAGATTTCCCCTGGTTTTCATGAAATTCACTGTGCATAAACTGGGCATATGTAATATATACTCCCAGCTTAGCTACAGTAACTGTCATCAAATACTCGAATTTCCTCCATCTAGTTTGACCTTTTGACCATCCCCTTGGTTGAGGTGGGTGTCTTAAGGTTGGTTGCACCCCCTTTGAGCTTATTGGCAACCCTTAAGTCACCCATGGTCTCACCCCATCATCTGCCATTGAAACCAGTTTCCCAAACCCCTAGGACCCTAAAAACCTAGAAAACCTTAGATGGAGGATTATCTAATTGCTAAACCAATTAGCTCTTAAGTAACCCTCTAACCCACCTCTTCTCTATAAATAGAGAGCCCCCCCCTTCCCAAAGGGTTGAAAAATTAAGGTTGAGAGTTAAGCTTAAGAGAGAGAGCCCTAGTAAGAGAAAAATATATATTATTTTGCATTCTTCAACCAGAATTCCAGCATGCTTAGTTCATCATTTTCAACCCTTTTCAACCATTAGATCACCCCTCTTTAGTCAAGCTTAGTCCCTAGCTCCATCCTACCCTTCCTATCTACCGAATCCTAGCATTAGAACCTATTCCTCTACCGTTTAAGACATTTAAAGCCATCGAGAGCACGCCGAAGCGAAGGTCTTCCATGGTGCAACAAGGGCCCGTGAGCTCCGGCTCACCCCTCTCTTCCTCTACCTTCTTGGTGTTTCCTCCGTCCAAGGATTCAAGCCGTTACGCCACCGAAATTTTAGTTTGGCTCAAAGCTTGATAGGACCGTATTGCCTTCGGGCAAGGGGAAGCTCCTCCCATTTATTTTTTACTTTGGCCATAGATAGAGACCGTTACGTGCAGGTTGATCGAGTGCCTAAACCCTTCCCGAATGATAACCGAAGCCCCTACCCTAGAGCCTTTGGCAAAGACCGGTAAATTAGAGTCATATTTAGCACTTCGGTGCTCAAAATATTGATTGAAAGGTTTCCCGAGTCACTAAAAGCTTCGGGTGGTGACTCTATATTTTTATCCCATAGCGTGTGCATCGCCGTGATGGGTTCGAGAGAATCCATGCACGCACATCCAGGCAAAGGGAAACTTGGGTAAGAGATTTTGAGACTCCTAGAGTGGTGAGAGAAAATACTATAAGGGGAAAAATGTATGAGGTGAGTGAACACAATGATTTGGAGAGAAAAGTGGACAGCCTGACCCAAAAGTTTGATAAGCTCATGGGAGCAATGCAGTCTCCAATGGCTGCCAAAGTAGAGGAGGCATATGTCATTTGCCAGTCCCCCACTCATTCCCTTGAGGAATGTCCCTCAGCTGCTCAATTTCTAGACTTTGTGATGGAACATGTGAATGCTGCTCAGTCTTATGGATAACAACCTACTGTTGGTTATCATTAGAGAAGCCACCCCAACTTGAGGTGAAGATAAGATAACTTTCAAAACCAGCAGCAACCACAACAATCCATGCCTTATAAGAATGCCCAGCCATAGCAGCAAAATTATTTTCCCAGGCCCCAATACCAATAGCCAATGGCCCAGCCAATGGTTCAACTTGTGCATCAAAGTGCACCAGCCCCAGCACCCTCTAGGTCCTCCACATTTGAAGAGCAAGTTCTGGCTTTACTGCAGAATTTGGGCTCTTTATCTCAAACTACTAACTCCCACAGTCAAAGCATCAAGAAGATAGAGGACCACCTTGGTCAGCTATCTAATTCTTTGACTAGGAGAGAAGAGGGGAGACTACCCAGTCAGCCCATGAACAATTCAAAGGGGTAGTACATAGTAGGTGAGACTCCTTCCCATGAAGAAGCAAAATCTATCACCACCTTGAGAAGTGGGAGGTTGGTGGATAACCAAGTTGGTATTGAGCCTGATGAGTCAAGTGAAGAAAATGAATAAATAACTCATGAAAATATACAACAGGAGCAACATATAAAAAATAAGGGGGGTGATGTGCCCCAACAGAAAATTGAAAACAAAAATAAAGAAAAATTTGATGAACTTGCTAAGGCTACAAATGGGAGGTCAGTTCCCCATTTTCCATTTCCCAATGCATTGAAAGCAGCTTCTCCTTTTGACAAGGGGAATGCTAAGGTTGAGGAGATGATGGAAACTTTCAAATAAGTAAAGATAAACTTGCCTTGATGCCATCAAGCAAGTTTCAACTTATGCAAAATTTTTGAAAGAGTTGTGCACCCACAAAAGACAGTTTAGGATGCACTTATCAAAGAAGGTCTTTTGTGCTGAGAAAGTGAACTAAGTGCTATCTATTGCAACTTCAACCAAGCTTCAAGACCCTAGAGTTCCCACAATCCGCTGCATCATTGGGGATCATACCATTGAGAAGACCTTATTAGATCTAGGAGCTAGTGTAAACCTACTTCCATATTCTATTTATGAGAAGTTAGGCTTGGGAGAATTGAAGCCCATACATGTGGTGCTACAACTAGTAGATAGATCTGAAAGGAGGCTTGTGGGAATGATAGAGGATATTTTAGTTGGAGTTGATAAATTTTTCTATCCAGCAGATTTTCTGGTTCTTGATATGGAGCCAAGCAACTGCACCACCTCTATTCCTGTGATTTTGGGCAGACCTTTCTTGGCCACTGCCAATGCTTGTATTCAGTGTAGATCAGGAGTAATGGAGGTGCCTTTGACAACATAAAAGTTAAATTGAATGTTTATAATGCAACAAATTAGCCTCACTTGAATGGTGAGGATTGTTTTTCAATTAATATATTAGATGAGCTTGTGGAAGAGACTTTGCCCAAGTTGCCGTATTGTAATAATTTTTAGGATGATTTTGGTGATGTTTTTGAGAATGTGTGGAGTGAGATTGTGGAAGAGAAGCCCCCCACACCCATGGTTCAAGAGGTGAAAGCCTTAACTTCTGATGTGTGACCAGCAACAAGGTATCTTCCTTGGAAACCTACTGTGATGCCTCTTCCACCACCATCAAAGGCACCTTTGTTGCCTTCACTTGTATGTCCACCAGAGGTGGAGTTGAAACAACTGCTTAAGACCTTGAAGTATGCCCTTTTGGGGGCAAACCAGAAATTGCCAATGATTATTTCTTCCTCTCTCACCAATGAGCAAGAGGAAGAATTGTTGTGTGTTTTAAAGAAGCATAAGAGAGCAATTGGCTGGACCATTACTGACCTTGGGGGCATCAGCCCTGCTGTGTGCATGCATAAAATTCACTTAAAAGAGGGTTCCAAACCCTCTATAGAAATACACAGAAAATTGAATCCCCACATGCAAGAAGTGGTGATGACAGAAGTGGTCAAATTGTTAGATGCTGGAGTCATCTACCCAATTTCAGATTCTGAATGGGTGGCACCTACTCAGGTGGTACCTAAGAAATATGAAATTACTGCGATTAAAACTGATGATGGTGAGCTTGTTCCAACTAGGGAAACCACAGGTTGGAGGGTGTGTATAGACTATCGAAAGTTCAATCTGAAAGCCAGAAAAGACCATTTCCCTTTGCCCTTCATTGACCAAATCTTGGATAAGTTAGCAGGAAAGTCTTTTTATTATTTTCTTGATGGATATTCAAGGTATAACTAAATCCCTATTTATCCTCAAGACCAAGAAAAGACAACTTTTACATGCCCATTTGGAACCTTTGCTTATCGAAGGATGCCATTTGGATTGTGTAATGCTCCTGCAACTTTCCAAAGATGCATGTATGCTATATTTTCTGACATGATTGAGCAGCTTCTAGAGATTTTTATGGATGATTTCTCTATCTTTGGGGATAGTTTTAGCCAATGTCTACACCATTTCAACCTTGTGTTATAGAGATGTGAGGAAACCAACTTGGTTTTAAGTTGAAAAAAGAGCCATTTTATAGTCACTCAAGGCATTGTCCTTGACCATGTGGTTTCTCACAAAGGCATTGAGGTAGACAAGGCTAAAATATATCTGATTGCCCATTTACCCCCACAAAAAATTATGAAATAAGTCAGATCATTCTTGGGGCAAATGGCTTCTATAGGCGATTTATCAAAGATTTAAGCAAGATCTAAAAACCTCTCTGCCACCTGTTGTGCCAAGAGGTCCCTTTTGATTTCAATGATGAATGCCTTAAGGCCTTTGAGCTTTTGAAAAGTTGCCTAACCTCTGCACCTATCCTTCAAGCAAGCACCTAATTTTTCTATACCTTTTGAGCTGATGTGTTATGCATCAGACTTTACAATTGGTGCAGTCTTGGGACAAAGGAAGGATAAGGCCCCTTGTGTGATTGCTTATGCAAGCAAAATCATGATTGACGCTCAGTTAAATTACACTACAACTGAGAAGGAACTATTGACAATTGTCTATGCTTTAGATAAGTTCAGGTCTTATGTGTTGGGATCCAAGATAGTGGTCTTCATAGACCACTCAGCCTTAAAATACCTTTTTATCAAAAAAGGATGCAAAGCCTAGATTGATCAGATGGATCCTCCTATTACAGGAGTTGGATCTTGAGATCAAGGACAAAAAAGGGGTTGAAAATATGGTTGTAGACCACTTGTCTAGGATCCTAGCAGAGGAGTTTGATAGGCTACCTGTTAATGATTCCTTTCCGGATGAAGAACTATTTGTTATCACCACCTCTACACCTTGGTTTGCAAATATTGTGAATTACTTGGTAGTAGGGAAGATCCCCCCACATTGGAACAAAATGGACAAGGATCTATTCTTTTCACAGATCAAACATTATATGTGGGAGGATCCATACCTATTCAAGCATTGTGCAGACCAAGTGGTGAGGAGATGTGTCCCTGATGAGGAATTTCATAATGTGCTAACTATGTGTCGTAAACAGGCTTGTGGAGGCCACTTAAGTGAGAATAAAACTGCTGCCAAGGTGCTCCAAAGTGGATTTTATTAGCCCACTCTCTTCAAAGATGCATGACTTCATTGTAAACCTTGTGAAAGATGCCAAAAGATGGGAAGTATATCTAAAAGAAACTCCATGCCTTTACAGCCCATACTTGTGATTGAATTTTTTGATATTTGAGGGATTGATTTCATGGGCCCTTTCCCTCCTTCCTTTGGATACAATTATATTCTTGTGGCTATGGATTATGTGTTCAAATGGGTTGAGGCCATAGCTACATGAACAAATGATCACAAAGTTCTCCTCAACTTCTTGAAGGACAATATTTTCTCTAGGTTTGGCACCCCCAGAGCTATTATTAGTGATGGGGAGAGCCACTTTTACAATAGACAATTTGAGAACCTACTTAGAAAGAACTTTGTGAAACACTGAGTTGCCACCCCATACCACCCACAAACCAGTGGCAGGTGGAGATTTCTAATAGAGAAATCAAACACATTTTGGAGACAATAGTGAGAGTGGATATGAAGGACTGGTTCTTGAAGTTACCTGATGCTCTGTGGGCTTATAGGACTGCCTATAAGACCCCAATAGGGATGTCTCCCTTTAGGCTGGTATATGGCAAGGCATGTCATTTACCAGTAGAGCTTGAGCACAAGGCATATTGGGCTGTTAAAGCATTGAATACTAACTTAAAATCTGCTGGCATTCATAGGAAACTTCAGTTGTCAGAGCTGGAAGAGCTGAGATTGGAGGCATATTCAAATGCTAGAATCTACAAGGAGAAAACCAAGGCTCTCTATGACAAGCATCTACTGAGGAAAGAGTTCACAGTTGGCAACAAGGTATGGCTGTTCAACTCTAAATTGAGATTTTTCCCAGGTAAGTTGAGATCCAGATGGGATGGACCTTACATAGTTGAGCATGTATCCCCATTTGGCTCTGTTGAAATCAAGGATCCAAAATATGGAAGGACCACGAAAGTGAATGGTCAAAGGCTCAAGCTTGCTGTTGAAAATGTGGTGGAGCCTATGCTAACCATTTTCTATCATGAACCTCCATAACTTGTCTGAGTTTCAACAATGTATACTATGTATAAGAACTCATGTGCTTGGTGATTTTTGAAACTGTTTCTGTTTTTGTTTCATGTCTGTTTTGGCATTGTAAATATATTTTGCCATGTGTGTTTAGTATCTCATGTAGGATAATGAGTCAAAGTTGTAAAGTGAACAGAGTTGGAGTGTTAAATTTGTTGGGAAATGAATTGAGAACTGAGTATAAGCCTTTTAAAACTAAAATATAACTTGTCGATAGGTTCTGTGAACATGTTAACAGGTTCTGATAGTTCCCAGTTTGTATTTCGACAAGATCTAAAACCTGTCGAGAGGTGTGAATTAAATCTCGACAGGTTTTGAAGGTGTAAAAATGGTTGTCTATAGGATCCAGGAGCATTTCTACAGGTGTTGCGAATCCCAGTGTGCTTACTTTATTTGTTGGTGGTAAAAGCAATTTAAAATTAAAGTAAAACAGGGGATGGAATCAGCACAACTGAGAAATCCTAGACCTGCAAGATACAGGGTCCATTTGTAGCAAGTTTTGATAAGTAAGAGTTTGTCCCACAGGGAAAGGTGATCTACGGCTCCAAGGGAGCCATCTCTAGTAGTCCCTCCAGATCTGACTACAGATCTGGCAATCCTAAAAGGAAGGGAGTTTAGGGTCACTTATTCTAAATATCCTAAGGTAGCCTAATGAATTAACTACAGAAAGGGTTGAGAAGATGGATGGAGTGTGGGAAAATAAATATAAAAGGGTGAGAAGTATGCTATTGGGTCTAGATCAGAGGAGTTTTGTAACTCAGATTCATATCTGATGTTATAGAAATCCTGTCCAATGGCTACATTATCACCACTGAGGAAAAAGAATCCAACCCATCTCTGTGCCATGATCCAATCCCTTAAGGCTATAACCTGTCCACTCAAATGGTCACAGACTATCCCATAGGGGAACTACAGTCCAGAGATGGTCAAAACAAGTTAATCATTGTAGGCACTACTTCATCCAAGCTACAAGCTCAAGAATCCATAGGGAACCTCAACCTCTAAAGCTCTATGTGTGGGGCTAGGGCTGTATAGGACCATGTTAGCCCAGACACATAGAACCAGCAAGGGATTGAGTACACCTTCGATCTAGCTGTCCACTGCTTGAGTGGGACTACAATGGTCCAGTCACAAGCCTACAATCTCCATAACCAGATCAGATCTAACATCTGATGATGGGTCTATACAAATATAGGGGAGTCGGCCTCTGTACAATCTCTCATAAGGATACAAGCACATGTGCAGAAAAGAAGAATCCATCTTGGATCCTACGGATTGGCTTCACCCTAAGGCTATAGCCTGTCCACTTGAATGGTCACAGACTATCCCAGAGGCTATCCTCCTCATAGAGTCCAAAACATCAGAATATTCGCCACCACCATGGTCACAAGGCTACCAGCTCAGGCTCCCATCGGGATTTCAGATCTAGTGGGTCTTGTGGTGGGGCTAAGGCTGTATCGGACCATGATAGCCCAGACACACAGGTCAGTTGGATCTTAATGGATCCTTAGAATTAGTCCTCCATTGCTTTGAATCACAGCCAAAGCAATGGCGGATCACAAGGTAGCAGCGTTGCACAGAGCAACCCTCATTCGCACACATCCCATAAAAGTACATATCCTATTAAAAAATATCCATTAAACTAGTTCAAAAATATATACAAAGGCATAGCCAGCAAGTGCTGGACTATGGAGAGAAAAAAAAAGAAAAGAAAAACTACTTACAACTACATAAGAACAGAAAAGAAAATGATCTCAAATCCC
Organism: Chloranthus sessilifolius; assembly: GCA_021018995.1. NCBI lineage: Eukaryota > Viridiplantae > Streptophyta > Magnoliopsida > Chloranthales > Chloranthaceae > Chloranthus > Chloranthus sessilifolius. The sequence goes on along the minus strand of CM037595.1, from coordinate 18,225,014 downwards.
GTATCAGTGATAAAGTCTAAGCTCCTAAACCTAAACCAAGTTTGGGTTTATATAGCAGTGGTGTGGCGGCGCATTAGGGTTAGGAAACCCTAATTTTAACGATGCCATGTGGCCAAATACTGTTCCTTGGATGCCTCGAGGCGCGTGCACGGAGATTTGAGAATGGGAGTGCGTGCCTTAATCCTTGGAAATTCTCAGAAAGTCCTCTGCTGAAGCGATGGAAGGTTAAAGTTCAGAGCTTCACTAGGTAACCATCATTTCCCAGACTCGTCGCGTGGTAGCTCTGTTCTTTGCGTGGTTGAGTTTAACTCTGAAGCTTTAGCTGTCGCGAGGTTGGTGAGCTCTCGCTGGATTGAGCTTCGCGAGGTTGGATTGGAATAGCGTAGGAACTCCGCGAGCATCACTCCAATGGATCTTTGCGAGGCTTTAATAATTTCTGAGCTGCGCGAGAGTCCATTTTTTGATAGATCTTCGCGAGAATCCTCACGATAGCTTTGAGGCTTTTCTGAGCTGCGCGACAGCTCCTTTGATGCTTTGTATCTCACGGCAACTGGGCGGCAGCTGCGCGACAACTTTCCTGAAGCTCTCCTGGCACTCCACTACCCGAGAACTTCTCGTGAAGTCTTGGGGAACGTAGCGGGGACTGCGTGAAGCCTAAAATCTTGAATCCTTTGGAGCTTTGTCAGCTGCACGAGGCTTACCTCAGGTCTGGATTCATGGCTCATTCTTCTGAGGGACTTATGGTGCCAATCATGGGTTCCTTAGCAGGATTTATGGCCTTATTGTACTGCTGTTTATTACCTACAAAAATAGCTTAACAAATATTTATTAAAGGGCTAAGGGTCTAATCACAGGTTAAGGGGTGAAAAGTGGTACTTTTTAGGTCTTAACACACCCCCAAACCTAATCTTTGCTAGTCCCTTAGCAAAGCTACACTAAAATAACTACAGAAATTAAATGCCACTTTGGTAGGGAGCACAGATACATTTAGCGCATGCACCTAGCCTTTTAAACCCCTAGGTGATCCCTAGTGGAGGAGTGAAGTCTCCTGAGGGTTTTCAGTGAAGACACCCACAGACTTCTCAATGAGACAGTTAACAAAAGTGCATTATTATCAAGTGAGCAGTCAAGAAACAGAGTTAGTTCACCCTTGAATCAGTAAGAATATAAGAAATTCAAACACCTTGGCTGCACAAAAATTTAAACAGTATAAGCTTCTCATGAAAGCACAACATTTCCAATCAGTTTACACCAAAGACACTACATAGGTGTGTCAACATTGAGCTCATCACTGGATCAAAAATTAGGTTATAGGTCACACCTGATGCATTCAAGATCAGACCCAAAACTCTCTAGGGCATACTCTCATGAGGAACTTTTAAGGGTTTCACTTTCTCTCAAGCTCAAGAGCAGTTACATCCCCCAAATGGGTCTGTAAGCATGAGCATAGGCAAAGCTTTTAAGTGCTGGCATCATTGACAGATCCTCACCATAGATTGGATAACTCTTTATCTCCACATGACAACTCACTCAACTTTGGATCACAAGGGCTTTAACTGGGCTGTAATGTGGCTTATGGAGTGGGGTTAAAAAGAATGGAAGGTTGAAAAGGGGTTCAAAATTGAGAAATCAGTAGGTGAAGGAGGTGATTCATGACTTCACCTTCTTTAATTCAGCTCCTTTCATCTTCTTTGAGGTTTTCAGATTTGAAGTGATCAGTTTCTCTTCTTGATTTCGATTTTCCCAATAAAAGTTCCCTCTTGACTCCTCTCTTACTCCTCTTCATTATTTTTTTCGTTTCTTTTTTTTTCTTTTTTTTTTGTTGCATTTTTCTTCTTTTTATTTTATTTTTGCTTTGATGAAATACCACCTCTTTCTTAGTTGCCATACTGCCAGAATTTGAGGTACTTCTTCTTTATTCACCTAGTGTTGACCATAGCTAGTCCATCTTCAACTCTTTCTCCTTTATCTTCTGAATTCTCAGAGTGAGGGTAGGCTGAATCAGGTTCATAGGTTCAGGTACAAGTACTCAGGTGCATTTTGAAGAAATTTAGGATTTAAAGCTCAAAGGGGGTATGGACAAGGGCAGTTGCTTAAGGTTGGTCTATTTAGGCTCAAACTGTCCAAGAGAAGGCCTTGATCCTTTCCTAAGTCTCATGAGTGCTGTCAGTTGTTTCAACTTGGAGTTGCCTAACTTCTAGTGAGTACAGTGACTCAGCAGTCGTTAGAGCTAGAAGAAATTGCCTTAGTCACTCCTCAAAGAAATTTTTTTTGTATAGGCCCAAATCTCACTGGTTATGGCCTTCCTTTGAATTCTTAAGTATGTCCTTACCTTTTTCTCTCTCTAATGATTCACTAAGTGCTGATACAAGTGAGTTTCCTTGGTGATCTCATCATGGAAATGTGAAAATTTAAAAGTTTATACTGTCTAAAGTTCTGGCAAAAGTTTAAATTCCTAATTTTTCATGATTCTTAGATGAACATGGTTCTATTTCTATATTACTTACAAGATTCTGCTGCACTTAGGTTAACTATTCCATTGGCAGGATCTGCCTGACACACCCCCAAACCTATGAGGAGTAGTGTCCCCACTGGTTCAAAGGTGGGTGTGCAACAAATTTATGGTAAGAGAAAAGAAAACAGCAAGAATGAAAACAACCAAAAATAGAGAACTTTACAGAATAACAGGAAAAGAAAATTTCATTAAGACTAAAAGATTACAAAAATAAAACTCCTAAGAAGAAAGGAGAGAGGGATCAAGGATGTGGGGGCTGAGAAGGTGGTGGAAGGGGTTGAGTGGAGGGGGCAGGGGATGGGGATGGTTCTATCTTTCGTTGTTTCTTCTTTTGCTGGTGCTTGTCCTTCTCCTCCTTAGCCAGGATCTGCTGAACCTCCGCGTATTCATCCCAGAGGAATTGTAGGGGGTCCGGCTCTTTAGGTGGGGGCGGTTCCAACCACATCGGATAAAATTTGTTAGGCAGAGCATTAGGCTTGTCATCTGCCATTGTTAGGATTAGGGAAGGACTGCTAGGGTGAGAGGAGAAAGGATGAGATGAATATGAAAGGGACTCCCTGTGTATTTAAAGACGAGGATGGTGGAGGATGAATCGGTGTAATAACATCCAAGTTGCCGTAATTAATTGAGAGTGAGTTGGGAAGTGAAAAGTTACAGCAATCAGCGTGGGAAATGACAAATGCATGTGACTCGTGCAGCTGGGCAAGGGGATCGCGAGATAGGAACGGAATCTCGCAATGATGGATGTTGCAGCTTGCAGTGCGCGAGAGGCTCTGCAGCATTTGTTGAAGCTCGCGACGGCATAATAAATACTCTATGTGGATTGTGCGAGAGCTTCCCAAATCTCAATTTGGAATGCTGGAGGGCTTAGTACCAAATAGGGAGCAATTCATGCAGTGCAGCATACTCATCAAAAATATTCAAATAGTATGCATTCTATTCAAAAATCAACAAATCGCCGAAGAAGAAGTAATCATACCAACCCCACATAAACTCTATCAAACCCAACAGACTCAGACCCCATTGAAACACTACAATTTCCTAAAAACTATTGAAGAGACGAAAGTAGTATAGTACAATATGGACACAACTGTGGGTCAGGTAGATGAAGGGGTCCCTTGAAAATGAATAGTGTTCATAGGGTCAGCCGGTTTTTCGAGACAAGGCTTAAGCCTCTGACCATTCACTTTCAAGGTCCTCCCAGATTTGGGATCCTTGACTTCCACAGCATCAGATGGGGACACATTTAAGACAATATAGGGACCTTCCCATCGGGATTTTAGTTTGCCAAGAAAGAATTTTAGTTTGGAGTTAAATAACCAAACCTTGCCACCAGGTACGAAGCTTTTTCTCAGTAAGCCCTTGTCAAAGAAAGCTTTGGACCGTTCCTTGTAGATCCTGGCATTGGCGTAGGCATCCATCCTCAGCTTGTCCAATTTAGACAACTGCAGGGACCTGTGATGACCAGCAGAAGTTAGGTTCATATTTAAGTTTTTAATGGCCCAATAGGCCTTGTGTTCTAACTCTACTGGGAGATGGCAAGCCTTGCCATAGACTAGTCTGAAGGGGGATATTCCAATGGGAGTCTTATGGGCAGTCCTATAAGCCCACAGTGCATCATTGAGCTTATCAGCCCAATCTCTCCTGTCAGTCCTTACTGTTTTCTCAAGGATGTGCTTGATCTCCCTATTGGAAATTTCAACTTGTCCACTTGTCTGTGGGTGGAAGGGAGTAGCAATCCTATGGGTCACAGAATATTTCTCGAGCAAGCTTTCAAAATTTCTGTTACAGAAATGGCTACCCCCATCACTAATAATAGCTTTAGGGGTTCCAAATCTTGAGAAAATGTTCTGCCTTACAAATTTGAGGACCACCTGGTTGTCATTGGTTTTTGTGGCAATGGCTTCTACCCATTTGGAAACATAATCCACTGCCACTAAGATGAAATAGTAACCATTAGAAGGAGGAAAAGGGCCCATGAAGTCTATACCCCATACATCAAATAGTTCTACAACAAGGATGGGCTGTAAAGGCATTGAATTTCTTTTGGACAGCCCTCCTAATTTTTGACATCTCTCACATGCCTTGCAGTGTGTATATGCATCTTTGAATAAAGAAGGCCAATAAAACCCACACTGCAGGACCTTGTCAGCTATTTTTCTTCCACTAAAGTGGCCTCCACAGGCATTTTCATGGCACATGGCCAGAATATTGGGGACATCACTTTCGGGAACACATCTTCGGATGATTTGGTCTGCACAGTACTTGTATAGGCAAGGTTCCTCCCAAAAAAAATATTTGACCTGTGAGAAAAACAGGTCTTTGTCCATTTTGGTCCAGTGGGCAGGAATCTTTCCTATAACAAGATAATTCACAATGTGTGCAAACCAGAGGACCAAGGATTGGATTGCAAATAATTGCTCATCTGGGAAGACATCATTTCAAGGACCATCAAGACACTTCTCCAACACAATTCTGGACAAGTGGTCAGCCACCACATTTTCCACACCCTTTTTGTCCTTGATTTCGATGTCAAACTCCTGCAGTAGGAGTATCCATCTAATCGGCCTAGGCTTAGCATCTTTCTTGGACAATAGGTACTTCAATGCTGAGTGGTCAGTGAAGATTACAGTTTTAGATCCCAGCAGGTAGGATCTAAACTTGTCAACAGCATACACCACTGCCAGAAGCTCTTTCTCAGTTGTGGTATAATTCAGCTGAGCTTCAGCAAGTGACTTGCTGACATAAGCAATGACCACATGCAGCTTATCCTTTCTTTGGCCCAAGACAGCACCTATTGCTAAATCTGATGCATCACACATTAATTCAAAGGGCAGGGTATAGTCTGGTGTCTGGAGTATAGGGGCAGAGGTAAGGCAGACTTTTAAAGTCTCAAAAGCCTTTAGACATTCAGCCGAGAAGTCGAAAGGCACATCCTGGCAGAGTAGGTGGCACAATGGCTTAGCAATTTTGCTGAAGTCCTTAATGAACCTCCTGTAGAATCCTGCATGCCCAAAGAAAGATCTGATTTGTTTGACTGTTTTTGGAGGGGGCAGATTGGCAATGAGGTCAACTTTGGCCTTGTCTATCTCAAGCCCTTCTTTAGAGACTACATGGCCCAACACAATGCCTTGTGTTACCATGAAGTGGCTCTTTTCCCAGCTTAAGATGAGATTGGTCTCCTCACATCTTTGCAAAACTAGGCTGAGGTGTTGTAGACACTGGCTAAAACTGTCCCCATAGACAGAAAAATCATCCATAAAAATCTCTACAAACTTGTCAATCATATAAGAGAATATGGCATACATACACCTCTGAAAAGTGGCTGGCGCATTACACAGCCCAAAAGGCATCCTTCTGTAAGCAAAGGTGTCAAAAGGACAGGTAAAGGTGGTTTTCTCTTAGTCTTGAGGATGCACAGGGATCTGGTTGTACCCTGAGTACCCATCAAGAAAACAGTAAAAAGCTTTTTCAGCCAATTTGTCTAAAATTTGATCAATGAAGGGGAGAGGGAAGTGGTCCTTTCTGGTCTTAGAGTTGAGCTTTCTATAATCAATGCAAACTCTCCAGCCAGTGGTCTCCTTGGCTGGTCTCAACTCTCCAGATTCGGTTTTAATAACTGTTATGCCAGATTTCTTGGGCACCACTTGGATAGGTGCCACCCAGTTAGAATCAGAGATGGGGTAAATTACCCCTGCATCTAGCAATTTAATGATCTCCTTGAGGACCACTTCCTGCATGTGAGGATTTAACTTCCTCTGCATTTCCTTGGAGGGTAGTGATCCCTCCTCAAGATGAATTCTGTGCATGCAGATTGATGCATCTATTCCTCCCAGATCTGCAATGGTCCAACCAATTGCCCTTTTGTGCTTCCTCAAAACTATTAGTAATTCCTCTTCCTGCTCATTGGTAAGAGAGGAGGAGATAATCACAAGAAGCTTATCACCTTTCTCAAGGAAGGCATATTTTAATGTTTCTGGAAGCTTCTTAAGTTCCAGATCAGGGGCCTGTTGGGTGGATGGCAAAATTGGTGCATTGGGGTTGGAGGAAGAGGCAACAATGTAGGTTTCCAAATGGAATGCTGCACTGAGCCCACAGAAGACTTCAATGTGGTCATGTCTTTTGTTATCACAGCTGGGCTTTCTTCCTCTACCATATCCCAGACTTTAACTAAATTCCTGACAGTGTTGCTCCACTCCAGCAAAGTGGGCAATTCTTCATCCACAATTTCTTCTAGTACATCCACTGCAACGCTCTCCTCATTGTCCCCTTGAGGGTACTTTGCACTGTTGTACACATTCAGCTCAACTTTCATATGTCCGAAAGTTACCTCCATAACTCCAGACCTGCACTGAATGCATGCATTGGCAGTGGCCAAGAATGGCCTGCCCAAGATAACAGGTATGGGATTAGTACCTTTGCTGCAGCCAATGTCCAAAACTAGGAAGTCAGTAGGGTAAAAGAATTTCTCTACCCCTACCAAGACATCCTCAATCATTCCCATAGGCCTCCTCTCAGATCTATCGGCCATCATTAGCACAATGGGGGTAGGTTTTAGCTCCCCCAAACCTAGTATGATATACTGTATGATGGCCAAAGGTTCTAAAAGGGCCTTCCGATTGTATGGTCTCCAATTATGCAGAATAGTAGGTATCCTCGGATCTTGCAACTTCGTGCATTGATATGTTAAATATAATTCATCGACTTGCAAAGACTTTTTTAGACACATGGCCTCGAGCTTTTCTCTTTTGGGTATAGAGGTCTTTCAGGAACTTTGCATAGGCTGGGACCTGTTTAATTGCCTCAAGCAGGGGCAAATTGATTTTCACCTGCCTGAAGGTCTCCATCATTTCCTCCATCTGGGCATTCCCTTTCTCAAAAGGGACAGGACCACCCAAAGCTTGAGGAAATGGCAGCTGAAGTACTGCTGGTTCCTCAGCTGCTAGCCCATGACTAAACTTCTATTTTTTTTCTTTTTTCTTGTTTTTCTTCCCGCTAAGGCTCAACTACAGCCTCTTTATTTTTCTCCTGCTGTAGGGTGGCAGGCAATTCTTGGTTCTGTGTTCCAACAACATCCCCATCACACTCATTCGAATAATCTGTGGAAATGACCTCTGTTGGTCTGTTACCCACCTGGTTGTCTATCAGCCTGCCAGACCTTAGGGTAGTGACAACATTGGTTCCCTCAAAACTTGAGGAAGCTTCTTCAATTAAAAACTGACCCTTGGGGTTAGCAATTGACTGGCAGGGCAACCTCCCCGCATCTTTCCTAGCCAAGGCATTCGCTAGTTGGCCAATCTGCTCTTCCATCTTCTTTATGCTTTGACCATGAGAATTCACAGTTTGAGCCACGGACCCCAGGTTTTGCAGTGAGGTCAAGACCTGGTCCTCGAAAGAAGTATTTCTGGGTTGAGATAGGGGTAAGACCAATTGATTTTGTTGCTGATGGGGCTGCTGCTGGTGTTGGAAATTAGACCTAGGGGCATATCCCTGATTGAACTGCCGTTGTGGCCTTTGGGGTAAGGCCAACATATACTGGGGCTGCATATAATTGTCTTACCTCCACCTCAGATTTGGGTGGTCTCTCCATTGGTAACCAGTATTTTGGTGTTGGTATCTAAATGGCTATCTGTTGTAGCCACCAGATTGCTGCTGGCCAAAAGATTACGCAGCAGCAGCATGTTCCAATATCAATTCAGGATATTGCCCTGTAGATGGACATTCCTCTACTGTGTGTTGTGGGGACTAGCATATCAGACATGCCTCCACCACTTGAGCAGCCCTTCTGGGTTACATCACAGTCAGTAATTTTTCAAACTTCTCTGAGAGGTTTGCCATCTGCAACTGCAGATCGTTGTTCCCAGACACCTCATAAACTTTTCCTCTTGACAATGCAGCAGGCCCGACTTTTGACACAGACTCCTGACTAGTTCTTGCCAGGGATAGCTTTTGAAAAGAATTTTCAGTGATTACTTCAAACAATTCCCATGCCTCATCAGCAGTCTTGTGTATGTAGGTTCCACCACAAGAGGCATCAACCATATCTCTATTTTTCTCATCAATCCCATTGTAGAAGCTTTGCACAAGCTGCCAGTCTGGGATCTTGTGGTGGGGGCATTGTTTGAATATTTCCTTAAACCTATCCCAGGCTTGATTAAAATCCTCAGTTGGGGATTGGGCAAAAGCAAGAATTTCCTTCCTCAACTGGCTAGTTTTAGTCTCAGGGAAGAACTTTGTCAGGAACTTGGTCTGTAGGTCTTTCCACGAAGTGATGCCATTGTTGAGAAGAGTAGCCAACCAGGTACTAGCCCTATCCTTCAGAGAGAAGGGAAAGAGCCTGAGTCTAGTGGCCTCTGGTCCCAAACCAGCGATATTGAATGTGGTGCAAAAGGCCAAGAACTGGTCAATGTGCTTGTAAGGGTCTTCCTTGCTAAGCCCATGGAAGGAGGGCAGCATCTGGATGATTGAAGTTTTAATTTCATAGTTCCCTTGAACATCAGGGAATTGAATGCTAAATGGAGAGTTATAGTCATCCGGAGCATTCAACTCCTTGAGAGTTCTGGGTTGTTCTTCACCCATGGCTACTGTCTCAGATTCTATTGGGGGCTCTACTGTGGTGTGCCTGTTCCTTCTAAGTCTTCTACCCCTTTCTAGCTCTGGGTTGAAAGGCTCTAAAGTAGGACTAAGAGATCTCCTACCTAGCATACAAACACACCACCAGCAGGGACAACTCCTTGCAGGCACATTGCACTTGACTCAAAGAATTTATCTAACAAATTTACAGCTATTCAAGAAAACATAAATTTACAACTATCCTAAATAATTGCTATGGAATTTTCAAAGAAACTAGACTGAGTTTTAAAGGTTAGAGAATTGCAAACAGAGGTAGCTAATCTCCAAATGCAGTCCACTGTCCTTCTCTGCTGCTGTCTAGATCTGCAAGAAAGATTAAAAATTACATCAGCAGTATCAATTATTCACAGCTATAAAAATATAAAAACTAAGGGTCTACTAATAGATCATCTTTTCTCCTGCAACGGTGCTAAAAACTTGTTGTGAATCCCAGTGTCCTTACTTTATTTGTTGGTGGTAAAAGCAATTTAAAATCAAAGTAAAACAGGGGATGAAATCAGCACAACTGAGAAATCCTAGACCTGCAAGATACAGGGTCCATTTGTAGCAAGTTTTGATAAGTAAGAGTTTGTCCCACAGGGAAAGGTGATCTACGACTCCAAGGGAGCCATCTCCAGTAGTCCCTCCAGATCTGACTACAGATCTAGCAGTTCTAAAAGGAAGGGAGTTTAGGGTCACTTATTCTAAATATCCTAAGGTAGCCTAATGAATTAACTACAGAAAGGGTTGAGAAGATGGATGGAGTGTGGGAAAATAAATATAAAAGGGTGAGAAGTATGCTATTGGGCCTAGATCAGAGGAGTTTTGTAACTTAGATTCAGATATGATGTTATAGAAATCCTGTCCAATGGCTACATTATCACCACTGAGGAGAAAGAATCCAACCCATCTCTGTGCCATGATCCAATCCCTTAAGGTTATAACTTGTCCACTCAAATGGTCACAGACTATCCCATAGGGGAACCACAGTCCAGAGATGGGTCAAAACAAGTTAATCATTGTAGGCACTACTTCATCCAGGCTACAAGCTCAAGAATCCATAGGGAACCTCAACCTCTAAAGCTCTATGTGTGGGGCTAGGGCTGTATAGGACCATGTTAGACCAAACACATAGAACCAGCAAGGGATTGAGTACAACCTTCAATCTAGCTGTCCACTGCTTGAGTGGGACTACAATGGTCTAGTCACAAGCCTACAATCTCCATAACCAGATCAGATCTAACATCTGATGGCAGGCCTATACAAATATAGAGTGCCTCCCACAAGGATACAAGCACATGTGCAGAGAAGAAGAATCCATCTTGGATCCTACGGATTGGCTTCACCCTAAGGCTATAGCCTGTCCACTTGAATGGTCACAGACTATCCCAGAGGCTATCCTCCTCATAGAGTCCAAAACAGAACAGTAATATTGCTGCCACCACCATGGCCACAAGGCTACCAGCTCAGGCTCCCATTGGGATTTCAGATCTAGTGGGTCCTATGGTGGGGCTATGGCTGTATCGGACCATGATAGCCCAGACACACAGGTCACTTGGATCTGAATGGATCCTTAGAATTAGTCCTCCATTGCTTTGAATCACAGCCAAAGCAATGGCGGATCACAAGGTAGCAGCGTTGCACAGAGCAACCCTCATTCGCACACATCCCATAAAAGTACATATCCTATTAAAAAATATCCATTAAACTAGTTCAAAAATATATACAAAGGCATAGCCAGCAAGTGCTGGACTATGGAGAGAAAAAAAAAGAAAAGAAAAACTACTTACAACTATAGAAGAACAGAAAAGAAAATGATCTCAAATCCCGTATCAGTGATAAAGTCTAAGCTCCTAAACCTAAACCAAGTTTGGGTTTATATAGCAGTGGTGTGGCGGCGCATTAGGGTTAGGAAACCCTAATTTTAACGATGCCATGTGGCCAAATACTGTTCCTTGGATGCCTCGAGGCGCGTGCACGGAGATTTGAGAATGGGAGTGCGTGCCTTAATCCTTGGAAATTCTCAGAAAGTCCTCTGCTGAAGTGATGGAAGGTTAAAGTTCAGAGCTTCACTAGGTAACCATCATTTCCCAGACTCGTCGCGTGGTAGCTCTGTTCTTTGCGTGGTTGAGTTTAACTCTGAAGCTTCAGCTGTCGCGAGGTTGGTGAGCTCTCGCTGGATTGAGCTTCGCGAGGTTGGATTGGAATAGCGTAGGAACTCCGCGAGCATCACTCCAATGGATCTTTGCGAGGATCCTCGCGAGGCTTTAATAGTTTCTGAGCTGCGCGAGAGTCCATTTCTTGATAGATCTTCGCGAGAATCCTCGCGATAGCTTTGAGGCTTTTCTGAGCTGCGCGACAGCTCCTTTGATGCTTTGTATCTCACTGCAACTAGGCTGCAGCTGCGCGACAACTTTCCTGAAGCTCTCATGTCACTCCACTGAGCGAGAACTTCTCGTGATGTCTTGGGGAACATAGCGGGGACTGCGCGAAGCCTAACTTCCTGAATCCTTTGGAGCTTTGTCAGCTGCGCGAGGCTTACCTCAGGTCTGGATTCATGGCTCATTCTTCTGAGGGACTTCTGGTGCCAATCATGGGTTCCTTAACAGGATTTATGGCCTTATTGCACTGCTGTTTATTACCTACAAAAATAGCTTAACAAACATTTATTAAAGGGCTAAGGGTCTAATCACAGGTTAATTTAAGGGGTGAAAAGTGGTACTTTTCAGGTCTTAACAACAGGTTCTGAAGAGTTTTGGTTGAATTCTCGACAGGTTCAGGGTACCTCTCGAGAGGTTCTGTGAACCTCTCGAAGTAACTTTTTTGGACCCTAGAACCTGTCGAGAGGATTGCATATTGAATTCAAAAGAACTTGTCGAGAGGTTCAGTGAACCTCTAGGAATGATTGTTTCTATCTTCTTGAACCCGTCAACAGGATTGCGTGAACCTCTCGAGAGGATGAGTGACATTTTACTCTTCGACAGGTTGCATCAACCTGTTGACACCTTGCCCCAATCCTGTCGAAATTCATTTCCCACTGCTTAAAACCTAACGACAACTCTATTTTTTCCATTTGACAGCTTCTCTTTGCGCTTTAAGTTTTCTTTGATGATTTTTTTATTTTTCTTTTTCTCTCTCTATACCTCACTGGCCGTTACTCCTAACCCCTGGCCATTTTCCCCATTGCTTCAATTCATCAAAAGCTACACTTTGCACCTAGTCTGAGTTGGTTTGGTGCTGTGCATTTTAAGATCTGAGAAACCCTAGGTTTCTGCTGGTAAGCCTCTCTTCTGCTCCACTTTGTGCTATTAGCATTGCATTTGCAAATTGGTGTGGTTAATTTGATTGATAACAAAGGTCTGTGTGGTTATTGCATTTGATTGTGAGAAATTAATTGAGTAATGACTGGTCAAGAGGATACCTTGGAAAATCTTTTCAAAGTACCTTCTAAATCCACCACCAAAGCCACTAGGAAGTCTAATAGTGTGACAGCCCGGATTTCCACACCCGGAAATCAGTGCCATCAGGATCATACTCTGGATGATCCTCAGGACAAATCGTAAAGTGTCTGCTTGTGTAGCGGAAACCAAGCAGACATGGTCCAGCAGTGGTAGGTTGAGTCATCACATAAGGCATTTAAAATAAAAGGAATAATAACTAACCATGCATATATATATATATAACAAAAAGAATATACATCCACAAAAGGAACCAAAAAGAACCACTAGTGATGGACATCCATCACCCAAACTGTGGTTCCTGATAGTAGTTCCAATAGGGTGTGTAAAAGTACATAAATACAACATCTATAATAATATATATACAGACGGCGGCCACCAGGCACACAATAATCCTGAGTATCAGAATACAAAATGTCGGACTCAAGTACCCAGGCTACGGATAGAACTCGTCCGCCTGAATGTCCGTCTCCTCGTCCTCGGCCTCAGCCTCTGGGTCAGGCTGGTAATCTGGGTCACTCTCAGTGCCGGGAGTAATTGCCTCAGAACCTAAAATGTTAATGAAAAACCAGGTGAGCTACATCATAGCTCAATAGAAGAATTCCAACTAAAATGAAATGAATACGCAAGACATGATATCTCAAGCAGGAAGTCAAATCAGAATGTGTAAACAAAACAAAAACAGATTAAATACTGAGCTTGTAACCAAGAAATCGGTGTTATGCATGTATATCATCAATGACTTAAAATGTGAATATTTCTAACTTAAGAAACTCCCGTGACTATATAGCATGGAGTAAACAAGAATATTCCAATAGGAAACCCCAACCAATCGTCGTTCACATGAACAATTTTAGATTGCAACAATGCCTCATCTATGGAGTGCAATTGTGTCGAGGGATTACAAGCAGATGCACAAGTGTGCCAGGCATCGGATATACCGCCGGGTCGGTGGGGATCATCTGGTTAAATCATCAAATTACATACACACATAGACCTCACAGATCAAATAGTAGAAATCAGGAGTAGGTTTCAGGATACAAATCAGAAAACAAAATTCAAAGATAGTAGGAATTTATGGCATGCTTACATGCTTTTTAAAATAGAAATTAGGCCGCAGACATGAAATAAACATGAAATCATACTCAAAATAGTTTAAGTTCATTTTCCCCTACCTCAGGTCAAAATCTCTTCTAAGCAAATCCAAAGCTTTTCAAGGCATCATGGTTTGATCCTAGACCATAAACATAGTATTCTACATGTCAGGAATGTCGGGATGTGAACTGGCGCGGTGTCCAGTAGTATTCAACTCACAAAATTAACACAGGCCAAAAACAGGGGTGATTGATCGATCACCACTCTTATTGATCGATCAATCCCTCTTGTTGATCGATCAATGACCCCATTGATCGATCAATCCTCTCTCAGCTCTCATCCAGGAACAGAATCAATTGATCGATCAATAGCCCCTATTGATCGATCACTACTCATCATTGATCAATCAATACCTCTATTGATCGATCAATAATCCCCTTTCTTTACACATTAGCTCAGTCAAAATTGATCGATCACTAGCTTGGTTGATCGATCAATGCCTCCTGTTGATCGATCAATAGCCTCTATTGATCGATCAATAGCCAAAAATTCAAACTTCCCACCTTCTGTTCACATTAAATTTTTATACAGATTGATCGATCAATGCCTCCATTGATCGATCAATACCCACCAGTGATCGATCAATACCTTTATTGATTGATCACCAATTGTCATTGATCGATCACTCTCCTGTTGATCGATCAATGCACAGGATTGATCGATCAATCCCTAAATTGATCGATCAATGCTCTTCAAGCACTAAACTTTCAGAATTCTCAAGGTTATGTTCACTTCTTTTTCCTATATAGATTGATCGATCAATGCCTTCATTGATCGATCACCACTCATCATTGATCGATCAATCTTGTGATTGATCGATCAATAATGACAGAACTTCTGTCATTAATGGAGGTCATCTACCTCCCTATTTTGACCTCGCATCATTAATGGTTACTTGTATCCATTAACACACACACACACACATACTTAAGGCCTTTTATTTGCCCATATTTAAACACATTGTCTCACCTTTTGTTGGGCCCTCTCGGAGTTTCGGCAAATCGATCCGAAAGAGGGTTTCAGATCAAAACTCTCAGATTCGTCGGCAATGCGACCCAGAACAGAACTCTTGCATCTCCGCTCCCACACTCGGCGACAACACACCTTCTCACAAATCAGGTATGACGTATCAACATCGATTTCGCACTCTCCAAGGTTACGTAAACACTAACCTAAGTGCTCCCAGCTCGTGGTTCTTCAAGGACCAACAAAGCTCTAAACAAAAATCTCTAGGGTTTACAGAATAGGAAGAAGAAGATGGAGGAAAATGCACTCCTAAGTCCCCCTTTCCTTCTCTTGTAAGCTAATGTCCTGAAATATCTCTGATATTTCAGTTCACTCCTAATTTTCGTTTCGGTGCTAAGCGCCTACACGGTCGTTACGGCGAAATGCGATCCACCGAGGTTCTATCAGTCTCGGATTCACGTGAAAATTTACATGTGACGTCATCAGACTACAGGTTAACATTACTTCAAACAATAGTGGTTACTAATTTTTAAATCCATCTCGATTTCCATGCTGAGCACGTACATCGACACAGTCAGGTTCTATTTCAGAATTTCAGGGCTATTACAAATAGGCTCACCACACAACCCACTGAATCCCCACTTGTAAAAAGGAAGCTGGTCATGGACCAAGCTGAGAAAACTGTGAAATCTAAGAAAGCCAAGAAATCAAAGAGGGCCCAAACCAGTGAAATATTTGTTGAGGAGGCCCCTGAGGTAGAAACCATTTTGCCTGAGCCTACCATTGTTCCTGAGTCTGAGAATAGCCCTGTGGCTGAGCTTGAGGTCCCTAAGAACAGATCCATTCCCAATGAATTTGTGGATGCCTTAGGCCTGATCCCAGAGACAATTGTTGACACCCCTTACTTTTCTAAGGAAATGGATTGAAAGTCCACTATGAACTACATGGTGAAGGCAGGCTTGACCCCATTACTGACTCCATTACTGACCCCATTGTAAGAAAAATCATATCCTATGCTGGTCAAGTTATGGAATCAGAACCTAAGGAAGGGGACCAAGCCAGGTTCATCTGAGCCTTATCTTATGACTTTGATTGATAATGTGGAAATTATGATGGATTACAATGACATTGGATTGACATTGGGGGTCCCCTCAGTTTTTGATCCAAGTTATGGGTTCGGGGCACGTGAAAGTATGCCCTTTAAAGCAATGGTCAGACACCTCACTTAAGGCATTGTGGGGTCTAGGGAGTCAATAATGAGGAGAGATTTATACCCCAACATGCTATTCTTTGATTCTATTTTGAGGAAGAATATTTATGTGAGTGGCCATCAGCAAGAGAGGAGAACACCAATAGTGGATGCCCTATACTTTTTCTCTAAGGGCCAATTTTTAAATGCTGCTTGGCTGGTATTTGCAGCAATGGTGGATGTGAATGACAAGTGCAGGAAGGCCCAAGCCCTACCAGGGCTCCCCTATAGTAGGCTCATCACTGCCTTGCTTAAGAGAGGCAACTTTATTTTTAAAGGGGGTGAAGAAGTGGAAATTGTGAAGCCCAAAATGTTTGGAAAGAGGGCTTGGTCTGCCAGTAGGACCTTGATTGGAAAGAGCAAGAGTAAAACTGTTGAGAGTCCTAAAAGGGAGGCACCTCATATGGCCAGCTCTGCAACTGCTCCTTTGATTCCCTCAGCACCTGCAATCATCCCTTCCAGTCCTTCAACTTCTGTGCCTTTGCCCAGTGTCAGCCATGACATCCCTAGTTTTTCCATCCCATCAGCTCCCCTACTATCCATCTCATTCCCTTTGCCCTCCATTCCAGTTTCCATACCTCCCAGCACTTTAGCCTCCCTCTCCACCATCACCACATCCATAATTTTCTCTGCTCCTCTTACCATAGATCCAATCCCCATCATTACCTCAATTTCATTACCCAACCCATCCATCTTAGCTGCTGAACCCTCAAGCCCACACCCTTCCCCTTCAGCTGAACTAGCCATCACTTTCCCACCATCCATGTCCTTTAACATTGACCCTACCTTCCCCATATCACCTCCACACACCCAGGACCAATTAACCACTGAGGGATATTCATCCCTAATTGACTCCATTGTGGAGGACATTGGGTATAAATATACCCGCCTACCTGACTCTCCATAGCCTACCCAATTACACACCTCACCCACCCCACCTTTTACCCATACCCACACTCCCCCTTTACAACCAATTCCACCAATCCAACCCACAACTCCTGTCACACCTGATCCTTTACCCCGTATCCTTCACCTCTTACTTGCCCTTCAATCCCAAGTGATGGCTAACACCCAAACCCAATCATCAATTGAGGCCACACTCCAAGCCATGTACCCCACACTCCAAAGTCAGTCCTCCCTTCCAACTAGCCTACAAGCCATCCACTCCACCTTGACACTTTTACCCCAACCTTTCCAACAACCACCTATCCCTATGCCTGCCCATGTACCTCCCCCACCCCTCTCTCCTATTGTACCCATCTTAGACCTCCCTCCTCCCACCTATACCAATGCCTCCACTCAAACTAAAACTGACCTTGAACCAGAACCCTAGCCTGCCCCTATCCAACCTCCCATTATTCCCCTACCTCTGCCAACCATCCTCAGACAATCCCAACCTAATCTCCCACCTGTTGTAGCTGCCTCTGATGCTGCACAAATATAGAGGACCTAGTCCCCACCTCGTCAAACCCAACCTAAATTGACCTCGATCCTGAACTTGAATCCTCTCAGTCCATACTCCCTATCTCTTCTTTTCCCTTGCCTCCTCTATACTCTATCCTCATCCATGTCATGAAATAGAACCCCTACCTCTAGAAGGATGTTGTATGAGGAATGGCTGCCCTCCACAGATCAATTGAGATTGCCCTATGAAGCAAAGATCGAGCAAATGACTATGGATTACAACTATGAGATGATGAAGATTTCCAAGGGCTGGCAATAAATTTTACTGCAATTGGAAGCTCATATGCTAGAGGCAGCAATAGAGAAACTGAGAGCAGATGGACTTGAGAAAAGGCTAGTTACCTCCTGAGAGACCATAAAGGCCACAAAGGACCTCTATGAAAGTAGAGTTCTCTATGCTAAAATAAAAGCAGAAATCCTCGAAAGAAGACTGGCTGACCTGACTGGCACAATACCTGTCCTAGCCACTGCCCCTCCTATAAGTCCACCCTCTCAGCAAGCCAAAAAAGAGAAGGAGCCAGCTACCCAGTCTGAGGAGGTAGCTCCCCACAATGTGCCTATCAAGGCTGAGAGGAGAGCAGAGTTGAAAGCTTATGCTGCTCAACAAGGGTTCAACCCTGATGACTTCTTCACTTCTGACTCTGAGTAGTTTTAGCTTGTATTTAAGACTTTTTACCTGATATTTTAGGCTTGCTACACTTAGTTAGGATGTTTTTATATAATCTCTTTGTAGATCACTTTCCTTTACATTATACATATTTTGGTCTTATCAATGGAATTGCTCTTTAGTTTATTTGCTGTGATTTTCTTGATGTCTTTCTATTTTATTGTTTCCTTTCTTATCCTTATTTGTTTGTTATGATTAATACTTGTTCCTATTTTGTTTTTGTATTAGTGTTCTTTGTTTAGTTGAGTGCTACTTGCTTATTTTTTTTTTCTTGCTTATCTGTCTATGTTTTTTCTTCTGCTGCACATCTCTTTATCTTTGAATCAGTGAAGACACTGCTCCTCATAGGTTTAGGGGTGTGGCAGTTTGCCAATAGAGTAATTAATGGTAGTACAACAAGGTTTTAACAGAAATTGAGAAAAAAAATTAATTTCCCACCTAATTTTTGTTTGAAATAGAGGAAATTAAAAACTTTTTAAAACTGAAACATGTTATAGTTCTAACATTTTCATGAAGCAAATGCCAAGAATTAAAAAAAAAAAATAGTTCTTAGTGAACTTGAAAAGAGAGAAAATTGTGAGGATACACACCAGAAATCTGATGAAAGACCATATCCAGTGAGATTTGGGCCTGAAAATTTTTCTTTGAAGAGTGTTTGACAATTTTTTCTGCTCTAAGGACTGATTGGATCCAGTTCTGCTCACTAGAAGTTAGGCAAATCCGAGTTGAAACAGCTTGATAACATTCATGACATTGAGGACATGAAGTAAGGCCATCCCTTGGACAGTTTGAGCTTAAAATTTTACACCTTTGAACTGTCGTTATACACACCTTTTGAGTCTTAAAAATCCTAATTTTCTTTGATGAAAGCCAGAAAATTTGAATCCAAAACCTCTTGACCTATTTCAATTCACCCTCAATCTGAGAAATTAGGAAATAGGAGGAGAAGTGAGACTAAAGGAGCTGGTTTGATATTTGGTTGAAAAATGAAGAAAATACATTTGAAGGCAAGTGTGATGTATAGTTATAGCATTCCAGCCCACGAAAAGAAAAATAGAGAAAAATAAAAAGAGAAAAAGCATAAAAAAAGAAAAGAAAAATAGAAAAAGAAAACAAAAGAATGAGAAAGAGAAGTCAATTCATTGAAAGATTAAAATGAGGATTAGAAACTGATCACTTAAAATTTGAAAATTCAAGAAATAGATGGATTTATACTGAAATGAAGGTGTACATGTCACCTCCTTACCTTGTTGACTTCTCAATTTTGAATCCTATTCCACCCTTTTATTCTTTATAAACTTCACCCATAAGCCACATTATAACCCAATAAAAAGTCCTTACTGATCTGAAATAGATTGAGCTGTCATGTGGAGATAAGGATTTGGTTGATCTATGGTGAAAAGAGTTAGAAAATTTTAGAAGTTAGAGCAATGCCTATGCTCATGCTTGCAGTCTTATTTGAGGGCTATAACTGCCCTTGAGCTGTGTGAATTAATACACCCTTCTATTTTTGTTGAGAATGATAGCCCTGGTGAGCTTTAGGTCAGAAATTAGGATCGATGGGGACATTATCAAAACATGATTCTCAATTTGAGGGTAAGCTTTGCATTGATTTTCATACAAAATACATTGACATAAGCTGATTGACTGTGCAGGAATTATAACAAAATTTTAGTTTTAAACTATCATGATTTTGCTGAGAATCCTCTAAAATTGAATGGACAAGGTGTGGAATGACTTTTATATTACTTGAATTTTGTTTTAACATGCTGCACTAATATTAACTAATTTTATTGGAGAAGCTTGTGGGTAACCCCTCAGGAGACTTCACTCCTCCACTAGGGATCACCTAGGGATTTAAAAGGCTTGATGCATATGCTAAATACATCTGTGCTCCCTATAAAAGTGGCACTTTTTATTTTCAATAATTAATTTTAGTTTCTCCTTTGCCCAGGGACTAGCAAAGCTTAGGTTTGGGGGTGTGTTAAGCAATGAAAAATATCATTTTTCACCTCCTAACTTGACCTTTGGTGGACCTTTGAGCTGACTAATAATGTATTTTAAGTGTATTTTGTAGATAAGTAATAAATTGCAAGCTTAGTGCAGATATCCACTTAAAATAGCCAAAGAAGTAATTTGCTGCTCAACATGTGACCTTACAGCCCAAAGGCCAGCCAATCAAGCAGTCCACAAAAGCCTTAGATATTCATGAGAATGTCGTGAACTCAACTGGGGATGCTTGAGACCAAGTGTAGTTGCAAAGAATGAAGATTGAATCCATCAAGAGGTTGCTAAGTGTTGAACAAATGAAGAACAACCCACTTGAGAGGTGTGCCAGCTGTGGAAGCACTGAAAATAAGCTGTCGAGAGGTTCCATGAAGCTGGCGAGAGCTCCCCAGCACCTGTCGAGAAATTTTGAAGGCTAATTATAACATGTCGAGAGGTTTTGAGGAGAAACTGTGAAGAGATCGAGAGGTTCCATAGCTGTCGAGAGGTTGTGATACACAGGAGCTAAGATGTCTAGAGGTTCTAAAAGTGAAATAGTAAAGAGATCGAGAGGATGACAGGTTCTGTTGAGAGGTTGGAAGTGTAGCAAAAAGATCCTATCAACATCATACCTGGAGGTGTAGAAGAAGTCGAGAGGTTCCAAGTACATCTCGAGAGGTTCAGCTGAACTCTGCCGAAAGCCCAAGCTGCCGACTTGCACAAGCTATGCTCATTCTCGCGAGGATTGAGCCAACCTGTCGAGAGCTCAGTGGTAGTTTGTATAACCAGTCGATAGGTTGATTATAACCTATCAAGAGGATGAATGGAGAAATGGACAGCATGGTGAAATAGGCTTCCAATCCTGTCGAGATGTTTCAATCCTGTCGAAAGCCACATAGATCCTGTCGACGAGTCATCAAAACCTATCGACTAGTGCAATTCAACTCATCGAGAGGTTCCCAAACCTATCGAAATGAAGAGCAAGGAGACAAAGAATCTGTCAAGAGGTTCCCTGAACCTCTCGACACTCGAATTATGGACTTCTCAGCATGTTTCTTCAGCAGTTGCCAATTTCAGAAGCCTGTGCACACATCCCAAAGCATGTCAGTGACCCCTAGGGGTATTTTTGGCATTCAACTATATATGATTAGAAACCCTAACTACCTCACATGTATTTTCCAATTGTGGACCAATGGGAGAAGAGCTTCTAGAAGAGAAAGTAGCCACATCAGTAGCCCAGAATAACATAATTATTCTCTTGGGCTCTGATTGGCTGAAACAGATCTAAGACAGAGGGAGAAGGTATAAATAGAAGAGAACTTTTACAGAAGAACGATCTAGAATTTGAGAGAACCAGAGCTTAGTTCGAGATCCATTTTTCCTCCAAGAACCCCCTCTCTCTTACTTCTTCTCCCATTCTCTCTTTAGCCAATCATGAGTGGCTAAACTCTTTTCAGTAGTTAGGGTGAGGTCTTGAGCTGTAAATCGAGAGTTTCATTGGCTTGTAAGGGATTGTTTATTACACAGATTGCAGATTTGGGCATAATAGGATTGTATGTTTGCAATGTAATTATATTTTTTAAAGGTGATTCTAATCTACATTTTACTTCTTTGTATTTGATTTCCATGGATTGGATACTCCTATGGATGCCCACCAGAAATGGGGAGTTGGTAGCCTGACATCTGTAGCATCTGTAATAGTTTACCTGTTCCAATCAAGATCAATAGATTGGAGTAATCTCTAGGATAAATTGTATCCAATAAAAGGGCAGATTATAACCTTAAGACTGTATCCAGTAGAAGGGTAGATCTTAACCTCAGGATTGCTTTGATTCATTAGTGGAGATTGAATTCTTATACCTTACATATGTTAGGGGAACCCGGGGAGCTGGTAGCCAGATGGAGGATTGTTGCAAATTTGTCCCCTACACTGCCTTTGATTCCTATGGTTTTTAGTAAGAGACCAAGAGCCCTAGCTGCTGTTCTCCATCTTTTGAATTTTCATCTTTACTCTATTCTCCCTCATCTCTGTGTTTGATCATATTTGGATCAATTGCATTTAACTTTTGTAGTTTGTAGTAAAAGTGACAAAACCTAAAACCTCTCCTCTTTCCTATTTTAAATTAGCTTAAATTAGGATAAAGTGCCAGATCTACCATAGATCTGGAGATTTACTATAGTTGAACAACATTTCCCTGTGAACATACCCTTACTTACCTATTAAGACTTGCTGCAACAGCCCTGGTTCTTGCAGGACTGGTTGCTCACCTTGATTCCTTACATCTGTAATTTGAGCTTTTTAATTGGTTGTTTTAATCATATAATAATTACAAGGTGGGCAGCACAACTGGCGGATATACAGTAGTATAGTATATATTAGTTGGGGGTATAAAAACATTTTTTAAAATTTATTTTTGCAGTAGTTTTTTTTTAATATTATTTAACCATTACATGTGAATATGATAGAAAATTTTTGAAATCTGAAATTTTTATGATCCATCATAGTGAAAGTTTAATAATCATAATGATAGAACAACACAATTCATGTTTAGTCTCTTTTGAGCATTGTATCAAAGAATGAATGTTTGAAACTATAAATTAATTTAAACTATAATATTTAGACGATAGTTTCAAAGATTATATACCTAGTGAACTTTAGAGCTATATATACCTCTTCTATTATGAGAGAGACACTGTTTCTATCCATGCTTTTATAATTTTTTTTTTCTTGAACTTCATTATCACTGAGAAATCTCATATTGCTGAAATTAGAATCAATATACTCTATGATTAGGATCATCTATTTTTTTTCTAGAACTATTTATTAAACATATCAAAACAATAAGACATCCATTCTAGTAGATTGTAAAAATGACCAAAGGCCATCGTTTGATAACTAGAACCAAAAAGAGCCAAAATCCTAGAAAATTTTATTCCTTTGAACCCATATTAGAAGCCTAAACTGAAAATCTCTTTGTACCAAAATTTTATAAACCTTAACCATATGTACTACCCAAAGCTTTCTACCTTTAACCCTTACAACTTCTGAGAGTTTAGAATGCTAAAGAAGGGAAGAAGAGGGAGTGAAAGGAGTATGAGTTAACAGAAAAAGGATATATGTTAAGCACTGAAAATTACTATTTTTTTACCTCTTAACCTAGACTTTACTACTCCTTAGAGCCATCTAATAATTGTGTTTTGAGAATGTTTTATAGTTAAGAATAATACATGCAGCTAGTACAACTGTCACCATTGTGAGGCCAAGAGGAGAGGATTTAAAGCCAATCTTTGGAGTTGAACAAGAACAGAGGAAACACTATGGTGGCACACACCATGGTGATCATAGAGGCTGCCTAAGTAGGTCCTAGAAGTCCAATGGATGAGAGAAAGGTGGACCTGAATAGAGAAGAGTGCTGCAGCAGCATGTGCACTACAGCAGAGGAGCATAAAGCAAGCCTTGCGCAGCTGAAACCAACCTCGTGAGCACTCTCGTGCAGCTCAATTCATCTAGAAGGAAGCCTCACGAGGTTAGAAACTGCAGTACTTTATTCATTTGCGCAGACCTCACAAAGCAGGATGGAGAGAAGGCTTTAGAAAATATGTCGCGAAGATCTTGCGAGGATTAAATACTCAAGGAAATTGCGCGCTAGGCTCTCGCGAGGTTCAGCGCGAAGTTCATTCATATCCTGCGCCAACGCGTCGCAAAGCTCTCACAAGGACTAGCTTCAGAACATTCTCCTCGTGCAGTTCTCGCACACTTTAGAGCCAAATCCAGCCACGTGACAAGCTAAAATTCATCTTGGTGACCATCCACGTGAGACCCTCGCGACCAGGAATACCTAAAGCTCATCTGCGCGAGCCATATTATTCACTGCAACTCAACTTCATGAGGTGCATTACACACGACAACTCCAACCTCGCGAGCAATCAGAAGAGCCACACGAAATGCAACTTCAAGCTAAACCAGCTACGCGAAGCTCAGGATTCCTCCTCAATCCATGCTCAGGGATACTTTGAGGATTTCCCTACTTCTAGGGCACACATCCCGAGGCCCTAATCTATTTCCACACATCCTGAGGCAACCAAGGGTTGCAAAGGAGCCATGATAGCAGCAACGATTAGGGTTTTTCATCTTCTATTTTCCCATTAGCCAAGGCAGTTAGGGACTATGTATATAAGCTATAACTCTTAGCTGAAATAATCATCTTTCCTCAACCTAATTCGGCTAAGACCTTAGGTCAGATTAGGGTTAGGGTTAGGTCACTTTCTCTAATTTTCTTTTCTTCTTCCCTAGCCCAGCATTGCTGGCTAACTCCTTTTGTAAGCAACTGTAGTTTATTTCAGTCTTGTAATGGGTGTTGTATTAAACTTTGGGAGCTGAGTTGGGCTGATGCACTAGTTATTGCCTTGAGGGCACCATTATAAGTTTCCTTCATGCAATGAAATGTCATTTTTATAGCTTAATTAAATTTATATTTCTCTATGTTGTTCTCATAGATTTTTAGAGATTTGATGCACCCATGGCTGCTTGAGCTTGTAGCCTTGCAACCATGGTGTTAGCAGCAGGTTTCTTATTATGTTCTCATCATCTATGAGGAGGATATCCTCTGTGGATAGTCTGTGACCATTTAAGTGGACAGACTATAACCCTAGGGTTGGTCTAAGTCACAGATTTGAGATAGATTCTTCTTCTCTGCACTTGAGCTTGTAGCCTTGTGAGAGATTGTGCAGAGCCAGACTTCCCTCTGTTTTACAATGCCATCATTAGCTTTTAGATCTGATTTGTTTGTAGAGATTGCAGACTTGTGAGTTGGGTCATTGCAGGCCTTTTGTAGCAATGACCAGCTGAGTTTAGTCTTCTTTCAACCTCTGATCTTCTGTGGTTTCCATTAGATTTTCAAAGGCTGATTGCTCCTATGGATGCATGAGCTTGTAGCCTTATAAATATAGTGTCTGCAATAATTTTCCTGTTATGATTTAATCCATTGATTGGAGAAAATCTCTAGGATAGTCTGTGACCATTTAAGTGGACAGATTATAGCCTTAGGATCAATCCATTCAAGTGATTGAACCTCCTCCCTTGGATAGTCTGTGACCAGTTAAGTGGATAGATTATAGCCTTAAGAGGAGTCTAAATTACAGGGGTTGAGTTGGATTCTTATACCTGGCAGATGTGCTTGTAACCATCAGAAGGACTACTACAGAATCATTTCTAGATCTGAGTTGCATTACTAATTTACTCTTAGCTGCCTATTTCTCACTAGTTTAATATTTATTTTACCACACCATCTTCATCTTAACCCTTTTTGTAGATATAGGACTGCACTTTATTTGGATATAGTTTAGCATAGTGACACTTACACTCCCCTTCTTTAGGATTGCCAGATCTGGAGACCTACTAAACAATCCTTGTGGTTCTAGATCATTGATCCCCGTGGGACAAATTCTTACTTTAAAACTTGCTATAATAGGCCCTGTATCTTGCAGGTCTGTGTATTTTAGACTTGCTGTTTCACCCCTTTTCTATCTCCTTCTGCTTGATTTATCTTCTCCACTGTGTTCCTCAATAAATATAACAATAGGCATTTGATATTATCCAACAAGTTTTTGGTGCCATTGCCAGGAATTCTTTGATCTAATTAGTAGGCCTGAGTCTATATTTTATTAATTGAATTTATTTGTAGAAGTGGCTGCTTTTGAATAAAAGTACTACTGATTTTTTTTTACTAGGTTTTGCAGATCTGGACAGCAGCTCAAAGGGAAAAGATAGAGCTGCAGCTGGAGCTTTGCTGACTTTAGTTTGCATTTATTTCTCCCTAAATCCTAGTCCATTTCTGTTGAATTCATTTTCAGTAGTTCAGTAGTAATTTTTTTTGCTGTAATTTCTATTTATAAATTCTTTAAGTGTGTTGTATCTATTTTTCTTTACTTGCTGTGTGTGTGTGCATGCGGGGAGGAGGTCCCTTAACCCTGACTTAGAACCTCCAAATCTCAAGATTGAGAGGACCCTTAGACCTAGGAACACCACACATAGTCCTACTATTAATACTGAGACAACTGAGATGGGGGAGCATCAAAGAACTTTGAAGGAATTCAATGCAGCACGGGTACATAACTCCTTCTACATTCAATTCCCTGCTATTCAAGGAAATTATGAGATTGAATCTTCCATCATCCAAATGCTGCCTTCATTTCATGGGCTGAGTAAAGAAGACCCATATAAGGATATTGATGAGTTCTTGGCCCTCTGCACTACATTTAATATTGCTGGCTTGGGAGAAGCCACAAAATTGAGGATCTTTCCTTTTTCATTAAAGGATAGAGCCAGAACTTGGCTTTCCATGCTCCCCTCTAACAGCATACAGTCATGGAATGATCTCTAATGCCAATTTTTGGCTAAAAGTTTCCCTATATCTAAAACAAGCCAGTTGAGGAAGGGCATAATTTCCTTTACTCAATTCTCAACTGAGGATTTTTATCAAGCCTGGGAAAAATTTAAGGAGCTGTTATAGCAATGTCCCCACCACCAAATTCCTGAGTGACAGCTTGTCCAGAGCTTCTACTAGGGAATTGATTCCAAAAGTAGATATATGGTGGATGGCTCATGTGGAGGTACTTACCTCCACAAGACAACTGATGAGGCCCGAGAACGTTTCGAGGTCATTAGTGAAAATGCTATGCAGCAGGAGACTCTGTCCAGAAATGACATTGAGACTCCTGCTAAAGTGGGGAAAGAAGTCATTTCTAGAGGAAGGATGTATGAAGTTAGTGTGGTCAGTGACCTGGAGAGGAAGGTGGATAGCCTGAGCCTTAAATTTGATAAATTGATGGGTGTTGTGTAGCCTAGATTGACTGCACAAGTGGAGAGGCAAGGATATGCCAGTCTCCCACACACTTACTAGTGGACTGTCCATCAGCTGAGTAATATCTTGAGCTGGTCATGGAACATGCTGCTGCTGCCCAATCATATGGGTAATAACCTGCTGGGTACCAATGGAGAAACCACCCCAATTTGAGGTGGAGGCAAGATAATTATCAGCAACCCCAATAACAGTTGGCATTCCCATAAAGACCACAACAACAATTTAACTAGGGCTATGCACTCAGACAAACCTTCCAGCAATTAGCCCTGTAGCAGAACCAGTTGGCATTGCCCCCACCCTAGCCTAGAAACCCCTCTTTTGAAGAACAAATTTTATCATCATTGCAAAACTTGGGGTCCCTATCACAGACTGTGAATTCTCATAGTCAAAGCATCAAGAAAATAGAGGACCAACTTGGCCAAATTTTCAATACTTTGGCCAGGAGTGAAGAGGGTAGGCTGGCTAGTCAACCTTTGAACAATCCTAAGAGTCAGTACATGATTGGTGAGGGCTCCTCAACTCATGAGGAGGCTAAGGCAATCACTACCCTAAGGAGTGGCAGGGTGGTTGATAACCAGGTGGGTGAGGAGAAACAAGAGAAAAATGAGACTGAAAAAGAGAAGAATGTGAGTGTTGAGGAAGAGAGGGACTCATCTATTGCTGGGAGCCAGCAGGAGAAAAATAAGGGGGTTGTAGTTCAGCCCCAGCAAGAAGAAATAAATGAAGAAAAAAGAAAAAAATAAAAAGTTGATCATGAAACACCTAGGCATGCAGCTGAGGTACTAGCAGTACCACAGCTGCCATTTCCTCATGCTTTGCAAGGGCCTCCCCCTTTTGATAAGGAGAATGCTAGGATGGAGGAGATGTTGGAGACTTTAAAGCAGGTAAATTAATTTGCCTCTAGTTGATGTCATAAAACAAGTCCCAGCCTATGCTAAGTTTCTTAAAGACCTTGTACCCAACACAGGAAGGCTAGGGTCCATTTGTATAAGAAGGTTTTTGCAGTTGAGAATGTCAAGTCTGTGTTGTCTATCTCCACACCAGCAAAATACCAGGACCCAGGGGTACCTACTATCCCCTGCATTATTGGTGAGCATACCATAGACAGAGATCTTCTAGACTTGGGAGCCAGTGTCAACTTGCTACCATACTTAGTGTATGAGCAACTAGGTTTGGGGGAATTGAAACTAACATCTGTTTTTCTTCAGTTGGCTGACAGGTCTGAGAGAAAGGCTATGGGAATGGTAGAAGATTTTCTGATTGAAGTAGATAAATTCTTTTATCCTGCTGATTTTCTTATTTTGGATATGGAACCTTCAAAAAGTAGCACCTCCATTCCTGTCATTTTGGGCAAGCCAGTTTTGGCTATAGCCAATGCCTGTATACAATACAGATTAGGGATAATGGAGATGACCATTGAGAATATGAAGGTAAAACTAAATGTGTACAGTGCTACCAAGCAACCTCAACTGGACAATGAGAACTGCTTTGCAGTAGATGTACTAGAGGATCTAGTGGAAGAAAATGTATCCAATCTGCTGGATTGGGATATAGTTGGTGAGGAGTTTGAACATATTTGGACTAAGGCTAATGAGGAGGAGGCCCCAATTTACCTGGCTGAAGATAGTAACACATCAAAGTCTTTAGGGGGCCTAGAGCAACATTCCACATGGAGATCCCAATTGTTGCCCCTGCCTCAGCCATCAAAGGCTCCTTTGCTGCCTTCTCTTATCAGTCCACCAGAGTTACAGCTGAAACAACTCCCAAGCACTCTCAAATATGCATTCTTGGGGCAAGATAAAAAACTACCTGTGATTATTTCATCTTCCCTCACTGAGGAGCAGGAAGAAAAACTGATTGGTGTGCTCAAGATGCATAAAAAGGCAATCAAATGGATTATTACTGATCTAGGATGGATTAACCTAGTTGTGTGTATGCACAAGATTCATCTGGAAGAGGGTTCCAAACCCTCTAGGGAGATGCAGAGGAAGTTAAATCCTCATATGCAGGAGGTGGTAATGAAGAAAGTGGTAAAACTACTTGATGCTGAAATAAGATACCCAATTTTAAATTCAATGAGTGTCACCTACATAGGTGGTGCCTAAGAAGTCTGGCATCACTGTAGTGCCCAATGAGTCTGTAGAATTAATGTCAACTAGGGAGACCACTGGTTGGAGGGTCTGTATTGACTACAGAAAACTAAACTCTAAGACTAGGAAGGACTATTTCCCACTGCCCTTCATTGACCAGATTCTGGACAAGTTAGCAGGCAAAGCTTACTATTGCTTTCTTGATGGATACTCTGGGTACAACCAGATCCCTGTGTATTCCCAAGATCAGGAGAAAATAACTTTTACTTCTCCATTTGACACCTTTGCTTACCGAAGGATACCTTTTGGACTGTGTAATGCTCCTGCTACTTTCCAGAGATGCATGTTTGTAATTTTTTCTAACATGTTAGACAAGTGTTTGGAGATCTTCATGGATGATTTTATGTATATAGTGATGATTTGATCAGTGTTTGCATCATCTATCTCTTGTGCTTCAGAGATGTGAGGAAACCAACCTAGTGTTGAGCTAGGAAAAGAGCAATTTCATAGTTACCCATGGTATTGTTCTTGGTCATGTGGTTTCTAACAAAGGAATTGAGGTGGATAAGGCAAAAATTGATCTGATATCACATTTGCCTCCTCTAAAAATTGTCAAGCAAGTGAGATCTTTCCTTGGGCATGCTGGTTTCTACAGGAGGTTCATCAAGGATTTCTCCAAATTTCTAAACCTTTGTACCACCTGTTATGTCAGGATGTGCCTTTTATATTCACTGCTGAGTGCTTGACTTCCTTTGAAGTTTTGAAAAATTGCTTGACTTCTGCCTCTATCATCCAAATCCCAGATAACTCCCTTCCCTTTGAGCTCATGTGTGATGCCTCGGATTTTGCAATTGGTGCAATTTTGCGGCAGAGGAAAGATAAATTATCTAGTGTAATTTATTATGCTAGCAAGACATTGAGTGATGCTCAGTTGAACTATACCACCACTGAGAAGGAGCTGTTAGCAGTTTTCTTTGCCTTGAAAAAATTTAGACCTTATGTTTTAGGGTATAAAATTATTGTTTTCACTAATCACTCAGCCCTTAAGTACTTGTTGTGTAAAAAGGAAGCCAAGCCTAGGTTGATTAGATGGATCCTGCTGCTGCAGGAGTTTGATCTAGAGATCAAGGATAAAAAGGGTGTGGAAAATGTGGTTGCAGACCACTTGTCTAGAATTTTAATTGCTGATTATGCAAAGATACCTGTGAATAATTTTTTTCCAGATGAGCAACTTTTTGTCATCACTGTGAGTGTTCCCTGGTTTGCAAACATTGTGAACTATCTTGCTATAGGAGGGATTCCCCCACATTGGTCCAAGATGGACGAACCTATTTTTCTCTCAGGTCAAATATTTTCTTTGGGAGGATCCTTACCTTTATAAGTGTTGTGCAGACCAGATTGTTAGGAGGTGTGTTCCCAAAAATGAGTTTCACAATATTCTTTCAATATGCCATGAGCAGGCCTGTGGAGGTCATTTGGGGGGAAAAAAGACTACTGCCAAGGTGCTCCAAAGTGGATTTTACTGGCCATCCTTGTTTAAGGATGCAATGGAGCTTTGCAGGGCCTGTAAAAGATGTCAACAGATGGGGAGCATATCCAAAAGAGATTCAATGGCATTGCATCCCATCCTTGTGGTAGAACTATTTCATGTATAGGGAATAGACTTTATGGATCCATTTCCTCCTTCCTATGGGTTTAATTTCATTCTTCTGGCTGTGGACTATGTGTCTACATGGGTAGAAACCATTGCCACAAGAACCAATGACCACACAGTTATCCTAAGATTTTTGAAGGACAATATCTTCTCCAGATTTGGCACCCCAGAGCTATCATTAGTGATGGGGGGAGTCATTTCTGTAATAGGTACTTTGAGAGATTGCTCAAGAAGTACTCAGTTACACACAGAATATCTATTCCATATCACCCACAGACCAGTGGGCAAGTAGAGATCTCTAATAGGGAAATCAAGCACATCTCAGAGAAGACTGTTAGGACTGGTCCCTGAAGCTGTAGGATGCTCTGTGGGCTTATAGGACTGCCTATAAGATCCCTATTGGGATGTCCCCTTTCAGACTGGTTTATGGCAAGGCTTGTCATCTACTAGTGGAGTTAGATCATAGGCCTACTGGGTCATTAAAGCCTTAAATTTTGATCTAACTTCTGCTGGTCTTCATAGGAAATTGAAGTTGGCTGAATTAGAAGAGCTGAGATTAGATGCTTATGCAAGCTCTAGACTTTACAAGGAGAAAGCCAAGGCTTTCTATGACAAGAGCCTCCTCAGGAAAGACTTCAAGGATGGTGCTAAGGTATGGCTGTTCAACTCTAAATTGAAATTCTTCCCAAGAAAATTAAGAACCAGATTGGATGGTCCATTTACTATGCTTCATGCATCCCCATCTTGGACTGTGGAGATCATGGGCCCTAATTTAGGGAGGGTCATGAAGGTGAATGGTCAGAGACTCAAATTGTGTGTAGAAAATTCCATGGAGTCCTCTGCAGCCATGTATCTCCAAGAACCTCTTACTCATGAGTGATCCACAGCCATGTAGACTTTGTAAAGTATCTGTCTTGTGTGTTGTTTAAATTCTGTTATTTGCTATATTTTTAGTTTATTTTTGTGTGCTGTTTTAGTTTGTGTAATTGTTTAAGTATTAGAGAATCTGCATCTAGGTTTGTGAATATGCTTCTAGTGTGGTTTGTGCATAATCTGCATGTCTAGGTGAGCTTTGCAAAAATTAGATGTTTATGCAGTGTGCCATAAGCAGTCTGAACTTTGGGATAATTTGATGCTAAAATTCATGACCTGCTGATGTGATTTGCTTGAATTGTTGGTGTGCATGTACCATATACTAAGAATGAGTCAAATTGCTAAGGGTAAATGTAACGACCCTAAAAATTTAAAACTGAATTTGTGGTGTTAGATTCATTTTGCACAAAGCGTGGTGTTAGTGCTCCATACCGGAACCTATCCTAGTTGAAAAAGTACACATTTTGGTTTTTCAAAAATGTTTTATATTTAAAATTATCCTTATTTGACACAAGTTGTGTGGTGGCCTAGTGGTTGAAAGACTTTGGTTATAAACAAGAGGTCTAAGGATCAAATCTTGCTACGTGAGTTTAAACCTCTATTTTAAACCTTGAAATAAAAGCCTATACACCCTTATTTAGTGTGACCGCTTAACACCGAATTAATGCCCATATATTATAAATAAGAAAGCTACGGAGAACCCTAAACCATTATTATAAGAATTCTTCTTAAAAACCCCCATTACTCCATCTTCTTCTATAGCCACCTTTTCTAAAAACACTCTAATCTCTTTTAAATCTCTTGTGTGTTCTTCCACAAGAACCACTATAGTATTTTTCTATCGTCAAATCGAGGTGAAGACAGCGTAATCGTGGACGGCCCATCGTGTGGACGCCGATCTATATCGCCCTAACCGCCATCGATTCGCCGAGCACGCTTCAAGAGGTGGGTGCCCCTCGATCGATCTTAAAATATTCAACTTTTTATTTTAATAATAATAAGAATAAATATATATAAATATATATATATATTAAATGAATATCTATTTATCTTATTTAGGTATTCAAAAGTTATATATATACATGTATTTCGGTGTGTATAATAACATAAATCCTATACATGGACATATAATAGTTGCCCTTGATATATATAGATATATAATGAATATATATAGTGTTTTGTATTGCTTATATAGGTGTTTACAGTGGAGAGAGAGAGAGAGAGAGAGAGAGAGAGCTCTTCTTCTCCACAATTTCGTCAGTGAAGATAAGATATATTTCGGGGATCGGCCCAACTAAACGCCGACAATGCCGGTGATAACTTGCCCGTGCCAACTATTGTAGTTGGGCAAGAATTTTACGATATGAATACTTTGCTGCAACCATCCTTTTAGCACCCTTGATTTCACATGACATAGATTCAAGGTTGGACCTGATCGGCCCACCCCAAACAAACATAGACCCGAGATGGACCATCTCCACAAATCGAAACCCTCGAGACCTCTACTCGTTCGTAACTAGAAATTTGGCCCACAAATCAAGAAAATTAAAAGGCTATTTAGATATCAGTGAACATGAAGGATTTGACCCTTAGATTTGAGACCTTAGAGGTCAAAATAAATTGGGCCCAACAACCTAATACCTTAGAATCATTTTTCTTAAATATCTAATGGTTCAGATCTGTTCAATCTGATCGCCACATGGTAGGTACACTAAGTGTGCACTTGACTGCTAGATCTTGTAATACGTTGACTGGAAGATCTAGTGTGCTAGAGATCGAATCGGGATCGAAAAAGAATCAACCTTAGGTAAAATTTTATTGTCTAACCATCAAATGGTTCAGATTAGAGGATAGATGACTCAAAGTTCGTGCCTTCTTATTTTAACCTTAGGTACCACATAGAATAATACGTGGGTTACCTTTGACCCTTAATTTTTGAGAATTAAGGCGCAAGTGGCCCATAGGACCAACTTCAAAACGATCTCAATAGTAACTCAATGTAATCTAATGACTCAGAAAGTGTCACTAAAATTTCTAGGACGCGCTTTGAGGCTCACAAATTGGAAAATTTAGTGAGGGATATTAACCCTTGTATAACTAGGCTAAGTGGATCATTTGACTGCCACATTGACCCACTCTTAGGTCAAATTAGTAAAAGGTGTCGATACTAAGACTGCACAAATATTATGAAACTTTAAAAACAGAAGGCCCGATCAGTAATCTGACGGCCCATAGAAGGTTTCTCCAAAAATTTTGTATGAAATATCTGTTCTTTTCAAATATTAATTATTATTTTATATTCACAAGTATGTAAGATGTATGAAATAGTTTCTTTTGGCCAAGTTAGTCCTTTCATCATATGGCATGCACCACATAGAAAAATCACGATAGGGCATACGCACAATTAAAAAGAAATAAGCTATGTCACACGACTTTTAAGCCTTCGTCATGGTGGGATTCCCGTCACGGTCACGTGGAACTTGGAATGTAGGCATCCATGTACGGATGCAACACCTCTATGGGAGTATGGGCTGCCACACGAAGTATATCCAGGTTACTACGGAACCCGTCCCTTGGGAAGCGTGATTTTGTGAATCTTATCGCACCGTGGCTCACTTCAAATTAAGTTTTCAGCAAACAATAAGAAATGATATGTAAGATAAGGTAAGCTACGAATACGGATAATTAAGTTACGTTGTGAAGGCCAGCAAAATACAAATTAAGTTTCTACACGTGCCATGTCTTGCGTGCCACCGCAAGATCTAACGTCTGCAGCCAAGACGGGTCTTAAGGACAATATGATACGACAGTGTCCCGAATGTAAGGGGACACTGATTTAAATGCATGCAACCACATCGGGCTGGATGGTGGTATACGATATGATATGGAGGTTAGGTGGTTATCTACACGTGGACCTCGCGTCCGCAGGTCGTATACGAAAATAAGGTAAGATGTGAAGTACGTTGTGTAGGCGTATGGAGCAATATTAAGTCTTAAGATATGCCACATAGGAAAAGTCGACAAAGCAGACACAAAAGGAGATCAGAACTTGATGCATCATATTTATTTCATGTTATATCAGGTCTTTTCATTTTATGTTACTTCTTTTTCTTTTTATGCTATATTTTTCAGTTTTGTTATGATAGATATGAGATCTTAGATGTTTTTGTAATCATTTATAGCTGTTTGATTTATTTCAAAATGTATCGTAACTCAAGCGATTGCACACACGATCACCTGAGTATTTTATGGTGGATCGACCCGCCGAGTTTACGTGACTGAGTAAACTCACCCCCTCCCCTAAACTAATAGTTGCAGGTGAGAACTCCGATTTTTCCATCACTGAGGATGGGGATGCTGCTGTTCCTGATGCGGCTCAAGAGCGTGAAGACGTCGGCTACCATTTGGACGAGGGAATAGATCCGGCGGATTACTTTGAGCATTGAGAGATTCTTAGTCATAGTTTTATTATTTTTCAGGGGAGATTTGTTATTAGATACTTTTATTTTTCAGCACCAATCTTGGGTTTGCGTTGGGACTGTTTTATTCTACGTAAAACCTCTGCTTGCTTTCGATTATAGAGGCATGGTTAGGATTTATCACTTAATTAACGTCATCTACGTTTTCCGCTGTTGTTTTCTTGAATAATTTATTTTTAAATGATGCTATTAAATGCCTTGATCCATATGCTAAATCGGTATAAGAATTATGTGTATGTCCGCTTATCGCCTTAACAAGCGTGCGGTGTCATAACACGGAATTCTAGGCCCTTGAGGTCGGGTAAGGATTCTGGGTCGTGACAGAGTTGGTATCAGAGACTAGGCTTTACTTCCTTTTGATACTATGTTGTACGAATTTACTAACATATGACGTTTTGTGGAATCAGGACTTAATGGCTCCACGACGCAGAGAAACTAATGGCTCTCAAGTGAATGAGGCCTCATCACATGAAGGTCCTCAAGAATCTGAAGCGATGCGCCTATTACGTGAGATGGCGACTACTTTTAGTCAACAGATGACTCAGCTGACGCAGTCACACCAGCAGGAAAGGACTCAATTACTGCATGAGATGGAAGTGCAAAGGGAGCAGCAAAGGCAGGCCATCCAAGAGCTTGTCAATCAACGCCAGCCTTCTCCTCGGCAGGAAATTCTACCCTATGCACCCACTGGATTCCAAGTATTCAGCAGAACTCGACCTCCCTATTTCCATGGTCAGCTCGACCCAGTCGCCGCGGAAGATTGGATAAGTACAATCGAGAAATTCTTCGGAATCTCTTCACCTGCAGAACACGAAAAGGTAAAGTGGGCAGCGTTTTACCTAGACCAAGAAGCAGAGAACTGGTGGAAAGCAGCAAAGAGAGCTGCAAATCGAAACAATGAAGAGGAATGGACTTGGCAACAGTTTAGGAATGCTTACTTCACGAAGTATATCTCTGCAGCCACCAGGGCTCAGAAGAAGAAGGAATTCATTGACCTACGACAAGGGAATATGACAGTGGCCGAATATGAGGCCAAATTTGACCAGTTATCTAGATTTGCTGGGAATCTGATCGCAGACGAAGGCGATAAGCGCTTTGCATTTCAGAACGGCTTGCGACCCTTCTTTCGTGAGAAGTTAGCTGCTATGAAGATTGAAACATATGGAGAACCTGGAACGTGCCTGCATTCAAGAGAGAGAGTCGGGAGAAATGGTGAACCGAAAAGTTGCTAGAATTGAGGCTCAGAAAAATAAGGCGGTCCAGCGAGCCCCTATTGTTCCTCAGAGGCCGACACCTACCTCCTATCAGAGGTTTCAGCCCTACACTAACCCTCAAGTGAATAAAAAGCCTCGATTCCTATCTCAACAAACTCAACCAGCCACAAGGAAGTTATGTACCGTTCGAGTCGTGCCCTAAGTGCAACAAGCGACATCGACCGGGTGTGTGCATGCAAGGCACCGGAAAATGCTACAACTGTGGAAAGGAAGGACATATTGCTAGGGAATGTCGGGAGAAACCTCAAGGCCTACAAGCGAGGCCTTTGAACCAAGGACGAGTATTCGCACTGTCACAACAGGACACCCTGGCTAGTGACGAAGTGATCCAAGGTATGCCTGTCTAGTAGAAGTTACTATTTCAATTATTAGCATAACTTATTAAATATAAAAGTCTGCATAATCAATATAAGATCAATAATATTCTTAATCTCATATCGTATAAACAGGTAATTTATTGGTCATCCACCCAGAGAATACTAATAGGCACTTAGCTCTCGCACTCATAGATTCGGGTTCTACACACTCTTTTATTACCCCAGGATTCGTGTCAGAAATACGTACTATACCTACACCCCTGGAGAAGAAACTGGTAATTTCAACACCGTCAGGAAGCAAGTTGATGGCTACCCTGGAATGCCGAAATACTATCATAAACATCAAGGGTCATGAACTCCCAGTAGATCTCATCGTGTTAGACTTTCAGGATTTCGATATCCTATTGGGCATGGATTGGCTAGCCACTTACCACGCCACGGTGGACTGTTTCTCTAAAGTGGTCATCTTCCAACCACTCGGAGAGCCTCCATTCAGATTTCGGGGAATTAAAACGAAGGGCGCACGTTATTATTGGCATTAGATTAAGAAGAGCAAGATAAGGCGGTCGATCCTACAAAAATTCCAATGCCGAGACTTCACGACGATTTCGAGGACTTACCGGTGTCCCACCACCGAGAAATCGAGTTCAAGATCGATCCGATCCTGTGGACCGCCCAATTGCCAAGGCACCATACCGTATGGCTCTCGAAATTAAAGGAATTGGAGATACCAAGGAGTCCAAAAGAAATTTATCAGACGAAGTCAATCGCCATGGAGAGCCCAGTGCTCTTCGGAAGAAGAAAGATGGTTCGATGAGGCTATGCATCGAATAGCGGGAGTTGAATAGCGTAACCATCAGAAATCGATACCCCCTCCCCCGTATCGATGATTTGTTCGACCAGCTCCAAGGAGCCAAGTGTTTTTCTAAGATTGACCTTAGATCGGGTTATCATCAATTGAAAGTGAGGAACGAGGATATTCCAAAGACAGCTTTCGCTTGCAAGAATGGATTGTACGAGTTCTTAGTCATGCCTTTCGGACTAACAAATGCACCAGCTGTATTCATGGACCTGATGAATCGAGTATTCAGGCAGTATCTTGATGAATTCATCATTGTGTTCGTAGATGACATCCTCATTTACTCACGATCGGAGAAAGAACATGAAGAACACCTTCGCCTCTCACTTCAGACACTTCGTGATCACCAATTATATGCTAAACTTAGCAAGTGCGATTTCTGGCTCAAACAAGTAACCTTTCTAGGGCATGTGATATCTGCAGAAGGTATTACTGTTGACCCAACAAAAATTGAGGCAGTGATCAATTGGCAGGCACCAAAAACTGTTACCGAAATAAGGAGTTTCCTCGGACTCGCAGGTTACTATCGACGCTTCGTTGAGGGATTCTCTCGAATTGCTCTACCCCTTACAAGCCTTACTAAGAAGAACACAAAATTTGTATGGTCAGATGAGTGTGAAAGAAGTTTTCAGGAGTTGAAGAAGAAGCTTACTACAGCACCAGTTCTAACCTTACCCTCTAATACAGACAAGGGTAAATTTGAATTATTCACCGACGCATCTCGCCAAGGACTTGGTTGTGTACTGCAACAAGATAGGAGGGTCGTTGCATACGGGTCAAGACAACTGAAGCCACATGAGAAAAACTACCCAGTTCACGACTTAGAATTGGCAGCAGTCATTTTCGCTCTCAAATTGTGGCGACTCTATCTCTATGGTGAAACGTTCAAAGTATATACTGACCATAAGAGCCTCAAGTACCTCTTCACACAAAAAGATTTGAACCTCAGACAACGCAGATGGGTCGAGTACATGAAGGATTACGATTGTTCGATTAATTATCACCGGTAGTAACGCATGCCGACGCACTCGAGAAAACGCGTGGATTTTTGGCCCGATTAAAATTTCGAGGACCTCGATGAACTAGAAGAAGAAGATTTTTATCTCCAAAAGCTCAAGAAGGTGTATATCCGGCAAAATTTCGATAAATCCATTTATCATAGATAAAATCAAGGAGTTGCAAAGCAGATCCGTAAATTCTCTGAATCATTAAGGCCATGAATAAGGAATCAAAACCGATTTTAGTCTCGGAGAAGATGGAGCATTACTCTTTAGACGGAGATTATGCGTACCTAATGACCCTAAGGTTAAAAGGAAATACTCGAAGGTCACAAATCGTGGTACTCAAGACACCCGAGCAACACTAAGATGTATCGAAATTTGAAGAACCGGGTATTGGTGGCCAAACATGAAGCGAGAAATAGAATATGTATCAAAATGCTTAGTGTGCCACAGTCAAAGTGAGCACCAAAAAGCAGGCGGTTTCATTCAACCCTTACCCATTCCTAATGGAAGTGGAAAATATATCAATGGACTTCATCGTTGGCTATTCGCCAAAACGTTGAAGAAGAACGATGCCATTTGGGTAATAGTAAATGATTAACAAAGTCGCACATTTCTTACCTTTTAAAACATCAGATGGAGAAAAACTTGTAGAGACTTACTTGAAGGAAATCGTGAAATTGCACGGTGTGCCAGTAAGCATCGTGTCCGATAGAGACTCGAAATTTACCTCCAAATATTGGACTACCTTCCAAACAGCCTTGGGGACACGCTTGGATTTCAGTACTGCCTTCCATCCGCAAACTGACGG
Source organism: Chloranthus sessilifolius (assembly GCA_021018995.1). Lineage (NCBI taxonomy): Eukaryota > Viridiplantae > Streptophyta > Magnoliopsida > Chloranthales > Chloranthaceae > Chloranthus > Chloranthus sessilifolius. The sequence continues at coordinate 18,185,721 of CM037595.1, read as the reverse complement.
ACAAACCGAAAGGGTTAACCAAGTAGTCGAAGATATGTTGAGAGCTTGTATGCTAGACTTCCGAGGGAATTGGGATGATCACCTCCCTTTGATCGAATTCTCCTATAATAATAGCTACCAGGCAAGCATCGGAATGTCTCCTTTCGAGGCGTTATACGGGAGAAGTTGTAGAACACCTTTGTGTTGGGATGAAGTCGGAGTGAGAAAGATGCTTGGACCCGAACTAGTTCAAACCACGACTGAAAAAGTCAAGCTAATACGTGAACGGCTTAGAATCGCCCAGGATCGTCAAAGGAAGTATGCCAACCCCCACCGTCGTAACTTGGAATTCGAGGTACAACTTTTCGACTCAAAAGATTGAATTTCATTAAAATTTTATTCGTATTTTGAATGGTAAAATCTTCTGTCAGGTTGGAGAACGTGTATTCATTCGTGTCTCCCCGACCAAAGGAGTTATGCGCTTTGGAAAGCGTGGGAAGCTGAGCCCCAGATACGTAGGACCTTTCGAAGTCACCAAACGTGTGGGCGAGGTTGCTTATAAAGTTGCTCTACCACCACAATACTCGGGAATCCACGACGTATTCCACGTGTCTATGTTGAGGCGATACGTGTATGACCCCTCACACATAGTGGAAATCGAGCCCATCAATATCAAAGAGGATCTTACTATCATTTCAAGGCCCATTAGGATCCTCGATCGAAAGGTGCAAGTTTTCAAAAATAAGACGATCACGTTGGTGTTGGTTCAATGGCAACATCACACGCCAAAGGAAGCAACCTGGGAGAATGAAGACGACATCAAAACAACAGATCCTGAACTTTTCGAGTAGCTGGTACGTAATTTTCGAGGACGAAAATATTATAAGGGGGAGAGAATGTAACGACCCTAAAAATTTAAAACTGAATTTGTGGTGTTAGATTCATTTTGCACAGAGCGTGGTGTTAGTGCTCCATACCGGAACCTATCCTAGTTGAAAAAGTACACATTTTGGTTTTTCAAAAATGTTTTATATTTAAAATTATCCTTATTTGACACAAGTTGTGTGGTGGCCTAGTGGTTGAAAGACTTTGGTTATAAACAAGAGGTCTAAGGATCAAATCTTGCTACGTGAGTTTAAACCTCTATTTTAAACCTTGAAATAAAAGGCCTATACACCCTTATTTAGTGTGACCGCTTAACACCGAATTAATGCCCATATATTATAAATAAGAAAGCTACGGAGAACCCTAAACCATTATTATAAGAATTCTTCTTAAAAACCCTAGCCGTCACTCCATCTTCTTCTATAGCCACCTTTTTCTAAAAACACTCTAATCTCTTTTAAATCTCTTGTGTGTTCTTCCACAAGAACCACTATAGTATTTTTCTATCGTCAAATCGAGGTGAAGACAGCGTAATCGTGGACGGCCCATCGTGTGGACGCCGATCTATATCGCCCTAACCGCCATCGATTCGCCGAGCACGCTTCAAGAGGTGGGTGCCCCTCGATCGATCTTAAAATATTCAACTTTTTATTTTAATAATAATAAGAATAAATATATATAAATATATATATATATTAAATGAATATCTATTTATCTTATTTAGGTATTCAAAAGTTATATATATACATGTATTTCGGTGTGTATAATAACATAAATCCTATACATGGACATATAATAGTTGCCCTTGAAATATATAGATATATAATGAATATATATAGTGTTTTGTATTGCTTATATAGGTGTTTACAGTGGAGAGAGAGAGAGAGAGAGAGAGAGAGAGAGCTCTTCTTCTCCACAATTTCGTCAGTGAAGATAAGATATATTTCGGGGATCGGCCCAACTAAACGCCGACAATGCCGGTGATAACTTGCCCGTGCCAACTACTGTAGTTGGGCACTTTGAAGAATTTTACCTGATATGAATACTTTGGTGCAACCATCCTTTTAGCACCATTGATTTCAAATGAAATAGATTCAAGGTTGGACCTGATGGGCCCAACCCAAAAAATAGAACAGAGATGGACCATCTCCACAAATTGAAATCCTCGAGACATCTAATGGTTCAGAACTCGAGAATTTGGCCCACAAATCAAGAAAATTAAAAGGCTATTTAGATATCAGTGAACATGAAGGATTTGACCCTTAGATTTGAGACCTTAGAGGTCAAAATAAATTGGGCCCAACAACCTAATACCTTAGAATCATTTTTCTTAAATATCTAATGGTTCAGATCTGTTCAATCTGATCGCCACATGGTAGGTACACTAAGTGTGCACTTGACTGCTAGATCTTGTAATACGTTGACTGGAAGATCTAGTGTGCTAGAGATCGAATCGGGATCGGGACAAAAGAATCAACCTTAGGTAAAATTTTATTGTCTAACCATCAAATGGTTCAGATTAGAGGATAGATGACTCAAAGTTCGTGCCTTCTTATTTTAACCTTAGGTACCACATAGAATAATACGTGGGTTACCTTTGACCCTTAATTTTTGAGAATTAAGGCGCAAGTGGCCCATAGGACCAACTTCAAAACGATCTCAATAGTAACTCAATGTAATCTAATGACTCAGAAAGTGTCACTAAAATTTCTAGGACGCGCTTTGAGGCTCACAAATTGGAAAATTTAGTGAGGGATATTAACCCTTGTATAACTAGGCTAAGTGGATCATTTGACTGCCACATTGACCCACTCTTAGGTCAAATTAGTAAAAGGTGTCGATACTAAGACTGCACAAATATTATAAAACTTTAAATGTAAGGTCTGATCAAGAATCGACGCCCATAGAAGGTTTCTCCAAAATTTTTGTATGAAATATCTATGCTTTTCAAATATTAATTATTATTTTATATTCACAAGTATGTAAGATGTATGAAATAGTTTCTTTTGGCCAAGTTAGTCCTTTCATCATATGGCATGCACCACATAGAAAAATCACGATAGGGCATACGCACAATTAAAAAGAAATAAGCTATGTCACACGACTTTTAAGCCTTCATGGTGGGATTCCACGGTCCCGTGGACCTTGGAAGGTAGACATCCATGTACGGATGCAACACCTCTATGGGAGTATGGGCTGCCACACGAAGTATATCCAGGTTACTACGGAACCCGTCCCTTGGGAAGCGTGATTTTGTGAATCTTATCGCACCGTGGCTCACTTCAAATTAAGTTTTCAGCAAACAATAAGAAATGATATGTAAGATAAGGTAAGCTACGAATACGGATAATTAGTTACGTTGTGAAGGCCAAAATACAAATTAAGTTTCTACGTGCCATGTCTTGCGTACACCGCAAGATCTAACGTCTGACCAAGACGGGTCTTAAGGACAATATGATACGGATTGTCCCGAATGTAAGGGACTGATTTAAATGCATGCAACCACATCGGGCTGGATGGTGGTATACGATATGATATGGAGGTTAGGTGGTTATCTACACGTGGACCTCGCGTGATAGGCTCGAGCAGCGGCCCTGGCACAGGTCGTATACGAAAATAAGGTAAGATGTGAAGTACGTTGTGTAGGCGTATGGAGCAATATTAAGTCTTAAGATATGCCACATAGGAAAAGTCGACAAAGCAGACACAAAAGGAGATCAGAACTTGATGCATCATATTTATTTCATGTTATATCAGGTCTTTTCATTTTATGTTACTTCTTTTTCTTTTTATGCTATATTTTTCAGTTTTGTTATGATAGATATGAGATCTTAGATGTTTTTGTAATCATTTATATTTTGATTTATTTCAAAATGTATCAGTAACTCAGCGATTGCACACGATCACCGAGTATTTTATGGTGGATCGATTGTGCAACTCTGATTCGTGATCGAGTAAACTCACCTCCCTAAACTAATAGTTGCGGTGAGAACTCCGATTTTTCCATCGAGGATGGGGATCTTCTTTGTTCTGATGCGGCTCAAGAGCGTGAAGACGTCGGCTACCATTTGGACGAGGGAATAGATCCGGCGGATTACTTTGAGCATTGAGAGATTCTTAGTCATAGTTTTATTATTTTTCAGGGGAGATTTGTTATTAGATACTTTTATTTTTCAGCACCAATCTTGGGTTTGCGTTGGGACTGTTTTATTCTACGTAAAACCTCTGCTTGCTTTCGATTATAGAGGCATGGTTAGGATTTATCACTTAATTAACGTCATCTACGTTTTCCGCTGTTGTTTTCTTGAATAATTTATTTTTAAATGATGCTATTAAATGCCTTGATCCATATGCTAAATCGGTATAAGAATTATGTGTATGTCCGCTTATCGCCTTAACAAGCGTGCGGTGTCATAACACGGAATTCTAGGCCCTTGAGGTCGGGTAAGGATTCTGGGTCGTGACAGTAAAGGAGCTGGGATAGAAAACTGTGTGCTGATGCACATGGCAGTGGGCCTGTCTGCTCATGTTTGAAAATTCTGTGCAGCTTGCGAGGCTTGTTTTCTTTCTGATCCATCTTCGTGAGAGCCTTGCGAAGACCTAGTTTTCATGTATGTAGCAATGTTGCACAGATCCATTTGAATTGCGCGACATTCAGTTCAAACTGCTAGTCCTCGCGAGGATGGTTTGTACGCATTTTGTCTTCTCGAGGATCCTCGCGAAGCTCAGGTTTTGAGGATTAAACCCCTCGCGAGCTCTATTATTTCATCTTCTTCCAGAGCATGCAGAACCCTTGTTGACTAGACTCTCCTCTCTCTCTCTCTCTCTCTCTCCTCCCAACACCAAACTGCTCCACCACTTAGCTTTCACTCTTGCCACTTTGTTCAACATCTAATTCCGAGCATTTTGCACCTAGCAAAGTGCAGCTTGATCAACTGTGGACTTGAAAATTTTAAACCCTAAAGGTTTGGGGTAAGTCTCTGACATTTCTCAGCTGTGTTGTATTGTTCTACTGATTGGTTATGGTTAAGTGGTCGATTGGTAAGGATTTTTTGTTGAGAAACCTCAGTCAAGCTATAGACAAAATAGGATTCATAATTGAGTAGAAAATCTAGGGTTTTTGGTTAAAGGGCTGACAAAATCCCCTTTGTGGATGCCCTAGAGGACATTTTGAACCCTCCACCTACTGATATCCCCATGGCCACTAGAAAATTTGTAAGAATTGCAGAGGTGTTGTTGGCTTACCTTGTGCTTCAAAAAGGGGTTAAAAATCAGAAAATTAAGAGTCTATGGACTGCACACCATGGTAAGCATACACAAAGCCTGCAAGTAATCAGGGCTGTTGTAGTAAGTTTTAAAGAGTGAGTAGGGGTATGCCCGCAGGGGAATGTGTGCTTAAAATTCAGCAAATCTCTAGATCTAAGATAGATCTGGAACCCTACCTTATACAACTCTAAACAAAAATAGCAAAAGGAAGAGGAGAGGTTTTTAGGGGGTTGTCACTTTAAGCTAAACTACAGAAATAAAATAGAATTAATTGCAGAAATAAATTAGGATTAACCAAAGAGTTCAGATCTTGCAAATGAGGGGAAATTTGGTGAAATTAAAACAGAAAAATGAGGAAGAGCAGCTTGGGATTTGATCTCACTGCTACTTGGGTGGTTTGACAGCATTATAAGGGCTCAATGTGCGACAATCCCTCATCTGGCCACAAGCACAGCTGCAGGGTAGAAGGATCTGATCTAAGCCAGAGAATTAGAGTGATCTTAAGGCTATGATCTCTCCACTTCAATAGTCACAGATCATCCAATAGAGTCCCTCCATTCTAAGGCCTTCATCAAAATATGATAATTACTACAAATGCTATGGATGCTAGGCCACAGGCACAAGCAGCCATAGGTCTATCAGATCTAGCAAGATCAAATGGTATTCAAGAGATCTATCAGTTAAGTGGGTGGGCTGGTCCCATCTACACAAATCCGATCGAGAACCAAGTGAAACTAGATGATCTATAGATCTAATTAAGCATAGAATCAACAATTAATTAAATTAAACATAATGTACAATAAAATGCTCTCAAATTTGTAGTCTGTGCAACATTCGACCCACAATAATGCTCTCAACTTCCCCAAATTACAAATCAACCTCACCCTTACTGCTCAAAGGAAGTTAGCCACTCATGATTGGCTAAAGAGAGAATGGGAGAAGAAGGAAGAGAGAGAGGGAGTTCTTGGAGGAAAATGGATCTCGGGCTATGCTCTGGTTCTCCCAAATTTTGGATGGTTCTTCTGTAAAACTTCTCTTCTATTTATACCTTCTTCCTCTGTTTCAGATCCGTTTTAGCCAATCAGAGCCCAAGAGAATAATTCTGTTATTCTGGGCTACTGATGTGGTTGATTTCTCTTCTGGAAGCTCTTCTCCCATTGGTCCACAACCGATAAATACACGTGCGATAGTTAGGGTTTCCAATCGTGCACAGTCGAGTACCCAAAAATATCCCCAGGGGTCGCTGACGTGCTTTGGGATGTGTGCATAAACTTCTGAAATTGGTAGCTGCTGAAGAAACATGATGAGAAGTTCCTAATATTTGGGTTGAGAGGTTCAGGGAACCTCTCGACAGGTTCTCTGTGGCTTTCGACAAGATTAGATAGCTCTCGATAGGATCTGGAGGCTTCTCGATAGGATTGGAAACATCTTGAGATGTTAATCTACACTCGTCGATAGGATTGGAGTTCAATTTAACCTTCTGTCCAATTCTTCATCCATCCTCTCGACAAGTTATAATCAACCTATCGACTGGTTATACAAACTACCAGTGAGTTCTCGACAGGTTCTATCTGTCCTCACGAGAATGCGCTTGGCTTTAGGTGAGTTGTCGACAGGTTGTCATGGACTGCTTGACAGGTTCTGCTAAACCTCCTAAGATGTACTTGGAACCTCACGAGATCTTCTTGTTTCCAACTCCATTCCTCTTGACAAGTGTTTAGAACCTCGCGACTTCCCTGCACCTTGATGTAAGGTGTTGATAGGATCCACATTGCACGTCCATCCTCTCGACAGCTACTGACATCCTCTCGATCTCTTCATAGTTTCTCATCAGAACCTATTGGAAGGCTATAATTAATCCTTCAGGACTTCTCGACAGCTTAAATTTAGTACTTCCATAGCTGGCACACCTCTTAAGTGTGCTGTTCTTCATTTTTTAGACATCTAGTAACCTCTTGGTGGATTCAATCTTCATTCCTTGCAACTGCACTCAGCCTCAAGCCTTCCCAGTTGGGATAAAGACAATCTCATGAACTTCTAAGGCTCTTGTGGACTGCTTGATTGGCTGGCCTTTGGGCTGTAGTGTCACATGTTGAGCAGCAATTGATTCTTTGGCTATTTTAAGTGGATATCTGTACTAAGCTTGCAATTTATTGCTTATCTATAAAATACACTTAAAGGTCCACCAAAGGTCAGGTTAGGAGGTGAAAAATAATATTTTTCACTGCTTAACACACTCCCAAACCTAAGCTTTGCTAGTCCTTGAGCAAAGGAGAAAGTAAAAAAAATTATTAGAAATAAAAATGCCACTTTTGTAGGGAACACAGATGCATTTAGCATATGCATCAAGCCTTTTAAACCCCTAGGTGATCCCTAGTGGAGGAGTGAAGTCTCCTGAGGGTTTACAGTGAAGTTACCCCCAAAATTCTCCAATAAGATTAGTTAATATCAGTGCACCATGTTAAAACATAATTTAAGCAATATAAAAGTCATTCCACACCTTGTCCCTTCAGTTTTAGAGGATTCTCAGCAAAAACATGACAGTTCAAAACTAAAATTCTGCTGTAACTCCTTCACAGTCAATCAGCTCATGTCGAGGTATTTTATATGAAAATTAATGCAAAGCTTACCCTCAAATTGAGAATCATGTTTGGATAATGCCCCCATCAATCCTAATTTCAGACCTAAAGCTCACCAGGGCTGTCATTCTCAACAAAACTAGAAGGGTGTATCAATTCACATAGCTCAAGAGCAGTTACAGCCCTCAAATAGGACTGTAAGCATGAGCATAGGTATTGCTCTAACTTCTGAATTTTTTTAACTCCTTTCACCATAGATCAAACAAATTCTCATCTCCACGTGATAGCTCAATCTAATTCAGATCAGTAAGGACTTTTTATTGGGTTGTAATGTGGATTATGGGTGAAGTTTACAAAGAGTAAAAAGGGGGACAAAAGGATTCAAATTTTTTAAGAAATCAACAAGGTAAGGAGGTGACATGTACACCTTCTTTATTTCAACATAAATCCATCTTCTTTTTGAATTTTTAGAGCCAAAGTGGCCAGCTTTTTCTCTTCTCTTTCAAAATATCCAATGCAGTGACTTCTTGCGCAACCGTGGGATTTTTGACGATCCCGTTGCATTGATGCGCTCTCTAACGAAAATATAGAGTCGCTACCTGGAGCTTTTGGTGTCCCGAGAAACCTATATCATTTTTATAAGTACCGAAGTGCCACAAATTTGACTTTAAATTTGGTCCATACCAAAGGTTCTTGGGTAGGGGCTTCAGTTATCGATCGGGAATGTGTTAGGCACCTGATCAACCCGCTTAATGCGGTCTCTACTTATGGCCAAAACAAAAATAAAATGGAAATAATACAAAGGTCTTCTTCTTGCCCAGAAGGCCCTAAAATCCTATTTTTGCCCCTCCGTTCCTACCAAAAAGTCGGCAGCGTAACGACACAAATGTGAGGATGAAAGAAGAACTAAAAGAGATAGGAGAAGAAAGGAGAGATCCGGAGCCCTCGGGCCCTTGTTGCACCGTTGGAGAGCCTTTGGTAGGCTTGCTTTGATGAGCTCTTAATGGCTTGTGTGATAAAAAATAGGGTTCTAAATCCTAGGGCTTGATGCTTAGGGGGTATAGAAGGAAGGCAAAGGGGTAGCACCTACCTAAAATAAGGTTTTTTGATGAAGGATAAGGCTTAGAAGAAACTTGGAAAATCTGAAATTTGTGTGAAAAATAGCACCAAAGGGAAAAAGATCTTCTCACTCTAAGCTCTTTCTCTCTTAAGCAATTTTTCTAACCTATAATCCAAGGGGAGAGGGGTTCTATTTATAGGCAAAGGGTGGGTTAGGAGAGTGTTTAGAAGCTAATTGGGTTTAGCAATTAGGTAATCTAACATCTAAGGATTCCTAGAGTTTTTGGAGCCTTAAAAAATGTGAAGAGATCCTCCAATGGTGGATGATAGGGTGAGGCTTTAAACCACTTAAGGGTTGCATATAGATGGTAAATGGGTGCCACAAAACTAGCAAAACACACCCCAAAGGTCAAGGTGGTTAACAAGTCAAACCCCAATCACGAAATTCAGGGCAAAAACTAGAAGTTATTGTTCATATGCCTGGCACAACTATTAGTTACGCCAGGCATATACAGAAAACAAAGGCGATACAAAGGCTCGAAGTTAGCTCCTCGAGGTGGGCTCATTTGCACGTTGGTGCAACTATTAGTTACACCAGGCTTAATCTGGGGAGAGTTGGCTTGGTGCAACTAATAGTTACACCAAGCTTACTTATAACTGGCACAACTATTAGTTGCGCCAAATCCCTAAGGGGGCCACTTGGAAATTATCTCTTTGCCCCTCGAGTTCGGACCGCCATATCTTTGCGCACACAACTCTGATTGGGGTGATTCTTGGACCGTTGGAAAGCTGACAACTTCTACTTTTTAATAGTATGAGATTCAATCTTAGTAGAAGGTCATAGCTAGTTCTAGTGCACCACTCTTCATCCATGACTCAGGAAAACTAGGTTCAGGTCCGGAACGGGTTCTAAGGGTTGGGATTGATTTCTAGGGGTTCGGGAAGGTTCCTAAGGGATCTAGGGTGATTTGGAAGGGTTCCTAAGGTTTCAGAGGGGTCCCTAAGGTTTCCATACATGCCGTTAAAAGCTCAGAGGTGCGCCTCTCTCGAAATGTTTTTCGATCGGGCCTTGGGCTAAATTTGGGTGTCTACAGATGCCCCTCTTTGGTATCTGATCACTAATGATCGAATGCCAAAGAAAAGAGACATCCAAAGAGGTCCAAGGCATTACTGATACTGCATTTAGAATGAACTTCAAACATCAGATGGGTAATATGGAGAGAAAATGAAAGCCTTGCATGGCAAGCTAAATATTCATTTCTCAAGGTAATCGGTTCCCAAGCGCTTAGCGACATTACTGGGCATAACCGAGGTGGAACGAGTTGTGAAATCCCTGTATGCCAAGCTAAACATTCGCTTCTCAAGATTATTTGAAGGTATTTTATGTTTAAGATTTATTCTGAATACAACAGCTTTGCATGTAAGAGGGGTGATCGACCCACATTCAAAGATAGGCGCGAAGTAAACATACACAAGGCTCCACAGTTTGTGTCCAATCCTATGAGACATTTGATTGCCTTATCTGACTGTTCGTGGGTGCCCCTGCCTTAGGTAGGGTTCGAAATCTTTGAGTGAACCCATCAATCTCGAAGTTTATTTGGCATGACTACTCGAGCGGAGTGAATAGACGTCACAATGCTTTTTGGGAGTACGTGCCATTTTTAAAAAAGTGGCCCAGACTCACATGACCTAGAGCATCCAACTTCAAATAATCATGAACAGATCCAACCATACATTGGGCATCTCCCAAAAGGGACACCCAATCCTGGTCTCTGTCAATAATGATCATAAATATTATTTAACTACGTATAATCATGCACCCATTAGGGGTGATAAGCAACAAATGTGATGGAAGCCCCGACCCAAACCTACTCGGGTATAATTTACAAGAATAAACGACCATCATACGGATACCCAGATGCATGGCGTACACTTTACAGGGATACCACTACCAATAAAGGTTTTAAGCTTGCAGAAAATAAAGGAGAAATGAACCCTTATGGATGCATGGTTGCACATAGTTTGATTGATGCGTAATCTCATTCTTAACAAGTTGGTTTCAACCAACGATTGACCTTTTTCAACGGAGTTACCCGGACCTCAAACCTCGTAGGGCGCACGCCCAGACTGCGCAGACTAATGGTCCACACCTCCGAAATAGTTTGTGATGAATCTCAAGTTAGGTACTCACGTTCCTATGAATCCAAGACAGAGTGCTTAGCTCAAAGATTTAGCAGTGGAATCATCCTGATCGAAACATTGACTGTTTGACCGAGATTGACACCATTGCTCCTACTTTAAAGTAGGATCCATGGATCTAAGGTGAACCTTAGACCTAGGACATTAGTTTTGTACAGCTGCATTGCCAATAAAATATTAATATTTTACTGCATTGAAAACACGCATATGCGTAGCTGTGCGTTACAAAAAGTTCAAATGAAAAAAACACAGATTTATTTCTTTCTTTTTCAAAATAATTTTCTCTTTTTTTTTTTGAATAGACCTGACGTCAGTGGTGAGATGCTTCATCTGATTTGTCCATCACTGAGAAGTTGCCCGCTTCGAGGCTTTGGACTGTGTGATATTCCTGCACATTCTCGAGAAAACGTCACTCCCTTTTTTATTTATATAAGTAACAAATGCATCCTAATTAACAGAAGGAGAGACAAACTTTTACCTATATTTTTTGGATTTTTATTTTCAAAGATTTTTTTATTCTTTTTCTTTATTTTTGACGTGGAAGGAGGATGTTGTAACTATGTACATGAGAAATAGTAGAATTTTTTGGATTTTTATTTTTTAGAGATTTTTTATTCTTTTTCTTCATTTTTGAGATGGAAGTAAGATGCTGTAACTACGTATATGAGAAAGAGCATAAATATATACAAACATTTTCTGTATTTGGATTTTTCTTGATTGATTTTTTTTGGCTTTTTTTTTTTTGATGATGCCTTATCAGTGAGGTGAAGTCACGGGTCCCATTTTGAGCATAGCTGAACCCTTTCATATGGTCGGCCCTGAGTGAGTTTCAACAGTTTCACCAAGGCCAGAACGTTAATTCCTTTGGATTGAGTCAAACCTTTTTCCTTACCTTGAGTCATACATTTGACAAAGCAGTTTCACAAAGACAATTCTGGTTGGGACCCGTCTTGAACTAACATGAGTGGCCCAGAAAAAAAGGGATTAGGGGGAGTAACCAAGAGAGCACCACCAACATTGATTTTATCAATCATTCCAATAATTATTTTCCTTTTAAAACTCTTTTACTTACAACGCCCAAGGTTCGTCGTGCCCATTTTTGCCCTCTTTTTACCCGTAGTGCCCTTTCGGGTTTTCACCACGTCCATGAGTTTAGCTCTCTTACCCCAAGCGCCCTTTCGGGTTTTCACCTGGTCCGCACAGACTCACTGTTTTTACCCGTAGCGTCCTTTCGAGTTTTCACCATGTCCATCTTGCTTTGAGCTTGTATTTTTATTTTATTTTTTTCTTTTTATTTCTTTCATTTTTTTTTTCAAAAGTCACGACATAGACTTTGATTCCGTCATAGTCGGCTAGACGGGGTCTGATGTTGTCTCACAACTCGGCTCGTATTGACTTAATAGATACTATGACTGCTTGTGAACCTAAAAAGAGGGCTTCCTTCAGGCTGTAGCTTGGCCATGGGTCAGGTTAGGATTTGAAGGTATGCTGGGCTAAAAGGGTTTCCTTGATATGACTTCAAATTTTCTCAACACTCTTCTTCCTTGGGGGATTTTACTGTACACGCCCCATGATTCTTCTACATTTTTTTTTATTCTTTTTACTCCATTTTAGGCAATCTCTTTTTGGGGTTTTACTTTTCTGATTTTTTTGGATTTTTATGGTAACTTTACTTCCTCTCTTTTTTTGTATATATACACACTTTTTCTTTTCCAGGGAAGTGGTTCATTGAAAGAAAGGCCTAGGCTCGAAATGGGGTAGCAAAGGATATCATCTTTTTTTTAGGGATGCTTTTTGGCTACTATGCTTGGAATGATGACCTCTTTTGGGTGGTTCTTAAGCAGTTACGTATCTGTTTCACCAATACTTACCTTATCGTGATAGACTAAGCATAGAACTGTCAGATGTATCCAGCATTGATGGGCTCAAGAAGATGATCTCCGTCCATGGTGGCGAGGTAGATGGCGTATCCCAATAGTACCTCTCGAATGATGTAAGGTCCTTCCCAATTCAGCTTGAACTTCCCTCTCAGATCGGTGTGGAGGGATGGGAAGATCTTCTTCAGTACAGTGTCTCCTATCTTTAGATCTCGACTATGGACACATTTATTGTAAGCGCGTGTGATTCACCCTTGGTAAGCTTGAGTATGACATAGGGCTAGGAGTCTCTTCTCGTCCAATAAGTTCAATTGTTCAAAGCGGAATCTTTCTTTCTTTGCTTCAGGTAAGCCTGATTCCATGAGGATTCGGAGCGAGGGTACTTCAATCTCTACAGGTAGGATGGCCTCGGTTCTATACACAAGGGAGAATGGTGTTGCCCCTGTAGCGGTATGGATCGACGTTCTGTAGGCCCACAAAGCAAACGGAAACATTTGGCTCCAATCTCGGTAAGTGACGCCCATCTTCTCAAGGATGCGGAAGACTGTCTTGTTCGCAGCTTCCACGGCTCAATTAGTTTGAGGCCGATAAGGTGACAAGCGATGGTGCTTAATTTTGTATTGCTCGCAGAAGGCTCGGATGTGCTTATTTGCAAAGTCTGTGCCATTGTTCGTGATGATATCCTTGGGTACTCTAAATAGGCACATAATATTACTCTTGAGAAACTTCTCGACATGACTGGCCGTGATGTTGGCAGATGATGCCGCTTCTACCCACTTAGTAAAGTATTCAATGGCGGCGAGGATGAATTGATATCTGTTTAATGCTTTTGAATTAATCATTCCGATGATGTCAAGGCCCCAGGTAGTAAATGGCCAAGGAGTGGTCATGCAGTGAAGATCGACGGCAGGAGCATGTATCAAACTGGAGTGTTCCTGATACTTATAGCATTTCTGAACATGTTTACAACAATCTGAGTCTATAGTGGTCCAAAAGTATCCCTATCATAGAATTTTCTTAGCAAGCATGTGACCGCTGACGTGGGCTTCCGTACTCCCTCGTGGATCTCCTTCATGATGTTGATCTCTTCACTTTCTGTAAGGTACCTGAGTAAGATGTTATTGTAGGATCGCTTATAAAGGCATTCCCCACAAATGATGTAGCCTGCCGCTAGATGTTGAATGGTTCGTCGGTCTGTCTTGGACGTACCCTCAGGGAAAGTTAGTGTCTCGAGAAAATTCTTGATATCTGAGAACCAAGGTGGCTCATCATCAGGCTTTGTAGGTTTCTCAATCTGGAGGCAGAAGGTCGGCTCATTCCTTTGCTCGATCATGATCAATTTCATCTCAGCACCATACGAGATTTCTATCATTGACGCCAAAGTGGCTAGTGCATCGGCAAAGCGATTCCTTATCTGGGGGACATATGAGAATGTCACATCTTGAAAGCAAACTATCAGATGCTTGAGGTGCTCATGGTAAGGGATCAGTTTCTCATCTTTCGTCTTCCAGTCTCTATTCGTCTGGCATATGATCAACTACGAATGGCCAAATACTCAGAGGTGAGTTACGTTTAGATCGAGAGCCACCTGCAAACCAGTGGCACAAGCTTCGTACTCGGACATGTTGTTAGTGCAAGGGAAGTTGAGCTTGATAGAGACGGGGTACATGGGATCCTTTTGACGAAATTAGAATGGTGCCAACTCCCTGACCCTTAGTATTAGCTGCCCCATCAAAGTGCATTACCTAAGATTCTTCTACTTCCTCAGTATCGTCTTCCATCATGAATAGATGTCCTTATCAGGGAACTCGGTTCTCAAAGGTTCATAATCTGGCAAAGGATTGCCGGCAAGATGATCGGCGAGTGCCTGTCCCTTGATCAACTTTTGAGTGACATACGTGATGTCGAACTCAGACAATAAAAGCTGCCATCATGCAGTTTTCCCAGTGAGAGCCGACTTCTCGAACAGGTACTTCAATGGGTCCATTCGGGCCATAAGTAGAATGGCTTGGGATAATAAGTAATGGCGGAGCCTCTGAGTAGCCCATACAAGAGCCAAGCATGCTTTCTCCAAATAAGAATAGTGTGTTTCATAATCAGTAAACTTCTTACTCAGATAGTAGATGGCCTGCTCTCTTCTTCCCATCTCATCATGCTGCCCTAGGACACATCCCATTGAGACCCCCGTCGTGGAGAGATAATCAGGAGTGGTCTCCTTGGCTCGGGTGGTACTAACATAGGTGGGTTAAGGAGGTAGCTTTTGATTTTATCGAATGCTGCCTGACAATCATCATTCCATTCAACAAGTGAGTCCTTTCGAAGTAGCTTGAAGATCGGCGGGCAGATTAGAGTTAGTTGCGCAATGAACCAACTAATATACTATATTCTGCCTCAGAACTCTCTAACTTTCTTCTCAGTAGATGGCGGCGGCATTTTAGTGATGGCTTTAACTTTGATTAGGTCGACCTCGATCCCTCTCCTGCTGACGATAAATTCCAACAGTTTCCCTGACATCGCACCAAATGCGACTTCTGTGGATTCATACGTAACTTGTACTTTCTCAGTCTTTCAAACAACTTCTGAAGGTTTACCAAGTGATCACTTCTCTTCGGTGACTTGGCTATCATATCATCGACATACACTTCAATCTCTCGGTGCATCATGTTGTGAAACAGTGCAGTCATAGCTTTCTGGTAGTTGCACCGGCCTTCTTCAGCCCAAACGAAATGATTCGATAGCAAAAGGTTCCCCAGGGTGTGATGAACACAGTCTTCTCTCGATTTACCTCTGCCATCTTTATCTGATTATATCTAGAGAATTCATCCATAAAAGAAAGCATCCCGTGCTTAGCAGTATTATCAACCAAGATGTCGATGTGCGACAATGAGAAATCGTCCTTCGAGCTCGCTTTATTCAAATTTTAGAAATCAATGCACATACGGACCTTTCCATCCTTCTTCGGTACAGGCACAATATTGGCTAGCCACTACAGGTATTTAAATACCATGAGAAACCCTACATCATATTGCTTGATGACCTCGTCCTTGACTTTCAACATCCACTCGGGTCGGAGACATCTCAGCTTCTGCTTAACCGACTTCATATCAAGGTAGAGAGGCAACTCATGCTCGACCAAATTAGTGTCCAAACTAGGCATGTCCTCATACGACCAGGAAAAAATGTCTTGGTATGATCGAAGGAAGTCGATAATGCTTTTTCTTTCCTCAGGAGATAGCGACGTTTCGATTTTGATAATTCGAGGAATCTCCTCAGTCCTTAGATTAACGTCCTCAGTTTCCTCGACAATGGGGGTAGGGCCATGCTCAAATTTGGCAAACTGGTCAAGGAGCTCATTGGGGAGCTCCTCCAAAGGGATATCCTTATCTAGACTTGTAACACCTACCTCTCCTTGTATTTCTACAGGGAAGGGGTCGATTTTATGTGGGACGAGTATTTCAATTAAGGCATCTTTTGGTGAGATTTTATTTAGAATTTTAAATGATAATATTTTTAGACTTTGTACTTTTTCAATATTTTTGGGATTTTGTATTTTTTCAATGTTTTTGAGGTTTTGTATTTCTTCATTATTTTTGAGATTTTGTATTTCTTCAATGTTTTTCAGATTTTTATTTTCTTCGGAGACGGACCCTTGGCAGCGCGAGTCTGCGTATATACAAGGTATTGCCTGCCAAGGACTTATCTCACTTTTTATAGTTATTTTTTTTAGGAAACGAGTGCCAAATGTTAGGCCACTCCCCGCTTCTAGGGTTTGGGGCAAAGATGCCCAGTTGTGTACCTGAGAGGCCGCTCCTTTACCTGATTAGATGGAGGGGGCTGACTGATATGGCTTATTAGAGTCAGCTTCCATTATATTGATCCCCATTTCGTCTGAGATGATGTCCTCAAACATTAAAAC
The DNA here is from genome assembly GCA_021018995.1 of Chloranthus sessilifolius. Lineage (NCBI taxonomy): Eukaryota > Viridiplantae > Streptophyta > Magnoliopsida > Chloranthales > Chloranthaceae > Chloranthus > Chloranthus sessilifolius. Next base: position 18,168,961 of record CM037595.1, on the reverse strand, counting down.
TGTTTTGTGGTGACTTACCACAGGGGGAGTTTGTTCACGTACGGGTCGTCGTTCCTCACAGAGGGATAACGCGGCCAAGTCTACCTCAAGGCTGGAAAGGGTGATGTAGGGATTGGTGGGGTGAACTGGTGCTATAGTCTTGTGTGGGTTTAATTGGGTTTCCCCATTCTGGTCAATTTTTACAACCCTGACACTTATGAATGAATTTCAAATGTGAGGCTTGGGTTGGGGTTTCTCTTCTATGTGGATCTCCTTGGCTTTTGCAGCTGCCGTCACATGGACTTTCTCCTTAGCCTCTCTTACTTCTTCATCTATGGGCTTATAACCAAGCCTGAATCTAACTTTCTGCCCTCCTTTTGCTGTGACGGGCTCCTTTCTGCCTTGTAATCTAGGCCCCAGACCCTTCTTTTATGATAGCTCCACTTTTGGAGTATGGCTACAGTCGCTACCATACCACCTTCGATTTTGGGAATGATGCCCTCGATGGGCTCTGGAACTATCGTCGATACCTCATATTTGAAACTGTGGAGGTCGACGTCCTCGGCGGTGTATGGCACATCCAGCACATTGGGTTTTTAGAAGCTGTTGGCGGCCTTCTCTTTCTCACTGTGCCCTTCACCAATGATGGTGATGACCTTGTGCCCAGATGCAAATTTGAGTTTCTGGTGCAGCGTGGAGGGTATGGCTCCGACTTCATGTAGCCATGGGTGCCCCAGTGACAGATTAAACTAGGATTTGATATCCATCACTTGAAATAATATGGAGAAGGTCGTTAGCCCAATTAATAGCTCAAGATCAACTTCTCCCATTATCTCTCTTCTGGTATTGTCAAAACCTCGGGTGCTGGCTCTCGTGGGTCTCAGCATGTAAGGATCTACCCCGATCTTTGTGGCAGTTCTTAACGGGCATATATTCAATGAGGACCCATTATCAATTAGAACTAAAGGGATTATCATGTTTCCAGACTCAACTATTATATTCAAAGACTTCGAGTGGTTACCTCCTTCCTTTGGTAAGTCAGCGTTGAAAAAATGGCATTTGGGGCCATCACTTGACCAATTATCTGCCCGACTTCATCCGAGCTAACCTGAAGTGAGACATGCACATTCTTTAACGCCTCCATTAAAGCTTGGAAATGGAGTGGGGACATCATCAATAGATCCCATACAGTTATATGGGTAGACATTCTTCTCAGCCGAGTCTCTAGTATGTGCTCTCGACTCATTTTCTCGAAAGGATTCACTGCGCTATCTTTCTTCCCCTCTGGTTGGGCTTGTGCTACGGTCGGGGCTCCTGGCTGCTTTAAAATCTTCCCAAACTGGGTAACGAAGTCCACTGCTCCTTCTCTGTGGCTGCCGGCGTTGATATCTGTTTGTTCATAACTCAGCGGGACCTGATGAGGATTATAGGTTGGTCTCGAGATTTGAAATGGTATAGCTGGTATCGAAGGTGCTTGTACTGCGGGCTTAGGAGATGTGGGCAACACTTGATTTATTTTGGTGGTAGCCGGTTGGGTGGCAAAATTGGGCCAAATGGGGGTGGTGAAGCTTGAGGGTGGTGGTACTAGGGGAAACAGGGTGAAAGTAGGCCCATGGTAGCTGATGGGCGGTGGAGGATTGGGGGTTGGATGGGCTATCGGGTAGCCGATGGGTGCTGGCGGGGGATTGGGGGTATGATGGGCTACTGGATAACTGACGGGGTGGTGGTGTATGGTTGATATGCATTTATGTGCACATAATTGATGGGTGTGGGTGATGGAAAGTAAGCCCTAAGATCCAAGGGTTCAATTTGAGGAGTTGGGTTGGGGAAATAATCTAACAAGTTCAAGGGTTCAATCACCCCAATGTTCCTTTCTTCAACATTTCTCGGTAGTGGCGCCACATAGCTCTCCCGATCACTGATATAATTGGATGGGTCGAACTCAAATTCCTTCTCATTTTTCTTTATCATGCCGATGGTGGGTTTGGGACCTGCTCCTCCGGTAGGATGTGGGGGTAATGGCACCTGATGGATATTTGCATGCTGGTTCACTTATGAAGGCATTAGGGGAATGATTTTTCTGACATCGATCAAATCTCGGATCGCGTGCTTCAATGGGAAGCATTGATCAGTTGGGTGACTTGGACCCTGATGAAAATTGCAGTGGGTGTTGGGGTCGTAATTCTTAGGGATTGAGTGAGGAGGAGGTGTGGTTGATGAATAGTGACTAATCCCTTTTCAATTAATAAAGGTAAAAGTACACTCAGCTCTGGAGTCATCTGCATTCCTTGCCCATTCCCTATTCTCTATATTTGCTCAGTTATGACCGACGATGGTTGTGTGACTTGAAATTGGAACGGGGTTATGTTATTATTATTGGGCCTGACATTGGAAATATTTTGAACATCAGCCCTTCTTCTCTTCTCAGTTCTTTATTCTAAAAATCTCCTAACCCCACTAGTTCCAGTTGGTACATTTTTATTCAGGCGACCTTCCCTGATAGCGTCCTCCAATCGATTAGCATTTCTCACTAGATCAGCAAAGCTGGACTACTGCTGGTACACCAAAAGGTCTGAGATCACTAGTAGAGTATTTTTTGAAATCATTTCGATCTGCTCATCGTCAGGTATCCTATTTCTGACCTGAGCTGCTAGTGCTCTCCATTGGCCCAAATAGTCATTGAAGGTCTCATTTGGGTTCTGCCTCAGAGGGGCTAAGTCTGACTTATGCAACTCAATGTCTGTATTATAGACATATTGTTCTTGGAATAGGTGCGTCAAGTCCTTCCACATATTTATCATAGATGGTTCCAAAGATGTGAACCACCTAAGGGCCAGACCAGTCAAACTCTTTTGAAAGACCTTTATCAATAGTCTTTTGTCCCTTCCATATTGGCACATGTCCCCACAGTAGAACTAGAGGTGTGCGATCGGGTTGCCTGTGCCATTGTACTTGTCGAACGTCGGCATTTTAAATTTTGAGGGTAGGGGGACCTCAGCAAATAGGCATAAATCCGTGAAGTCCGTGGCGTGGATTTCAGAACCACCCATTTTAATCAGCTATTTTTGTATTTTGTCCCACTGTTCTTTCAGCTGCTCTGACTCTTTGGATACAGGGGCCACTTTCTTGATAGCTGGTTGGATCTCGCTTTGTGCTACTAGGGGGTGGGAAATGATAGGAGGAGGGTTGAGGCTGGTTAACGCCCCACCATAGGCTCCATTATTCTTAATCTCGTCCTCTTCATACTATTGGTCGACATAGTGTGCAGTGAGGGCGGGATTCTCTTGTTGGTGTTGCATGGGTTGGATGAGAATGGTATGAGTGGGGGTTGGGTGAGCCCATTGGGGATGAGGGAAAGTTTGTTGGATGATGGGATGAGTGGAAGTTAGATTCTGGAGCGGGACCTGATGAGGCCATTGAGCATGGAGGGAGATTTGAAGATAGCCTTGGGGTGTGGGGCCATGGGAAAATTGGGTTTGAGGTATGGTTTGGGTTTGACCCGGGTGTGAAAGTTGGGGGTTGGTGAAATTTTGGGGGTATTGTGGGGGGTATTGGTGTGAGGTTCCAAGGTTTTGGGCTTGGGCTTGGGCCATGAAACCTTGGGAGGGTTGGGTTATGAAGCCTTGGTCGTGACAGGTTTGGGCTATGGGCCATTGGTGGGTTTGGGTCATGGGCCCTTGATGGGTCTGGCCCGGTGGGCCTTGGTGGGTTTGGGCCCTTGATGGATCTGGCCCGATGGGCCTTGGTGGGTTTAGGCCATGGCCCCTTGATGGGTCTTGCCCATTGGGCCTTGATGGGTCTGGCCCATTAGGCCTTGATGGGTTTAGCCATGGGCCCTTGGTGGGTAAGGCCCAATGGGCCTTGATGAGTTTGGGCCATGGGCCCTTGGTGGGTCTGGGCCATGGGCCCTTGAGATATGCGGGGAATTAGGGTTTGGGCCATTGGGCCTTGGGATGTATGGGTAGTGGGGGTTTGGGTCATGGGGCTTTGGGACACATAGGAAATGGGGGCTTGGGCCAATGGGCCTTGGGACATGTGGGAAATGGGGGTTTGGATGGTGTGGATGATGGGGGTCATGGGGGAGAGGCATGGAGATTAGCTAGGGTATGGGATGGGTTCATGGATGTGGGGTGTGGATTAGAGGAGGCATTTTGGGAAGTCTTCCATAAGGAGTAGGCTTGGAACATCCCCTCTATCATAGCCATGGAAGGAAGGATTGGATGTAGATAGTAGATTTAAGGGGTGATGAGATGTAGATGAGGGGGATGTGGAGGAAAAATTGGGCATGGCCCCGGTATGATCGGGCATGGCCATGGTGGTGGTGGGATATGGGGTGGATGAGATGGGGCATTGGGAAATGGGGACATATTGTGTATGTACGGGGATGATGAAGGGTAAGGTGTAGGTGTTTGGGAAAAACCGGGCATGGCCCGAGTAGATGGGGGGATTTGTGGGGGGTCAGATAGGGTGAATGAGGGCGGATTGGGTCTATATTTGGAAGATAGAAAATGGGGCATGGATGTGGATGGGGAAAATCAGGTTGGATTTTGTATGAATGTTAATGGGAAATGTGTTGGATTTGGCATGGGCATGGTTTGGGCAAAAGATGGGGAATGGGGGGTTGGACTTTGGATGTTTTGGGAGGTAGTGGTTGGGAAAATGGGGGCGCCAAAAGAGCCAGTAATAGTAAAGGGTGATTGGGTGAGGGGAATGGTGGAAAAGACTTCCCCCGAATGGGAGTGGGTTGGAGAATGTGGCCGAGATGAGTCGGGATCGGCGTAAGCCGGGCCCATTACCCACGACATGTCTGGGTATCGGGTTGGGTATGGGTGCCTTAGATAAGGCCCAAAAAATTTCCTCCTTCTTCCCCTATGGGATGATGGAGGGCAAGATGATGCCGCTATGTCAGCACCACAAGAACTTTATTTTTTTTAGGTTTTCTGATTTTTTTTAATTTTTTGGAAAGAATTTTTTTGTAAAAACAAAGGTTACGAGGCCTTGGAATTTCCTTCTCGGGTGACTTTTGTACCCTAATTTAGGACCCGCAACGACGATTCTGAAGCACTTCGGAAGAATCAAAGGAAGACCTTTGATCTATTGAAGGCATAAAAATTGAGGCAAACGATCCGATCCTCCGAAATGAGTCAAAAAGAAGTTACCTTCTTTTGACCTATGGGGGCATATTGGGTGTCGGAGATGGCGAGGCCTAATCAGAGATACTAAACACACTAATCGGGAGACTCGAGAGGTGAAAAAGGCCTCAGAACTCGGGTTGCTGTTATCCAAACAGGCTTGGCGCAACTAATATATGCGCTAAGTAAAAAAAGCCTCCTTTTTATACTGGCGCAACTAATAGTTGCGCCAAGGTAAAAGTGGTCGGATTTAAAGCTGGTGGAACTAATAGTTGCGCTAGTTATAATTTCAGAATTTTTGCACTGGCGCAACTAATACTTGCGCCAGGCTAAAATTGGGCTCCAGAATTCTTGACAGCAGGGAATAGTAGCCTGAAATGAGTTTGCTTTTTTGGTTTTTGTGGAAGCTAGGCTTCCGGGAACTGATTGATTTTATATGATTGATTCTCTCTATACCGCACCTAAGGGATGTGAGTCCTGTATAACTCGCTAATGAGCTCCCCAACGGGTTTTAAGCTTGTAGGAAATGAGAACCCACCCGATATACCTCTGGCACAAGCGCCTTCTCAGATACTAGGTGGGCTGAGACTTTCTGGATTATCACTACTAGGGGCTGCCGCCATACTAAGACCCGGGTGGTTGTATGTGTGACTAAACCCAACCCTTTTAAAATCTACCTCGTAAAAATAAATTGATTAAGTTCCCTCTCTTGGTTCAATTAATTTTTTTTTTTAAAGCCTCTTTCTTTTATGGAAGTTTTCTTTGGTTCAAAGATTGGGGTTGATGATCCCGTGTCGCCACTATGGGCCGGCGTCCACTGTTAGAATATGCATGCACAAGTAGGCCCGCCAATCGGCTAAGGTACTTTAAATGACGGAAATTTAAAGAAAATTAAAAGACAATGTGCAAGTAAGCCCGCCAATCGGCTAAGGCGCTAAAATGATGGAAAAGTAAGAAAAATTAAAGACTATGCACAAGTAGGCCCACCAATCGGCTAAGGCTCGTAAATGACGTAAAGTAGGGGTAAGTGAAAATAACATAATCGGAGGGGTGAGTAAAAATAAAATAAAAAATACTAATAAAAGGTTAGTAAAATCAAAAAATAAAAAAGGCCAAGTTCAAGGGGAAGCTCTACAAGTTACTCCCCAGCGGAGTTGCCATCTGTGCAACCGTGGGATTTTTGACGATCCCGTCGTGGCGATGCGCTCTCTAACAAAAATATAGAGTCACCACCCAGAGCTTTTGGTGTCTCGAAAAACTTATATCATTTTTATAAGCACCGAAGTATCATAAATTTGATTCTAAATCTGGTCCACACCAAAGGTTCTTGGGTAGGAGCTTCGGTTATCGATCGGGAAGGTGTTAGGCACTCGATTAACCCGCTTAATGTGGTATCTACTTATGGCCAAAATAAAAATAAAATGGAAATAACACAAAGGTCTTCTTCTTGCCCAAAAGGCCCTAAAATCCTATTTATGCCCCTCCGTCCCTACCGAAAAGTCGGCGGCATAACGGCACAAATGTGGGGATGGAAGAAGAACTAAAAGAGATAGGAGAAGAAAGGGGAGAGCCGGAGCCCTCGGGCCCTTGTTGCACCGTTGGAGAGCCTTTGGTAGGCTTGCTTTGATGAGCTCTTAATGGCTTGTGTGATGAAAAATAGGATTCTAAATCCTAGGGCTTGATGGCTAGGGGGTATAGAAGGAAGGAAAAGGGGCAGCACCTACCTAAACAAAGGTTTTTTGATGAAGGATAAGGCTTGGAAGAAAGTTGGAAAATCTGAAATTTGTGTGAAAAATAGCACCAAAGGGAGAAAGATCTTCTCACTCTAAGCTCTTTCTCTTAAGTAATTTTTCCAACCTTTAATCCAAGGGGAGGGGGGGGGGTTTCTATTTATAGGCAAAGGGTGGGTTAGGAGAGTGTTTATATGCTAATTAGGTTTAACAATTAGGTAATCTAACATCTAAGGATTCCTAGGGTGTTTAGAGCCTTGAAACATGTGAAGATAGGCTCCAATGGTGGATGATAAGGTGAGGCTTTAAACAACTTAAGGGGTTGCATATAGATGGTAAATGGGTGTCATAGAACTAACGAAACACACCCCAAAGGTCAATGTGGTCAACAAGTCAAATCCCAATCATGAAATTCGAGGCAAAAATTAGAAGTTACTGTTCATATACTTAGCACAACTATTAGTTGCACTAGGCATATGCATAATAAAACAGTGCATATACAGTGCCTGAAAGTTAGCTCCCCGAGGTGGGGCTCACCTTAATGCTAGTACAACTATTAGTTGCGCCAGGCTTAATCTGGGGAGAGATGACTTGGCACAAATAATAGTTGCACCAAGCTTACTTATAACTGGCGCAACTATTAGTTGCGCCAAATCCCTAAGGGGCCACTTAAAATTACCTCTTTGCCCCTCGAGTTTGGACCGCCATATCTTTGCGCACACAGCTCCGATTAGGGTGATTCTTGGACCATTGAAAAGATGACCACTTCTACTTTTCAATGGTATAAGATTTGATCTTAGTAGAAGGTCATAGCTGGTCTTGGTGCACAACTCTTCATCCATGGCTCAGGAAAACTAGGTTCAGGTTCGGAATGGGTTCTAAGGGTTGGGATTGATTTCTAGGGGTTCGGGAAGGTTCCTAAGGGATCTACGGTGATTTGGAAGGGTTCCTAAGGTTTTGGAAGGGTCCCTAAGGTTTTCATACATGCCATTAAAAGCTCAGAGGCGCGCCTCTCTCGAAATGTGTTTCGATCGGGCCTTGAGCCAAATTTGGGTGTCTGCACTTCTCTTTCTCATTCTTTTGTTATACTTTTTTTTTTTTTGTATGCTTTTTCCTTTATATTTTTCTCAAATTTTCTTTTTATGGGCTAGAATGCCATAACTATACATCACACTTGCCTTCAAATATACTTTCTTCTTCTTTTAGCTAATTGTCAAACCTTGCTCCTTTAACCTCATTTCTCTTCTATTTCCCGATTTCTCAGATTGAGGGTGAACTGAAACAGGTCAAGAAGTTTTGGATTCAAATTTGCTGGTTTTCATTAAAGAAAACTAGGAATTTTATGGCTCAAAAGGTGTGTATCAAGGGCAGTTCAAAGGTGGAAAATTTTAAGCTCAAACTGTCCAAGGGATGGCCTTACTTCATGTCCTCATGTCATGAGTACTGTCAAGCTGTTTCAATTTGGATTTGCCTAAATTCTAGTGAGTAAAGGTAGATTCAATCAGTCCTTAGAGCAGAAGAAATTGCCAAACACTCTTCAAAGAAAAATTTTCAAGCCCAAATCTCTCTGGGTATGGTCTTTTCATCAGATTTCTGGGGTATATCCTCACAATTTTCTCTCTTTTCAAGTTCACTAAGCACTAATTTTTAAAAAATCCCTGCCATTTGCTTCATGAAAATGTTAGAACTATAGCACATTTTAGTTTAAAAAAGTTTTTTACTTTCCTCTATTTAAAAAAAATCAGGTGGGAAATTATTTTATTTTCTCAATTTCTGTTACAACCTTGCTGCACTACCATTAACTATCCATTGGCAAGCCTTGTCACACCCTCAAACCTATGAGGACCAGTGTCCTCACTGATTTAAAGATAAAGAGATGTGCAGCAAGAGAAAAACATATACAGATAGGTAAGGAAAGAAAAATAAATAATTAAACACTCAGCTAGACAAAGAAAATCACAGCTAATAGACTAAAGAGAATTTCCATTGAAAACACAAAAATATGGACAAAAATACGAAAGCATCCAAACTAACTGTAGCAAGCCTAAAATATTAGGTAAAATCCTAAATACAAGCTAAAACTACTTAGAGTCAGAAGTGAAGAAGTCATCAGGGTCGTAACCACATTGAGCGGCATAAGCTTTCAACTTAGCTCTCTTCTCAGCCTTGGTCTGCACTTTGTTTGTAGCTACCTCCTCAGATTGGGTAGCTGTCTCCTTCCCTTTTTCAGCTTGCTGAGAGGGTGAACTGGCAGGAGGGGCAATGGCTTGTGTAGGTGTTGTGCCAGTCAATTCAGTCACTCTCCTTTCGAGGATTTCTGCTTTCTTCTCAGCCAGGGCAACTTTACTCTCACATAATTCTTTAGTGGCCTTGTTGACTGCTTTGGAGGTAGCCAACCACTTCTCTAATCCATCAGCTCTTATTTTCTCTGAGACAGCAATGAGCTTTTCAGCTTCATATTGCAGTAAAATATGTTGCCAGCCCTCGGATATTTTCAACATCTCAAAGTTATAATCCACTTGCATTTGACTCAGCTTTGCTTCATAGGGCATCTCGATTGATCTGCGGAGGGCAGCCATTCCCATAAGGACATCCCTCTGGATGTAGGGGTTATCTCTCATCACATGGAGGAGTGTGAGGTAAGGAGTGACATAGAAAGAATATCTGGGTACAAGATGCAGGGAAGGGGATGGAGTGGAGGAGGATGAGGGAATGGAGGATGCCAGCTTCTCTAGTGGGTCAGTTTAGGAAGATTTCATAGAGGAGAGTAAAATGGCAGGGCTAGGAAGTGTAACTGGGGAAGGGAGTGGGGTTGGTTCAGGGCTGAGGTCTACTACCTCAGGGTCTGTTTGGGTGAAGGCATCAGTGAAGGAAAGAGGAGGGAGGGTGGGTGTAGGAATAGGGAGAACTGCTACCTCTTTAGACTGGGTAGCAGCTATGGAAGGTGTAATTATGGGGAAGATGGAGGAGACAATTGTGGTGGTGATGGAATTGGGATAGGGGTAGTAGTGGGAGGAGGTACATGGGTGGGCATAGGGATAGCTAGTTGTTGGGAAGGTTGGGTTAACAGTGTCAAGGTGGAGTGGATGGCTTGTAGGCTAGTTGGAAGGGAGGATTGCCTTTGGAGTGTGGAGTTCATGGCTTGGAGTGTGGCCTCAATTGATGATTGGGTTTGGTTATTGGCCATCACTTGGGCTTGAAGGGAAAGTAATAAGTGAAGGATTTGAGGTAAGGGATCAGGTATGACAGGGGTTGTGGTAAGAGGAGCAGATAAAGGTGTGGATGTGGTGATGGTAGAAAGGGAGGCTGAAGTGCTGGGAGGTATGGAAACTGGAATGGAGGGCAAAGGAAATGAGATGGATGGTAGAGAGGCTGATGAGATGGAAAAACTAGGGATATCAGGCAAAGGCACAGAGATGGAGGGAATGGAAGGAATGACTGAAGGTGCTGAGGGAATCAAAGGAGTAGCTGTAGAGCTGGTCACTTGAGGTGCCCCCCTTTCAGAAGGTGCTGAGGGAATCAAAGGAGCAGCTGCAGAGCTGGTCACTTGAGGTACCTCCCTTTCAGGACTCTCAACAGATTTACTCTTACTTTTTCTAATCAATGTCCTACTGGCAGACCAAGCCCTCTTGCCAAGCACTTTGGGCTTCACAATCTCTACTTCCTCATCCTCTTTAAAAACAAATTGACGTCTCTTAAGCAAGGTAGTGATGAGCCTGCTATAGGGGAGCCCTGGTAGGTCTTGGGCCTTCCTACATTTGTCATTCATATCCACCATTACTTTAAACACCGGCTAAGCAACATTTAAAAACTGGCCCTTAGAGAAAAAGTATAGGGCATCCACTATTGGTGTTCTCCTCTCTTGCTGATGGCCATTGACATATATGTTTTTCCTCAAAATTGAATCAAAGAATAGCATGCTGGAATGGAGATCCCTCCTCATTATTGATTCCCCAGACCCCACAATGCCTTGAGTGAGGTGCCTTGCCATTGCTTTAAAGGACATATTTTCAGGTTCTAGTAGACCATAGGATGGATAAAAAACAGAAGGGACTCCAAGAACCAACCCTATATCATTGTAATTGACAACAATCTCTTGGTGATCAATTACAATCTGCAGACAAGGATCATTTGAACCTTGCATGGTCTTCTTCCTGAGGTTTTGATACCATAACTTGACCAGCCGAGGATATGATTTCTCTTACAAAGTGGTCATCAGTGGTGTCAGACCTGCCTTCACCAAATAGTCCATTGTGGCCTTGCAGTCCTCCTTAGAAAAATAGGGTGTATCAACAATTGTCTCTAGGATTAGGCCTAAGGCATCCACAAATTCATTGGGAATGGATATGTTCATAGGGACTTCAGGCTCAGCCACAGGGCTATCCTCAGACTCAGAAATTTCAGGCACATGGATTTCTACCTTAGGGGCCTCCTCAGCAAATTCTTCACTGGTTTGGGCCCTCTTTGATTTCTTGGCTTTCTTGAAATTCACAGTTTTCTCAGCGTGGTCCATGACCAGCGTTCTTTTGGCAGGTGGGGATTCTATGGGTTGTGTGGTGAGCCTACTGGACTTCCTAGTGGCTTTGGTGGCGGACTTGGAAGGGAATTTGAAAAGAGTAGCCAAGGTGTCCTCTTGACCAGCCATTACTCAATCAACACATATTAAATAGCAATCACCACACAAACTTCTTTGATTTCTCAAATTACCCACACAAATTAGAAATTGAAGTGCCATACTTGAAAATCACAAAGTGGAGCTGAAGAATAACTTACCAATAGAAAAGTAGGGTTTATCAGATCACGCTATGCATGACACCAAATCAACTCAGATTAGGTGTAAAATGTAGCCCTAGAAAAATTAAAGCAATTGGAGCAGTGGCAAGGTGTTTGGAGGAACGACCAGTGAGGTAGAGAGAGAAAAAGGAAAATTGGAAAATCAACAGAGAAGATTTAAAGCTCAGAGAGAAGCTGTTGAATGGCAAAGATGGAGTTGTCGCTAGGTTTAAAGCAATGGGAAATGAGCATCGACAAGATTGGGGTAAGGTGTCGACAGGTTGATGCAACTTGTCGAAGAGTAAAAAGTAACCGATCCTCGCGAGAGGTTCATTCCATCCTATCGACATGTCCAAGGTTACAGAAGAATTCATTTTGAGAGGTTCACAGAACCTCTCGACAGGTACTTTAAGCTGAACAGATAATCCTCTCAACAGGTTCTAGGCTCCAGAGAAATCACTTCGAGAGGTTCACAGGACCTCTTGATAGGTACCCTGAACCTGTCAAGAATTCAACTAAAGCCATCAGAACCTGTCGAAACCTTCACAGATCCTATCGGCAACCAACTTTACACCTTCAGAACTTGTAGAGAATTAATTCACACCTCTCAACAGCTTCTAGATCTTGTCGAAATGCAAACTAGGAACTCTAAGAACTTGTCGACATGTTCATAGAACCTATCGACAGCTTGTATTTTAGTTTAAAAAGGCTTGTAAGCAGTTCCCAGCTTCTTGCTCCTATCGAAAGGTTGATTTCACCTATTGACAAGTCCCAGTACCTATCGAAAACACCAAATGGCTTTCAAGACCTATCAAACTCTTCAAACAACCTATAGAAAGGTTCATTTAGCACTCCACACTGCATTTTGACAATGTATTTTTCCTCAGCACCCAGCATGGGTCCTTCCTCTGTTCCCATTCAATATTTCCCAATTATTTCAACACTCTAAAGCTCCCTAAACTGTAGGCATAAGAGGAATGATGTCCCAATCCCATCATGATAGTTTTATTATCATCAAACAAAACTCAAAAGCAAACAGTAATCAACGTGAAAAGATACATATGGTACATATGATACAACACTGGAAATCAAGTACATGCTGGAGGGTCCTGAAGGTCAATGGTCTCCTCAGGCTCACTGATTTTGTCAACACAAATTTTCAGCCTTTGCCCATTGACATTTATGGCCCTACCATCTTTAGGGTCCATGATTTCCACAGCCCCGGATGGGGAGACATGCAAAACTGTATAAGGCCCATCCCATTTGGACTGTAATTTTCCTGGAAAGAATTTCAATCTAGAGTTTAACAGCCATACCTTGTCACCTATTGTGAACTCTTTCCTCAGCAAGTGCCTATCATGAAAGGCTTTGGTTTTCTCCTTATAAATCCGAGTATTTGAGTATGCTTCCAGCCTCAACTCATCAAGCTCAGATAATTGCAGCTTCCTGTGCAAACCAGCAGAAGTTAGGTCATAATTTAATGCTTTAATAGCCCAATAAGCTCTATGCTCGAACTCTATAGGTAGGTGACATTCCTTGTCATATACTAACCTGAATGGAGACATCCCTATTGGGGTCTTATAGGCAGTCCTATAAGCCCACAAGGCATCCAACATTTTTATGGACCAATCTTTCCTATCAGCACGCACAATCTTTTCTAAAATGTGTTTGATTTCCCTATTGGAAATCTCCACCTGCCCACTGGTTTGTGGGTGGTATGGAGTTGCAACTCTGTGGGTCACAGAATACTTTTCCAACAGTTTGTCAAAATATTTGTTATAAAAGTGGCTTCTTCCATCACTAATGATAACTCTGGGGGTGCCAAACCTAGAGAAGATATTGTCTTTTAAGAACTTAATGATAACTTTGTGATCATTTGTTCTTGTAGCTATGGCCTCAACCCATTTGGACACATAGTCTACAGCTACAAGGATGTAATTATTCCCATAGGAAGAAGGAAAAGGTCCCATAAAATCTATTCTCCATATGTTAAATAATTCAACAACTAGCATAGGTTGCAAGGGCATGGAGTTTCTTTTAGAAATACTTCCCATCTGCTGACATCTAGAATAGCCTTTGCAATGCTGCACAACATCCTTGAAGAGAGTGGGCCAGTAGAAGCCACTTTGCAGCACCTTTGTAGCAGTTTTGTTGCCATTGAAATGGCCCCCGCAAGCCTGCTCACGACACATAGTTAGAATGTTTTCAAATTCAGTTTCAAGTACACATCTTCTTATCACCTGGTCTGCACAAGTTTTAAAGAGGTAAGGATCCTCCCACATGTAATGTCGAATCTATAAAAAAAATAGATTCCTATCATCCTTATTCCAATGTGGGGGTATCCTTCCAACAGCTAGGTAGTTTACTATGTTGGCAAACCAAGGTACACTCATCTCCACAGCAAAAAGCTGTTCATCTGGAAAGGACTCAGTAATAGGCAAGTTCTCTATATCAGCAGCTGGGATCCTTGATAGGTAGTCTGCAACTACATTTTCAACCCCCTTCTTATCTTTGATTTTCAAGTCAAATTCCTGCAAAAGAAGAATCCATCTAATTAGTCTAGCTTTAGCTTCCTTCTTAGACAAGAGGTACTTCAAGGCTGAATGGTCAGTAAACACAGTGATTTTGGACCCCAATACATATGACCAAAATTTCTCCAAATTTGGAAAGCTGGGAACCTCTATTTTTCAAACATATAAGATGTATTTCTGGTAGAGGTTCATGCGAGCCCTGGCATAAATCCATTCAACCACTACTCAGGAGGGTTAACAACGGGTTCGGAGAGGGTTCAATAGGTTGGGGTTAATTCCTAAGGGTTGGGGCTTGGATTATAAGGTTTTTAGGTTAAGTTCTAAGGGTTTGAGAAGTGCTATCAGAAGCTCGGGGGTGCACCTATCTTGAAGTATGTTTTGATCGGGCCTTAGGCCAAATTCGGGTGTCTACAAGTGCCCCTCTTTGGTATTCGATCACTAATGATGAAGTGCCAAAGAAAAAGACATTCGAGGAGGCCCAAGGCAATGCTAAATGTGTCCACCAAATTCAAAGCGAACCTCAAACATCAAATGGTAACATGGTGAGTATAAGGAAGCCCTGTATGTTGGAAAAAATGTTTGTTCCTCAAGGCTATCGGTCCCCAAGCACTTAGCGACATTCCTGGGCATAACTGAGATGGAGCGAGTTGCGAAAGCCCAATATGCTGGGAAAAATGTTCACTTCTCGAGATGATTGAAGGTGTTTGATGTTTCAAGTTTCATTCGAAAATAAATAGCCCCATGAGCGGGAGCATGATCGACCCATACTTTAAAGACTGACGCGAAGCAAATACGTGAAGATCCACAGTTTGCGTCCACTCCAATGAGGTACTGATTGCCACATTCGAGTGGCCACGGGTGCCCCTGCGTGACGCAGGGTTAGAGATTTTTGGGTGAACCCATCAATCCCGAGGATAATTTTTGCACAACTACCCTAGTGGGGCGAATATTG
Organism: Chloranthus sessilifolius; assembly: GCA_021018995.1. Taxonomy (NCBI): domain Eukaryota; kingdom Viridiplantae; phylum Streptophyta; class Magnoliopsida; order Chloranthales; family Chloranthaceae; genus Chloranthus; species Chloranthus sessilifolius. Next base: position 18,153,864 of record CM037595.1, on the reverse strand, counting down.
ATGTCGCAACACTTTTTGGGAGTGAGTGCCACTTTTTGATAAGTCACGTATATATATATATATATATATATATATATATTTTCTATTTATTATTTTTTCAATGTTTGTTTGGGGGTGTTGAGCGTGCTCATTGTCCCTAAACAATTTATTTTAGCACAATCCCCAAGCAGATCTAATGGAAGTCGGTATGCTTATTGGGACGCGTGCCACATCTCTCTTTTTTCTATTTTTTTCTTATTTTTTAGGGTTACACATACCTATGTGCCTAAAAAGGAACATTCATACGTGTAAGGGGGATTTAAGCCTAGCGTGCTAGGCCAAATTTGGCGAAATTATGCCTAGAGTGTATATTATACACGCTAGGCAAAGATGTGCCTTAAATCGGCCTGGCTCTAGCAGAATAGGGTATTTTTCAAAAACCCCTTTCGCGCTCTCTCCCAAATAGAGCCGGGTGGCCCTCCTTGTGCTCTCTTGATTTGATTTGAACTCCAACATCGCGTTGGTGCTCAACATTGCCGATTAATTGCTCATTCTCCCACCGGATCTAGGGTTTATTTCTCATTCAAGGTAATCATTTTAAACCACTTTTTCTTTGTTTTATCTTGATTTATTCCTGATGTTGTTAGGGCCTTTGATCTAGGTGATTTTCTTGGCATGTGTGATCCTTTTCCATGATAGTTGCACCCAGTAGTATGAGTTTTTTGCTTAGAAATGGGTGCTTTTTTTTTTTTTTTTTTGATCTTACATTGAATTCTTTTTTTGGAAAATGGATGGGTTTTTGTTTGAAAATCTTGATTTTCCTCCATATAAGTGTGATTGGGGCTTTTGAAACATATGGTGGAAAGAAGTGATTTTTATTTTGATGTTTTTTTTTTAACCATCCCCACCCATAATCTATATGCATTGTGGGGATCGATATTTTGAGATAAAAAAAAACATCTTCCCTAAAACTAGAATGTGTGGGCTATTTTGAGGTCGTCCTTCAACGTCCTCTCTAATTTTTTAGCACCTCATGGTGAAGATTTTTTTTTTTTTTTTTTTTTTTGTTTTTTTTTGGGGATTTTGCTTCTCTTTATTGTTGAATTATATATATATATATATATATATATATATATATATATATTCGTATGAATGAGGCATACATACCTTCCTTTGATCTCATATTTTAGCGATGCCCTTGATAAGTTGAATCTGATCTATATATCTACTGCTTGTCCCTTTTCCAGGATGTTAAGTGAAGAAGAGCAAGGTCTGGAGGGCGGTCCTAAGGTGACTTGTGGTTCTAGAGGGGAGTGCCTTTTTCAGGTGCAGCGTTCCTCTCGAATCTGGTATGAGATGTAGGGCAAAGCAGCCCGTAGTGGGTTACTTCATCAGTAGTACACCCACATTTCTAACTTTGGGATCACCGGCCAGGTGAGAAATAAATTTTTATTGCTTCCACTTGTGCGAGCTTCTTTTGTTCCAGGATCTAACACCCTTTTTTTTTTTGTAGTCTTTGCCCTCTATCATGTTCCGTGGAGGTTGGTTTGACCTCCAACGCCTCTATGTCCACCTTCCTCAGGTTGTTAGATTCCTCTTGCCTCAAGATGGCTTTGGAGACTTCCTGTCATGCCCTGGTATGAGGGGCGACATGGCCTACGTGAAGGCCCTGGTGGAACGTTTTGGCTTGAGACCATGACCTTCCATATGTCAGTGGTTAAGATGACTATTACCCCAGTGGATTGGTCGATGATTTCTGGGATCGGGATATGGGGAATACTGATGGCTAGCCTTCATATACCAAATCGGGCAGAGGTGATCTAATTGATCGGGGAGTACCCTTCCTCTCGGGATATGACCAGCTCCGAGGTCAAGCTATCCTGGCTGGCATACCTATTCGATGCTGATGAGCTGGTGGAACTAAACTAGCCGGACATGGACGTTGTCATTGAGCCTAAGCGTGCATTGATGCTAGCTCGTATCTCGCTTCTCTTTCTTCTGGGTAAGACTCTTTTCGCGAACGCCAGTGGTGGCCGGGTCTCATTGACCCTTCTCAATCTTAATGGAAATTGGGAGAATGTGCATCAGTATGACTGGGGTGGTGCCGGGTATGCCGTATTGATGGCCAACTTGGCTCGAGCCTCGGTTGGGGATGTGGCTTCTATTCTCAACTTTTGACCCGCGATAGAGGTAACTCATTGACTCTTTGCTCTTCTTAGTTCATTATCTGACTTGCTTTTGACGTGCATTTCATGTTTGCTCCCTCTTTCAGGTTTGGGGATATTTACACTTTCAGCCAGGCCGCCCCCTTCTCTTCTCAGATGAGCATATGTATCCCCTCATGAGCAGTTGGCATAAGAATCATCGCAAGGACTTGGGGATGAAGCATTTGGAGTTGGGCATGAGGTCCCAATTTGATTTGAGGATCCTGGACCAGGTATCAATATCTCCTTCCCTCTTTCTTTGTAGGGTTTTGATGATGTTGTTTGACTGATAGAACCTCTTCTCTTCTAGGCAGATCACTTTTGATCCATACGTTGGTTCTTCCTTTTGGGATCGAGCCATTGTGGGCCAGTCTCGATTATTTGTTGACCGCCACATCATCTTTTTCTTTGGTCCCTGGGTCAGAGCGTACTACTTGGGGGAGAGAGTGGTGCATCAGTATCGGGATTATTCTACTATGCCGCGGGGTCCTCCCAGGGATATCATGTCTCCGGAGGGTATAATTGAGGAGCTCTCAGATGGACTCCTCCATCATGGGGTTCCCGTCGATGATCTCTTTGATCAAGGAGGGTTTCAGATGTGGTATGAGTCTCTTCCCTACCGGTCCATCCTCCCGCACTTTGTGCCAGGTGCCAACTTCTTGGTATTTGGAGGACCACAATCTCAGGTATTCCTCCTGTTCATTTCTTCTGTATGTGGTTTCTGGACTGTCTTGATTTGATTTTTCTGACTGACTGGATTTTTGCCTCTCTCTATAGTTTGATGGGGGAGATGAATCTGATGAGGATGATGTAGAGGCGGGTCCTGCCAAAGCACCAGGTGCCGGACCCTCAAACCCTTCCGGTACGGGGGATTCTGGGAGCTCGACCGTAGAGACCCAGGGGACCTTTAGGCATTTTGACGATGCCTTCCTTTCAGGCCTATGCGCTGAAGTGACTGAGCGGGCCGTCTATCTATTGAGGTGAACTGGGCCCCTCCTCCTGAGTTGGTTCCTGGTGTGAGTTTTCTTTTTTGCATGTTACCTTAGAGAAATGTTTGCTCTTGTTTTGTGTCTCATGCAGCTGACCTCTCTTTCTCTTTCTTCCTTGCAGGATTACGAGTCGGCTGCCAACCAAGCGGAATACTATCGCCATATTGCTGACCTTCAGGATGTGGAAGTGGTAAGTGTGACACTGATTGGCTCTGATTATTGCTTTGTCATCCTTATCTTTTAACTGACCTTAACTGATGATTTTTTTGTATGATGCTTGCAGTCTCGTGAAAAGGAGTCGTGCTCATTGCTTAGTAGGCTATCCCAAGTGTGGTTGCGAGTGGGGGACATTTGGACATATCAAAGTACCTTGAACCGATGAAAGAAGACTAGGGGCACCGATTAGGAGTAACTTTGTCTTTTGGATGAATATTTGAGATTTTTGAACACGCTTCCTATTTTTGAGAATTAACTGTAATAAATAATCGAAACATATTTCAGATGATTTATTTTGAGAATGAATTTTTATTGCTTTTCCCTGGTATTTGTTCCATCTCTCTTTTCTAGCTGTGACATGCTTGATCATCTGTAAGATGGGCCCTGGATTGGAAAAAAGGCCCTTGGATGCATATTTGGTGAAACTGGCCAGACACTGCATGTTTTGGCCAGACCCTGCATGTTTATGCGGATGGCTCCTGAAAGAAAGCCATATGGATAGATTAGATGGAAAATTTTAGTATCCCAGCACATGATCTGGGGTGCTCTGAATAAACAATAGAAAGTGTAGGTGGGCTGGCTAAAGGACTGATTTTGTGTTGGGTATTCTGGCCTAGCGTGTGTAATATACACGCTAGGTAAATTTGAGCATTTTTTGGCCTAGTGTGTATATTATACACGCTAGGCAATTTGGGGGATTTTTTGGCTTAGCATGTGTAATACACACGCTAGGCAAAATCTGGAAGATTTTGATCTAGCATGTGTATTACATACGCTTAGCAATTTCTGGGTAGTGTGGGGTCTTTAAGGCCTGAGAATGTACTTTTTCTTCTTTATTTTTAGTTGGGTCTTGGGTTTTTGCTACCATTTTTGTTTTCTCCTTCACGAGGGTGGGTCCATCGTCCTACATTGAATTGTGATTTCTCAAAACATCTTTGTATGACCATGGACCCGCTTTCCGACCTTGCCTCCCTTCGGAGGTCCGGGACCTCCATACTTCCCTTTTTGGGTGTGGGGCCTAGTTATTTGAAGAAATGGTTTGAGAGTTTGAATGAGGGCGAGCTTGCGGGTTTAGATCAACTCGGGCTGGCCTGTCTCTTGCCTTTCCTTGACATTCCTTTATTTTGAGATCTCATTCATTCGGCAGCTTAGCTTTGGGAAGTGGACACCAATGTCTTCCGCTTTGGGAACCATGAGCTGACTCCCAATCTTGAAGGACTCTCTAATCTGTCGGGTTTAAGGCTGCATTGAGGTCTTGCCAAGGTAGTGCCGAAATCAGGCTATGCTAAAGCCGTCCACATGACTTTAGGTTTAAAGAAAGCTGATTACGAGAAAAGCCTGGTCGGTGGGCCCACCAGGTGTTCGAAGAAATTCTTGAGAGAACTTTTTGGTGACGAAAGCTTGCGAAAGCTACCAGTTAGAAATATTCAGAATGTGAAACCTTTCACTCTTTGCCTTATCCCAGAAGTTCTTTTTTACACTGGGGGGGAGAGCTTCTCTCTATCACTTTGCGACTTACTGGAGGAGCTTGAAGGAGGCCGCTTTGTTATGCACATGTTACTGGCATAGCTTTACCGTTGTCTCAATGCTTTTGCCTTGGGAAATGTCGAGTGCCTTCGGGGATGCCCCTTTCTGCTTCAGATTTGGCTTGGGGAGCATCTCGATGTCTTAGGGCTCGTGCCTCGCTTGTATGTTGTTCAGAGAGAGGTGGCTCACTGCTTTTTGGGCCGATGCCATAAGCTTCCACCGGGGAATATGTGCGAGTTGAAACTTTGGCTGGCTGAGGCTGAATTGGTGTGGCGGCTTTCATGGTTGGACAAGACCTTTCCAGTAGTTTGATCTAGAGTTCATGAGGGCATCACTCTTCTTGGCTTGACATGCAGTACCTACTACTTCCCCTCTCGGGTATTGTGCCAGTTTGGTTATGCTCAGCAGGTGCCCATTTTAGAGAGACCTCCCTTGTGCAGACTGATCTTTTCTCAGTGATACTTTGGGGACTTGGATGAGATAGCCGCCCTCTGGGAGATGTGTCAGCCGACGCATATGTGCGGCTTGGAGCCAAGGGATTCCTTTTTGACTTCTTTTGAGTACGATGCCTGACTACTATCTGAGAGGCCTTCTGTCTGCTACTTGGATCATGTAGAGAGTAGTGGTGCAGAGGGGCTTTGGCCGAGGAAGGAGACGACCCTTCGGACCCGGATTGAGCTCGTGGTGGATGAGAAGCGGGTCCTGCATGAAATTTTAGAGAAAGAGCAGGTCAGAGCGGATGTTGTAGAATCAAGAGCTGCTGTTGTCGAGTGTGAGGTCCTTCGTCTAGAAGGAGCCCTGAACGATGCCCTTGGTGTCACTGATGCTTCCCAGAAGAGATATAAGAGCCTTCAAGGTTGTTGGATGACCGATTCAGATTTTCAAGAGGATGATTTAGTGTAGAGATCTGTGCCTTGAAGCGCGAGTTGGGTCGTTGATTCAGACTTGCACATAGTTTTTGCATAGATCAAATAACACCACAGGAAGGGGCATAAGAACCCCTATTATATATATTATTTGGTATATATATTTTCTTAATGTTTTTGTTGCTTTTTAACTTTTATAAAAAATAAAAGAAATACGGAAGCAAGGCATTACACCGGTATCTTTTTGAGGTGTGGTGTATGTATAGTACATACATGTAAATGGAAAAGGGAAATCTATTATCTTATAAAAAACATCAATTTTCTTTTCTTTGTAAAGGGTGGAGTTGGGTATCACACCGATCATCTTTTTGAGATGTGAGGTACACAGTGCGAGCACGAAAATGGCAAAGTAAAATTTATTATCTTTTATAAGTGTGGTCTCCTCTTTTGAAAAATCGGCTGTCACATCCATCATCCTTTGGGGATGTTGTGTACACAGTGTTGGAGCGAACATGGGAAAGGGAAATTTATTATCTTTTATAAATGGTCTTCTCCTCTCTTTTTGTTTGATGCCTTAATCATGGGATGAGGTGATGGGTCCTCTTTTGAGCATAGTCAGACCCAATCATTTGGTCGGATCTGAGCGCAGACTAGGAACCTTCTAGTTTGGAACTTCTATCACTTCAGATTGAATCACCTTTTTATCCTTACCCCGGGTCATACTTTGGATGGTGCGGTTTACGAAGACATACTTGATCAGGACCTGATTTGATCTAACATCAGCGGCCCAGCTGGCGACCCGATAATGCGAAGATGCAACTGAAGGACTAGTTGAATGTTTTTTTTTTTCTCTTCTATTTTCTTTTTCAACCATTTTTACTCACGGCGCCCAAGACGAGTTTTCTCCGTGCCCGTTATTACCCTTTTTTTACTCATAGAACCCTTTCTGGTTTTCACTATGTTCGTGGGTTTTTTCAATTTTACCTTAGGTGCCTTTTCAAGTTTTCACCTGGTCTGTGCAAGCTCGCTTTTTTTACCCGTAGTGCCCTTTCGGGTTTTCACCATGTCTATTTTTCTTTAAACTTGTATATTTTGATTTCTTTTTCTTTATTTTCTCAAAGGCCACGACATGGATGTCGATTCCATCATAGCCAGCATGATGTAATTCTTTGGTTGTCTCACAGCTTGGCTTGTGCCGACTCAACGAAAACTATGACCAAGGGTTAAAATATCGGATTTTTGATACGTATCGTCCTGAAGTTCAGGACGATACATATCGCGTATCATCCGATACATTCAATGTATCGACGATACATTGAATGTATCGTTTCAATACTTTTTTTTTTTTTTTTTTTTTCAAAATCTAAAAAATCAAATTATCATCCGTATCGACCGATACGGACGGTACGTATCGTCCGTATCATTCGATACATATCGCGTATCATCTGATACATTGAATGTATCGTTTTGATACTTTTTTTAAAAAAAAAATTCATAAATCAAATTATCAGACGATAATTTTAAATTATCGTCCGATAATTTGAATGTATCGTCCGGTACGGGCGATACATTTCCCGTATCGGACGATAATTACCCTATTGTTTAGGGGGTACGATACATAGGCAATGTGTCATACCGCCCAGGTCCAAAACCGATACGTATCAGGCGATACGTATCAGTATCGGATGATTTTTTGACCCATGACTGTGACTGATCAGAGACCTTAAAGAGGGCTTTCTTCAGGGATGTATCTTGGCCATGGATAAGGTTAGGAATTTTAAAGGTATTCTGGGTTGAAAAAGGTTTTCTCGATAGGGTTTCAGTTGCCATAATACACTTCTTCCTTGGGGGATTTTTACTGTACATGCCCTATGATTTTTCTATCTTTTTGTTCTTTTTGCTCTGTTTTTTTTCAGACATCCCTTTTTTTAGGATTTTGCTTTTCTAATTTGATTTTTTTGGATTTGATGGTAACTCTTTATTTCAATTTTTTTGTTTGGTATATATATTTTTTCGTCTTCTTTTCTGGGGAGGGGTTTATGAAAGAAAGGCTCATGACTCAATAGGTATAGCTAAGGGTAAGAGTATTCAAGGACCTTTTTTGGCTACTTGGCTTTGAAATAAAGGCCTCTTTTATGGGGACCCTAAGTAGTCATGTATCTATTTTTGATCAGTACTTACCTTGCTGTGGGAAACTTAGGAATAGAATCGACGGACAAATCCAGTGTTGATTGGCTCAGGAAAGTGATCTCCGTCCATGGTGGCGAGGCAGAGCGCCTATCCAGGTAGCACGTCTTGGATGACGTAAGGTTCTTCCCAGTTGGGCTTAAATTTTCCTCTTGGATCGGCATGGAGAGAAGGGAAAATTTTCTTGAGTACTGTGTCACCCACTTTCAAATCTCGACCGTGAACACGTTTGTTGTAAGCGTGTGCGATTCGCCCTTGATAGACCTGGGTATGAAACAAAGCCAGGAGCCTTTTCTCGTCTAGCAAGTTTAGTTGTTCAAAGCAAGACCTTTCTCTTTCAGCCATTGATGTCAATGTTACTAGTGCATCGGGAAAGCAATTTCTTACTTGCAAGACATAGGAGAAGGTAACATCGTCGAAGCATGCTATTAGATCTTCGAGGTGCTCATGGTATGGGATGAACTTTTCATCCTTCGTCTTCCAATCTCCATTTGTCTGGCATATGATCAATTATGAGTCACCAAACACCCTGAGATGAGTTACATTTAGATCCAAGACTGCCTGTAGGCCAGCTACACAGGCTTCATATTCAGCCATGTTGTTGGTGTAGGGGAAATTGAGCTTGATGGAGACGAATATGTGAGATCCTTTTGGTGAGATCATAATTGCACCAACTCCTTGGCCCTCGACATTTGCTACCCCGTCGAAGTGCATTACCCAGGACTCCTCTATCTTTACTGTATCATTCTCTGTGATGAATAAGATGTCCTCATCTGGGAATTTAGTTATGAGAGGCTCGTAGTCAGGTAGAGGATTTTCGGCAAGATGATCGCGAGTGCCTGCCCCATGATCAATTTCTGAGTGACATATGTGATGTCAAATTCGAATAATAGAAGCTGCCAGCATGTGGTCCCCCCAGTGAGGGCTGACTTCTCAAATAAGTACTTCAACGGATCCAACCGTGCTAGGAGTAGGACGACCTAAGATAGCAAGTAGTGACGAAGCCTCTGGGTAGCCCATACGAGAGCTAGGCATGCTTTCTTCAGATGAGAATATCGCGTCTCATAATTGATGAATTTCTTGCTCAGGTAGTAGATGACCTGCTCTCTTCTTCCTATTTCATCATGCTGCCCTAGGACACATCCCATTGAAACTTTCATTTTGGAGAGGTACATTAAGAGTGGTCTCCCCGATTCAGGCGGTACCAAAATTGGAGGATTGAGAAGGTAGCCCTTGATTTTATCAAATGCTCTTTGATAGTCGTCGTTCCATTCAACGGGCAAATCTTTCCTTAGTAGCTTCAAAATTGGCGTGCAGATAGGAGCTAGTTGTGTAATGAACTGACTGATATACTGTATCTTGCCTAAGAAGCCTCTGACTTCTTTCACGGTAGATGGCGGTGACATTTAGATGATAGCTTTTACCTTGCTTGGGTTAATCTCGATGCCTCCTCTGCTGACGATGAAGCCTAACAGCTTTCCTGACATGGCGCCGAATTACATTTATGAGGATTTAGACGTAGCCTGTATTTCCTCAGCCTCTCAAATAACTTTTGGAGGTTCAGCAGATGATCACTTCTCTCGGGTGACTTGGTGATCATGTCATCAATGTAAATCTCTATTTTGCGGTGCATCATGTCATGGAAGAGTGCTGTCATTGCCCTTTGGTACATCGCCCCGACATTCTTTAACCCGAATGGCATGACTCAGTAACAAAAAATTCTCTATGGAGTAATGAACACTATCTTCTCTTGGTTTTCTTTAGCCATTTTGATCTGATTATACCCAGAGAATCCATCCATGAATGAGAGCATCCCATGCCTAGCAGTATTATCGACCAAGATATCGATGTGTGCCAACAAGAAGTCATCATTCAGGCTCGCCTTGTTTAGGTTTCTAAAGTTGATGAACATGCAAACCTTTCCATCTTTCTTCGATACTGGGACGATATTGGCCAGCCACTACGGGTATTTGCAGACCATGAGAAACCCTGCATCATACAATTTGATGACCTCATCCTTTACTTTTAGCATCCATTCAGGTCAGAGTCGTCTTAACTTTTGCTTGACTGGCTTGACATCTGGATAAAGTGGCAGCTCATGCTTGACCAAATCGGTATCCAGACTAGGCATGTCCTCATACGACTATGCGAAGATGTCTTAGTATGACTAAAGGAAATCAATCATGCTCTTACTTACCTCAGGCGACAGTGACATTCTGATTTTGGTGATTCTAGGAACCTCCTCAGTACCTAGATTGACATCCTCTGTCTCTTGAACAATAGGCATAGGGCCATGCTCAAAATCAGCAAACTGATCAAGGAGCTCATTGGAGAGCTCCTTAGTAGGGAATTTCTCGTCCAGACTTGTGACTCCTACCTCTTCTTGTATTTCTATAGGAAAGGGATTGATTTCATATGGGACTGTTGGTACGCGCTTTTTCTGGGTTCCTTTCGGTCCCTGAAAAGAGTGGCCCAATTCGGTCCAAGTGGACTCTGGCAAAGGCGATGATGGAGTAATAAATTAGGAAATATTAAATGCTGAAATTAAAGAGGTGAATTCTAAATGAAGAATACCTGAGAAGATGCGATCACCAGCTGTAGATATTTATCGACGCTGCAACACGTCACTGATCATGCTTAAAGGAGAGCGAGGGCTTGCAGGTTGAACTCCTTTACTGAATCATCCACCGGCGAACGTCAGTAGCTGTGGGTTGCCTTTAGTGTAACTGGTTTGGTTTTCCTATTCCTGCTGGGATTTTATTTAACTTGGTCTCCTAATCCTACTGGGAGTCTGATTGATTTAGTTTTCTAATCCTATTAGGAGTATGATTAAAAAAGGTCTCCTAATTCTACTAGGAGTCTAATTAATTTAAATATCTTAATCCTATTAGAGGTCTAATTAATTAAGTCTCCTAATCTTATTAGAAGTGTAATTAATTTAAATATCTTAATTTTAATTAGAAATCGAATTAATTAGAAAAAAAGAAAAGAAAAAAATAAAAGGGGTTTGGGCCCGCTATGCTAAGGAGGATCGGCCTCGTTCCCGAGTACCCTCCGTAAGCTCCCTTGGGAAAATCGGGTGGTTGAGATTAAAGCAAATTAGACTTTGAATTATAAGACAATATTTTTTTTGGATTTTTAAAGTCAATAATTTTGGATTATAATTATGAATTATATTTTGAAACTAGAAATTAAGAATTGAACTATAAATCAGGATTTTAAAAATCTCAAATTGAGTAATTAAGACTAAAATTTCAAATCTAAGGACTGAATTCAGGACCGAAATCAGAAAATTAGATCGTATGATTAAGGACTGGTTCTAGAAACTAAGAACTAGAACCAGAGAATAATAATAGGACTGGAGATTGAGATTTTAGAACAAAATTAAGGTTTAGGGTCGGGGATTAGGTGGTCTGATTAAGCACTGGTTCTAGAAACTAAGAATTGGAACCAGATATTAAAAATTATGATATAAAAAAAAAGGGTGCTACGATCTAAGACTGAAAATTTAATGCTAATAGTTAAAATGAAAAAAACCTAAATCTAAGAACTAAAAACTAGGATTGAAAACTAAAAGCTAAAAGAAAAATTTTACCTAAGGTCGGGGCTGCAGAGAGGAATCTCAAAATTTGAAGCTTGAAGGCGAGAAACTCGAGAGAGGAAAAGTCTTTAAAAAATCCCTTCTTCAGGTCGAGGTAAACAAGTCTTTTTATAAGTTTTTTTCTAATTACGCGCCCTGTGGGGAGCACATGATTTTCAATTACACGCCCTATTTCAGGCGCTTAATTGAATTGCACGCCGATTATCTGACGCTTATTCTCTTTGATTCGGTCACTAACTCAATGAGCGATCAGTTGACTGGCTCAGCTGGGTTCCCTCGTTCTAATCACATTAGGACTAATTGCGCGCTTTCTTTGGAGTGTGCAATCCGATTAAGCACTTCATTCCAAGTGCTTAATCATGGAATTTTGGTGGTCAAGGACTATGAGACTAGGTTGGGCGTAGGCCAATTGCGTGTCTGTGATATGGCACTCAATCCGATTATGCGTGCCATGTGGAGTGCGTAATCGAGTATTGAGGTGGTATAAAGAAAGGAGGTTTGGTCTGAGAAGGGACTGATTGCACATTTGTGAGTTGGTGTGCAATCGAATTGCGCGTGTGGTACTAGGCGAGAAATTCGGGGTTGTCCGGGTCTGAGTCGGGTCTGAAATGCCAGACTATTATTTCAGCCTGCATTTTGACTAGATACTATTATTTCAGTATATAGTCTCCCTATATTGGGATCTGAGCCATAGAGCTATTATTTCAGCTTGTGTTCAACCATGTACTATTGTTTCAATGCATGGTTCCCACGTTAGGGTTAGGGGGTCTAAGCCACAGAGCTATTGTTTCAGCCTGTGTTCATCCATATACTATTGTTTCAGTATATGGTTCCCATATTAGACGTGTGGTACTAGGCGAGAAATTCGGGGTTGTCCGGGTCTGAGTCGGGTCTGAAATGCCAGACTATTATTTCAGCCTGCATTTTGACTAGATACTATTATTTCAGTATATAATCTCCCTATATTGGGATCTGAGCCATAGAGCTATTATTTCAGCTTGTGTTCAACCATGTACTATTGTTTCAATGCATGGTTCCCACGTTAGGGTTAGGGGGTCTAAGCCACAGAGCTATTGTTTCAGCCTATGCTCATCCATATACTATTGTTTCAGTATATGGTTCCCATATTAGGGTTAAGGGGTCTGAGCCACAGAGCTATTATTTCAGCCTGTGTTCAGCCATATACTATTGTTTCAGCATATGGCTCCCACATTAGGGTTGTGAAACTTTCGGAGAAGGTAAGTTCCTTTCAAAAAGTCACGGGCAAGGTCAAAGTTGACCAAATGAATTCATATATTCTGACAGGACAAAATGGGGGTGTCTACAGATGCCCCTCTTCAGCGCACTCTTATGAAGTAAGAACGTGTCGAAGAAGTAGACACCCGTCATTCGATGTGTCTTCTCGTTTCTCTCGGGAAATTACACATGTAAATTGGAGATGCTGACATGACATGCTTGGCTTTCTTATCTATCAGCGTAAGCTAAAATGGAGCATTCGGGGGCCCAGTGGTAGCTGTTGAAAGTCATATTCCATGCCGTGGATGCAAGTGATCCTGTCACATATCATGACCCACTGTCATAGACAGTCGACAGGGGAAGTCAGCGTATCCTAATCCGCTGGTGCAAGGGGTATCTTGTCGCATGGTGAGACTTACTGTGAGTGACAGTGAAACGGAAAGGAGAATCACCATATCCTAATATGTGGGTGCAAGGGGCATCCTGTCGCATGTCATAACTCGCTACAAGGGGCAGTCAAACAGAGGGATATGATATAGTCGAGGTACTGGAGGGCATCATACAAATGTCCATAAATAAGGTTCAGAGACTGATAATAAAATCATATAATGTCGAAGGCTTTTGCAAGTCATGTTAGACCAGGTGCGTCATTGCTCACACCAATGCGCGTCAGGCGTTCTTTTTCCAATAGGCATTTGTAAGTTCTTAGATTAAATATACTTATTGCTCAGTTTTCTAGGGGAATGGCTGGTTTGGGTAAGTGGTAAATGAGATGAATTTTAATAGGCAAGGGTCTTTTTAGTTATTATTATTTCAGAGTCTATGGCTTCATTTAGGGTGTTTGTCTCAGGGTTGTTGGAGTAGGGTCTGTTGGATGTTAAGGTAGGAAGACTGAGGTCTCCATTCTTTAGTTGACGTTCTATGCGTGAGGCGCACTGATAATGGCTAGTGAGGTCGTGATAGTCGCTCAGGATGAGAACGCTCCGAAGAGGCTCTCGGGTATTGCTAATCACGATTTCTATCGCGTCGCTTTTTTTTATTTGATTCCCCATTTGAGCGGTAAGTCTTCTTCAACGGTTGGCGAATGTCGAGAAGTCTTCATCGTCCTCTTGTCTTTTGTGCATCAAGTTAGCGAGACTGATTTCTTCATGAGTCAAGTGCTGGTATTGATCTAGGAATTTGTCGGCTAAGTCTTTGAATGTCTCGATTTTGGCTAAAGGTAAGGCCACAAACCAGTCAAGGGCTTCTCCTTCTAGTGATCTCAGAAAGTAATGGATTAGGAGCCCATGATTGGTGTGGATTGGTCGACAGTCATTGCAGAATAGGGCCAAGTGGTGCTTTGGGTTTCCCGTACCGTTATATTTGTTGACTTTTGAAGGTTTTAAACCAGCGGGTATAGTGAAGTCGATGTCTCGGAAAAATTTGTCGAATCCAAAAGTTTGACTAGAGCGTTCTTTGTTAGCCATGTAGTCATCTAGAAATTTGTGGAGGTTGTTTATGTTTTTGGCGGTGTCTTTTCTAGGTACCTTGGGAGAGGGTTGTCCTTGATAGTTGTTGTTGTAGAAGGTGTGGGAGGTATATGTGTTATGTGTCGAGGGAGTCGGAGCATGTGGAGGAGTCGACATCCTTTCCTTTTTTCTGTTCCTTGGAGTAATTTGTCTTTGGGACTGGAGCAATGCGTCGACTTCTTTTCCTCCTTTTGTGAGTGCACTGGGAGTGTGGTCCATAACTTGACTATCGGGGTAGCTTCGCTCAGTATCACTTTCTTCAGTGCTATTGCTGTGATTTGAGGTTCGTGGAGTGAAGGGGTATTTTTTGCTCTCATTGATCGTATTTACCAGGGAACGACGCTGGGTTGTCCAGCAAGACGGCCTAATGTTATACTCGGGATCACTAGGGGAGCCCCACATGGGTGGGTCGATATTATTAAAGTTTAATTTTCTGATGTCGGCCATTTTAAAATAGTTTTTTTTAATTTTTTAATTTTTTTTTTTGGAGACAAAAAAACAGTTTACCCATGTGCAAGTGTGTGTAGAAAAGTGACAACGTGGAACAAAATAGAAATCAAAATAAAGAGTGAAAAATATAAAACCAAATTAAATAAAGCAAGAAAAATAGAAAACCAAATTAATTAAACCGGGGCAACCTTAGCGAAAAAGTGTCTCATCGTGATCGCCAGTTTGTTGATACGCATTTTTTCTGGGTTCCTTTCGGTCCCTAGAAAGAGTGGCCCAATTCGGTCTAAGTTGACTCTGGCAAAGGCAATGATGGAGGAATAAATTAGGAAATATTAAATGCTGAAATTAAAGAGGCGAATTTTAAATGAAGAATACCTGAGAAGATGCGATCGCCAGCTACAGATATTTATCGACACTGCAACACGCCACTGATCACGCTTAAAGGGGAGCGGGGGCTTGCAGGTTGAACTCCTTACTGAATCGTATGTCGGTGAACGTCAGTAGATGTGGGTTGCCTTTAGTGTAACTGGTATGGTTTTCCTATTCCTGTTGAGATTTTATTTAACTTGGTCTCCTAATTCTATTGGGAGTCTGATTGATTTAGTTTCCTAATCCTATTGGGAGTCTGATTAAAAAAGGTCTCCTAATTCTACTAGGAGTCTAATTAATTTAATATCTTAATCCTATTAGAGGTCTAATTAATTAAGTCTCCTAATCTTATTAGAAGTGTAATTAATTTAAATATCTTAATTTTAATTAGAAAAAAATAAAAGAAAAAAAGGGATTTTGGCCCACTATGCTAAGGTGGATCGGCCTCGTTCCCGAGTACCCTCCATAAACTCCCTTGGGCAAATCAGGTAGCTGAGATTAAAGCAAATTGGACTTTGAATTATAAGACAATTTTTTTTTTTGATTTTTAAAGTTAATAATTTTGGATTATAATTATGAATTATATTTTGAAACTAGAAATTAAGAACTGAACTATAAATCAGGATTTTAAAAATCTCAAATTGAGTAATTAAGACTAAAATTTAAAATCTAAGGACTGAATTCGGGACCGAAATAAGAAAATCAGACTGTATGATTAAGGACTGGTTCTAGAAACTAAGAACTAGAACCAGAGATTAATAATAGGACTGGAGATTGAGATTTCAGAACAAAATTAAGGTTTAGGGTCAGGGATTAGGCGGTCTGATTCTAAAAACTAAGAATTAGAACAAAATATTAAAAATTACGGTATAAAAAAAAAGGGTGCTACGGTCTAACACTGAAAATTTAATCTTAATAGTTAAAACGGAAAAAACTTAAATCTAAGAACTAAAAACTGGGATCGAAAACTAAAAGCTAAAAGGAAAATTTTACCTAAGGTCGGGGCTGCAGAGAGGAATCTCAAAATTCAAAGCTTGAAGGCGAGGTACTCGAGAGAGGAAAAGTCTCTAAAAAATCCCTTCTTCAGGGTCGAGGTAAACATGGCTTCTTATAGGTTTTTTTCTAATTACGCGCCCTGTGGGGTGCACATGATTTTCAATTACACGCCCTATTTCAGGCGTTTAATTGAGTTACGTGATGGTTATCTGGCGCTTATTCACTTTGAGTCGGTCACCGACTCAGTGAGTGATTGGCTGACTGGCTTAGCCAGGTTCCCTATTTCTAATCACGTTAGGACTAATTGTGCGCAATCTGATTAAGCACTTTATTCCAGGTGCTTAATTGTGGAATTTTGGCGGTCAAGGACTGTGGGACTAGGTCGAGCATAGGCCAATTGCGCGTCTATGATATGACGCTCAATCTGATCACGCGTGCCACGTGGAGTGCATAATCTAGTCTCGAGGCGTTCTAAAGAAAGGAGGTTTGGTCAGAGAAGGGACTGATCGCATGTTTGTGAGTTGGCGTGTAATCGAATTGTGCGCGTGGTACTAGGCGCATAATTCGGGGTTGTCCGGGTTCGGGTCGGGTCTGAAATGCCAGACTATTATTTCAGCCTATATTTTGACTATATACTATTGTTCCAGTATATAGTCTCCCTATGTTGGGATCTGAGCCACAGAGCTATTATTTCAGCTGTCCTCTAAAATATCCTAACACACCACCATGAATAGAATTAGTAGAACTCTATAATTAGAAGTTTGATCAATTACGGATCTGAGAGATTGACGAAGATCTTAAAAAGGACTCTGTTGCGGAAGATTAAAGAACACTCTAGAAGTGCATCAACTATTCAAAGCAAGGAAGAATAAAATTAGGAATTAGAGTTATATTAGGATACTTTTATTTTTAGTAGTTTTTTTTATTAGAATTAGATCATTGTAAACTGATCCCTTATGATCTATAAATAGGAGTGCTTGGTATAGGAATAAGCATCGAGAAGAATTGATCAACATCAATTGACAACTGAGGTCTGTGTGTTCTTCTGATCAAAGTAGTTAGGATTTATAAAGTAACATCATCCATAGTTCTCTAAGGTATTGCCTGGCAACCAAGGATGAGGAAGCTGAAGGACCGACCCCATGGATGGTTCTACTTTTGCTTTCTAGTTTAGAATTTACTGCTTTGTAAACATCTTCAAGTTTTAATTTGAATTGACGACTCAGGTTAAAATTTGCAGATTAGTGTAATGGTTTTTACTTTTTCCTCTTCAATTTTCTAGAGTTTGATTGATGCCCAAATTTTTGGTTGATTGTTGATTAGATTAAATCTGTATTGATAGGATTTTAGTATTGATTGACGCCCAATGCTGGAAAACTTGATATATGGTATAATGGTACTGTTTAATTTTATAAATATCCGATAACTGAAGATTGTGATTGACGACCATAATTTGAAGAAGAAGGATTTAGGATTTATTTTTATACACTTTAGATTTAAGAAAAAATCTTTATTTATATTTCTCCAGTAGTTTAGGAACTTAAAAGATAAATATAAGTTTTCAGAAATTAAAAAAGTGATATAACTATCTTTGTGGGAACGATCCTATACTAGCTCTACAATTTTCATTGTGCATTTGCAATAGGTTAAGACTTAATTAGATGCACATAGTAAGCCGATCATAGGGCCATGCTCATTGGGGAGCTCTTCGGTAGAGATCCCCTCGTCCATACTCGTGACTCCCACTTCTTCTTGTATTTCTAAAGGAAAGGGGTTGATTTCATGTGGGACAAGTTTTTCAATTAAGACATCATTTTTTTTTTTTTTTTATTGAGAATTTTAAAAGATAATATTTTATTTATTTTATTTTTTTAGATTTTTTTTCTTCAAAAATGAGCCTTTGTCAAAGTGGGTCTCTATATACACATGGTATTGTCTGCCAAGGGCTCACTTCACTTTTTATAGGTTATTTTTTTTTGGAAAGTGGGTGTCAAATTTGCGGCCATTTGTTTCTTCCAAAGTTTGGGGCACAGTCGCCCAATTTTTTACCTGTGATGCTGCACCTTTACCTACTCTGATGGAGGAGGCTGATTGATATGGCTTTTGGTGGTCAGCCTCCATCATGTTGATCCTGGGCTCATCTAGGACTAGGTCCTCGAATGTCAGTAAGGTTCTGTGGTGGTTTACCATAGGGGGGACTGTTCCAGCATGGATATGTCCTCTTCAAAAAGGGACAAGGAGGCTAGAGCTATCTCAAAAATGGGGGGGATGATTTAGGGAATGGTTGGGTGAATACCAGCTATCGACTGGTGTGGGGTCAGCTATGTTGCCCCATTTTGATCAATTTTTATGATTCCTGAACTCACAATGTACTTTGGATATGAGGTCTTGGG
This sequence comes from Chloranthus sessilifolius, assembly GCA_021018995.1. Classification (NCBI taxonomy): domain Eukaryota; kingdom Viridiplantae; phylum Streptophyta; class Magnoliopsida; order Chloranthales; family Chloranthaceae; genus Chloranthus; species Chloranthus sessilifolius. The sequence goes on along the minus strand of CM037595.1, from coordinate 18,135,343 downwards.
CGAGGTTCATCCTCTAAGTCTATTTCCCGGGCTTTTGCAGCAGTGATAGTTCGGGCCTTTTCCTTGGCTTCTCGGACTTCTTCCTTGGTGGGCTTGTAACCTAATCCAAATTTGACCTTTTGTCCTGCCTTGGCCTTGTCTGGCTCCTTCCTACCTTGCAGACGAGGTCCCAACTCTTTGCCTTTCTGATAGCCCCATTTCTAGAGCATGGCCACAACTACCACCATTCCACCTCCTGTCTTCAGGGTGATTCTTTCCAGGGGGGTCAAGGATTACTGCTGACACATCGTATTCAAAGTTATGGAGGTCTGTGTCTTTGATTGTGTGTAGCACATCCAGTACTTTGGGCTCGATACTGTGGGTATCTTTTTCTCTTTCGTCCTGCCCCTCACCGATAATGGTGACGATCTTTTACTCAGACACAAATCTAAGCTTTTGGTGTAGAGTTGAAGGTATTGCCCCAACCTCATATAACCAGGGGTGACCTAAGAGCAGATTGAATGTGGATTTGATGTCCATTACTTGAAAATGTATGACAAAGGTCATTGGCCCAATCATGAGCTCAAGATCAACTTCTTCGATTATTTCTCTTCTCGTATTATCAAATCCTCTGGCACTGGTTCTTGCTGGCCTTAACATGGAAGGATCCACCCCTATCTTGGTAGCAGTTCTCAGAGGGCAGACATTTAATGCAGATTCATTGTTGATCAATACCAATAGGATTACCAAGTTCTCAGCTTCTATAGTGATGTTGAGGGGTTTGGGGTGGACTATGTCCTTCCTTTGGCAAATCAACATATGAAAAAAAGATGGCATTAGGAGCCAACACCTGCCCAATTATCTGTCCCACTTTCTTTGGGCTTACTTGGATTGATACATGTGTATTTTTTAATGCCCCCATCAGAGCTTAGAAATGAAGCGGGGATGTCATTAATAGATCCCAGACTGTGATGTGGGCTGGCATTCTCTTCAGCTGAGTTTCTAGTATGTGCTCCTGGCCCATTTTCTCGAAGGGGTTCACTACAGTAGGTTCTTTCTTCTCTCCCGATCAGGCTGGTGTTGGTACTTCTGGTTGCTTAGCAATTTTTCCTGACTAAGTGACGAAATCCACTGCCCCCTCCCTAGTGCTACCGACATTGACCTCTATTTGATTATAATTAAGCGGGACCTGATGGGTATCGTATGTTAGTCTTGGGATTTGGAACATAGTAAATGAGGGTGTTGGAAATGCCTGCATTGATGGACTGGGATGGGTGGGTAACACCTGGTTAACCTCTATAAGAGACGGAGAGGTGGGCCAATTGGGGTTGTTGGGGATGGTGGATGACTGTATCTGGGATAGTGTGATAGGGGTAGGCCATTGATAATTAATCGGTGCCGAAGGAGGCATGGGGAAAAATTGGCCATTTGGTAATTGGTGGGGGCTGGTTGATACGAGTTTATTTGGACGTAGTTGACGGGAGCTGGTGATGGAAAATATACCCTTAGATCTAAGGGTTTCGTAGGTGGTGGGGGACTAGGAAAGTAATAAGCCAAATTCAGAGGCTCAATCACTCCGATGCTTCTATCTTCCTGATCCCTTTGCCTTGGTACTATAAAATCTTCTTGAGTGCGGATATACTCTGAAGGGCCAACTCCTCGTCATCCTCTTCTATCATGCTGACAGTTGGCCTTGGACTTGCTCCACCTAGTGGGTGGTGGTAATGGCACTTGATGTATTTTGGCATGTTGATTGGTCTGGGGAAGGGTTAGAGGGATGTTCTTGCTGGCCTCTATCAAGTCTTGTATCACGTGCTTCAAGGGGAAGCAATGATCAGTTGGGTGTCCCGGTCCTTGATGGAAATTACAATGGGTATTGGGGTCGTAATTCCTTAGGATCGGATTTAGCGGAGGTCGTGGCAGAAGTGTAGTAACCAAACCTTTCTTGATTAATAAGGGCACCAAGATATTCAAATATTGCCCTAACGGTGTGAAGACTCGATCGAAATGGGCCCTTCTCTATTCAGGGGTCATTTGTGCCCCTTATCCATTTCTGGTTCTTTGTATCAGCTCGCTTCTGATTTGGGGTGGCTGTGCTACCTTAAATTGGAATAGGGTTATGCTGGTATTGGGTCGTGTCTTTATGACCGTCTGTACAGCTGCCCCAGTTCTCCTATCATTTCTCTGTTCAGTGAACCTTTGAATCTCACTGGCTCCACTGGACACATTCTTGCTCAAACGTCCTTCCCTAATTGCGTCCTCACAATGGTCGGCATTTCTTACCAAATCAGTAAAGCTGGACTATTGTTGGTACACCAGAAAGTCTGAAATGACTGGCAGAGTATTTTTTAAGACTATTTGATCTGCTCATTGTCGGGTATTCTATTCCTGACCTGAGCTACAAATGCTCCCCACTGCCCCTGGTAGTTGCTGAACGTCTCGTCGAGTTTCTATTTTAGGCGGGCCAAATCTGACTTGCGTGGTTTAATGTCTATGTTGTAAACATACTGCTCTTGGAATAAATGGGTCAGATCACTCCAAGTTTTGATCATGGAAGGTTTCAACGAAGTGAACCACCTCAATGTTAGACCCGTGAGGCTCTTTTGGAAGACGTTTATGAGCAAACGCTCATCTCCTCCATACTAGCACATGTCCCCATAGTAGGACTTGAGATGTGCAATGGGATTACCCATGCCATTGTATTTGTCGAAGACTGGCACCTTAAATTTTGGAGGTAAGGAGACTTCTGCGAATAAGCATAAGTTAGAAAAGTCTATGGCATGGATTTTAGCTCCACCCATCTTCATCAGTTGCTTCCCGTTCTTGTCCATTTGTTTTTTAACAACTCTAACTCCCTAGAAGGTGGGGCTAGCCCCTCAACAGGCTGCCTCCATTCCCTTTGGGCTGCCGGTGGGTTGGTGAATATTGGTGGTGGGGGATTGAAGTTGGTGAATGCCCTGACATAGGCCCCACTATTCCTGATCTCATCCTTCTCATATTGTGGGTCCACATATGGTGGGGGGAGGGTGAGATTATCCTGTTGGTTATGAGTGAGCTAGATAGGTGCTTAGTGCGACCACTGTACATGGGGGAAGCTCTGATGAGCAACTTGCGGGGTAATGGGATGAGTGAGCTATGGATTTTGGGCTAGTGCTTGATTAGGCCACTGCATTTGGAGGAATCCTTGGGGATGAGTTTGAGAGGTATGTGGATGGGTGATTTGAGAATGGTTGATGGTATGGGATGGTTTCCCATGTGGGGTTGGGTGTGAGGTATGTTAAAAAATAGGGCTCATGCTGGGCTGGGAGATTGGGTGAGATGGGTGCACCATTTGAGGAGGAATGGGAGCTGGTTGAGTGTATATGGGATACTGTGGGAATTGTGGAGGGTTTGGAAATGGGGCTCTAAGGTTTGGGCCTTGATTGGCTTAGGTGTAAGGCATGGAGCTCGGATGGGCTTGGGCCATTGGGCCTTGGTGGGTTTAGGCCTTAGTGGGTTTGGGCCACTGGGCCTTGGTGGGTATGGGTTGGGCCATAGGGCCTTGATGGGATTGGGGTATTGGGCCTTGGTGGGTTTGGGCCATCGGGCCTTGGTGGGTCTGGGTCATTGGGCCCTGGTGGGCTTGAGGTTAGGCCATGGGGCCTTGGATTTGGGCTATTAGGCTTTGGTGGGTTTGGGGTATGGGGACCTGAGGCCCACTCAAATGACCCCATGGTTGATGGGGGTCTTGGGTGGTATGAATAATGGGGGGTTGATGGGAGCTTTGGAGGAAAGAGGCATGGAGATTTGGGAGTGCAGGGGATGGGTTTGTGAGGGATGGATGAGGGAGGCTGCTTTGTGATGCATTCCATATTGTATAGGCTCTGACCAATTCGTCCATCACAACCATTGAATTGGGTGAGGGGGTGGATATAAATGGTGCTTCTGATGAAGGGGAAATGTGGGGGATGGATGAGATGGGCATATGGGAAAGATTTGGCATGGCCCTGGTAAACTTGGGCATGGCTTGGGTAAATGGGGGGATATGTGGTGGATTTGAAAAAATGGTATGCGTAGGTGTAGGAAAATTGGGCATGGCTTTGGTGAAATTTGGATTTTAGGAAGGTATGGGTGAATGGGATATGTTTTGAAAAGATAGTTGGGAATGAGGTGTTGGATTTTAGGAAAATGTGGGAGAATCGGGTATATTAGATGTGGAGGGTAAATTTGGAGTGGCTGCAGGGGAAGAATGGGGTGGACTTTGAGGGAATGTGGAGGATGTTGGCGGAAATATGGGTGCACTGAAGGGTCCGGTGATGGTAAATGGTGATTGGGTGAGTGGGATAGATGTAAAAATCTCTTCCGAATGGGAATGTGTTGGAGAGCGGGGTGGGGATGAATCAGGATTGGCATAAGCCGGGTCAACTGCTCACGACATGGCTTGGTGGCGGGTTGGGTACGGATGCCTTGGGTGTGATCCGTAAAGTTTTCTCCTTTCCTTGTGGGATGTTGGAGGGTAAGGTTATGCCGTTGTGCTGGTACCCAAGTCATTTTGGAATTTTAATTTTTCTTGATTTTTTGGATTTTGAATTTTGGATTTTTTTAATTTTTGGATAAAGCAAATGAACCTTTCTAGGCTGAACTCTGGGGCCTTGGAATTCCCGTTTCAAGTGGCGTTTACACCCCAAATATTTCCCACGGCGGGATCCTGATATACATCGAAAGAATCAAAGGAAAAAACCCTTTGATCTATGTGAAGATACGAGAATCCACGTGACCACCCGATTCCTCAAAAAAGTCAATAAGAGGGTGACCTCTTTTGACCGGCAAGGGCGTATTGGGTGTCAAAAAGTGCAAGATTTATTGGAGACATTAAAATTCTAAGCGGGGGACTCGGGGAGAGTGATAGAAGGCCTCATATTCGGGATGCCAAGCCCAGAATGGGCTTAGTGTATGTATTATATATGCTAGGCCAAAAATCTAAATTTTTTGGCTTAGCATGTATATTATACACGCTAGGCAAAATTTGATGATTTTTGGCTTAGCGTGTATATTATACACGCTAGAGCAATTATGGGAAAAGTTGGCTTAGTGTGTATATTATACACGCTAGGTAAAACTAGAGTATAGAATATTTTTTGACAGCAAATAGTAGGCCTGAAATTGGTATGATTTTTTTGGTTTTTGGGAAGTGATGCTTCCGGGGATTTATTTTCTTTGTTGTAGCAGGTCCCTCTTCTCCGAACCTAGGGATACAAGGTTGATTCGAGGCAACTAGACGCACTCCCCATGGGTTTGAAGCTTCATAATCAGATCGATCACCCACCCTATATACCTCTGGTGCAAGCGCCTTCTCAGATACTGGATGGGGTGGTACTTTTCCGGATCATCACAACTAGGGGCTGCCGCCGTACTAAGAACCAGGACATTTATATAGCTGCCTAAATTCCCAACCCTTTGAAATCTATCCCGTAAAAAGATGAATTAAGTCCCTTAGTTCACTTTTAAGGTTCAATTTTAATTCAATTTTTTAAAGGGGAGTTTACTTATGTTCAAAGACGGATTGTGAAGATCTGGTGCTGCCTCTACGGGCTGGCGTCCACTGATGGTATATGAGCCTAAAAAAGTAAAAGCTCACGTAGGCCCACCAAATGGCTAAGGTGTGTACAATGTACAAGTAAGCTCGCCAATTGGCTAAGGCATGTAAATGACGGGAAAAGTAAAATAAGTAAAAATAGTGCTCAAGCAGGCCTGCCAATTGGCTAAGGCACTTAAATGACAGAAAAGTAAGGGTAAGTAAAAAATGACTGAAAAGTAGGGATAAGTATCAAAGAAATAAAGCAACAAGGGTTAGTAAACAAGAAAAATAAACAAACAAGAATAGGCCAAAATTTTAAGGGGAAGCTCTACAAGCTACTCTCCAGCAGAGTCGCCATCTATGCAACAGTGGATCGGATCAATCCATCGCGATGATGTGCTCTCGCTAAAAAAAAATATAGAGTCACCACCCGGAGCTTTTGGTGTCCCAGGATACCCAAATCAAGATTAAAAGCACCGAAATGCCAAATATGACTCTGATTCACCGATTTAACGCCAAAGGCTCTTGGGTCGGGACTTTGGTTATCGATCGAGAAGGAGTTAGGCACCCAATTAACCCTCGCAAATACGGTCTCTCCTTATGGCCAAAAGAAAGGGAAAATAAAAATAAAAGGAAATAGTTCCTCTTGCCCAAAGGCACTATGATCTTATCAAGCCTTTCGCACACCCAAAATTCAATGGTGAAACAACTTGAATCCTTGGATAAAGGAAAAGCAAAGAAGGTAAAGGAATAGAGGGGTGAGCTGGAGCTCTCTAGCCCTTGTAGCACAGCTATGGGCCTCCGCGTGGGTGCACTTGGTGAGCTTCCGATAGCTTGAGGGGTTGGAAGATAGGTTCTGACCTCTAAGTCTTGATAGCTAAGAGGTAGGAGAAGAAGGCTAGGGGGTAGTTCTCACCTAGGCTAAGGGATTTTTGATGGAAGATGGGGTCTAAGGGAAGATTTTGAATTCTAGAATTTGTATGGATTTGGTGCACCAAAGGGGAGAAGGAAATCTCTAATCTTTTTGTCTTTGAAAAAATTTTCAAGCCATTTGCAAGGGGGGGTGCCTCTCTATTTACAGAGAAATTAGGTAATGGGATTAGCAATTAGGTAATCCTAAATCTAAGGATTTTGGGTTTTCAAGGCTATGGATAAATGGGAATGGGGTTTTAATGGTAGATGATAGGGTGGGGTTTCAAATGGGTAGGGGGTTGTAAATAGGGTAAATGGGGGTGGAATAGTCCGAAAGAAACCCACCCTAAATGTGGGGATGGTCAGCAAGTCAAACCCCAAAAGTCATTTTCGGGCAAAATCCAAAAAGCACTGTAGCTAATCCTAACGTGTATATTACACATGCTAGACATATGCATAGTGCCTCGAGAAGTTTAGAGCCCGTCGTGGGGCCCTATTTCGAGAGGAAGAAAGCCAAGTTTTGCCTAGCGTGTGTATTATACACGATAGGCCAGATTCTTTCGAAAATGGCCTAGCGTGTATATTATACATTCCAGGCAACATTTCCCTCAGAAATGGCTTAGCGTGTATATTATACATGCTAGGCACACGTATAGCCTCGAGAAGTTCTCGAGAGGTTCAGAGCCTGTCGAGGGGTCCACTCTTTTTGGAGAAAAGGGCAGATTCTAGGCCCGAAACTTCGGATCGCCATAACTCTAGGTGTATGGCTCGGATTGGGGCAATTCTTGGTTTGTTGGAAAGCTGAGAACCTCTATTTCTCAAAGATATAAAATGTAATTCCAGTAGAGGGTCCAGTGAGCCCTAGCATAACTTCATTCAACCACTGCCCAGGAGGGTTAACAATGGGTTCAGAGAGCTATAGGTTGGGGTTAATTCCTAAGGGTTGGGGCTCAGATTCTATGATTTTTGGGTTAAGTTCTAAGGGTTTGAGAAGTGCTATTGAAAGCTTAGAGGTGCGCCTATCTCGAAGTATATTTCGATCAGGCCTTGCGCCAAATTCGGGTGTCTACAGATGCCCCTCTTTGGTATCCGATCACTAATGATCGAGTGCCAAAGAAAATGACATTCGAGGAGGCCCAAGGCAATGCTAAACGTGTTTGCCAAATTCAAAGCAAACCTCAAACATCAGATGGTAACATGGTGAATATACGAAAGGCCTATATGTCGAGAAAAATGTCCATTTCTCAAGGCTATCGGTTCCCAAGCGCTTAGCGACATTACTGGGCATAACCAAGATGGTGCGAGTTGGGAGACCCCAATACGCTAGGAAAAATGTCCGCTTCTTGAAATGATTGAAGGTGTTTGATGTTTCAAGTTTCATTCTTAGTAAAATAGCCCCGTGAGCGGGATGGTAATCGACCCATACTTTAAAGACTGGCATGAAGCAAATACGCGAAGATCCACAGTTTGCGTCCACTCCCATGAGGTATTGATTGCCCCATTCGAGTGGCCACAGGTGCCCCTGCGTGACACAAGGTTAGAGATTTTTGGGCGAACCCATCGATCCCGAGGATAATTTTTGCACAACTACCCTTGTGGAGCGAATATTTGTGTCGCAACACTTTTTAGGAATGTGTGCCACATTTTGATAAGTCACGTATATATATATATATATATTTCTATTTATTATTTTTTCAATGTTTGTTTGGGGGTGTTGAGCGTTCTCATTGTCCATAAACAATTTATTTTAGCACAATCCCCAAGCAGATTGAATGGAAGTGGGTATGTTTATTGGGACATGTGCCACATCTCTCTTTTTTCTATTTTTTCATATTTTTTAGGGTTACACATACATTTGTGCCTAAAAAGGAACATTCCTACGTGTAAGGGAGGATTTAAGCCTAGTGTGTATATTATACACACTAGGCCAAATTTGGCGAAATTATGCCTAGCGTGTATATTATACACGCTAGGCAAAGATGTGCCTTAAATCGGCTGGGCTCGAGCAGAATAGGGTATTTTTCAAAAACCCCTTTCCCCCTCTCTCCCAAAGCGAGCCGGGAGGCCCTCCTTGCACTCTCTTGATTTGATTTGAACTCCAACATCGCGTTGGTGCTCAACATTGCTGATTAACCGGTTTTTCTCCCGCCAGATCTAGGGTTTATTTCTCATTCAAGGTAATCATTTTAAAGCCACTTTTCTTTGTTTTATCTTGATTTATCCCCAACTTTGTTAGGGCCTTTGATCTAGTTGATTTTCTTTGCATGTGCGATCCTTTTCCAGTTGCACCCAGTAGTATGAGTTTTTTCCTTTAAAATGGGTGTTTTGTTTTTTACCTTACATTGAATTCTTTTTCTGGAAAATGGATGGGTTTTTGTTTGAAAATCTTGATTTTCCTCCATATAAGTGTGGTTTGGGATTTTGAAACATATGGTGAAAAGAAGTGATTTTGATGTTTTTTTTTTTAATGCATCCCCACCCATAATCTGTATGCATTGTGGGGATCGAAATTTTGAGATAAAAAAAACATCTTCCCTAAAACTGGAATGTGTGGGCTGTTTTGAGGCTGTCCTTCAGTAATCAGCACCCCATGGTGATGATTTTTCCTTTCTTTTATTTTTTTTTGGGGGTTTTGCTTCTCTTTTTTGTTGGATTATATATATATATATATTTTCGTATGAATGAGGCATACTTACCTTCCTTTGATCTCATATTTTGGTGATGCCCTTGATAATTTGAATCTGATCTATATGCCTGCTGCCTATCCCTTTTCTAGGATGTCAAGTGAAGAAGAGCAAGGTCCAGAGGGCGGTCCTAGGGTTACTTATGGTTCTAGAGGGGAGCGCCTTATTCAGGTGTAGCATTCCTCACGGATCTGGTATGAGATGCAGGGCGAAGCACCCCACAGTGGGTTACTTCATCAGCAGTACACCCACATTTCTAACTTTGGGATCGCCTGCCGGGTAAGAAATAAATTTTTGTTGCTTCCACTTGTGTGAGCTTCTTTTGTCCCAGGATCTAACACCCTTTTCTTTTGTTACTTTTTTTTTTCAGTAGTCTTTGCCCTTTATCATGTTCCGCGAAGGTTGATTCGACCTCCAGCACCTCTACGTCCACTTTCCTCAAGTTGTGAGATTCCTCTTGGCTCAAGCCGGCTTTGGGGACTTCCTGTCATGCCCTGCTATGAGCGGCGACATGGCTAACGTGAAGGCCATGGTGGAACGATTTCAGCCTGAGACCATGACCTTCCATATATCAGTGGTTGAGATGACTATTACCCCAGTGGGTTGGTCGATGATTACTGAGATCAGGATAGGGGGCATACCGGTGGCTAGCCTTCGTATACCAGATCGGGCAGAGGTGATCTTGTTGATCGGGGAGTACCATTCCTCTTCGGATATGACCGGCTTTGAGGTCAAGCTATCCTGGCTGGTAGACCTATTTGATATTGATTAGCTGGTGGAACCGAACCAGCCAGACATGGACGTTGTCATTAAGCTTGAGCGTGCATTGATGATGGCTCATATCTCGCTTCTCTTTCTTCTGGGTAAGACTCTTTTCCCCAACGCCAGTGGTGGCCGAGTCTCACTGTCCCTTCTCAGTGTTATGAGAAATTGAGAGAATGTGCATCGGTATGACTGGGGTGGTGCCGGGTATGTCATATTGATGGCCATCTTGGCTCGAGCCTCGGTTGGGGCTGTGGTTTCTGTTCTCGACTTTTGGCCCGCAATAGAGGTAACTCGTTGACTCTTTTCTCTTCTTAGTTCATTATCTGGCTTGCTTTTGACATGCTTTTCAGGTTTGCTCCCTCTTTCAGGTTTGGGGATATTTACACTTTCAGCTAGGCCACCCCCTTCTCTTCTCAGACGAGTGTACATATTCCCTCATGAGCAGTTGGCATAAGAATCGTCGTAAGGATCTGGGGATGAAGCATTTGGAGTTGGGCTTGAGGTCCCAATTTGATTTGATGATCTTGGAGCAGGTATCGATATCTCCTTCCCTCTCTCTTTTTAGGGTTTTGATGATGTTGTTTGACTGAACGAACCTCTTCTCTTCTAGGCAGATCACTTTTGATCCATACGTTGGTTCTCCCTTTTGGGATTGAGTCGCCGTGGGATAGTCTCGATTATTTGTTGACCGCCACATCATCTTTTTCTGTGGTGCCTAGGTCAGAGTGTACTACTTGGGGAGAGAGTAGTGAATAAGTACCGGGATTATTTTACTGTGCCGCGGGGTCCTCCCAGGGATATCATGTCTTCGAAGGGTATGATTGAGGAGCTCTTAGATGGACTCTCCATCATGGGGTTCCCGTCGATGATCTCTTCGAGCATGGAGGGTATCAGATGTGGTACGAGTCTCTCCCCTACCGGTCCATCCTCCCATGCTTTGTGCCAGGTGCCAACTTCGGGCTACCTCTAGCAAAGCTAACCCCTAGTGTAGTAATTTTGCAGTTTATGAACTAACTGATGATGAAGTAGAAGGGCAAAGTACTGGGGAAACACAGGACTTCCAACGGGCCATCAAACGCTTCGACGAGAAAACTCAAGCCGCTGTAGAACCCACAAAAGATATCAACTTTGGCATAGAAGATAAGCCCAAGAAGCCACTAGTTAGTGCAATGCTTAGCCCGAAGGAATGACAACATATTATCCAAGTCCTTCAAGATCACCTTAGCTCCTTCGCATGGTCGTACGAAGACATGCCTTGTTTGGACCCGAGCTTAGTAGAACATCGTTTAGTCCTGAAACCCGATGCGAAACCTGTCAAGCAGAAATTAAGAAGAATGCATCCATAGACCGCACTACAAGTTAAAGAAGAAGTTGACAAGCTTCACAAAGCTAAATTCATTTGTGTCGTCCTCTACCTCAAGTGGGTGGAAAATATAGTGCTTGTTGCCAAGAAGGACGACAGGGTACGATTATTCATCGACTTCTGAAACCTTAATCAGGCATGCCCAAAAGATGACTTCCCCCTTCCACACATCGACACTCTGGTCGATAACACTGTTGGACATGAGATGTTATCTTTCATGGATAGCTTCTCCGTATACAACTAGATTAGATTAGCAGAATTCGACTAAGAGAAGACTTACTTCACTATGCCATGGGGAACCTACTGTTATGTCATCATGCCTTTCGACCTCAAGAACGTAGGAGCCACATATCAACATGCCATGATGGCTATATTCCACGACATGATGCACAAGTGTGTAGAGGTCTATGTCGATGATATACTCATGAAGCCTCAAACATGAGTAGGACATGTTGAAGCCCTCCGACTGGTGCTAGAACGATTCGAGAAGTATTAGCTGAAAATGAATCCTAAGAAATGCGTATTTGGAGTAACCTCCAGGAAATTATTAGGATTCATAGTCAACAAACGAGGAATCAAGGTCAATCCGATGAAAGTCAAAGCCATCCTCGAAATACCACCTCCTTGCAACATCAAAGAATTATGGGGCCTAATAGGAAGATTGCAATTCCTTTGATAACATCAAGAAGTACCTCCTTAAGCCTATGATATTATCGCCACCAATCCCTGGAAGGCCCCTAATCCTTTACGTCTCAGCTAACGAGAAAGAAATGGGAGTCATCCTGGGTCAACATGACAAAGATGGGAAGAAGGAGAAGGCCATCTACTACATTAGCAGGACAATGGTTGAGTACGAGCAAAAATACACTGCAATAGTGAAGACTTACCTAACACTAGTATGGGCTTCGACAAAACTACGACACTACTTCGGGGCTCACAAGATAATGGTGCTCGCATGCATGAACCCCTTGAAGTACATATTTAAGAAGCTAGCTAGATCCGAAAAGATCACTCGATGGCATATGCTACTATAAGAAATTGGCATCACCTATGTCACGTAAAATTCAATCAATGGACAGGCGATCGCCAATTACCACTCTCAGGCAACGAGCCAATAAACACTAATAGAAATGAACCGATATGAACTTATGCGAACTGATATGAGAATAGAATTGGGTGTGAATTGATATGAGCATTAAACATGAATTGAACGTAGAAAATTTGAACATGAACTCTAATTTTTGAAATCTGAATAAGAACTCTAAATCTGAAATCGTAATAAGAAGTCAGAATCTAGATCTTCTGAACACTTCAAACTCTGAATTGAAAATGAATGGGGAATTAGTATTTGAACCATTGATCTGTAATGAAATCCATGAACTTTGAATATGAATTCCCAATACGAACCTTGAATTTGAACTCTGAACCGGTACGACAGGATATCCGTACATATGGAACCGATACGATGGGATATCCATACATTCTGAACACGACTCTAATTTTTGAACACTATGACCTTGACACTGCTGCGGCTGTATATTCGTATGTAGCACCGTTATGGCGATATATCCGTATGTAGCACCGTTACGGCGGTATATCCGTATGTGGCACTTCTACGGTGGTATATCCGTATGTGGCACCGTTACGGTGGTGTATTTGTATGTGGAACCGTTATGACAGTATATCCATATAAACCATACTACAGTATGAAATGAACTTTGAACTTAGAACCTTGAATCCGAATTCTGAATCTAAATTTAGAACTTTGAACTTTGAATCCAAATTTGAACTTAGACCTTTGAATATGAACTCCAAATCCGAATTTTGAACTTAGACTTCTGAATGTAAATTTGAACTCTGAATATGAAATTTGAATCAGACCTTTGAATAAGAATAAGAACTTTGAATCTTCATTCTGATACGAACTTCGAAGTTAAGAACTCTGAATTTCTATTTTGATATGAAAATGCCTTTCATTTTGAATCTGAACTTTGGATTTAAGAACTCTGAATTTCCGATTTGATATGAAAGTGCCCTCTGTTTTGAATTTTAAATTTGACTAAGAATTCTAAATTTTCGCTTCAATGTGAAATTGCTTTCCATTTTGAATCTAAAGTTTGAATAAGAATTCTAAAACACAGTTCTATTTCATAAGAAAATGTCTTTGAATTCGATATGAAAATGTTTTGAAATTCAGTCATTGAATCTATGTATTGATATGATAAGATGTGATTTGGTATTGAACTTTTCTCTATTGAGCTTAGACTGTTAGCTCACCCCGACTACGTACGGGCTGAAGAAGATCTTCCACCTGAGGCGTATCTTCCATAGATTAGTGGTGGTAGCTTTTTAGGACTCGATACAATGTAGATTTTGGACTTCAACCTTGGTACGTCTAGTGACCTTTATCATTCTTTTTGTATACATTGTACGCCACTATTTAGGTGAAGGTCAGCCATCACTGGTGGTTTATTTCGGTTGATTTATTTTAGATGTTCTATACATAATGGAATCATTTCTTTCTGCCATGTATTGTAACTCCTTTAATTTCCGCACTGTGTGGATGTACCAAGTAAATTCTGTATTCAAATTGTGTTCTACAATCTGGCAGTTCGGTTTTTCCCAGAGTTTCATTCAAAAAAAAAAAATCTCATAAAATTATGTTGGGAAAATTCGGGCTGTCACATGACAGGTCTGAGTTTCTGGGTTGATGTTTCAACCCAATTCTCAACCGTACTACATGTGTGGTGTATAGTTCCCAGGTTAGGGGTTTTATGGTCTTCTGTCTTTGTCAGTCCTTTTTCGAAGATTGCAGTCAAGGTCAAAGGTTGACCGAACATGTTTGTATACTCTGAGAGGGCAAAATTGGGGTGTCTATATACCCGACTTCATTTAAAAGCATAAATAATACCTGATTCTCATCCCTTTTTCTGCCATTGGAGGAGACATTGGAGCATAAAAAAATAAAGATGTTAGGTTCAATCAAAACTCACTATTCTTGCGCCAGTAGGCTACTTTCAAGATACATATGCTTCAAGAGAGAGACAAAAGTGAGAGACTAGAAAGAGAAAATAAGAAGCATAACCGAGTGAGAGCAATACGATGAGTGAACAAGTCAATGAACCCAGGGAAGCATAAGTAAATTGTGAGGACATTCCTAGTAACCTACTTCTAGACACCGAAATTTGGCCCAAGGCCCGATCGAAACATATTTCGAGAGAGGCGCACTTTCGAGCTTCTGTTGGCATGTATGGTACCCTTAGGATCCTTCCCAAAACCTTAGGAGTCATCCCAAACCCTTAGAAATCACCCCAGATCCCTTAGAACTCACCCCAAATCTTTAGAAACCAATCTTGACCTTTAGAATCCCTTTCAAATCCTAAACCTAACCTTCTAGGGAATGGTCAAGGAGTGGTGCACTAGGACTTTGCTATGATCAAATCATATACCATTAAAAGTAGAAGTCTTTAGCTTTCCAACGAGCCAAGAATCACCCCAATCGGAGCTATACACAGAAAGATATGGCGCTCCGAAGAATTAAGGTTTCGAGGTGGGGACCAATAGGGTTTTGGCACATGTAATACATGCGCCAGCTTCAAGTGCCCCCCCCCCCCTCGGGCAGGCAACTTCCCAAATGGCCATTTTTACTATTTTACTATTCCTAAGCTTGGCGCATCTATTAGTTGTGCCAGGCTTAGCTACAGTAACCCTAGTTTTTTGCTCAAATTTTAAAATTGGGGTTTGACTTGTTGACCATCTTGATGCCCTAGGTCTATTTTGCTTGTTCCTTAGCCTATTTGCAGCCCTTGAGTGACTTAAAGACCTAACCTATCATCCACCATTGGAGCTAATTTTCACACATTTCTAAGCCTTAGAAACCCTAGAAAACCTTAGATGGCTAGACTACCTAATTGTTAATCCAAGCCCTCCTAACCTTTCCTTGTCCTATAAATAGAGAGGCACCCCCCCCCCTTACAAAGGCTTGAAAATTTTCAAAGAGAAAATTTTAGTGAGCTCCCATTCCATCTTTTAGCACTAAACCCATAAAATTCCAGAATTGAGTTTTGCCCTAAAAACCTCATTTTCCACCATCAATCTTTGTGATATAGCTAGATCAAGCTCATAGCCTTCTTCTCCTACCTCTTAGCTCCCTAGCCTTAGGGATTAGCATCCATCCTGCTACCCGTTTGCTTTCGGAAGCTCATCAAAGACGCTCTCACGCAAGGATCCACATTGGTGCTACAACGGCCGGAGAGCTCCGATTCTCCCCTCTATGCCTCTTCCTTCTTTGCGTTTCCTCTATCCTAGAATTGAGCTGTTACGTTGCCCAAAGTTTGGCAAGCGAGAAGGGCTCAATAGGATCGGTGTGCCTTCGGGCAAGGGGAAGTATCGCTCATTTTATTTCTTTTTTAATATATATAATTATATATATTTATATACATATATTATATAAACCAGCCACACATAGACCCAGCCATAGTAGAGACCGCTTACGAGCGGGTTGATCGGGTGCCTAACACCTTTCTGACCAATAACCGAAGCCCCTACCCAAGAGCCTATGGCGTAGACCGGAATCAGAGTCATATTTGACACTTCGGTGCATTTAATATTGATTTAGGTTTCCTGGGACACCAAAAGCTCAGGGTGGCGACTCTTTATTTTTGACGAGTGTGCATCGATGCGACGGGATCGTCACGAATCCTACGATTGCACAGATGGAGATTCCGCTGGGGACTAGCTAGTAGAGCTACCCCTTAAATTTTGGTCTTTTATTTTTGATTTTACTAACCGTTTTTACTATTTTTTTTACAGTTTTTACTCACCCCTACGATTACGGCATTTTACCCACCCCTACTTTTACGTCATTTATGTGCCTTAGCCGATTGGCGGGCCTACTTGCGCATAGTCCTTACTTTTCTTTACATTTCCGTCATTTAAAGTGCCTTAGCTAATTGGCGGGCCTACTTGCACATCGCATTTAAATTTCTTTACGTTTATGTCAGTTAAAGCGCCTTAGCCAATTGGCGGGCCTACGTGCGCACTTACGTTTTTACAAACATATTCCA
The DNA here is from genome assembly GCA_021018995.1 of Chloranthus sessilifolius. Lineage (NCBI taxonomy): Eukaryota > Viridiplantae > Streptophyta > Magnoliopsida > Chloranthales > Chloranthaceae > Chloranthus > Chloranthus sessilifolius. The sequence continues at coordinate 18,119,017 of CM037595.1, read as the reverse complement.
ACAGTGGACGCCAACCTACAGAGGCGGCATGGGACCATCACCCCCGGTCTTTAAACTTTAAGAAAACTCCCATAAAAATTGAAAAATAAAATTGAACCAACAAGGGGGACATAATTGAATTTTGTAGGGTTAGATTTTTACGGGTTGGGATTCCTAGGCAAACATACAAACTCCTGGTTCATAGTACGACGGTAGCCCCTAGTGGTGATGATCCGGAAAAGTTCCAGCTCACCTAGTACCTGAGAAAGCACTTGCACCGAAGGTATATCAGGTGGGTAACCTTCTTGTTACTTAGCCTAAAACCCATGGGAAGTGAGCGTTAGTAGACCCGCACCGGCCTTATATCCCTTAGGTTCTGTGAGGAGAGACTCGATACAACTAAGCTGTTCAGTCCCTGGAAGCATAGCTTCCAGAATAACAAAAAAAAAAGACTCATTTCAGGCTGCTGTTCCTACTATCAAACTGTCAAAACCCTCCTGTTTGCCTGGCGCAGCTAATACCTACGCCAAGCCAAAAGTTCCTAGTTTTGCTCTGGCGCCAGTAATACATGCGCCAGCTTAAAACCCTGAACATTTTGGCGTGGCGCATCTAATACTTGCGCCAAGCCTATTTTAGACAGTGCAGCTTGAGTCAGTGGCCTATCTCACCCTCTCGAAGTCCCTGATTAGTGGTTTTAACATTTCTGTTTAGGCCCCGCAATTTTTGACACCCAATACGCCCCCGTTGGTTAAGAGAAGGTGACTTCTTTTTGACCCGCCTCAGGAGATCGGGTTGTTTGCATTGATTTATGTGCCTTCAATAGATCAAAGGGTTTCTCTTTGATTCTTCTCAAGTGCATCGGGGTCTTGCAGCGGGACTTATTTAGGGTACAAAAGCCACCCGAGACGGGAATTCAAAGGTCCAGAATCCTTAATCATTTTATTTACAAAATTTTCAAACAAAAAAAAATTAATAATAAAAAAACTGTAAAAAGTAGTGATTTGTGGTGCCCGCACAACGGTTGCATCTTGCCCTCCGTCATCCCGTAGGGGAAGAAGGAGGAAGCTTTACAGACCCCACCCGAGGCACCCGTACCCTACCCGATACGGAGCCATGTCGTGGGTTGATGATCCGGCATACACCGACCCTGACTCATCCTCACCACATTCCCTAATTCACTCCCATACGAAAGAAATATTTACTTTTGTCCCCCTCACCCAATCACCCTTCACCGTTACCGGCCCATTTGGCGCCCCATTTCCCATCCACTACCTCTCAAAACACTCAAAATCCAACACCCCATCCCTCATCAATTTCCCAAGCCATGCCCATTCCCCCATCCATGGCCATTCCCAATCCATCTCACCTTCCATCCACACCCATTCAAAACCCGACCCAATTTCCCACCTTCACATCCATGCCCCATTTCTCATCTGCCCAACATATACTCGATCCACCCTCATTTACCTATGCCACATCCAACCTCTCAAATCCCCCACACATCCCTCCATCTACCCAGGTCATGCCCATTTTTATCCGGACCATGCCCGATTTTTCTCACACATCCATACCCTATTCTTCATCATCCCAAAATATACCCGATCCACCCACATTCATCAATGCCCCACCTAATTTCTCCAACCCACCCCATATCTCACCATTTACCTAGGTCATGCCCAATTTTACTAGGGCCATGTCCAATTTCCCCACCACATCCATCCCATCTATACCCCATCACACCTTAGATGCACCATCTCCATCTGATCCCTCTTCAATGGCCATAATGGAGGAAATGATCAGGGCTTACACTAGTTGGAAAGCCTTCCAAAACATCTCCTCTCATCCACACCACACATCCCTAAATCCATCCCATACCCTATCAAACCTCCATGCTTTAATCACCCATGACCCCCATCAACCCCCCATCATCCATACCATCCAAGGTCCCATGGCCCAGACCCACCAGGGCCCCATGACCCAGGTCCACCAATTCCCCATGGCCCAGACCCATCAAGGTCCTATGGCCCAGACCCACCAGGGGCCCATGACTCATATACCACAAGGCCCAATGGGCCAAACCCAGTAAGGCCCAATGGGCAAGGTCCACCAAGGCCTAATGGGCAAGACCCATCAAGGCCCAATGGGCTAGACCTATCAAGGCCAAATGGGCCAAACCCACTAAGGCCCAATAGGCCAGACCGATCAAGGCCCAATGGGCCAGACCCACCAAAGACTCATAACCCAAACCCTCATGGCCCAACCATCCCAAGGATTTATGGCCCAAACCATCAAAGCTCTTCACCCCACACCCAAGTCCAACAGGGCCCAAACCTTGAAGCCTCACACCTATACCCTTCACAATTCCTCCAAAATTTCACTCACCCACACCCCTCATACCCAGCTCAAACCCATACACTACATCAACCCCAACTCACTCATGTCCCTACACCCCAAAGCCATCTCCAAGCTTTCCCCCATACACAATGGCCTCATCAGATCCCACCCAAAAATCCAACTTCCACTCTTCCCATCACTCTGCATAATTTTTCTCACGTGCAATGGTCACACCCGACCTCCATTCAGTCCATGCAACACCAACACAAAAACCTCATCCTCACTACACCATATGTAGACCAACAATATGAAGAGGACGAAATTAGGAACAGCGAGGCTTATGTCGGGGCATTGGCCAACATTAATCCTCCACGTATATTTTCCAACCCCCTGGTAGCACAGAGTGAAGCAAGACCAACTGCTGAGAAGATGGCCCCCATGTCTAAGGAATCAGAGCAATTGAAAGAGCAACTAGACAAAATTTAGAAGCAGCTATTGAAGATGGGTGGAGCTGAAATCCATGCCACTGATTTTTAGAACTTGTGTTTATTCGCTGAGGTCCCCTTACCCCCAAAATTTAAAATGCTGGTGTTTGATAAATATAATGGCACAGACAATCCCATTGCACACCTCAAGTCCTATTATGGGGACATGTACCAATATGGGGGGACGAAAGACTGCTCATCAAAGTCTTTCAGAAAAGTTTAACTGGTCCGGCCTTGAGGTGGTTCACATCCCTAGAATCATCTATGATAAAGACGTGGAAAGATTTGACTTATCTGCTTCATGAGTAGTATGTCTACAATATAGACATTGAATCATGCAAGTCAGACTTGGCTTGATTAAAGCAAAACCCTAATGAAACCTTCAGCGATTATTTAGGGCGTTGGAGAGCACTAGCAGCTTAGGTGAGAAACAGAATACCTGATGACGAGCAAATAGAGATGATTTCAAAGAATACCCTGCCAGTGATCTCAGACTTTCTCGATTACCAACAACAATCTAGCTTTGCTGATTTGGTAAGGAACACCAACCGTTGCGAGGATGCTATCAGAGAGGGGCGTCTAAGCAAGAGTGTACCTGGTGGAGCCAACGGGGTCAGAAGGTTTTCAGAGCAGAGGAATGAGAAAAGAGCAGGGGCAGATGTGCAGAATATTGCCAACACCTAGCCCAACACCAATGTAACCCTATTCTAATTCAATGCCGCACAGCCAGCTCTAGTCAGAATCTAGTCGATGCAGAGAACCGAGAATGGGCAGGGGATGCAGATGACTCCCGAGCAGAGGAGGGCCCACTATGATCGAGTTTTTACACACCTAGGTGTGCGACCATGGATTCTCTCAAACCAATCGCCGTGATGCACTCGCGATGGAATAAATGTAGAGTCGCCACCCAGAGCTTTTGGTGACCCGAGAAACCTTTAAATCAATATTTTGAGCACCGAAGTGCTAAATATGACTCTGATTTACCGGTCTTTGCCAAAGACTCTAGGGTAGGGTCTTCGGTTATTGATCGGGAAGGGTTTAGGCACCCGATCAACCCACACGTAGCGGTCTCTATCTATGGCCAAAATAAAAAAACAAATGGGCGGAGCTTCCCCTTGCCTGGAGGTAATACGGTCTTATCAAGCTTTGAGCCAAACTGAAATTTCGGCGGCATAACGGCTTGAATCCTTGGATGGTGGAAACACCAAGAAGGTAGAGGAAGAGAGGGGTGAGCCAGAGCTCACGGGCCCTTGTTGCACCGTGTAAGACCTTCGCTTCGGCATGCTTCCGATGGCTTTAAAGGGTTTAAACGGTAGGGGAATGGATTCTAATGCTAGGATTCGGTAGATGGGAAGTGTAGGATGAAGCTAGGGACTAAGCTTGACTAAAAGAGGGGTGGTCTAATGGTTGAAATGGATTGAAAGGGGTGAACTAAGCATGCTGGAATTCTGGTTGAAATGCAAAAATAAAAAAACTTTCTCTCACTAGGGCTCTCTCTCTTAAGCTCAACTTTCCACCTTAATTTTTCAACCCTTTGGGAAGAGGGGGTGCTTCTCTATTTATGGAGAAGAGGTGGGTTAGAGGGTTACTTAAGAACTAATTGGTTTAGCAATTAGGTAATCCTCCATCTAAAGTTTTCTAGGTTTTTAGGGTCCTAAGGGTTTGGGGAACCGATTTCAATGGCAGATGATGGGGTGAGACCATAGGTGACTTAGGGGTTGCATATAAGCTTAAAGGGGGTGAAACCAACCTTAGGACACCCACCTCAACCAAGGGGATGGTCAAAAGGTCAAACCTGATAAAGGAGTTTCGAACATTTAATGACAGTTACTGTAGCTAAGCTGGGCGTATATATTACATATGCTCAGTTTATGTACAGTGATTTCCATGAAAACCAGAGGAGATCTGAGAAGGTGAGTGTCCGCGGTGGGCCCTACCTATGCTGGGCGTATGTATTATGTATGCCTGGCCAAATTTGGCCAAAAAATATCAGGTGTATATAATATATACGCCTGACCAAAATGGGGCCATATTTGCTGGGCGTATCTAATACATAGGCCTGAGCAAAAGTCATGATTTTATGTAAAACCTCAATAAGCCATATCTTTCGAACCACAACTCCAAATTAGGTGATCTTTGGCCTGCTGGAAAGCTGGAGAAGTCCTCCTTCCAATGGTATGTGGCTCATCTTCAATAGTGATCTGTGTAAATTTTGTAGCTCTCCTCCCATCAAATGCTCAGAAGGGTTTAAGTTAGGTCTGGGAAGGGATTCTAGGGTTTAGGGCGATTCCTAAGGGTAGGGGGAATGGTTCTAAAGGGTTCAGGGTGATTCCTAAAGGTTTAGGGGTGCCATCGGATGTACAGGGGTACATCTCTCTCAGAGTACCGACTGATCGGGCCTTGGGCCGAATTTGGGTGTCTACAGATGCCCCTCTTTGGTATTCGATCACTAATGATCGGATGCTAAAGATAAGAGACATTTGAAGAGGTCCAAGGCACGTTTGATGGATCCGCCTGGTTCAACTCAATTTTCAAACATTCACGGTGATGATGAGTGTACGTAAGCCCTCTCATTTCGGGATATCGTCCGTACCTCAATGCTAACAGTCCCCAAGCGCATTGCGATGCGATGATCACAGAAAGTGTAAGCCCGCTAGCCGGGATATCGTCCACTTCCTGAGGGAAATTATAGATTTGTGATGTTGAGTATTAATCTAAACCAGACAGCTCCATGAAATGGGGTGATCGATCTATACTTTGGAATCGACGCGAAGTACACAAAGCGAAGGCCTAAACAATGTGTCCAATCCTATGGGGTATCGACAGCTCCATTGGATTGGCTGTGGGTGCCCTTACCTAGGTAAGGCTCGGAGTCTCTGGGTGAACCCATCAACCTCGAGGTTGCTTTAGCATGATTTACCCGAGTGGAGTGAATATTAATGTCGCAACACTTCTTGGGAATGCGTGCCCATTCAGAGTGAATTTTTGTGTGTTACTTTAGGATTTTCTTTTGTTTCGAGGCCTCTAAGCAAAGCTCAAGGGTCTCTGACAATTTTATTCTTGCACAACTCTTTAAGTGGATAAAATGCCAGTTGATACGTTTTAAGAGTGCGTGCGCTCTGCCGGGGATAGGTACACCTTGGGTATGTACACGTTCCGATGGTGAGGTGCTCCTGATTCACCCGAACTGGAGTGCCTTAACTCGAGATAAAGTTAAAAAAAGATCAGGCTAGGACCAAACATGCATCAAAAGAGATGGTCAATTCTAGCCTCCATCCCCAATGAAATCACATTTTACTAACTATGCACATACAGACACCCATCAGGGGCGATAAGCAGCAAATAGGCGCGAACGGAAGCCTCGACCCTAAGGTACAATTTACGAGGACAAACGACCATCCTGTGGATACCCAGACGCAAGTGTGTACATTCAACAGGGACACCGTGCCTATACAGGTTTTAAACCTATGTAAAAGGAAATAAAAGGGAATGAGCCCTTTGGTTGGTTGTAATTTCATTTTTGACGGGTCAGTTTCAACTGACAATAAACTTTTTGAATGGTCTAAAGTCGGGTGCACTCTTGGTCAACATAGATCCGAAGGTGGATGATCAGAGCCAAAGCATGGAAGGTGGGATCAACCTACTCAGGATTTTAATTACATAACAAAAGGTTGCTATCCCGAACCTTCCCCTTCATTTTTCTCTTTTTTTTCTTTTCTCTTTTCTTTGCACATGTCAGTTCGAGACTTTGAGCATGCTTAAACTGTTTTTATTTTTTGCATGTATCCTTAGGTAGATCAACTTGCCATGTTGATACACCTTAAGGGTGTGCGCATTCTGGTGATAGGTCCTTGGTTTGCCTGTCGGATCAGGTCTCGCCTCTAGCTGGGAAAGATTTTGGGCAAGGTGTATGTTCCCTGGAGCGACCGGTGATGGATGAGTTTATTTGCCTGCCAGATCAGGCCATGACTCCTAGGGAATGTTTAGGGTATAGTGATCGAGGATGGGTAAAGTTATCTGCCTGTCGGATCAGGTCCTGACTCCTGGGGATGTGGGGTCTTGGTTTTTAAACAAATTAGACCCAGATATCTTGTTTAGAAAAATGGGTTCGGAAGCGGGTTCCTAATGGCCGGGAGTAAACATGACCAGTATTTTGCCTGTCGGATCAGGCGTGAGGTGTCCCTGGGTAAAACAGGGTTTGGAAATTTTTGGGTGAACCCGATCATTCCGAGTTGATTTAACACGGCTCTCGGAGTGGGGCAAATAGGTGTTGTAACGCTCCTTTGAGAACTAGTGTTGTATCTCGGCACTTTTCTTTTTCTCTTTTTTTGTTATTTTATGTGAATCTCTTTTTTTTTTTAATGATTTTATGATTTTATGGGAGCACTCGACAGCTGCTTACAGATCTAGATCCGCTTATTGTAGCACGGTCCCTTTGGGCCGATCGAAGGGAGCTCGAAGGGCCATTTGGGGATGCGTGCACCATCGCCTGGTGATATGAGGGCTTCTAAGAGGGGCCGGGCCTAGATCTGGGGCATACAACGGCATCATCAAAGCCAAAATTTTGTCTTATATAATATATATGCCCGCAAATCAAATGAAAATGGCGCAGATATATTATATACGCCTGACCAAAATCTGGTAGTTATGAAAACTGCCCGAGCCCGAGCACAAAAGGGGCCCTCCTTTCAAATTCCATTTTCTTCCCTCCTTCCTTCTCAAGTTTGGGACAGCCCCCTCGGGTTTTTGTGTTCGATTTTGCTTGAGTTCTACCACCGGGGGTCGCTTGTGCCGATTAAAAGCGTCCACTCTCCGCCGATCTTTAGATCTATTTCCTCTCCTATTGAAGGTAATCACCAACCCTCTTTCATCTTTCCTTTAGATTTTGATAATGCTTCTTTTTTGTTTGAAATGCTTGATGTTCTTCCTTTTTGTGGTGAAAGATTAATGCTTTTTTTTTTTCAAGTGTATGTGATTCCGTACGCCTATGCTCCTCTTTTTTCATTCATTTTTTTTTTGTTATATCATCATCATTCATCATTCATCATTTTTTTTTTCTTTTTCTCTTTTTTTTGTTTCCTTTATGATGGATTAGTGCATTTTTCCCCTTTTTTCTCTTTTTTTTTTTCTCCTTTTTGTTTGTTGTGGTTTTTTGTTTATTTTTTTTTTGTTTGTTTGTTTGTTTGTTTGTTTTTTTTTTTTTTTATTTGTTTTTTTTCTTTAGCAACCTTTCCTTATACCGATGTGTTCCACATTTTCAGGATGCCTGGCGACGAAGGGCAAGATCAACAGGAGGGGCCAGAGATGGCCTATGGTCCTCATGGGGAGCAGTTTATCGTTTCTTAGCGCTCCTCTCAACCCTGGTATGAAATGCAAGGTGAAGTTGCCTGTACCGGCCTCCTCCATTGTTAGCACACCCATATCTCCAACTTTGGGATTACTGGCCAGGTAAACAGATGAGCCCTTTCTTTTATTTTGAAGCTTTTGCTATACCATTTCGCTCCTATTTGATAGATTTCTTTTGTTTACAGCCTTTACCTCATATCATGTTCCGGGGTGGCTGATTCGATCTCCAGCGCCTCGTGCTCTATCTTCCCCTAGTGGTGAAGGACCTGCTTGCTCAAGCCGACATTGGGGATTTCATTTCGTGCCCCGCTGTGAGGGCCGACACGGCCTATGTGAAGGCCTTGATAGAGCGCTTTCGCCCTAAGAGCATGACGTTTCATATGGCCATGGCTGAGATGACCCTTACACCTGTGGACTGGTCCATGATTACTGGGATTCGCATCGGAGGGGTGCCAGTGACACCTACCCGCACACCCGATAGGGAGGAGGTGACTGGGCTGATAGGGGCCTACCCAACCTAAGGGAATGTTCGTGGCTCTGAGGTCAAGTTATCCTGGCTGGTTAGTCTATTTGAGCTTCATAAGTTAATGGATCTGGGCTAGCCTGATGCAGCCATTTATCTCGAGCCAGAGCGTGCACTGATGCTAGCCCGTATTTCTTTGTTGTTCCTTTTAGGTAAGACTCTTCTTTCAAATACCAGTAGAGGGCGGGTCTCATTGTCACTTCTCAGTCTTATGGTGAACTGGGACAACGTGCATCGGTTTGATTGGGGTGGTGCTGGCTATGCGGTGCTCATGTTTAGCCTAGTGCGAGCTGTACTTGGGGAGTCCAGCTCCGTTGTGGGCTTTTGGCCCGCACTGGAGGTATTTTATCCTTTGGTCTCAGTTTGTTCAACTTTTCCCTTTTATGGCATATCTATTTTTATCTGCTTGCTTTCTCAGGTTTGGGGGTATCTGCATTTCCAACCTGGTCGTCCTTTGCTTCTATCCGAAGTTCCTACGTTCCCCCTTATGAGCAATTGGCACGTGAACCGCCGTCGGGACGTAGGCATGAAGCACCTGGAGTTAGGGCTGCGCTCCTAGTTTGATCTGTTAATCCCTGAGTAGGTATAACAATTTCTCTCTTTGTAAATTTGATAGCTCTTTTATGCTGTGGGTTTTGACCAAATGTATATATGCCTCCTCCTTTTTGTTTCTGAGCAGGTCATCCTTGACCCCTACGTTGGATCTCCCTTCTGGAACCTTGCTGTAGTGGGTCCTTCTCATTTTTTGTTAGATCGATGCATCATTTTCTTCTATGGGTCCTAGGCTAGGGCCTATTACCTAGAAGAGAGGGTGGTTCATCAGTACCGTCCTCTTTTCGCTGGGCCCCAATCTCCTCCAATTGATATATTAGCTCCTGAAGGTTCCACCGAAGTGCTTATCGCTTGCTTTCTGCATCATGGGGTCCCCATTGATGACCTTGTTTTTTTGGGGGGATATCAGATGTGGTATGAGTCTCTGCCCTATCATTCTCGGCTCCCCGGTTCGTGCCTGGTGCTAACTTTTTGGCTTTTGGCAGTCTGCGGTCTCAAGTAACGTTCTTTCCTCTTTTTATTTAACAACCTTCCTGTGATTGCCTTGATTGCCCTGCTATTGAACAAGAACCATTTCTCTCTACAGTTTGGGCAGGGTGACGACTTAGATGAGGGGGATGAGACAATTTGCTCGATGAGGCTACAGTCCGGACCTTCCCTTTTTCGGTCTTGGTGCTTCTAGATTCACCCGAGGTCCAGGGGACCTTTAAGCGCTTGGATGATGCTTTCCTGTCGCGTATGTGTTCCTTTGTGGCTGAGAAGGCACGCATATCCGCTGAAGCTATTCGGATCCCACCTCCTGAGCTAATTCCCGGGGTAATCTCTCCCTTGTTGCTTTGCTCTCTTTCTTTTTTTTGAATTATGCTGATGACCTGTGTGACTGACACCTCTTTTTCTTACTGCGCAGAATTATGAGTTGGCCGTGAACCAAGCCGAATATTACCGCAATATCGATGGGCTTAGAGAGGATGAGGTGGTGAGTGAATACCGACCAAACCTAATCATTTTCTTATTTGCCTTTTGCTTGTTTCCCTATCTGATAGCCTCTGGTGTGCTCCTGCAGCGTGCTCGTGAAAAGGAGTCGCGCTCTCTGCTCGACCGCATCTCTCAAGCGTGGACTCGGGTGGGGGAGACTCGCACATTTCAAAGCGCAACCTGGCGCCGGAAGAAGTCGAAGGGGGCTGCCCAAGACTAGTTTGTTTCCTGAAAATTTGAAACATTGGAACAGTTTAGAATTTTGTTTATTGGGGGAATATGTAATTTTTTAAACAACAATTTTTTTTGGATGGTTTCATGATTTTTATGGTTTATATGAATGCTCCATTTGGTTATCTCTCTACTTTTATGGCTTCCTTTTCCTTGGCATGAAGTGGGCCAAGGCCCCTCCAAGGATGGGGTTGAGTCCGCATGTGATTCTCCTCATATGACCCACGGATACCGCGTCATCCTAGGGTTTCCCATGGGTGCGTGAGCGTGCCCGATTGTGGGCTGCCCCGGGAGAAAAAAAGTAGGTTAAGCGAAACCCGTCCCTCCCTTGGGGAAGTAAAAAAGAATGGACCAATGTGAGGGGAGCCACACTTCCCTGCATTTTTAACTGGGCGTATATATTATATACGCCTGACAAAATATTTTAAAATTTTGCCTGGGCGTATATAATATATACGCCGGGCGGAATATGTTCAATTTTTCCTTGGCGTATATAATATATACGCCTGGCAGAATATTTTTCAATTTTGCCTTGGCGTATATAATATATACGCCTCGTATAACTAGGCTCAACGGGTTCTTTATAACCCGAACCTGACTCTCTTTTCACCTGGTCTTGGCCTTTTTGCCCCTCTTTTTTCTTTCTTTTCTCTCTCTTCCTTTTTTTTAAGCGGGTCCGTCACCCTACATTGGCTGATTTTTATAAAGAATATCTTTGTACGTCCATGGACCCGCTTCCTATAAAAGGCCCAAGTTCTCATATGGGGGCTGGGGCTAGTATATTTCCCTGTTTGGACCCGGGGCCCAATTTTTTGCAAAATTGGTGTGAGAGCTTGGCCGAGGGCAAGCTCGCTATTTTGGATCGCGTCGGGTTATCCTGCCTTTCCTCCCACTTTACTATTCCTTTGTTGCCCAACCTCCTGCAGGCGGCTTTGGCGTCGTGGGACCATAGGGCCCATGTCTTTAGATTCAGGTCCAGGGAGCTCACCCCAACCTTAGAGAAGCTAGCCTCTATTACTGGCTTGAGGATGCATTGGGGACTTGCCAAAGTGGTGCCCAAACCGGGGTATGCAAAGGTGGTCCACGCGGTTCTCGATTTGAAAAAGGGTGGGTATGAGAAGGGCTTCACCGGGGGGCCCACCAGGTGCTCGGTGAAATTCTTGAGAGAACTTTTCGGCGACTCGAGTCTCTGAAAGTTGCCTATCCGAGATCCTTTCAATGTAAAGGCCTTTGCCCTTTATTTACTTGGTCAAGTTCTTCTTCATCGAGCGTAGACATTTTCCCTCGGGTTATGCGATGTCTTGACCGAATTGGAGGGAGGTCGTTCACTGGTGCACCTGGTCCTGGCTGAGATGTATCGGGGCCTGGATGCCTCGGCCTCGGGCAGGGTCGGGATCCTTAGCGGGAGTCCACTCCTTATTCAGATTTGGCTAGGAGAGCATTTGGCAATCATGGGGCCCGTGCCAAGATTTTACTTGGTAAGAGGGGATGTGGCTCGGGGCTTTCTAACCCGGTGCTCGAGACTGCCCCATGGGACCATCGAGGAACTGAGCCGGTGGCTATTTGACGCGGAGTTGATCTGGCAACTTCCCTGGATGGACGACACCTTTCCAATTGTCCGCTCTCGAGATTGTGAGGGTATCACACTTTTGGGGTTGACAGGTAGTACCTACTATTTCCCATCTCGGGTGCTCTGTCAATTCGGATATACCAAACACGTGCCGTGGACTATGAGGCCGCCCTTGTGCTCTCTAATATTCTCTCGGGGTTCTCTCAATGACCTAGACCGCATAGCAGCCCTCTGGGAGACCCGCCAATCAGCGCACATGTGCAGCTTAGTTCAGGGGGGCGTTCTCTCTTCTGATTACAAGGTTTGGCTGGCATCCGAGGGCTTACCTGCCCCTAGCCCGGTTTTGGTAGATGCTATAGAGACGGGACCCTGGCCATACAAGGAAATGACACTCTGGACTAAGATTGAGTCTCTTTCTGTAGAGAGGCTGGCTTTGACCGAGGCTTTGGAGAAGGAAAGGGCTAGAGCTGAGATTGCGGAGGTGAGAGCTGCCTGACCGAGTGAGGTTCTTGAGTTGTGGACTTTTGATCGAGTCTCACGGTCTGGTGATGCTTTCGGAGGCGAAGAGTCTTCATGGTAGGTGCTTGTCTGATCGAAATGCCCGTGAGGACTCTCTTCTTGCAGAGATTAGTGCTTTGAAGCGTGGTCCCTGCCCCTGACCTATTCCTGTACATACCATAGATCATATACACAGAGGGGGGGCTGATGCCCCTTTAAGGAGATCTCTTTCCTTTTTTCAGGTTGTTTCTTCTTTTTTGTTTGTTTTTTAATTTTTTTTTAATATTTTATATACTTGTAAAGAAGGCAGAAAATAGAAAGTGTGTCATGTTGTTATCTTTTTGGGACGTGACACTTCACACGTAACGCTGTAAGAAAAGAAATAAAATCTGCTATATATACATATATATATATATATATATATATTTTTTTTTTTTGGTGTTCGAATTTTCTTCCATACATCTCGCAACGTAAGGCTTTTTACGGAAAAGGAAAATCTATTATCTTTTTTAAAATTTTCTCCTATACAGTGTGAGGCTTTTTATGGAAAAGGAAAATCTATTATCTTTTTTGAAAATTTTCTCCTACACAGTGTAAGGCTTTTTATGGAAAAGGAAAATCTATTATCTTTTTTGAAATTTTTCTCCTACACAGTGTGACGCTTTTTATGGAAAAGGAAAATCTATTATCTTTTTTGAAAATTTTCTCCTATACAGTGTGAGGCTTTTTATGGAAAAGGAAAATCTATTATCTTTTTTGAAATTTTCTCCTACACACTGTGAGGCTTTTTATAGAAAAGGAAACTCTATTATCTTTTTAAAAAATTTTCTCCTATACAGTGTGAGGCTTTTTATGGAAACGAAAAATTTATTATCTTTTTTGAAATTTTCTCCTATACAGTGTGAGGCTTTTATGGAAAAGGAAAATCTATTATCTTTTTTGAAATTTTTCTCCTATACAGCGTGAGGTTTTTTATGGAAAAGGAAAATCTATTATCTTTTTTAAAAATTTTCTCCTACACAGCATGAGGCATTTTATGGAAAAGGAAAATCTATTATCTTTTTTGAAAATTTTCTCCTCACAGTGTGAGGCTTTTTATGGAAAAGGAAAACCTATTATCTTTATTGAAAATTTTCTCCTTTTCTCCTCCTTTTTGTGATGTCGATATTTACGAGGCCAACTGGTGGGTCCTTTTTTGAGCATGGTCGAACCCCGTTAATGAGGCTCCGATTTTTCTTTTTAAACACGGATAGGTCAGCTTCCCCGAGATTGATTGGTCTTCTGCCTTTACCCTTGGTCATGTGTCAGACGATGCGGTAGAGACGACATACTTGATTGGAATCCGATCCAATTTTAACATGAGTGGCCCAGCAAAGGGGAGAAGAGGCTCAAAGGGATCCAGACTAAAATAGGCAGGCCATAATAGATCCTCTACTAATCTCTCTTTTCTTGATATTTTTTGCTCACAGCGCCCAAGACGGGCTTTCGCTATGCCTGTCATCCCTATTTTTACCCGTAGCGCCCTTTCAGGTTTTCACAACATCCATGGGTTCGCTCTCTTACCCCAGGTGCTTTTTCAGGATTTCACCTAGTCCGCGTGAGTTGGTTGTTTTTACCTGCGGTGCCCTTGCGAGTTTTCACCACGTCCATCTTTCTTTGAACTCAAATTTATTATTTATTTTTTCTTTCTCTCTTTTTTTTTGGAAGAACCAAAAAGCCACGACATGGATATTGATTCTGTCATAATCAGCTGGATGAAGCTCGGGTGCCATCTCACGACTCGGCTCATGTTGACTTGATAGATATTATGACTGCTTGTGATCCTACAAAGAGGGCTTTCTTCAGGGTGTAGCTTGGCCATGGGTTAGGTTAGGATTTGAAGGTATGTTGGGCTAACAGGGTTTCCTTGATACGGCTTCAGTTTTCTCAACATACTTTCCTCCTTGGGGGTCTCTACTGTACCTGCCCCGTGATTCTTCTACACACACTTTTTTTTTTTCTATTTATTCTTTTTCCTTTATTTAAGGCAATCTCTTTTTGAGGTTTTGCTTTTTCGATTTTTTTGGATTTGATAGTAACTTTATACACATGCATCTTTTCACTCTCTCTCTTTTGGTATATGCATAGTATATATATATATACATTTTTTTTGGGGGAATGAGTTTATTGAAAGAAAGGCCCAGGCTCAAATGGGATATCAAAGGATATCATCATTTTTAGGGATATTTTTTGGCTACTGTGCTTGGAATGATGGCCTCTTTTGGGTGGTTCTTAAGCAGTCACGTATCTGTTTCATCAATACTTACCTTATCGCGATAGACTATGAGTAGGACTGTCAGACATATCCAACGTTGATGGGCTCAGGAAGATGATCTCCGTCCATGGTAGCGAGGCGGATGGCATATCCCGACAACACTTCTCGAATGACGTATGGTCCTTCCCAGTTCAGCTTAAGCTTTCCTCTTGGATCAACATGGAGGGATGGGAAGATCTTCTTCAGCACAGTGTCTCCTACCTTTAGATCTCGACTGCGGACACATTTATTGTAAGCACGTGCGATTCTCCCCTGGTAAACTTGAGTGTGACACAAGGCTAGGAGTCTCTTCTCGTCCAATAAGTTTAATTATTCAAAGCGGGATCTCTCTCTCTCTCTCTACTTCGGGTAAGCCCGATTCCATGAGGATTCGGAGCGAGGGAACTTCAACTTCTACCGGGAGGACGGCCTCGGTTCCATACACAAGGGAGAATGGTGTTGCCCCTGTAGCAGTATGGATAGACGTTCTATAGGCCCAAAGCGCGAAGGGTAACTGCTCACTCCAATCTTTGTAAGTAACTACCATCTTCTCTAAAATGCATATAAGAGTTTTGTTTGTGGCTTCCACGGCTCCATTAGTTTGAGGCCGATAAGGGGATGATCAATGGTGCTTGATCTTATATTACTCGCGGAAGTCTTGGATGCGCTTATTCGCAAAGTTTGTGTCGTTGTCTGTGATGATATCTTTGGGTACTCCAAATCGGCACACAATATTGTTCTTGATAAACTTCTCAACGTGACTGGCCGTGATGTTGGCATATAACGTCGCTTCTAACCACTTGGTGAAGTATTCAATGGTGAAGATGATGAACCGATGTCCGTTTGATACTTTTGGATTAATCATTCCGACAACGTCAAGGCCCCAGGTAGCAAATGGCCAAGGAGTGTTAATGCAATGAAGATCAATGGCAGGAGCGTGTATCAGAGTGGAGTGTTCTTGACACTTGTAGCATTTTTGAACATGTTTGTAGCAATCCGATTCCATGGTGGTCAAAAAGTATCCCTGTAGTAGGATTTTCTTAGCGAGCATGTGACCGTTGGCGTGGGCTCCGCATACTCCCTCATGAATTTCTTTCATAATATTGATCACTTCACTTTCAGTGAGGCACCTGAGTAAGATGTTATTGTATGATCGCTTGTAGAGGCATTCCCCGCAAATGACATAACCTGCCGCTAAACGTTGAATGGTTCGTGGATCTATCTTAGATGTACCCTCTGGGAAAGTTAGGGTCTCGAGGAAATTCTTGATATCTGAGAACCAAGGTGGCTCATCATCAGACTTTGTAGGCTCCTCAATCTGGAGGTAGAAGGCCGGCTCATTCCTTTGCTCGATCATGGCTTCATCTCAACACCATAGAGGATTTCAATCATTGATGCCAAAGTTGCTAATGCGTCAGTAAAGTGATTCCTTATCCAGGGGACGTATGAGAAAGTCACATCTTGGAAGCAAGCTATCAGATCCTCGAGGTGTTCATGATAGGGGATCAATTTCTCATCTTTCATCTTCTAGTCACCGTTCGTCTGACATATGATTAGCTGTTAATCACCAAATACTCAAAGGTGAGTTACATTCAGATCGAGAGCTACTTGCAAACCAGCGGCGCAAGCTTCGTACTCAGCCATATTGTTAGTGCAAGGGAAGTTGAGCTTGATAGAGACCGGTACATGGGATCCTTTTGGTGAAATTAGGATGGCGCCAACTCCTTAGCCTTCAACATGCAATGCCCCATCAAAGTGCATTACCCAAGACTCCTCTGTTTCCTTTGTATCCTCCTCTGTCTTGAATAGGATGTCCTCATCAGGGAATTCAGTCCATAGAGGGTCGTAGTCCGGCAGAGGGTTCTCAGCAAGATGATCAGCGAGCACTTGCCCCTTGATCGATTTCTGAATGGCGTACGTGATGTCGAATTCAGATAATAAAAGTTGCCATCATGCAGTTCAGCCAGTGAGAGCAGGTTTCTCGAACAGGTACTTCAACGGATCCATCCGTGCTAAAAGTAGATTGGCTTGGGATAACAGGTAGTATCGAAGTCTTTGAGTAGCCCAAACAAGCGCTAAGCATGCCTTCTCTAGATGAGAATAGCGCGTCTCATAATCAGTGAACTTCTTGCTTAAGCAGTAGATGGCCTGCTCTCTTCTCCCTGTCTCATCGTGCTGCCCCAACACAGCCCATGGAAAACTCTGTCGTGGACAGGTACATTATCAAGGGTCTATCGGGTACAGGTGGTACCAATACTGGAGGGTTTAGGAGGTAACCCTTGATCTTGTCAAATGCAGCTTGGCAGTCATCATTCCACTCAACTGGTGAATCCTTTCTTAGTAGTTTGAAGATCGATGCGCATATCAGAGTTAGCTATGCAATGAACTGGCTAATGTACTGGATTCTGCCTAAAAAGCCTCTGACCTCCTTCTCCGTAGACGGTGGTGGCATTTCAGTGATGGCCTTGATCTTGGTCGGATCGACCTCAATCCCTCTCCTACTGACAATAAAGCCTAACAGTTTTCCTGACATAGCGCCGAATGCGCACTTTTGGGGATTCATCCGCAACCTGTACTTTCTCAACCTCTCGAATAACTTCTGAAGGTTTACCAAATGGTCATCCCTTTCGGGCGATTTGACGATCATGTCATCGACATACACTTCAATCTCTCGGTGCATCATGTCGTGGAATAGGGCCGTCATTGCTCTCTGGTAGGTTTCCCCAGCATTCTTGAGTCCGAATGGCATTACCTTGTAACAGAAGGTACCCCAGGGAGTGATGAACGCCGTCTTTTCTCGGTCGGCCTCTGCAATCTTAATCTGATTGTAGCCCGAGAATCCATCCATGAACGAGAGAATTTCGTACTTAGCAGTGTTGTCGACCAAGATATCAATGTATGGTAATAGAAAGTCATCCTTAGGGCTTGCCTTGTTGAGATTTCAGAAATCAATGCACATTCAAACCTTCCCATCCTTCTTTGGTACGGGGACGATAATGGCCAGCCACTGCGGGTACTTGGATACCATGAGAAAACCCGCATGATACTGCTTAATGACCTCGTCCTTTACCTTCAACATCCATTCAGGTCAGAGGCACCTCAACTTCTGTTTAACCAGCTTAATATTAGGGTAGATTGGGAACTCATGCTCAACCAGATCGGTATCCAAACCAGGCATGTCTTCATACGACCATGCAAACACGTCTTGGTATAACCGAAGGAAGTCTATCATACCTTTTCTCTCCGCAGGGGACAGTGATGTTCCGATTTTGGTGATTCTAGGAGTCTCTTTAGTGCCCAAATTGACGTCCTCCGTCTCTTCGACGATCAGGGTAGGGCCATGCTCAAAATCGGCAAATTATTTAAGGAGCTCATTGGGGAGCTCATCGATTTGACCTTCCTCGTCCAGACTCGTGACTCCTACCTCTTCTTGTATTTCTACAGGAAAGGGGTCGGCTTCACGTGGGACGGGTATCACGACATCATTTTTAATTTTATTAAGAATTTTAAAGGACAATATTTTTAGAATTTGTATTTTTTTTATTTTTATGGTTTTTTGTAATTTTTTGGAGGTTAGCCCCTGACAAGGTGGATCTCTATATATACAGGGTAGAGTGTCCCCGAGGCTAACCTCACTTTTTACAGGTTATTTTTTTTTGGAGAGCCGGTGCAGTATTCATGGCTTTTGGCGGCTCCTAGGAGTTGGAGCAAAGATGCCCAGTTACTTACCTGCGAGGCTTGACCTTTACCTCTTTGGTTGGAAGCGGCATTGGTAGGCTTTTGCAGTTCCTCCCTTAGCATGTTTATGGAGGGATCCTCTGGGACCCTATCCTCTATGGTTAGGATGGGCCCAAAGTGGTTGGTGCTAGAGTGATGGGTGGACCGGGGGATCTCCTCCTCAAATAAGGAGAGGGCGGCCAAGTCCACCTTGAGGTTTGGGGGGATGATGTAAGGATTGGTGGGATGGACTGAACAGGCTTGTGTGGGGTTACCCTCGTCTCCCAGTTCAGATCAATTTTACCACCCCGACGCTCACAAAGGTTTGACGGATGTGGGGTCGGGCGGGAGTTTCTTCTTCTAGGTTGATTCCTCTGGCCCTGGTGACTGCTGCAGCTCTTATCTTTTCCTTGGCCTCTCTGACTTCTTTAATGGGTCTGTAGCCCAGGCCGAATTTGGTTTACTTACTACCCCTTGGCCCTAACGGGGTCTCTTCTTCCCTGAAGGCGCGGGCCCAGTCCTTTCCCTTTTTGGTGGCCCCATTTGTGGAGCATGAACACAGCTACACCCATTCCTACTCCAGTTTTGGCAGGGGTTTTTTCAGTCGACCCGAGGGTAACGTCCGAGAAGTCATACTCAAATTGATGGAGATCGGTGTCATCCGCTGTGTGCGGCATTTTAAGCACTTTCGGATTCTCAATATGCAGAGCGCTCCTCTCCCTGTCTTCTCTGCTCTCACCGATGATGGTGACGATTCTTCCCTCTGAGATGAATCAAAGTTTTTGGTGTAGAGTTGATGGTATTGCCCTGATCTCATGTAGCCACGACCGGCCCAACAGTAGATTAAACATAGACTTGATGTCCATCACCTGAAAGGGGACGGTGAAGGTTTGCAGCCCGATGATCAGGTCAAGGTCTACTTCTCCTATGATTTCTCTCCTGGTGTTGTCGAATCCCCTGGCGCTTGTTATGGATGGCCGGAAGTGTTGGGGTTCACACCAATTTTGATTGTCGTCCTTAGAGGGCATACGTTCAGTGTCGACCCATTGTCTATTAAGACCAACAACACCACTAGGTTCCCTGTTTCCACTGTTATATTCAGGGGCTTAGAGTGGTTGTTCCCCTCTAGCGGCAGGTTCGCATCAGTGAATGAGATGGCATTTGGGGCCAATACTTGCTCGATTATTTCTCCCACCTCATCCGGGGTTACGTGGGTGGAAACATGTGCGTCTTTGAGTGCTCCCATCAAGGCTTGAAAGTGGAGCGGGGATGTGATTAACAAATCCCACACAGTAATATGTGCGTGTGTTCTCTTGAGCTGCGTCTCCAACACGTGCTCCCTGGCCATTTTCTCAAAGGGGTTTCCTGTGGCCTGCTCTTTCTTCTTCTCTTCTCCTCTAACGGCCCCCGATGCTTTCGGCTGTGTAGCGATCCGGCCAGACCAGGTAATAAATTCAACAGTCTCCTCTCGGTTGCAACCAGCATTCATGTCCGTCTGTTCATAGCTTAACGACACTTATTGCAGGTCATAGGCAGGTTTCGGGATGAGGAAGGGAGTGCATGGTGATTCTGGGGAGGATTGGGCCGGGTATGCCAGATTTTTGGGTCCAACCAGGTTGACTCCAATAGGGGGCGGAATGATAGTGGCAGGAATTGGCAAGGTTGAATTTGTGGGTGCGGAGGGGGCTTGTAGAGGCATTACCTGGGCGTGGTAAGACCAGTGGTGATTGGGAGTGGGAGATAAGGGGAGTGGGTGAGGGGTTGTTTGCTTGGGTGAGGGTGGAGTTGGATTAGGGGCAAAATAGCGAGGAGATGGTGGGTGTATGACTGGGATGGAGGGGTCGGAGGGTGATGGGATCGGATGTTGGGGGGTGTGATCAAGAGTTGGCGGGATGGGGTGTGAGACGGGGTAACTGGGGATGAGTGGTATGTTGCATGGGACGGAGTGACTGGGAGATGTCGGAGGTGAGGGTGGAGCGGGGTGATAGAGATATGACGGGGTAGCAGATGGAGCAGGGGGGTACAGATATGAAGGGTTTGTATATGGGGTGGCATGATGGGGCGATGATGGGTTCGTGGATGAAATGGGGTAAATTGGGGATGATGGAGTTATACATGGAGCGGGGTGATTTGGGGATGGTGGAGTTGTGTATTGGGCAAGATGATTTGGGGATGGCGGGGTAGTATACTGGGTGGTGGGATTTAGGGGTGTGTACAGGATGGAATAATTTGGGGATTGCGGAGTGGTGTATTGGGTGGAGAGATTTGGGGGTGTGTATGGGGTAGGGTAGTATGAGGATGGTGAAGTCATGTATGGCGTGGGGTGATTTGGGTGTGAAGGAGGGGCTTATGGGGTAAATTGGGAGTGGGGCGGATACGTGTATGATTGCGACGGGGTTGTGCCCGTTTGAATTTGATAGGCGGGAGCAGAAGTGGAAAAATACTGCCCTAAATCTAAGGGCTTCTCTTGGTATGTCGGGGTGGGGAAGTAATCTGCTAAATACAATGGCTCGATCACCCCCACAGATGGTTCGTCCTTATTCAACCTGGGAAATGAGAACTCCTCTTGATTACTGATGTAATCCGAGGGGTCAAACTCTTCTTCTTCTTCTTCTACCCAGTGGATGTTAGGCTTGGGGCCTCCTGGGTGTGGTGGTAGAGGGGCTTGATGGATGTTCTGGTTCTGCCCTTGAGGAGGCGGCGGGAGAATAATTTTTCCTGCCTCTATTAAATCTTAGACTCTGTGCTTTAGCGGGAAGCACCAGTCCGTAGGGTGACTCGGTCCCTGGTGGAAGTTGCAATGCAGGTTCGGGTCATAGTTTCTCGGTATTGGATTGGGTGGTGGGCGAGGTTGGAGTAAATTGACCAGACCCTTTTGTGGCAACACTGGCAATAAGACACTTAAAGATTGCCCCAACGGCGTGAATACCCTTTCGAATCGTGCTCTCATCTGTTCTTGGGTAAATGGGGCTCTCGGTCCGCTGTTTGGCCTTGGCCCTTGTTCGAAATGGGCCGGGGGTGGTTGTGTGGCCTGAAGTTGTATCGGGGGGGCATTGTTATTGGCCTAGGGGTAAACGATGTTCTGTACCTCTGTCCCTGGTCTTCTTTTAATTCTTGGTTCGGTAGCTTTTCAAACCCTGGTGGCCCCATTGGTCACGCTCTTTCCCAACCTGCCCTCTTTAACGGCGTCTTCGCAACGGTTGGCATTTTAGACCAAGTCAACAAAACAGGACTGTTGCTGATACACAAAAAATCTGTGATGACTGGGAGAGCTCCCTTGGTTATCAATTCAATTTGCTCATCATCAAGAATCCGGTGGGTCACCTGGGCGGTCAATGCCTTCCACCTTCCTAAGTAGGCACTGAAAGTTTCATCATGTCTTTGGTTTAAACGGGCCAGATCCAACTTCCTTGGCTCTATGTCCATGTTATAGTCATACTGTTCTTGGAATAAGTGTGTCAGATCTTTCCAAGTTTTTGTCATGGATGGTTCTAGGGACGTGAACCATCTCAGTGTTGGGCCCATTAAACTCTTTTGGAACACTTTGATGAGGAGTCGTTCATCTCCGCCGTACTGGCACATATCCCCACAGTAAGATTTTACATGGGCGATGATGGGGTTGCCAGTGCCATTATATCTATCGAATGATGGCATCTTAAACTTTTGTGGCAGGGGGACATCCGAGAACAGACGTAAGTCTGAAAATGTTGTCGAATGCAGTTCTACCCCTCCCATCTTCGTCAGCTGCTTATGTATTCTGTCTATTTGTTCTTTCAGCTACTCTGATTCTTTTGAGGCTGTAGCTGGGGCTGCCTCCCCCTGATTTTGTTCGGCCCTGGGTGTGACGATGGTGGGCCTGGGGGGGCCGAAGTTGGCAGCTCCTCCACTATTG
Source organism: Chloranthus sessilifolius (assembly GCA_021018995.1). Taxonomy (NCBI): domain Eukaryota; kingdom Viridiplantae; phylum Streptophyta; class Magnoliopsida; order Chloranthales; family Chloranthaceae; genus Chloranthus; species Chloranthus sessilifolius. Next base: position 18,096,622 of record CM037595.1, on the reverse strand, counting down.
TGGATCTCGTCCTCCTCGTACTGTTGGTCATTGTACTGGTGAGAGGTGGGGTCCACTATTTGGACTTGGGGGGTGATGGGTTGGATGACCTGGTGGGGCCACAAAGTTTGTAGGGGATGGGAAGGAGTGAATGGATGAATGATGTGCTGAGTTGGGTGCACATTCTGGGGATGATGGGGGTGTGGTTGATGTAGCAGGATGATGTAGGCGTGGTTTTGAGGAATGGAGTGGATCGGATTTTCCGTTGGAGGCGGGATGGGGGCATAAGGGGTATAGGTGAATGAAGGGTACTGGTGAAGGGGTAAGGGGTTCGTGAGCGGGCCTTGATGAGTGTGGGTGGATGGGCCTTGGGTTTGATGGATTTGGGCTTGATGGTTTTGGAAGGCTTGGGTTGATGGGCCTTGGGCCTGGGTGTGGGGGTTGGTATGATTTTGGGCCAATGGGCCCTGTTGGGTTTGGGCTAATGGGCCATGTGGGTATTGGGTGTGGGGTGATGGACCTTGGGCCTGGGTTTGATAGGTTTGGGTCTAAGGGCCCTGGGGGGCTTGGAACTGGGCCTGGGTCTGATGGGCTTGGGCTTGAGTCTGGTGGGTTTGGATTTGGGCCCATGGGCCTTGAGGGTTTTGGGCTTGGGCCTGGGTCTGATGGCTTGGACTTGGGCCCATGGGCCTTGAGGGTTCTGGGCCTGAGTCTGATGGGTTTGGGCTTGGGCCCATGGGCCTTGAGGATTTTAGGCCTGAGTCTGATGGGTTTGGGTCCATGGGCCTTAAGGATTTTAGGCCTAGGTCAGATGGGTTTGATGGGCTTGGGCCTGGGCCTCAGCTTGGGTTTAGGAGTGGGCTTGGGCTCATGGTTCTAAAGATATTTGGGCTTGGGCCCATGGATTTGTGTGGGTTTGGGCCTGAGATGAGTGGGCATGGGCTTGTTGGGCCTGAAATTGAGGTGGGGGATCTTGGATGGTATGAATGATGGGTGGTTGGGCATGGCCATGAGGGAATGGGGTATGGAGGTTTTGGAGACCTGGATGTGGGGTTTGGGATGTAGGGTTCCGAGAGGCAGCCCATAGGGTATACATCATTCTCATGTCCTCCATTGAGGGTGACAGACCATTCAAGGATGGAAGGGGTCAGGTGAAATTGGGCATGACCCGGGTATGGGGGGTATGGGTGATTATGCTTGGAGGGTATGGATGTATGGAAGATGGTGGGTTACTGGTCATACCCTGGGAAAAGTTGGGCATGACCTGGGTAAATGGGGGGGTATGTTGGGATGTGGATGGGCCATGTGATGTAGATGGCATGTGAGATGAGGTGGATGGGATATAGGATATAGGGGGCATGGATGATGAGGTGGATGGGACGTGGGAGTTAGGCGGGGGATGGGGCTCTTGATGGGGTCTTTGGGAGTAGGGGGTGCGGTAAGGGTGTATGGATGGGAGATGGGGATGTATGGGTCGATTGGGAAATGAGGGGTTTCAGTAGGGGATGAGATGGGGGTATGTTGGGAAAATGTAAGGGCGGGGGATGGGGTGGATGCGAACACGGGTGCCCCAAATGGACCCGTGACATCGAACTGGGTTTGGGTGAAGGTGTCGGAGGTCGGGTCTTCTCCTATATGGGAATGGGATGGGGATGATGGTGGGGATGTATCGGCGCCTGACATGATCCGTTGATGAGTGTTGTATCGATGTCTTGGGTAAGGGCCGAATACCTTCCTAGTTCTCTTCCTACGGGTTGGGTTCGAGGTCGCCGTAGTGACGGTCACACTAAAAGTACATGTATATATGGATTTTTGATTTTCTATATATATATATATATTTTTTGGATTTTTCAAATGAAAATTAACTCCCCTATTTAAATGAATGATGATCTGGTGCCCTAAAAAAATTCCCGTCTCTGGTGATATATGCACCTTTAGTAGGTCCCACGGCGGAGTCCGACACACTTTGGAAGAAGCAAAAGGGAACCCTTTCGTTCTATTGAGGGTGAGGGAATCCACGTAAACGACCCAATCCCCCGGAGCAAATCAATGAGAAGTCACCTCCTTTTGACTGGGCGGGGGCATATTGGGCGTTACAGAATGCGGGAGGCTACTGTGGGCACTAATACTGCTAATCGAGGAACTTGGGTGGTGGATTGGGCCTCAGATCGGGCTGCCTGAACCCAGTTTATACTGGGCGTAGGAATTATATACACCTGACCAAAACGGGCAGATTTGGCTGGGCGTATATATTATATACACCTGGCTTAAATCTGGGGAGTTTGGCTGGGTGTATATATTATATATGCCTGAATATTTTTGGGGATTTGTTGCCGGGCGTATTTAATATATACACTTGGAAAAAACTGTTCTTCCATCTTTTTTGACAGTGAACAACAAGCCCACAATGAGTCTTTTTGAACTGGTTTCCTGGGAGGGATGCTCCCGGGGACTGCTGTGTATGTTATCAGGTCACTCCTTTCCACTTCCTAGGGATACACGGCTGAATTTGGGCTGTCTACGCTCTTACCATTGTGGGTTTTACGGCTTGATCGGAATTGGCAACCCAACCGATATACCTCCGACACAAGTGCCTTCTCAGGTATTGGAAGGGGTGGCTCTTTTCAGGATCATCACCACTAGGGCTGCCGCCTTACTAGGAACCTTGGTAAGTTATATCTGTGCCTAAACCCCCCAAAAACTACCCAAAACACACAAAAATAAATTTGATTATGTCCCCACACTGTTGGTTCACTTTTAATTGCAGATTTTTAAAGGGAAGTGAATTTAAATCCATGTTTGGGTCGGGGATGACAAGCCCGTGCTGCCTCAACGGGCCGACGTTCAACGGTGAGATATGATGACTGAAATAAAGAGCGCACGTAGGCCCGCCAAACAGCTAAAGCTCGTAAATGACTGAAATTTAAATGACCTGGAAAGTAGATGTGTGCAGGCCCGCCAAACTGCTAAGGTGGCTTAAATGACAAAACAGTAAAAACTGAAATTTAAAGGCGCAAGTAGGCCCGTCAATCGGCTAAGGCACTTCAAGGACCGAATCGTAGGGGTAAGTATGTTAGTAAAAATAACAAAAATGAAGAAAAAACAACAGAAAATTAGAAAAAATAGCAATGGTTAGTAAAGATTAAAAAAAAGGCCAACAAGAGAGGAAGCGCTAGGGTGATATCCCCAGCAGAGTCGCCATCTGTGCGACCATGGATTCTCTCGAACCGCCGCCGTGATGCACTCGCAATGGAATAAATGTAGAGTCGCCACCCGGAGCTTTTGGTGACCCAAAAAACCTTTAAATCAATATTTTGAGCACCGAAGAGCTAAATATGACTCTGATTTACCGGCCTTTGCCAAAGGCTCTAGGGTAGGGGCTTTGGTTATCGATTGGGAAGGGTTTAGGCACCCAATTAACCCGCATGTAGCGGTCTCTATCTATGGCCAAAATAAAAAAATAAATGGGCGGAGCTTCCCCTTGCTCGAAGGCAATACGGTCCTATCAAGCTTTGAGCCAAACCAAAATTTCGGCGGTGTAATGGCTTGAATCCTTGGACGGAGGAAACACCAAGAAGGTAGAGGAAGAGAGGGGTGAGCCGGAGCTCACGGGCCCTTGTTGCACCATGGAAGACCTTCGCTTCGGCGTGCTTCTGACGGCTTTAAAGGGCTTAAACGGTAGGGGAATGGATTCTAATGCTAGGATTCGGTAGATGGGAAGTGTAGGATGAAGCTAGGGATTAAGCTTGACTAAAAGACGGGTGGTCTAATGTTTGAAATGGATTGAAAGGGGTGAACTAAGCATGCTGGAATTCTGGTTAAAGAATGTAAAAATAAAAAAAAACTTTCTCTCACAAGGGCTCTCTCTCTTAAGCTCAACTTTCAACCTTAATTTTTCAACCCTTTGGGAAGAGGGGGTGCTTCTCTATTTATAGAGAAGAGGTGGGTTAGAGGGTTACTTAAGAGCTAATTGGTTTAGCAATTAGGTAATCCTCCATCTAAGGTTTTCTAGGTTTTTAGGGTCCTAGGGGTTTGGGGAATTGGTTTCAATGGCAGATGATGGGGTGAGACCATAGGTGACTTAAGGATTGCATATAAGCTCAAAGGGGGTGCAACCAACCTTAGGACACCCACCTCAACCAAGGGGATGGTCAAAAGGTCAAACCTGATAAAGGAATTTTGAGCATTTGATGACAATTACTGTAGCTAAGTTGAGTGTATATATTACATACGCTTAGTTTATGTATAGTGATTTCCATGAAAACCAGAGGAGATCTGAGAAGGTGGGTGTCCACGGTGGGCCCTACCTATGCTGGGTGTATGTATTATGTACACCCGGCCAAACTTAACTCAAAAATGCCAGGCGTATATAATAAATACGCCTGACCAAAATGGGGCCAAATTTGCTGGGCGTATCTAATACATACGCCTGAGCAAAAGTCATGATTTAATGTAAAACTTCAATCGGTCATATCTTTCGAACCACAACTCCAAATTGGGTAATCTTTGGCCTGCTGGAAAGCTGGAGAAGTCCTCCTTCCAATGGTATGTGGCTCATCCTTGACAGTGATTTGTGTAAAATGTTATATCTCTCCTCCCATCAAATGCTCAGAAGGGTTTAAGTTGGGTATGGGAAGGGATTCTAGGGGTTTAGGGCGATTCCTAAGGGTTGGGGGAATGGTTCTAAAGGGTTCAGGGTGATTCCTAAAGGTTTAGGGGTTCCATCGGAAGCACAGGGGTACATCTCTCTCGGAGTACAGACTGATCGGGCCTTGGGCCGAATTTGGGTGTATACACTTGGGCAATCTTTAAATATACTTTTACCTTTATTAATAGAAAAGGGATTAGTCATGGCCCTTCAATCACGACCTCCTCTGAATCCCATCCCGAAGAACTATGATCCCAATACCCATTGTAATTTTTATCAGGGTCCAGATCATCCAACCGATCACTGCTTCCCATTAAAGCACACAATAAAAGATTTAATTGAGGCTGGGAAAATATTCCCCCTGCACCTTCTCAAGTGAACCAACACGCGAACATTCCCCAGGTCCCGTTGCCCCCACACCCTATTGGTAGAATAGGTCCGAGACCCTCCATCAGGATGATAGAGGAAGAAGATGATGGAGAATTTGAATTTGACCCATCAGATTACATTAGTGACCGGGAAAATTTTGTGGCATCTTTATAGAGAAACCACCAAGAGAGAAGTATTGGGATGATTGAACCCTTGAATTTATCAGATTATTTCCCCAACCCTACACCCCAAATCGAGCCCTTAGATCTTAGGGCATACTTTCCATTACCCACTTTCGCCAATTATGTACAAATAAATGCCTATCAACCATACACCGCCACCCCCACCAATTACCCAATGGCCCATCAGGTCCCTCATCCCCCACCATCACCTGTTAATTATGAGTGGTCCACTCCTCCCCATTTCCCCCGGCACAATCACCTACAAACATCATCACCCAACATGGCCCAGTTTTTCCACCCACCCATCCATCACCGAGGTAAACCAGGTATTGCCCACCCTTCCTGAACCATTAGAACAAGTGCATCAAATATCGACAGTCACTCTATTTTAGATTTCGGGACCAACTTACAATCCTCATCAGGTCCTGCTTAGTTATAAACAGACAGATGCCAATGCTGGCAGTAGCAGGGAGGGAGCAGTAGACTTTGTTACCAGATCTAGGAAGATATCCAAGCAACCAGAAACACCAGCAGCAACACAAGCCCAACCAGAGGGAAAGAAAGATAGTGTGGTGAGCCCGTTTGAGAAAATGAGCTGAGAACATACACTTGAAACAAAATTGAGAAGAATGTAAGCTCATATCATTGTCTAGGACATATTAATGATGTCGCCACTTCACTTTCAAGCTTTAATGGGGGTGTTAAAAAATACACATGTATCTCTTCAAGTGAGCCCAGATGAGGTCGGGCAGATAATTAGACAAGTGATGGCTCCTAATGCCATTTCGATTTCGAATGCCAATTTACCGAAGGAGGAAAATAATCACTCAAAATTCCTCGATATTATGGTGGAATCTGAAAATATGATAATCCCCTTGGTGTTAATCGATAATGAGTCTGCTCTGAATGTATGCTCGCTGAGAATTGCCACAAAGATTGGGGTAGATCCGTGCATGTTGAGACCTACAAGAACTAGTGCCGCAGGTTTTGACAATACAAGAAGGGAGATATTGGGAGAAGATGACCTTGAGCTCGTGATCGGGCCAATGACCTTCTCCATACTCTTCCAAGTAATGGATATCAAGTCCTCATTTAATTTGTTATTAGGGCACCCATGGTTACATGAAGTTGGAGCAATACCATCCACGTTGCATCAAAAGCTCAAATTTGTGTCTGGGCATAAGATTATCACCGTCATTGGTGAGGGATATGATGAGATGGAAAAGGCCACCCACAGCATTGAGAACCCTAAAATACTGGATGTGCCACATACTGATGAAGACATTGACCTCCATAGCTTTGAGTACCAGGTGCCAACAGTTGTCCCAGAGCTCTCGAAAAGTATCGTTTCAAAAATTAACGACAGAATGGAAGCGGCAGTGGCCATGCTCCAGAAATGGGGCTATCAAAAAGGAAAAGGACTTGGGCCCAAACTGTAAGGCAGAAGAGAGCTAGTCATGGCTAAGGGTGGACAGAAGGTCAGATATGGGCTAGGTTACAAGCCCATAGAGGAAGAAATTTATGAGGTTAAGGAAAAAGCTCGAGCCGCGACAGCTGCAAGAGTCAAGGGAATACACTTAGAAGAGAAACCTCGTCCCAGGCCTCACATCAGAGATACATTTATAAGCATCAGGATTGTAAAGATCGATCAGAACAGGGCGACCCAATTAACCCCACAAACCTACAACTCCTGTTCACCCCACCAATCCCCACATTATTCCCCCCAGCCTGGAAATAGACCTGGCCGCATTGTCCCTCTTTGAAGAACGACGTTCCATACCTGTGCAATCTCCCCTTGTGGTAAACCACCACAGGACTCTGCTGACATTTGAGGATGAAATCTCAGACGAACCCGGGATTAACATGATGGAGGCTGACTCCGAAGCACCCTATTAGTCACCCCCCTCCATCCAAACAGGTAAAGGAGTGGAATCTCAGGTATCCAATTGGGCGTCTGTGCCCCAAACTCTGGAAGCGATAGGTGACCTGAAATTCGACACTCATTTCCCTGAAAAAACAACCTATAAAAAGTGAGATAAGCCCTTGGCAGGCGATACTGTGTATATATAGAGACTTGCTTTGCCAAGGGCCTATTTCTGAAGCAAACAAAAATCCCAAAAACATAGAAAAAATATAAAACCCAAAAACATTCCCTTTAAAATTTCGAATGAAGTTAAAGAAAATGATGCCTTAATTGAAAAGCCTGTCTCACGTGAAATCGACCCTTTCCTGTAAAAATATAAGAAGAGGTAGGAATCACGAGTCTGGATGAGGAAATCCCTATGGAGGAGCTCCCCAATGAGCTCCTTGAACAGTTTTCCAACTTTGAGCACGACCCTACCCCGATTGTTGAAGAAACTAAGGACATCAATCTAGGGATTGAGGAGATTCCCGAAATTACCAAGATCAAAACGTCATTGTCTCCTGAAGAAAGAAAAAGCATGATCGATTTCCTTCAATCATACCAAGACGTTTTTGCCTGGTCGTATGAGGACATGCCTGGTTTGGATACCAATTTGGTCGAGCATGAGTTGTCGCTCTACCCTGATATGAAGTCGATTAAGCAGAAGTTGAGATGACTCTGACCTGAGTGGATGCTGAAAGTTAAGGATGAGGTCATCAAGCAGTAGATGCGAGATTTCTCATTGTCTCCATGTACCCTCAATGGCTAGCTAATATCATCCCCATGCCAAAGAAGGATGGAAAGGTCTTCATGTGTATAGATTTTAGAAACTTGAATAGAGCGAGCCCGAAGGATGATTTCCCATTGCCACACATCGACATTTTGGTCGATAACACTGGTAAGCACGGGATGCTTTCATTCATGGATGGATTCTCCGGATATAATCAGATCAAGATGGTAGAGGCAGATTGAGAGAAGACAGTGTTTATCACTCCTTGGGGAACTTTCTACTACTGAGTTATGCCATTTGGGCTGAAGAATGTTGGTGCAACGTACGAGAGGGCCATGACAGCGTTGTTTCACTATATGATGTACCGAGAAATTGAGGTGCATGTTGATGATATGATAGCCAAATCACAAGAGCGAAGTGATCACTTGATAAACCTTTAGAAGCTATTTGAGAGGCTGAGAAAGTATAGGTCATGTCTGAATCCACAGAAGTGCGCATTTGGTGCTATGCTCGAAAAATTGTTAGGATTCATCGTCGACAGGATAGGTATCGAAGTTGACCCAATCAAGGTGAAAGCCATCACAGAAATGCCACCACCATCTACTGAGAAAGAGGTCAGAGGGTTCTTGGGTAGGATACAGTATATCAGTCGGTTTATTGCATAGCTAATGCCTATCTACATGCCAATCTCCAAGCTATTAAGAAAAAATTCACCCGTAGAATGGAATGAAGATTGTCAAGCTGTGTTCAAAAAAATTAAAAGCTACCTCCTCAACCCACCTATTTTGGTACCACCCGAGCCGGGGAGACCACTCTTGATGTATCTCTCCACGATGAAAGTTTTGATGGGATGTGTCTTAGGACAGCATAATGAGACGGGAAGAAGGGAACAGGCCATATACTATCTCAACAAAAAGTTTGCTGATTACGAGACATGCTATTCTCATCTAGAGAAAGCATGTATAGCCTTGTATGGGCCACACAGAGGCTCCACCATTATTTGCTATCCCAAACTGTTCTACTTTTAGCCTGAATGGATCTGTTAAAATACTTGTTCGAAAAGTCAGCTCTCACTGGACAAACTGCACGCTGGCAGCTCCTTCTATTAGACATCGACATCACATATGTAACTCAGAAGTCGATCCAAGGGCAAGCACTCGTTGATCACCTTGCCAAGAATCCTTTACCTAACTATGAGCCTTGGAGAACTGAATTCCTAGATGAGGACATCTTGTTCATGACAGAGGACGACACGATAGAGACGGAAGAATTCTGAGTAATGCACTTCGACGGGGTAGCAAATGTCGAGGGTCAGGGAGTTGGCGCCATTCTAATCTTGCAAAAGGATCACATGTGCCGGTTTCTATCAAGCTCAACTTCCCCTGCACAAACAACATGGTTGAGTATAAAGCTTGTGTGGCCGGCTTACAAGCGGCTCTTGATCTGAATGTAACTCACCTCTGAGTAATGAGTGACTTACAGTTAATCATTTGCCAGACGAATGGAGATTGGAAGACGAAGGATGAGAAACTGATCCCTTACCATGAGAACCTCAAGGATCTGATAGCATGCTTCGAAGATGTCACGTTCTCCTATATCCCATGAATAAGGAATCTCTTTGCCGACATAATAGCAACTTTGGCGTCAATGGTAGAAATCCCATATGGTGTTGTGATGAATCATATCATAATTGAACAAAGGAATGAGCCGACCTTCTGCCTCCAGATTGAGGAACCTACAAAGTTAGATGATGAGCCACCATGGTTCTCAGATATCAAGAATTTCCTCGAGACTCGAACTTTCCTTGAGGATGCATCCAAAGCAGATTGGTGGACTATTCAATGTTTAGCAGCAGGCTACGCCATTTGTGGTGAATGCCTTTACAAACATTCCTACAATAACATTTTGCTCAGGTGCCTTACTGGGAGCGAAGTAGTCAACATCATGAAGGAGATCCACGAGGGAATATGCAGGGCCCATGTCAGCGGGCACATACTTGCAAAGAAGATCCTACGGCAGGGATACTTTTGGACCACTATAGAAACTGACTGTTACAAGCATGCTCAGAAATGCTACAAGTGTCAGGAACACTCCAGTCTGATACATGCTCCAACTATTGATTTGCGTAGCATGACCACTCCATGGCTCTTCACCACCTGGGGCCTTGACGTCGTTGGAATAATTAATTCGAAAGCCTTAAACAGACATCGGTTCATCCTTGTCGCCATCGAGTACTTTACTAAGTGGGTAGAGGCAGCATCCTACGCAAACATCATGGCCTGTCACATTGATAAGTTCCTCAAGAACAATATTGTGTGCCGATTTAGCATACCCAAGGATATCATCACGAAAAATAGTACAAACTTTGCGAATAAGCACATCCGAACCTTTTACGAGCAATAAAAAATCAAGCACCATCGCTCGTCACCTTATCGGCCACAAACCAATGGAGCCGTGGAAGCTGCGAATAAGACGGTCTTTCGCATCCTTGAGAAGATGGTCGTCACTTATCGAGATTGGAGCAAAATGTTACCATTTGTATTATGGGCCTACAAAACATCGATTTGTACCGCTATAGGGGCAACACCATTCTCCCTTGTGTATGGAACCGAGGCTGTCTTGCTAGTAGAAGTTGAAGTACTATCACTCTGAATCCTCCTTGAATCAGGCTTACCCGAAGCACAGAGAGAGAGAGAGAGAGATCTCGCTTTGAGCAGTTGAACTTATTGGACGAGAAAAGGCTCCTAGCCCTATGTCATACCCAAGTTTACCAGGGGTGGATCGCACACGCTTACAATAAATGTGTCTGCGGTCGAGATCTAAAGGTGGGAGACACTGTGCTGAAGAAAATTATCCCATCCCTCCACGTTGATCCGAGAAAGAAATTCAAGCCTAATTGGGAGGGACCTTACGTCATTAAAGAAGTACTTTTAGGATATGCCATTCGCCTCACCACCATGGACGGAGATCACTTTCTTGAGCCCATCAATGTTGGATATGTTTAACGGTTCTATTCTTAGTCTCTCGCAGCAAGGTAAGTATTGGTGAAACAGATACGTGATTGCTTAAGAACCACACAAAAGAGGCCATCATTCCAAGTTCAGTAGCCAAAAAACCTATCTAAAATAATCATGCCCCTTGCTATACCATTTGAGCCTTGGCCTTTCTTTCAATAAACCCCTCCCATAAAAAGGGAAAAAGTGTGTACATATACAAAGAAAAAGAAGGGGAAAATAGAATTACTATCAAAATAAAAAATGATTAGAAAAGTGAAACATCAAAAAGAGATGGTCTGAAATAAAATAAAAGAACAAAAATAAGAAAAAAAAAGAAAAAAAGAAAAGAAAAATCATGGGGCATGTACAGTAAAAATCCGCCAAAGAATAAGTGTATTATGACAAACTGGAAGCATATCAAGAAACCACTTTTAACCCAACATACCTTCAAAATTTCTAATCTTACCCACGACCAAGATACACCCTGAAGAAAGCCCTCTTAAAAAGGTTCATAAGCAATCATAGTATCTGTTAAGTCAATACGAGACAAGTTGTGAGACGACATGAGAACTCCATCTAGCCAGCTATGACGGAGTCGACGTTCATGTCGTGGCTTTCGAAAAGGGAAAAAAAAGAAAATAATAATAATGATAATAAAGATATGCAAGCTCAAAGCAAGATGGATGTGGTGAAAACCCGAAAGGGCACTACGGGTAAAAAGAGCGAGTTTGTGTGGACCAGGTGAAAACCCGAAAGGGCACTTGGGATAAGAGAGCAAAACCCATGGACGTGGTGAAAATCCGAAAGGGCGCCGCGAGTAAAATGAGTGTGATAATGGGCATGACGAACCCACCTTGGGCGTTGAGTAAAAAGAGATTAAAACAAAAATTATTTGAAAAAGAAAAGAATGATGATGAAATATTTGAATCCTTGGTTCACCCTCTCCTGATACCCAATTTCCGACAAGGCCTCTCATGTTAGCTCAAATCGGGCCCCAACCGGAAATGTCTTTGTAAAACCACTTTATCAAACATATAACCCGAGGCAAGGAGAAAAAGGTTAATTTAATCCAAAGGGATAGATGTTCTGGCCTTGGTAAAACTGCAAAAACTCACTTAGATCCAACCACGTAAGAGGGTTCGACCATGCTCAAAAGGGGGATCCAAAATCTCACCCCATGATTAAAGGCATCAAACAAAAAGAGGAACAAATAAAGGAAAGAGAGGGTCGGAAGACTATTTTATCAAAGATAATAGATTTCATTTCCCATTTTCATGCCCACACTATGTGCACCACCATAGGGCGGGAACCCCATTTTGTTAAAGATAATAGATTTTCGTTTCCCATTTTTGGGCCCACGCTATGCACCTTCTATCACAAAAAGGACCCAACAATAAAAAAGAACAAAAAAGATTTTTGCTAATATGATAGATTTCCCTTTCATTTACAAACTGTATACTACTTACACCACATCAACCCAAAAAATGTGTGTATCTGAATAAGGGGTTTCTTACATCCCTTTCTTTAAGTCTGATCTGTTCAAAAAGATATGTGCAGGAGGGAATCAACGGCCTAGCTCACACTTTAAGGCACGAATCTGTGTGTGAAAATCATCCTCCGAATTATCTCGCTCTGTCATTCAACGGCCATCAAGGCTCCTATACCACTTTCGAAAAGCATCGATAGCCCCAAGAGCAACATTTAAGGGTCCTTCCAAATGAAGGACCTCACACTCAGTTGTACCAGCTCTGGCCTCCGCCACCTATGCTCTAACGTTCTATTTTTCCAAGTGCTCCTGCATGATCCTCTTCTTGTTTGTCAATAGCTCAACCAATAGCCAAGCCTCTTACTCTGGCGAGAACTGAACCAAATCTCCGTGCTCTAAATCGCACATGATCGCCGACTGAGGCATCTCCTAAAGAGCAACTATCTGATCCATATCCCCAAAAGACCCCCGAGAAAAGATCAAATCACATAAAGGGGGTTTCTCCTCACAAGGCACCTACTGAGAACAACTGAATTGACACAGCACTCGAAATGGGAAGTAGACAGTACTGCCAGTCAGTCCGAGGAGGATGATGCCCTCGTGGTCTCTAGAACGAACCACTGGGAAGGTCTGATCTAACCAAGGAAGTCTCAATACTAGCTCAACATCGGTCAACCAACGCTTCAACTCTGACATATCTCCATGTGGAAGCGTGTGGCACCTACCCAAAAAGCATTGGGCCACCTCACCATGAACGATGTAAAAGTGAGGCACTGGTCCCAAAATGGCGAGGTGCTCCCCTAACCAGACCTGGAGCAGAAGCAGACATCCCTTGAGGCACCCCACCTTGCCCACGGCAAAAGCATCAAGGCAACGATAGAGTTTGGCTAAGACTAGATGCATCACTGACTGGCCCCCCTCCAATTCTGACAAGACGTCGCAAAGAGCAAGAGAGAAGCTTTCTCCCCTAATGAAGAAAAGAACTTCAAAGATGAGAAGAGCAAAGGCCTTCACATTGAACACATTCCGGATCGGCAATTTTTGAAGGCTTTCGTCACCGAAAAGTTCTCTTATGAATTTTATCGAACACCTAGTGGGCCCTCCAATGAGACTTTTCTCATATTCTGATTTTTTCAAACCTAGAGGTGGATGGCTTTGGGTAGCCTGACTTTGGCAGTACTCTTGCAAGGCCTCTGTGGAGCTTCAAGCTTAACAGATTGGAGAGCTCTTCAAGTGCGGGAGATAGCTCGCGTTTCCCAAAATGGAACACATGGGCCTTAACATCCCAAGAGGAGGTCCCCGCATGAAGTAGGTCTCACCGTGGAGGAACCTCGAGGAAGGACAAGAGGCGCGACATTCCGAGCCGATCTAGATCAATGAGCTCACTCTCATTCAGGCTCCCAAGCCAATTTTTGAGAAAATTGGGACCCAGGCCCAAAGAGGGGAGTGAATTGATTCTGGACCCTCCGTGTAGGGAGGGTTGGAAAGCAGGTCCATTGACATAAAAATATTTTTCAAAGTTGTAAAATTTGATTTAGGACGATGGACCCACCCTTGGGAAAGCAAGGAGAGAAAAGGCAACAAAAAATGTCAAGCCCAAATGAAAAGAGAAGGAAAATGGAGCTTTCTCGGGCTTAAAAAGGGCCCACTGCTCCAAGGAAGCACTTGGTGCATGTATTACATGCGCAATACATTTTTCCTAGGAATTGGCCTAGCGCATGTAATACATGCACCATACCAATTTGGCCCCTTTTACAGCAAAAATGGGGTCTTGAGGGGGAAGTTTTGATCATTGTTGAGCCCCCCTAGCCAACTTACCTGTGTTTTATGCTATGACCACATAAACAGACTCAAAATTTCTATTTCACCTAAATTATGTGAGCATTTATTTATGCAAAAAAAATCCACATCAAAGATGGATAAAGCATGGAACAAAGTTTGCGGCCCCAGGGGCCATTTTGTCTATAACGAGCAATCATCAAACACATCCTGCACGCAATCAAATACACTACAGGGGAAACAGAGCATGCGATGAAAGGAAAAGAGTATTAACATTCGAAAGAAGCTAAAGAGAAATCATTCAAATAAAAAAGTGCCATATCATCCATTACAAATTGATCAAATTCCAAAAATTATGCCCCAGAATGGCTAAAAAAATTCAAATCCAATGACTGAGCCTCATCCTTGCTGGCACCCTTTGACTTCTTACGCCGGCATGAAGAACTCTGATAAGTCCGCATATCCCCTACTCGGGCCCATGCCTGAGCAAGCCGACTGAGCAGGGAGCGTGATTCCATTTCACGAGCGCACTGCAAATCACACTCAAAGTCATCAATCAGGATCGATCAAAATATAAAAATGGCAAGGAAATAATCAAAATCGGTCGGCGTGACACTCACTATTTATGTACCCTGGACATTGGCAATGTTGTGGTAGTATTCCACCTGGTTCACTGCTGACTCGTAATTCTGCACCAAAGGGAAAGACATCAGTTACAGGAAAAACATGATTAGGAGATTTAAAGTAATTAGACCCCTAATAGGATTAAGATATCGAAATCAATTAGACTCCCAATAGGATTAGGAGACCAAGTTAAATCAGAATCCCAGCAGGAATAGGAAAACCAAACTAGTTAGACCAAAGGCAACCCACAACTGTTGACGTTCGCTGACGGACGATTCAGTAAAGGAGTTCAACCTGCAAGCCCTTGTTGGGGATATTTCAGGTGTGCTGATTTATTGTGTGGTGAAAACCAAATTAAAATCAAAGTAAAATAAAAGAATGGATTCAACAGAACTAAAATAATTCTAGACCTGTAAGATACAGGGTCCATTTGTAGCAAGTTTTAATAAGTAAGAGTTTATCACACAGGGTGTAGTGATCTAAAACCTAGAAGGTGTATAGTAGACCTCCAGATCTGGCTACAAATCTGGCAATTCTAGCCTAATTCTAAGAAAGAAAGAGAGCTTTTCGGGTGTTACTAGATCTAATTTACAAAACTGAAATATAACACTAAATCTAAAAGATTGAAGAAGATGGATGGTAAAATCAAATATAAAATGGGGAGGGGGGGAATAGGCAGTTAGGGATTGGTTTTCATTACAAAACAAATCAAGGCATGTAAATTTGCAACTGTCCTTCACTTGGCTACAAGCTCAAGTGCAAGGTAGAAGAATCCACTCTAAACCCAAGGCTTGAACTGATCTTAAGGGTATAAGCTGTCCACTTGAATGGTCACAGATCATCCTAGGGATTTCCTCCAAATCAAAGGTTTAAGATAGAAGAATCTAATTTAGACCAGAGGTTTGAATTGATCTTAAGGCTATGATCTGTCCACTTTAACGGTCACAGATCATCCTAGGGATTTCCTCTAAATCAAAGGTTTCAATTAGAACATTAAAATCACTAAAGATGTTGTGGATGCAAGGCTACATGCTCAGACATCCATATAAATATTAAACCAAGGGAAATCAGATGACAATCAATAGATCTGGTAAACTAAATGGGCTATTCCCAAATACATGAATCCTATAGACATCTAATGGAACTACAAGATCTTTAGATTTAATTGAACTTTAAAATCAACAATTTATTGAATCAAATAACTCACAATAACCTTGTTCTCAGATTTGTAGTCTGTGCACCAATTCACAAGACCTTCATGCCAAGTTACAATAAAAAATCAGATCTAAACTGCTATCTAGATCTAATCCAACAGGCTGAATTAAGGAGAGAAGGGGGAAGAGAAAAAGGAAAAATAAAACCTAAAACTAAACCTAAATGAGCTAAGGAGGACCAAAGCTATTATATGGATTCCTTGCTGAGAAATTACAGCAGCAAGGAGTTCTATTTGTACAAGTGCACTGATCCGTGTGGTTGAGATTTCAGCCAATCAGAGGAGAGGATTTAATGCTAATCCATGTGCTTAGCATTCTTTGATGTTTTGCAGTTTCCAAATCTTCCCTTGTCAACTAAAATACACCAATTGTGCCCCTTTATAACTGTTGTCAACAATCGAACCCAAACTGCTGTGACTATTCACCAATTAAACCCTTAATCCTATTGGCTGCCTTGCACCTCAAAATAGACCTGTTGCTATTGTGATTAATGACCTTTGAAATCTGCAGGTCCAGCAGTGCAGTGGAGAAGATGAAGATCGAGAGGATGGCTACATGGAGTATAGTTGTTGTTTGATAGGTTGGTGCACTTTCTACTCGAGAGGTTTAAAGGAGCTGAGTTTCACTGCACTTCGACAGGTTGAAAGCTTCATCTCGACAGGATGTGGAGGTGTAACCGAGAGGTTTGGAGTGCAGAGGAACTCCTTGACAGGTTTGAAGCTAGAGGGCTGAAGTGCATTTCGAGAGGTATAAAGCTTGGAGGCTTGATCTGCTCGAGAGGATTAGGAGTGGATTTTTGCAACAAGGTATCAAGAGGATTGGCATTTAAATGGTTGACAGGATGAAGTTTGAAGTGCAATTCCTCGACAGTTTGCTACAATGTATCCTCAATAGGTTAGAGAGTGGAGTTCTAGTCGAGAGGTTCGGTTTACATGAAAGCTTGCTAAAGCTGCAACTTGAAGAAGTCGAGAGGTTGGCAGCTGTATTGCTGCAGCTATATTTTCCAAGTGGTCAACAGGTTGCATGGGAGGTTGGCTGCATTTTAAATGTCGAGAGGATCAGATGGTGTACCTGTCGACAGGTTCAAGGGAAGGTTGGAGCAGCTTAAGATCATGAGGTTCAATGGGAGGATGGAAGGTGTTGCTGAAGTGATGACCCCAAGCTGTCTTAGTGTGCTGCTCTTCAAGGGTGTTCATTGTAGCACTTTGAGACTGCATTGCAGCCATGTAGCTGCTGAAAGTGACCCTCACAATACCTACAATGTACATAGAACTGAAGCCATTTCATTCATCCCTCACTCTTAGCAGTTGCTTGGTTCCAAAACTCTCCTTATTGGTGCTTTTTAACTGAAAACTGCACTAAGGACGCAATTACCTCCTTGCTGCAAAACAATACTAAAAAGTAATTATTAACTACTCGGAGGCTTAGCAAAAGCCTGGTTTAAAGGATAAAATGTGGTATAAAACAGTGACTAACACACCCCCAAACCTAACCTTTGCTAGTCCTCGAGCAAAGTGAAATTTAAAACAACTAGCCTATGAAATTAAATGCCACTTTCGTAGGAAACACGGGTGCATTTGGCACATGCACCAAGCCTTTTAAATCCCTAGGTGATCCCTATTGGAGGAGTGGAGTCTCCTGAGGGTTTTCAGTGAAGGTACCCTAAACTTCTCCAATAAAATTAGTTAATACTAATGCAACACGTTAAAATAGAGTTTAAGAAAACTAAAATAAATTCCACAGCTTGTCCATTCAATTTTAGAGGATTCTCAGTAGAAAAACATCAGTTTAAAACCAAAATTCTGCTGCAATTCCTTCATCATCAATCAGCTTATGCCAAGGCATTGTGCCTGAAAATTAATGCAGAGTTCACCTTTAAGTTGAGAATTCTGTTTTGGTAATGCCCCAAACAATTGGATTTCAGACCCAAGTCTTACCAGGGCTATTTACTCACAACAAAAGTAGAAGGGTGCATCATTTCATACAGCTCAAGGGCAGTTGCAGTCCTCAAATAGGACTGCAAGCATGAGCATAGGCAGTGCTCTAATTTATGAAATTTTCTAACTCTTTTCACCATAGATTAAATAGATCCTCATCTCCACATGACAGCTCAATTAATTTTAGATCAGTAAGGACTTTTTATTGGGTTGTAATGTGTCTTATGAGTGAAGTTTACAAAGAATGAAAGGGTGGAATAGGATTCAAAATTGAGAAATCAGTAAAGTAAGGAGGTGACATGTACACCTTCTTCATTGCAGCATAAATCCATCTACTTCTTGAATTTTCATATTTGAAGTGATCAATTTCTAATCCTTATTTCAATCTTTCAATGAAATGACTTCTCTTTCTCACTCTTTTGTTTTGTTTTTCTATTTTTCTTTTCCTTTTGTATGCCTTTCTTTTGTATATATATATTTTTTATGGGCTGGAATGCCACCACTGCCACCAAATGTGCTTTCTTCTCTTTCAACTAAACCTCGAACCTTGCTCCTCTAACCTCTCTTCTCCTCCTATTTCCTGATTTCTCAAATTGAGGGCGAACTGAAATAGGTCAAGAGGTTTTGGATTCAAATTTTCTAGTTTTATCAAGGAAAAAGTGGGATTTTAAAGGCTCAAACTGTCCAAGGGATGACCTTACTTCATGTCCTAAATGTCATGAATGCTGTCAAGCTGTTTTAACTCGGATTTGCCTAACTTCTAGTGATCAAAAGTAGGTTCAATCAGTCCTCAGAGCAGAAAAATTGCCAAGACACTCTTCAAAGAAAATTTTCCAGGCCCAAATCTCACTGTGTATGGTCTTCCATCAAATTTCTGGGGTGTATCCTCACAGTTTTCTCTCATTTCAGGTTCACTAAACATCAATTTTTGAAAATTCTTGACATTTGCTTTATGAAAAATGTTAAAGCTACAACTCATTTCAGTTCCAAAAAGTTTTTAATTTCTCTTATTCCAAAAGTCGGGTGGGAAATCACTTTATTTTTAAAAACTTTGTGAACATAGCTGCACTAACATTAACTTATTTTATTGGCACACCTGCCATACCCCTAAACCTAAGATGAACATTGTCCTCAATGGTCTAGACAATGAGTAACCAGGGGTAGTAGGGTAAAATGAGAACGAAAAATATGCAGAAAAATTAGCGCTATATGCATCAGAAAAATAAAAATGCGAAACTGAATACATGAATAGGAAAATGATATACAAATGCAGGAAATTACTGGTAAAAGAGAAAAAACAGCAAAACAAAGCTAGAAAAATAAAAAAACTAAAAACTGAATATATGAATAGAAAAATAAAAGAACTGCTATGTAAATGATGTAAATGAAAGGAAACTAATGCTCATAACAGAAAAACTGCAAAAACAACGTAAGGAACTGAATACAAAACTACCAAAAATAGAAAAATGCAGATACGAAAACAGAATTTTAGATATAAAAATAGGAAATCAAAGTTAAAAACTGAATATAAGCATACAAAAATGCAGAAAATAAGGTAACCAGGACATACAACCCAGAAAATCAGAAAAACTGAGTATGTAAGCAGAAAAATGGAAAAGAATGGTATACAAGTGCAGAAAAATAACTGCAATAATAGAAAAAATAGCAAAGCAAAGATAAAAAACTGAAAACAAACTACAAAAAATGAAGAAAAAAAGTAAAACTAGGACACATATTAACCTAAGAAAGAAAAACCAGTAATCTAAAAACAGAATTTATACTGAAATTCCTAAAACAGAAAATCCTAAAAGAAAACCCCAAGTCACCTGTGCCAAAAGAAACCCCTCTGTGTGTTGTAAGTACCCCTGTGCTGTTCTGTGGTGTAGAAGTGTATGAATCAATATGAATTTTAAATTGATGAAGCATGGATGTACACAGTTAAAAACAGGATTCATATACAGCTGAGATTCATTTAATGGTGGAAAATCGTGACAGAAAATAAAATCAATGGCTCCATTAAATCAGCAAAAAAACATATGATCCACTGCTCATTAACCATCATGATTCCTCAAAATGAAGGGCCATGATCTCAGCTGGGTCAAATGGGGGTTCACGAATGAAAGCAAAGAAAAACATCCCATCTGAAGAATTTTTATGTTTTTATATTTTTATATTTTTTATGTGTTTTTGATCAGTCTGGGCTCCACAAGAACCCTTATTTACTACTACTGAAACATAATAAGAAATTTTAATTTGTGTTTTCATTTTCTTCTATTTTTTATTTTTATTTGGTTTTGTTATTTAAAAATCAGCAGGCCTATAGCAGAAATTTAACTAAGACAAACACTAAACACAGTAGAACTGCTGGTTTTAAAGAAAAATGAAATGCAAAGGATAAGGGATGAAAACTTAGGCAGATCTGCTCTAGCTGCAATCCATTTGCTCCTCTTGTGGCCACTACTCCAGATCTGCAAAAATCCAACAACGGCAACAGTACCTTATTCAAGCATATTGAATATAATAAACAAAACAAAAAGGAAAACTCAGGTCACTGCCTCATTTTTGCAAAAAGGCAAAAGGTGACAGCAACATTTATTCAAATAGCTAGAAGGCAAAGAATAAAAACTCAGAGAAGATCAGAGTTGCTGCAGTTTAAAATTAGTTTTCTATACAAAAACTATAGCAAACATTAAATTAAACAGATGGAATGCACTTTAAAATTTAGAAACAAAACAAGAAGAAAAGAGAACATAAATCATATCTACAAAAATGAAAAACTCATATCTACTATCTAGATCAAAACTCCCTGGCAACGGCTCCAAAACTTGTTGGGGATATTTCAGGTGTGCTGATTTATTGTGTGGTGAAAACCAAATTAAAATCAAAGTAAAATAAAAGAATGGATTCAGCACAACTAAAATAATCCTAGAC
Source organism: Chloranthus sessilifolius (assembly GCA_021018995.1). Taxonomy (NCBI): domain Eukaryota; kingdom Viridiplantae; phylum Streptophyta; class Magnoliopsida; order Chloranthales; family Chloranthaceae; genus Chloranthus; species Chloranthus sessilifolius. The sequence continues at coordinate 18,075,844 of CM037595.1, read as the reverse complement.
CTGCAAGATACAGGGTTCATTTGTAGCAAGTTTTAATAAGAGTTTTTCCCACAGGGAGTAGTGATCTAAAACCTAGACGGTGAATAGTAGACCTCCAGATCTGGCTACAGATCTAGCAATTCTAGCCTAATTCTAAGAAAGAAAGAGTTTTTCGGGTGTCATTAAATCTAATTTACAAAACTGAAATATAAAACTAAATCTAAAAGATTGAAGAAGATGGATGGTAAAATCAAATATAAAATGGGGAGGCAAAATAGACAACTAGGGACTGATTTTCATTGTAAAACAGATCAAGGCATGTGAATTTGCAACTGTCCTTCACTTGGCTACAAGCTCAAGTACAAGGTAGAAGAATCCACTCTAAACTAAAGGCTTGAACCGATCTTAAGGGTACGAGCTGTCCACTTGAATGGTCACAAATCATCCTAGGGATTTCCTCCAAATCAAAGGTCTAAGGTAGAAGAATCCAACTTAGATCAAAGGTTTGAATTGATCTTAAGGCTATGATTTGTCAACTTTAATGGTCACAGATCATCCTAGGGATTTCCTCTAAATCAAAGGTTTCAATTAGAAAATTAAAATCGCTATAGATGTTGAGGATGCAAGGCTACAAGCTCAGGCATCCACAGGAATATTAAACCAAGAGAAATCAGATGGCAATCAATAGATCTATTGGTAAACTAAATGGGTTATTCCCAAATACATGAATCCTATAGACATCTAATGGAAACACAAGATCTTTAAATTTAATTGAACTTTAAAATCAATAATTTATTGAATCAAACAACTTACAATAACCTTGTTCTCAGATCTGTAGTCTGTGCACCAATTCACAAGACCTTTATGCCAAATTACAATAAAAAATCATATCTTAACTGCTATCTAGATCAAATCCAACAGACTAGATTAGAGAGAGAAGGGGGAAGAGAAAAAGGAAAAATAAAACCTAAAACTAAACCTAAATGAGCTAAGGAGAACCAAAGCTATGCTATGGATTCCTTGCTGAGAAATTACAGCAGCAAGGAGTTCTATTTATACAAGTACAGTGATCCGTGTGCTTGGGATTTCGGCCAATCAGAGGAGAGGATTTGATGCTAATCCACGTTCTCAGCATTCTTTGATGTTTTACAGTTTCCAACTCTGCCCTTGTCAACTAATAATACCCCAACTGTGCCCCTTTATAACTGTTGTCCACAATTGAACCCAAACTGCTGTGACTATTCACCAATTAAACTCTTAATCCTATTGGCTGCCTTGTACCTCAAAATAGACCTACTGCTGTTGTGATTAATGACCTTTGAAATCTGCAGCTCCAGCAGTGCAGTGGAGAAGATGAAGCTTGAGAGGATGGCTACATGGAGTGTAGTTGCTGTTTGATAGGTTGGTGCACTTTCTACTCGAGAGGTTTGAAGGAGCTAAGTTTCACTGCACTTCGACAGGTTGAAAGCTTCATCTCGACAGGATGTGGAGGTGTAGCCAAGAGGTTTTGACTGCAGAGGAACTCCTCGACAGGTTTGAAGCTGGAGGGCTGAAGTGCATTTCGAGAGGTATAAAGCTTGGAGGCCTGATCTGCTCGAGAGGATTAGGAGTGGATTTCTGCAGCAAGGTGTTGAGAGGATTGGCATTTAAATGGTTGACAGGATGAAGTTTGAAGTGTAAGTCCTCGACTAGTTGCTGCAATGTATCCTCAACAGGTTAGAGAGTGGAGTTCTAGTCGAGAGGTTTGGTTTGCATGAAAGCTTGCTGAAGCTGCAACTTGAAGAAGTCGAGAGGTTGGCAGCTGTATTGCTGCAGCTATATTTTCCAAGTGGTCGATAGGTTGGCTGCTGCTTGGGGGAAGATCTCGACAGGTGTAAGCCCCCAGTGGTCGATAGATTTGAGTGCATGGAATGCCAAGCCATTCGAGAGGTTGTCCAGCTAGCAAGTCGACAGGATCAAAGAGGTTCTTCAAGTCAACAGGATTGGGAGTTGCACCTTTCGACAGGTTGCATGGGAGGTTGGCTGCACTTTAAATGTCGAGAGGATCAGATGGTGTACCTGTCGACAGGTTCAAGGGAAGGTTGGAGCAGCTTAAGGTCGTGAGGTTCAATGGGAGGATGGAAGGTGTTGTTGAAGTGATGACCCAAAGCTGTCTTAGTGTGCTTCTCTTCAAGGTGTTCATTGCAGCACTTTGAGACTGCATTGCAGCCATGTAGCTGCTGAAAGTGACCCTCACAACACCTCCAATGTACATAGAACTGAAGTCATTTCATTCATCCCTCACTCTTAGTTGTTGCTTGGTTCCAAAACTCTCCTTATTGGCCCTTTTTAACTGAAAACTGCACTAAGGATACAATTACCTCCTTGCTGCAAAACAACACTAAAAAGTAATTATTAACTACTTGGAGGCTTAGCAAAAGCCTGGTTTAAAGGGTAAAATGTGGTATAAAATAGTGACTAACAATCCCCGCTCCCCCTTAAAGCGTGATCAGTGACGTGTTGCAGTGTCGCTAAATATTTGTAACTGGCGATCACATCTTCTCAGGTATTCTTCATTTAGAATTTGTCTCTTTAATTTCGGCATTTAATATTTGCTAATTTATTACTCCATCATTGCCTTCGCCAGAGTCCACTCACGACATAATTGGGCCACTAATTCCGGGACCGAAAGGAACCCAGAAAAAACGCGCACCAACAGTTGTGAGTAAAAAATGGATTAAAAAGAAAAAATTCAAATGGATTGATGATGAATTAAAAATATTTTGAATCCTTGGTTCACCCTCCCCCTGCTACCCATTTCTGACTGGGTCGCTCATGTTAGTTTAAATCGGGCCCCAATCAGAATTGCCTTTGTGAAACTGCTTTATCAAACGTATGATCCAAGGTAAAGAGAATAGGGTTTGACTCGATCCAAGGGGATTGACGTTCCAGCCTTGGTAAAACTACTAAAACTCGCTCAGATCTAATCATATAAAGGGATTTGACCATGCTTAAAAGGGGACCCAAGATCTCACCCTGTGATTGAGGCATCAAACCAAACAGCAAAAAGAGAATAAGGATGGAGGGTGGGAAATCCCTTTTTATCAAAGATAATAATTTTCCTTTTCCACTTTCATGCCCACACTTTGTGCACCCAGGCGGGAAGACCCCTTTTTATCAAAGATAATAATTTCCCTTTTCCACTTTCATACCCACACTTTGTGTACCCGAACGAAAAAACCATTTTATATCAAAGATAATGATTTCCCTCTTCCATTTTCATGCCCACACGTTGTGCACCCGGGCAGAAAGACCACTTTTTGCTAAATAATAGATTTTTTCCTTTCCCATTTTTATGCCCAAGACTATACACATTCCATCTCAAAAGGGGTCCATCAAACAAAAAGAACAAAAGGAGTTTTGTAAATATAATAGATTTCCCTTTTCCATTTACAAGCTGTATACTGCTTACATCACATCCCAAAAAATAATCGGTGTGATGTTTAACTTTCTTTTTCTTTCTTTGTACAAAAACATAGAAATAAACAAAAACAAAAACAAAATATATATACCCAAAAAAATCTGTGTACATCTGAATAGGGGTTTCTTACGCCCCTTTCTGTGAATCTGATCTGTGTAAAAAGATATGTGCAAGAGGGAATTAGTGGCCTAACTCACGCTTCATGGCACGAATCTCTACGCGAAAATCATCCTCCTGGACATCTCGCTCTGTCATCTAGCGGCCATGAAGGCTCCTGTACCTCTTCCGAGAAGCATCAGTAGCCCCAAGAGCAACATTCAAGGCTCCTTCCAGATGAAGGACCTCGCTCTCAGCTGTCCTAGCTCTGGTCTCTGCTACCTCTGCTCTAACTTTCTCTTTTGCCAAAAGTTCTTGCAGGACCCTCTTCTCATCGGCCAGCAGCTCAATATGAGCCCAAAGCACCATCTCCTTCTTTGTCCAGGGCCCTCCCATATCACTGCTCTTTGCCTGATCCAGATGATAAGCAGCAGGCTGGTCAGCCAATAACCAAGCCTCATACTAAGGGGGAGACTGAACTTATTCTCCTTGCTCCATATCACACATGAGCATCGACTAACTTGTTTTCCAAAGAGTAGTAATCTGATCCATCTCCCCAAATGGCCCGTAGAAAAGATTAAATCACACAAAGGGGGTTTCAACTAGCCAAGCACCTGTTGAGAACAGGCAAACTGACACAGCACCCCTAATGGGAAGTAGAAGCTACTGCCAGTCAATCCTAGGAGGGTGATGTCCTCATGGTCTGTGAAAGGAACTTTAGGGAAAGTCTGATCCGGTCAAGGAAGTCTCCATATCAGCTCTGCATCGATCAGCCAAAGCTTCAACTCTGACAAATCTCCCTATGGAATCATGTGGCACCTACCCAGAAAGCATCAGACCACCTCACCCTGAACAATGTAAAAGTGAGGCACTGGTCCCAAGACTGCAAGATGCTCACCTAACCAGACCTGGAGCAGCAGAGGACATCACTTGAGGCTCTCCACCTTTCCCAGAGCGAATGGGTCAAGGCACTGGTATAGTTCAGCAAGGACCAGATGCATCACTAATTGACCCTCTTCCAACTCTGTCAAAATGTTGCAGAGAGCCAGAGAGAAGCTCCCTCCCCTAGTGAAGAAAAGTTTTCTAAGATGAGACCAAGAGCAAAGGCTTTCACATTGAAGACATTCCAAACCCCCAATTTTCGAAGACTTTTGTCACCGAAAAGTTATTTGAGGAATTTTATCAAACACCTTGTGAGCCCTCCGATGAGACTTTTATCATATTTGGATTTCTTCAAACCTAGAGTAAGGTGAACGGCTTTAGCATAGCCCAGTTTTGACATGAATCTTGCAAGGCCTCTGTGGAGCTTCAGACCTGATAAATTGGAGAGCTCTTCAAGAGTTGGAGATAGTTCTCGCTTCCCAAAATGAAATATAGGGGCATTTGCATCCCAAGACGAGGTCGCCACATGAAGTAGGTCCCACCGTGGAGGAGCCTCAACGAAGGACGAAAGACGGGATAGTCCAAGGCACTCTAGATCGACGAGCTTACTCTCATTCAAGCTCCCAAGCCAACTTTTGAGAAAATTGGGCCCCAAGCCCAAAGAAGGGGGAAAATTGGTTTCGGGCCCTCCATGTAAGAGAGGGTTGGAAAGCGGGCCCATGGACATACAAAGATTTTTCAAGAATATAAAATTCAATGTACGATGATGGACCCACCCTTGGGGAAAGCAAGGAGAGAAAAAATAGCTGAAAAATCCAAGTCAAAGTGAAAAGAGAAAGAAAATGAGTTTTCTCGGGCATATAAAGGGCCCACTGCCCCCAGGTTGCACCTGGTGCATGTAATACATGCGCCAGTGTAATTCTCCCCAGGATTGGCCTGGCACATGTAATACATGCGCCAGACCAATCTGGCCCTTTTTCATGCAAAAAGTGGAGTTTTTAAGGGGGGAATTTTGGTCTTTGTTGGACCCCTTAGCCAGATTGCCTATTTACCTATATTTTATGCCTTGACTACATTCATGAACATAAAAATTGAAATGCACCTAACATTGAAATCATTTAATTTTGTGCAGGAAAAACCCACACTAAGGCATGCGGCCTCAAGGGCCATTTTTACAAGCAATCGTCAAAACCATCCTGCAAGCAATCTGATATAATATGAGGGAAACATAACATACGATCTAAGAGAGAGCACTAAACATTCCAAAGCTGAAAATCATCCAAATCAAATGAACAAGTGCCATAATATCTGTTACAAATTGATCAAATCCCAAAAAGTATGTTCAAAGTATTTGAAAATCTCAGAGAGAAGCTAGGCCTAATCCTTGTTTGCGCCCTTTGACTTCTTTCGCCGGCACGAGGCACTCTGACAAGTTCGCATATCTCCCACTTGGGCCCATGCCTAAGAGAGCCAGCTGAGCAGGGAGCGCAACTCCTTTTCATGTTCGCGCTGCAAATCATACCCAAGGTCACGAATCAGGATTGATTGAAAGATAAAAATGGTAAACCAATGATAAAAACCGGTCAGCATGATACCACTTCCACATCCCGGAGTTCGGCGATGTTACGATAGTACTCAGTGTGGTTCATGGCTGACTCGAAGTTCTACATTCAGAAGGAGAAAAATGTCAGTTACAGGGGTTACTAGTAAACACGGGTATTTCTCAAAAGAGCCAAAAAGAAAAAGGAATGATCATGAAAAGACTTACCCCTAGAACCACCTTAGGAGGAGGGACCTGAACCGCGTCGGCTGAAAGGCGGGCCTGCCTATCTACATTAGCACAAAGATCTGAAAGAAAGCCATCGTCAAGGAAACTAATGGTCCCATGGATCACAACAAGAGAAACACCGTAGGCACCCATGCGAGAAGCGCCAGAAGGACCAGCTCTTGAAGGACCCGCACTTAAAGGATCAACTCCCAAAGCCACAGCAGTACCCATCGTCGCTCTATCACCATCATCGGAGTCACCTCCCTGGTCAAACTGTGAAAAAGATAGGGATTCGTTCAATAGAAATAAAAATTGAATTAAAGCCAAAAGGGGACCAATCTAAAAGAAAAAGAAAGAGAGTTACCAAAGAGTGCGAGCTACTGAAAGCTAGGAAATTAACTCCAGGGACAAAGCACGGAAGAATAAACCGATATGGCAAGGACTCGTAGCACATCCGATAGTCTCCAGGCATAAGAAGGGCATTGATGGGGATCCCATTTTGAAGCAAGGCCGCAGTGAGCTCCTCAACACTACCCACAAGATTCATGACATCTGCAGGAGGAGACGAGGGTATGGCAAGATAGTCCCAATATTGGTGGACCATGCGCTCCCCCATGTAGTAACCCTGGCCCAAGCCCCAAAGAAAAAGATGATGCAGCAGTCAAGAAAGAGGTGAGATAGACCTACAGCGGCTTGATCCCAATAAGAACCAATATAGGGGTCGTGGATAACCTGCCCAAATGAAGGAATGCTCAATCAATCAAACATGCAGCATACCAAAGGAGAAACTCTAAAAAGGAAAAAAAAGCAACCATACCTGCTTCGGGATCATCAGGTCGAACTGAGACCTCTGGCCCATCTCTAGGTGCTTCATGCCTACATCTCTGTGGCGGTGCTTATTCCAGTTACTCAAAAGTGGATAGGTGTATTTTTCAGAGTGAAGAAGGGGGCGGCCGGGCTGAAAGTGTAGATACCCCCACGCCTGAAGAAAGCAATACATAAGATGGGGTCAGTAGCAGGGAGTGAATATCCAAATGAACTAAAAAGCGGGCAAGGGGTTAGGAATTACCTCCAAAACAGGCCAAAAGCTGACGACTGACTTTGCGTTACCAAGAGAGGCTCGGACTAGGTGGACATTAACACAACATAACCAGCCCCGCCTCAGTCGTATCTATGGGCGTCGAGCCAATTGTCAATTAGGCTAAGCAGGGCCAAGATGACCCGTCCGCCGCTAGCATTAGTGAAGAGGGTTTTTCCCAGCATTATGAGGAGTATGATGAGGGCCAATATTATCGCGTGCTCGGGCTCAATATAAATTTCCAACTCCGGCTGCGCCAGATCTACTAACTCACTCATAGCAAAAAGATCTGACAGCCAGGTCATCTTGACCTCGACACCATGCAGACTCGTGGAGGGGGGATAATCCCCTATCAGTCTAATGATCTCATCTCGGCTAGGCACTACAAGGTTGGCTATTGGAACACCCCCTATCCTGATCCTCGTAATCATAGCTCAATCCACGGGTGTCAAGGTCATCTTAGCAAAGGCCATGTGAAAGGGCATGGTCTCGGGGCGAAATCTCTCAATCAGAGCCCTCAAGTAGGCTGCATCGGCCTACATAGCGGGGCATGATAAGAACTCACCAAAGCCAGCCTGCTCGAGTAGGAATTTCACGACAGGAGGGACGTAGCAGTAGAATTGCTGAAAGTCCAGCCAACCTCCCCTGAATACGATTGGAGGCAAGTCCTGCACCAAAGAGAGAAAGATGCATCGGGCCATGGAAATAGAGAAAAATCGCACAAGGAAAAATAACTAAACTTATCCCTTTACCTTGCCTGTGATGCCGAAGTTTGAGATGTGCACATACTGCTGATTGAGGAGACCTGCATGGGCAGCCTCTCCCTGCATTTTGTACCATGAGCCGGCAGGGCGTTCCACTGAAATGAATCATTCTCCCCTGGGACCAAAGGTCACTTCTGGTTCCTCTTCCTGCTCCTTCTCGTCCTGCACATACTCTTCCTCGCTGGACATTCTGGGACAAGTACAAGCAATCATGTCAGGGCTAATCAACGATGAAGAACCATTGGGCTACAGGCCAAGGGAAGGTAAGTATGCTCATTCCTTTGTTTTCAAAAATAGAATAAAAATATAAAAAATCCCTTTCTTTTGTCTTCAAAAGTAAAGCAAATCAAAAACCAAAAATCTCTTTCTTTATGTCCACAAAAATAAAAACCCACAAAATTCCCTTTCTTTATGTTGATAAAATTAAAAACCAAAAATCTCTTTCTTTTATGTCCATAAAATTAAAAACCACAAAATTCCCTTTCTTTATGTCCATAAAATTAAAATTAAAAACCAAAAATTTTCCTTCCCTTATGTCCATAAAATTAAAAAAAAAAAAACAAAAAAACTTCCAAACATAAAAATCTCTTTATGTTCATGAAACAAAAAAAAATAAAAAAAGCAAACAAAAAAATCTCTTTTATGTTTAAAAATAAACCAAAATACAAAAAAAAAAATATCCTTCTATATGCACAAATAAAAATAAAAAGATATATATATATATATATATATATATATATATATATATATGTCTTAATAAAATCCATAAAACAACAAAAATAGGGCATCAATTATACAAATACATCAAACCCATCATCAATAAACATGATTACAAGAAAAATAAACCATTTATCATCTAAGAATGCAAAGAACATGATCACATTGCAAGAAAAATCAAGAAAAACCAAATAAAATGGGTTTTAAATGGTTACCTTTGAAGAAAAAAGGGTCTTTGATCTAGCATGGAACGGGCGATTAATCAACGCGGGCAAGCACCGGCAATTAGGCACAATAGAGATCGATGTAAAGGAACCCTAGGAGGAGGTTTATTTTTGGTTTAGAAAAAGGGGGAAGAGGAGTTTTGAAAAATCACCCCCTTTTGTCCGAACTCGGGCTCTTTTAAAATTTGCCCCCAGCCATGCTTGGCACATGTAATACATGCGCCAATCTATTTTGGCTTCCCTTTTGGCTTGGTGCAACTAATAGTTGTGCCAGGTCACTTATGAGCTGACTTTCAGCCTAGTGTGGGTTATATACACTTGGCCTGGCCTCCTTTATGTTGTCTTGTTATCTCCAGCAAGTGCACATTCTCCCCAATGGCACGTCGATCCTCATTTGACTTACCCAGGAAGCTGTGCTAGAATAGATGGATTGAGATCGATGAGCATGCTCAAAGGATCCCGATCATACATGGAAAAAGGGAAAAAATGATGAAATGATGATAAAAAAAATCAATGTTTAAAAATCCAAAGAAACTCACATAAAATGATAAAGAAAATCCAAAAAAATTCATAAAATGATAACATAAAAAGTTAAAAATTCATGAGAAAATAACAAAAAGATTTGTATCAAATTAAGAGTGGTACGTACTACCAAAAAGTGTTACAACATCTATTCGCTCCGCTCGGATAGTCGTGCTAAATAAACTTCGGGATTGATGGGTTCGCCCAAAGACCTCGAACCTTGCTTCATGCAGGGGCACCCGTGACCATTCAGATGGGGTGGGCAATACCTCATAGTATTGGATACAAACTATGGATCCTTGCATACTTGCTTTACGCCTATCTTTGAATGTGGGTCGATCACCCCCTTACGAAACTGTTGTATTTAGAAGGAATCTTGAACATCAAACATCTTCTAATCATCTCGAGAAGTGGAAGTTTTTCTTAGCCAGTGGGCTTTCGCAACTTGTTCTACCTCGGTTATGCCCAGTAATGTCGCTAAGCGCTTTGGGTCAGATTACCTTGAGAAGTGGACGTTTTTCCTGACATACAAGGCTTTCGTTTTCTCACCATGTTACTCGTTTGATGTTTAAGGTTCATTTTGAATACAGTGGACCCGTCATTAATGCCTTGGGCCTCTTTGGATGTCTCTTGTATTTGGCATTTGATCATTTGTGATAAGATGTTAAAGAGGAGCATCTGTAGACACCCAAATTTGGCCCAAGGCCCGATCAAAACACATTTCGAGAGAGGCACACTTCTGAGCTTTTGATGACATGTATGAGACCCTTAGGAACCTTTCTGAAACCTTAGGAGTCATCCCAAACTCTTAGGAATCACCTAGATCCCTTAGAACTTACCCCAAACCTTTAGAAACCAATCCCACCCTGTAGAACCCGTTATGAACCTAAACCTAACCTTTCCGGGCAATGGATGAGGAGGGTCTACTGGCACTAGCTGAAATCTTCTACTATAATCAAATCATATAAGTCCTCAGCTTTCCAACAAGCCAAGAATAACCCCAATCGGAGTTGTACGCAAGAAGTTATGGCGTTCCGAAGATTTAGGGGCAACTTAGGGTTTTGGATGGGGACCACATGTGATTTGGCGCATCTATTAGATGCACCAGCCTATCAGTGCCCCCCCCCCCCCCCTGGGGGCAGCTATTTCCCAAATCCCTCTTTTACTGTACATAAGCTTGGCGCATCTATTAGTTGCGCCAGTCTCATGAACAGTAACTGTGGGTTTTCTTCTCGAAAATTGATATTAGGGCTTGACTTGTTAACCATCTTGATCCTTTGGGTGTGTTTTGCAACCCCTTAAGTGACTTTAAACCCCCACCCTATCATTCACCATTGAAACATCTCTTCACATTTTTTAAGGCTCTAAAAACCCTAAAAAACTTTAGATTACCTAATTCCTAATCTAGTTTAGCCTCTAAACACTCTCCTAGCCTCTTCTTTTCCTATAAATAGAGAGGTACCCCCTCCCTTTAGAGAGGCTTGAAAAATTTCTCAAAATAGAGATTAGGAACTCCCTCTCCTTCTCTCCTCGGGTGCCCTTTTTCCATATATATTCTAGAACTTCTAAACCCTCTTTAGACCTCCACCTTTCATCTAAAAGATCTAGGGGAGGGGGGTGCTACTCCCTAGCCTTCTCTCTCTACCTCTTAGCCATCAAGCCCTAGGAGCTAGAACCCTAATTCTCATCATACAAGCCATCAAAGCTCACTGAAGCAAGCCTACGTAAGGCTCCACAACGGTGCAACAAGGGCCCGAGAGCTCTGGCTCTCCCCACTTTTCCTCTGCCTTCTTTGTTCTTCCTCCATCGTCTCATTTTTGCCATTATGCCGCTGAATTTTTTATAAGAACGAAGGGGCACAAATAGGATTTGAGTGCCATAAAGGGAAGAGGGAGACCTTTTTTCTTTTTTTTTTTATTTCATTTGTGTTTTGGCCATAAGTAGAGACCGCATTAAGCGGGTTGATCGGGTACCTAACACATTCTCGATCGATAACCAAAGCCCCTACCAAAGAGCCTTTGGCGAGGTCCGGATTCAAAGTTAATTTTTGGCACATCAATGCTCTTTAAATTTAATTTGGGTTTCTCGGGACACCAAAAGCTCCGGGTGGCACCTCTAAAGTTTTTATTTTAGGGTGCGCATAGTCGCGACGGGCCAACAAGGTCCATGGTTGCACATGTTTTTTGTATTTTTTCTTCATTGGATTTTTCCCATTGTTTTAACCATCGCAGGACATCACCTTGAAGTGTTGCTGCAATATAATCAAGAAATCTTTCTTTTGACCAAGTTCATTTTTGGTTAGTAATTACTATGGACATGGATTGTGCCCAACCGTCAATGACCTTTTCTTGATCTTTAAAAGGGACATTTATTAAATTGAGATAAGTTCCTCTTTGAGCTACGTTTAGTTTATTCAAATCGTCTCATCTAGAGTTTGTAGGAATAGGGTTATCCTCATCTTTTACACCTGAAGTTGAGCTACCATCATTCATATGAATTTCTTCTTTTTTAAGAAATTCTTCTTATTCTTTAGGAGTTAGGGTTTGCAAATATCTTTCGAGATCTTCGAAATCTTCTAAATCTTTATCTTTTCTTTTTTGAGATGTTAAAGGAATTTGTGATTCACTAAGAGTTGAAGAAGTTTCTGATTGATCAAAATTCATGTTCATTGTAACAAATTCAGATTCTTCATTTAATTCCTGATTTTTGAAGTATGAAATTAAAGATTCATGTTTTACTGAAACTTCTTTTATTTGAGATAAAATATGATTTCTATCTTCTACTAGAAGGGTTTCTTCCATATATAACTTTTGCCAGTAATCAAGAACTTCGTTGACATTTAAGTATTCTTGATAATTATAATTTTCATCATCTAAACCACATATATCATCAATATTTATTTCTTCATTATTTCCATATAATAGTCTTGTGTTAGAATATTCATCCGGATTTTCTAAATTCAATTTATCTAATTTTGTTATTAGATTTTCTATTTTTAATTTGGTTTCTTCTTTTAGATCCAAATTTATTAATTTTCCTAAAATAGATATTTGATCATTATTTTTTAATATTTCATTATGGATAGCATTTATTTGTACTTCCATATTATGTTGTTTTTTATATATTTTCTTTAACCAAGTACCAGTTATATCTAATAGACCATTTATACTACTACTTATCATATGCATGCTGTTTTCAGACTGTCTATCTATATGAAAACTATGTCTATAATCTTCTTGATTTTTATGCATCCAAGAACTAATACAATCTATTGGTATTTCTAATTCTTGACTTTTGTTTGATGTTTCTGCCATTTTCAATGATACTGGTACGTAAAACCTCTTAGAGTATGGATGGTGCCTAAACTGTCCTGAATAGACCAAAAAAGTCGTTATTCACTACAGCCAACAAGTCTTTAAAGGGATATGGGCTTTACCATATACTAAGCATATGGGTTTTATATCAGTGAAATTGGAAAAAACTCTTCTTCTTCTTTTTTTATTATTTTATATATATCTTTATAAACATAACTAAATTATCACAGATAAAAACCATTTATACATACAAATCTATATATAAATCTAGAAACTGTATTACATAATGAAAATTACATACAATGATTTTACTCGCCACTTAGCCAATACCAACCACTAGCTAATACCATTACTTCACACGAAAACTCAAACTAAACACTCAATCCTAAAGCTCTGATACCATTTACATTACACTGCGGATTCTTTGGATTGATGTCTCAACAAGGGTGAGAACATGCCCTTATATAGACTTACAATGAATCTACTTTTACTAAAGCATATCTAAATCTTATCTACAACGAATCTACTTTTGATATGATGACAAAACATATCGAATATTTACTTTTTCTAAAGCCATCTTTACTTTAGCTTTTTCTAAAGAATGATAAGATTCTTTTTTAAGAATCGTCATGGCTGACGACATCATGTAGCTACGTGTCCTGGATGAGGTGAAGTCGATCGAGCTACTTTAGCTAAATGGTGAGATCCACTAAACTTCCATTCGATTTTCCAAATTATGGTAGTATATCGAATCTTTTGAAGTCGGACTTAATGGTGAATGTTGAGCTCTTGTTGCTTCTTCTTCTTCCTCAAGCATTGTTGTTTCAATCTTAAGGTTTTCTAGAAGATCTAAATCTTTCTTTGTATCAAATTTCTTCAGTAGCTCTTCTACTTCTGAAATCTATTCTGGAGTTCGCATATATTCGATTGGAAGATTTGTATTGAAGATTCTTCTTCCATCTATGATGCTAAAATGATTATCAACCAACAAAATTTGTCTTGCCATTGAAGAGAAGGTTTTCAGATTTGTAATCCAATAGGTTTTTGGATTAGTCGAAAGAATTGCTTCTTTTTCATCATTAGATTCGGATATGTCTTCAATGAAATCATAATCTCTCGTGAGATATAAAAACCAAATTTGATATGGTTGAAAGAATTTTTCTCGTGTCCTCCAACCAATGGTGCTTGTTATCCAGAGTCTATAATACACAGTTCGATTTAATCTTTTGGTGACATGATGAATCATGTTTTTGATTATCATTGAGAATTCCATTAATGGTCGTCCTAGAAAGATGATGCGTTTCATCAATCCCCAATCAAGACATTCTTCCAAATCTTCAGATGATAATTCAGTGAAGAAAGATAAATGTGGCAGATCCTTATGTTCATAAAACATGACCTGTTTTTTATGTTCAAATAAAATGTTGATTATTTTATCCTTACGATCCTCAATTTTAGATACTATGGTGTTGCTAAAATCTTCGGGAAGGATATGTTTGAGTTTTTCAAACATACAAATTCGTTTAAAGTTATGAAAAACGGGATCTGGAAATTGAGAGTTTAATAATTCTGCCATTTATAAAAAGTGATTTGCTTTTTCTAGATCAAAATTGTCAAAGTCCCATGATATGGTTTTTACCAGGGTAAGCGCATTCCTACATTTTTTGCAGTTGATCTTCTTGGGATTTTATTTTGAGGCTTAAAGCAGTCATACTTCTATGAAATTGTTTTTTGTCGTTTGAAATATGGCTTTTCCATACATCATTTAAACCATGGACTATTGCAGAAAATATTTCGGGGTTTAAAAAGTCTTGGATTTCAGAAATTCAGGTATTATCCAATTTTTTTATGGATTCTAATAACGAAATAGCTTGTTTGGCTTTCCTTATTGATAAATGTTGTGTGGTTTGAAAAAACCAGAATGATTCTCTAGCTTCTTCTAGAGTATCATGAACTTGATAACAGGAGTTTGGGAAGTTTGTCAATTGTTTTTGACATGCAAGCCATGACTTATAGATCCCTGGATGATGAACTTTGAGGACTACATAAGCTTTTCGGTAATCAGTTGCTGTATGTGCTGTTGAAGATGAAGATTTTTCTTCATTTTCTGTTTTTGCTTTTTTAGCAATTGTTGACCAGTTTGATGAATGTGAGGATGACGATCCTTCATATGCCATTTGTGCCTTTTTAGCAATTGTAAACCACTAATTTGGTGGTAACATAAATCTTCTACCTGCATCATATTATCCAAAAATGATTTAGTTTAAGTTTAAGCTTGGATCTCTACTTAAGAAATCAACTAAAACGTTAGTAGTTCGTTTTACATGTTCTACTTCAAAGGAATAGAGAGCAATTTGATTATACCATTTTAAACGTCGTCCATCAATAATATCTCTTTTATTGATTAAAAAGTCACGAACTGCTTGATTATCAGTTCTAATGATAAAATTTCAGGAGCTAATAATTCTTTTTCAAATATGATATAATTTTATTCATTTGGTTTGAATTTACCAGAATTATATCCGCATAATTTTTCCTGTTTTTGAATCTTTTTTGATAAAGGTATTCTTCTTGGTTTTATTCCAAAAGAATGAGGAGGAGTTTTTTCTTCCCATTCTTGCGAAGGGATTACATTTAAAACACATCCCCGATAATTGTCCGAAGCATCTGTTTCTAAGATTAATTTCTCTCTATTTTTTGGAAAATAAAATGTCAGACATTCTTATATATCAGTTTTTATTTGATTTAAGATTTGCTTATCTTGTTCTGTCCAAGTAAATTTTGTATCTTTTTATAATTTCTTTAGCAAAGGGATTTTCTTTTGTGCTAAATTTTGTAAATAAGTTCTTCCATAGTTTGCAAGTCCTAAAAGACTATGTAACTATTTCTTTTCGGTTAATTCTTCAGGAAATTTTTTTATTTTTATTATAATGTGATCTTGTAATTTTAAACTGTCAGTAGTTAAAATTAGACCTAAGAATTCTATTAATTCTTTTTCAACTTCGATTTTTGAAGGTGAAAGAATAATTCCATGTTTTTGGAATACAATACATATTTGTTGTAATTGCCTTTTATGTTCTTTTGTTTTAGAGAAGATTAAAATATCATCTATATAGACTACACAAAAATCTTTAAATGGAGAAAAGATGGAGTCCATCCATCGTTGATGTATTTGTGGAGTAGTATTTAATCCAAATGGCATTACATTCCATTGATAATGTCCACAAGGAGTACTAATCGCAGTTAAAGGTTTTGCTTCTTCTTTTAACTTTATCTGCCAATAGCTTGATTTACAGTCGAATTTACTGAAAATCATAGATCTTTTGATTTGATTAATCAAAACATCTTTTCTTGGAATAAAATACCCATCAAATTCTAAATTTTCATTTAATCTTTTATAAAATATGATTAAATGAAAGCCATCAAATTCTTTTAACTATTCTATGGAAATACTAAGCATATGGGTTTTATACTTCTATGATTCTTGACTTTTGTTTGATGTTTCTGCCATTTTCAATGATACTGGCACCTAAAACCTCTTAGACTATGGATGGTGCCTAAACCGTCCCGAATAGACAAAAAAAAACCGTTATTCAATACAGCCAACAAGTCTTTAAAGGGATATGGGCTTTACCATATACTAAGCATATGGGTTTTATACCATATTCAAATTTATCAACCGCCCACGACATGGCTTGGCGGCAGGTTGGGGACGGAAGCCTTGGTTGGGGTCCGTAAAATTTCCTCCTCCCCCTACGGGAAGACGGAGAGTTGAAATTCCGTTAATCTACAGAATTTGATCAAGCATTCAATTAATTCTAATTAATCTAGAGATTACACTAACGCCAACAATCACCACAACACGAGATATACGTGGAAACCCAATCACTGGGAAAATCCACGGGACCTAAGTCCACAAACCAAATTCATTATGAAAAGAAAGATTACAAAGAGTTTCGAATGGTATACCGATAAATGCACATGCCCTATCAAACCCCAATGCAAACCAACTTCCCGTCGCAGGTTGCCTCCATAGCTTTTTGATTTGGATGCTCTCCTTTACCGTTGATGAACACACAATGATCCACCTTGAATCCCACAAGGCTATCAATCACACACCCTAGTCTCTAGGGATAAAATACCACTCAATACACTTGAGCAAAAACAAGGTAAGATGAAGATAAAGAAGGATAGAAACCTCTGTGTTAAATTCTTTTGCAAACACACAAAATGGTTTCAAAGGTTGAAGAAGAAGAAGATCAAGGGTTTTGGCTTAAGGAGGAAGAGGCTCTCTTAGCTTGCTTAACCATCCTCCTCCTCCCAAACATGCTTTTTAACAAAACCCTAAACACCCCTCAAAAACTGGAAATTCGAAAAAGTCCAAAAATCAACTTTTTGGAAAAGTTGAAGATCTGTCGCGAAGGACCACAGCTCGTTGTGATTCATGTGACAGGGAGCTATGGTCACAACGCGCTATGAGAATCAACCACAACATGCTGTGACAGGAGAGAGAGTTTGCAGTGGTGACAGCACACTGTGGTGACTCCCATAATGCGCTGTGAGCAAATCTTCAAGGCATTTTAAATTCAAACCTTTAGTCAATTGATTTAAACTAATTTTAAGGCAAATAGATGAGGGATGTGACAGATAGCCTTGATCATTCAAGACAGAAACCATCCATCTTGGCACAAACATATCCTAAGGGAGATCCACACGAATTTTGGAGTAGAGTGTGACAAGCAGGTTCCTACTTAGCGTGTGTATTACACATGCTAGACTAAATCTGAAGAAGGTTGGCTTAGCGTGTGTATTACATACGCTATGTAAAATAGGCTATATATATGGTCTTGACAGCATAACAACAAGCCTGAGATTGGTCTAACTTTCTGGTTTTCGGGAAGCGATGCTTCTGGGGATTGATTTTCTTTGTTATTCCAGGTCCCTCCTTTTCGAACCTAGGGATACAAGGCTGATTCGGGGCAACTAAATGCACTCTCTAAGGGTTTTAAGCTTCGTAACTGGCTCAGTCACCCACCCTATATACCTCCGGCGTAAGCGCCTTCTCAGATACTAAATGGGGTGGTACTTTTTTAGATCATCACCACTAGGGGTTGCCGCCGTACTAAGAACCAAGACGTTTGTATTGCTGCATAAATTCCCAACCCTTGTAAAATCTACCCCCACAAAAATTAAATTAATTTCCCCTCTTGGTTCAATTTTAAATTCAATTTTAAGAGAGTTTGCTTAATGTTTAAAAATGGATAGTGATAGTCCCGTGCAGCCTCTACGGGTCGGCGTCCACTGATAGGATATGATTGCAGAAAATAAAAGCTCACGTAGGCCCGCCAAATGGCTAAGGCGTGTAAATGCGCAAGTAAGCCCGCCAATCAGCTAAGGCATGTAAATGATAGAAAATAAATAAAAGTAAAGACGATGCTCAAGTAGGCCTGCCAATCGGCTAACGCACGTAAATGATAGAAAAGTAGGGATAAGTAAAAATAAACAAAATCATAGGGGTGAGAAAAACTGACTGAATCGTAGGGGTGAGTAGTAAAAAAATGGAACACAACCAAATGTTAGTGAAAATGACAAAAAAGGGCCAAATTTCAAGGGGAAGCTCTACTAGCTAGTCCCCAGCAGAGTTGCCATCTGTGCAACTGTAGATTTTCAACTATCCCGTCACGATGATGCGCTTGTGTGAAAAATAAAGAATCACTACCCAGAGCTTTTGGTGTCGCGAAAAATCTCGAATCAATATTAAATGCACCGAAGTGCCAAATATGACTCTGATTTATCGGTCTACGCCAAAGGCTCTTCAGTAGGGGCTTCGGTTATCGATCGGAAAGGTGTTAGGCACTCGATCAACCCCCTCAAATGCAGTCTCTACTTATGGCCAAATAAAAGGAAAAAATAAAAATAAAAAGAGCACTTCCCCTTGTCCAAAGGTACTTCGATCCTATTTGTGCCCTGTAGATATCAAAATTTGGCCCAAGGCCCGATCGAAACACATTTCAAAAAAGGTGTACTTTCGAGCTTTTGATGGCATGTATGAAACCTTTATGAACCATCCTAGAATCCTTAGGAACCCTTCCAAACCCTTAGGAATCACCCTAGATCCCTTAGGAACCTGCTCCGAACCTTTAGAAATCAATCCCAACCCTTAGAACTTGTTCTGAACCTAAACCTAACCTTCCAAACCTTGAAAAAGGTGTGGTGCACTGGGACCAGTTATGGCCTTCTACTATAATCTAATCTAATACCATTGAAAAGTAGAGGTCGTCAGCTTTCTAACGGTTCAAGAATCGCCCCAATCGGAGTTGTACATCGAAAGATATGGTGGTCTGAACTCGAAGAGCAAGAGAGTAAATTCAGGTGGGCCCCCCCTAGGGATTTGGCGCAACTAATAGTTGCGCCAATGATAATTTTACCTAGCGCAACTATTAGTTGTGCCACGCCACTTCTCCTAGGATTTAAGCCTGGCACAACTAATAGTTGCGCCAGTATTAATTATGGACCCCACCGTCGCGAACCAACTTCCAGGCACTGTTTCAAACTGATTTACTGTATATTTGTCTGGCGCAACTATTAGTTGTGTCAGGCATATGAATAGTAATCCTAGGATTTTGCACCAAAAATCATGATTGGAGTTTGACTTGTTGACCACTTTGACCTTTGGGGTGTGTTTTGCTCGTTCTGTTGCACCCATTCACTACCTATTTGCAACCCCTCAAGTGGCTTAAGGCCTCACCCCGTCATCCACCATTGGAGGATCCTTCCACACATCTCAAGACTCCAAAAGTCCTAGGAATCCTTAGATGTGAGATTACCTAATTGATAAACCCATTTAGCTCTTAAATAGCCTCCTAACCCACCCTTTTCCTATAAATAGAGCCCCCCACCCCTTGGTTTAAGGGTTGAGAATTTTAGCCTAAGAGAGAAAGAGCTTAAAGTGAGAAGATCTTTCTCCCTTTGGTGCACACTTCCCATACAAATTTCAGAATTCCAAAACCTCATTCCATGCCTTACCTTTCCTAAAAAGCCTCTAGGTTAGGTGTGTGCTATCCATTTGCCTCCCTTCTCTACCTCTTAGCTAGTAAGCCTTAGTGGTTAGAACCCTTCTTTCCACTATTCAAGCCTTTAAAAGCTCATCAAAAGCAAGCCACACAAGGCTCTCCTACGATGCTACAAGAGCCCGAGGGCTCCGGCTCTCCCCTTTCTTCTCTTATATCTTTTTGGCTATTCTCATCTTCCCATTTGTGCCGTTACGCCGTCAAATTTTTGGTAGGGACAGAGGGGCACAAATAGGATTCCTCCCTTTTGGGTAAGAGGAAGCTATTTTCTTTTCTTTTGCTTCATTTTATTTTTGGCCATTAGTAGAGACTGCTTTAAGCGGGTTGATCAGGTGCCTAACACCTTCTCAATTGGTAACCGAAGCCCCTACCCAAGAGCCTTTGGTGTGGACCGGAATCAAAGTCATATTTTTAGCACTTCGGTGCTCATAAAAATGATATAGGTATCTCGGGACACCGAAAGCTCTGGGTGGCGACTCTATATTTTTTGCAAGTGGGCACATCGCCGCAACGGGACTTAGAGTCATAGTTTTAGCACTTCGGTGCTCATAAAAATGATATAGGTATCCCGGGACACCGAAAGCTCCGGGTGGCGACTCTATATTTTTTGCAAGCAGGCGCATCGCCACGACAGGACCGTCACGGATCTCACGGGCCCTTGTAGCACGGCTGTGGACCTTCGCGTAGGTGCACTTGGTGAGCTTCCGGTAGCTTGAACGGTTGAGGGATGGGTTCTAACTCCTAAGGCTTGATGGCTAAGGGGTAGGAGAAGAGAGCTAAGGAGTAGTTCTCACCTAAACTAAGGGATTTTTTATGGAAGATGGGTCTAAAGAAAGTTTTAGAAATCTGAAATTTTGTATGGTTTTGGTGCACTAAAGGGGGAAAGAAGTCTCTTAATCTTTTCTCTCTTTTGAAAATTCTTCAAGCCCTTTGCAAGAGGGGGTGCCTCTCTATTTATAGAGAATGGAGTGGTTAAGGGAAACTTAAGAGCTAATGAGATTAGCAATTAGGTAATCCCCAATCTAAAGTTTCCTAGGGTTTTAGGAGCTTAGATATGTGGGAAAAGGAGTTAAATGGTAGATGATAGGGGGGGGTTCAAATGACTAGAGGGTCGCAAATAAGGTAAGTGAAGGTGCAACAGTCCTAATGAAACTCACCCTAACATTGGGATGGTCAACAAGTCAAATCTCAAAAGTCATTTTCGGGCAAAAATCCAAAAATTACTATAGCTAAGCCTGGTGTGTGTATTACACACGCTAGGCATATGTACAGTGCCAGAGAAGTTCAAAGCCCGCTAGGGAGCCCAACTAAGCTTAGTGTGTGTATTATGCACTCTAAGCCACTTCTGTGAAAAAATGGTCTAGCGTGTGTAATACACACTCTAGGCAACATTTCTCCAGAAATGGCTTAGCATGTGTATTATATACACCAAGCATACACCTCCTCAAGAGGCTCTTGAGAGGTTCAAAACCTGTCAAGTGGTCCAAATGGGTGCAACTTTTAGGCCATTTTTGGATCGCCATAACTTTTGATGTATGACTTGGATCGAGGTGATTCTTGGCTGTTAGAAAGTTGGGAACCTCTATTTTCTAATGGTATATGATTTATTTTCAATAGAGGTGCCCTCAAGCCTTGACACACCTCTCTCTAACCACTCCTCGGGAGGGTTAACTATAGGTTCGGAGTGGTTTCTAAATGTTGGGGGTAATTCCTAAGGGTTTAGACAAGTTTCTAAGGATTTGGGAGGGTTCCTAAGGGTATGGGGGATGCTATCGGAAGCTCGGGGGTGCGCCCTTCTCAAAGTATGTTTCGATCGGGCCTTAGGCCAAATTTTGGTGTCTACAGGTGTATACTCAATTCTTGCAGTATTGCAAATTTTACATTAATATATAATGTAAATTTATTTCGCTATATCTTGACTATCCAATTCATTCCACTAATCTCTTAACAAACGGTGGAACTTTATATTAGTATATAATTTAGCAAAGAAGTTGCACTAGGAATCTAGGACTTCTAAAACTCTGAGAGATGTGATTTTGATGTTGTGAAGTGTCGCTTCACAAATCTTCTATCTTATATATATAATAAGATTAACATGACATCAGTGGTCTACTTTGTTTAAACTCCTAATAAAAGATAGGGGCTGCTAAGTACTAACTCCCAATGAAATACCAAATATCCTCCCTAAACATTTTTCATGTAATAAAAATAAAATTTTTGTATCATACATTCAAATTCATGATTAGACTAGATAGAACATCAAGATAAGTCAAAAACTTAGATCTTTTGCCAAGATCCTACATTTCCTACACATGCATGTCTAATTGTTGATGAAAATTATCTAGAAAAGGAGATTAAATGGTTTAATCACATCACTCAACTAATCTAGAAAAAGAGATTAAATGGGTCAAATTAAATCAATGGTTCTCATTCATCGAGTTCAATAGATTATAGCTATTGAGAATTGAAGGACCCACTCTTTCCTTCACATTAGAACCCCCACGACTATTTTGTTACCCATTTGATTCATTTGAACAATCAATCAATCATTGTTTAGGACATGAGTGTTATTTAGTTTTTTTTTTCTTATCCCTAATACATAACTTTATCTTAGAGTTTCTAGAACACTTGACAAAGAAGTTGGGGATATCAAATCCAAACGTTCACCTGGTAGATAGGAGTTGGATCCAAAAATATAGGTATACCTTTATTTCTATGTTTTCAACCATATCAATTTACTTTTTGATGCTATGCTTTGGTTGATAAGCAAATATGTTTTTTTGTATCTATAAAATAGAACTTCTCTAGAGTATACTAAAGGTGTGGAAATGTTCATAGAGCTAGCCGAAGCCTGTGGAGCAATTTCTAATGGGTTGTTGAAATGTCCATGCGTTAAATGCAATAATGTTCTAGTTCAAGATTCAAAAACAACATATGAGCATATGGTATGCGATGGGATTGATCAAAATTATGTTGTATGGTATTTCCAAAGGGAGGAAATACCTCATTCAAGTTCGACTAGTGATTATGCAATATTCAATGAAGTTGATCAACATGATATCGTTGACGACATGAGAGGTATCTTGAAGGATGCATTTGGATTAAGGAACCCTGAAGGACTTTCAATTGGCTTAACAGAAGGAGCAAATGATCTACCCAACTCCAGTGCTACTAAATTTTACAAATTAGCACAGGAAGCAGAACAAGATTTATATCCAAGGTGTAAATCACACACAAAGTTATCATTCATTGTTCGGCTATGGCATATTAAATGCCTCGGTGGATGGAGCAATAAGTCATTCACTATGTTGCTTAACTTGTTAATAGAGGTGCTTCCTAAGGGTTTGACGTTGCCAGGTAGTTTTACTCAAACCAAGAAGATAATTTCTGATTTGGGACTAAACTACAATAAAATCAATGCTTGCCCCAACAATTGCATGTTATATTGAAAAGATTATGTCGACAAGCAATCATGTAACATTTGTGGTATCCCAAGATGGAAGGCTCCAGAGGATCATTTAGAACATGATAAAAAGAAGAGTCCTGCTAAGATTCTACGACACTTTCCCTTAAAACCACGACTACAAAGATTATATATGTCATTGAAAATTGCATCTGACATGAGATGGCATGATGAGAGTCACACAAAAGATAGAATTTTGAGGCATCCTACAGATTCTTCTGTCTAGAAATATTTTGATACCATTAATCAAGCCTTTGCATCAAACCCGAAGTGTCAGACTTGGACTAGGGAGCGATGGCTTCAACCCATTTAGGACAATGAGTATTGCACAAAGTACATGACTCGTGGTACTGATTCCATACAATTTGCCACCATGATTGTGCATGAAGCAACCAAATATGATACTATCTTTGCTTATACCAAAACCTTTTGGCCTAAGAAATGACATTGATGTTTATTTGAGGCCCCTAATAGAAGAATTGAAAGAATTATGGAAATTTGGGGTGGTGACATATGATGCATCGAGGAACGAGATTTTTCAATTGTATGCAGCCTTGTTATGGACCATCAGTGACTTCCCAAGCCATGCTATGTTATCAGGTTGGAGTATGAAAGGAAAGTTGGCATGTCCTTTATGCCACAAGGACACATGTAGCCATTACCCAGTGCATAGTAGGAAACATTGTTACATGGGTCATTGTCGGTTCTTACCTTCAGATCATCGCTTCCAAAAACAAAAAAAATCTTTCGATGGTACTATGGAGGTCAGACCATCTCCTATTCCAATATCTGGGTTGAATGTGTTAAATCAATTAAAAAATAATACACAGAAATTTGGAAAGCAGCCTTTGAGGAAAATATCAAGAATGACAGAGAACAATACAATGTCGTATAACTGGAGGAAGAAAAGTATATTCTTTGAGTTTTCATATTGGGAGCACAATATACTTAGACATGATATGGATGTGATGCACATTGAGAAGAATGTATGTGATAATTTGTTGGGGACTTTGTTAAGTGTTGAAGGAAAATTGAAGGATAATTTGAAGGCTCGTCAAGACTTGGCTCACATGGTATTAGGAAAGAGCATCATCCACAATTGCTACCCCCCAAGAAAGTTTATCTTCCACTTGCATGCTGCTCCATGGGTAAAAGTAAGAAAGAGATGTTTTGCATTGTGTTGAAAAGTTTGAAGATTCCAAATGGTTACTCCTCTAATATCGCAAGACGCATTAACGTGTGTGTGTAAGATATACGGACTTAAAAGTCATGATTCTCATATCATCTTGCAACAATTGTTGTCTCTAGCTGTTCGGAAGACTTTGCCCAAATACATAACTTTTGTATTGATAGAGTTGAGCAATTTCTTTCATGAATTGTACTCCAAAGCTTGCCGGAATGAGGATTTGATACTCCTTGAGGAGCGCATTACAGCTACTCTTTGCCACTTAGAGCGTATTTTCCCACCATCATTCTTTTATGCTATGGAGCACTTACCCATCCATTTGGCGTCAGAAGCACTATTGGGTGGACCAGTCATTATCAAAGGGTGTATCCGATTGAAAGGTATGATATATAATATCTAAAGTTTCTCATTATATGTATGCATGTGATTTCACTCATGGATGTCTTTTGTTTACGTATAGATACTTGTATACCTTGAACTCATATGTGCGTAATAGGGCTCAACCCGAGGGATCTATTACAGAGGGATATCTTGCAGAAGAAAGTCTCACATTCTGCTTGAGATATTTGCCTAACTTTGAAACAAGGCTAAATCACTCTACAAGAATTAGTGAAGAATGTGCAATTAGGCGGGCCGTACCATTCAAACTTTCAGACATAGAATGGTCGCAAGCACATCACTATGTTTTGTTCAACCAACCTAAGGTCCCTAGTTACCTAAAGTAAGAAATGACATATATGTAAAACTTTATTGTTTAAAAATTCGATGGATGATGTATTTAAGAAACATTTTATGTTTTATGCAGAAAACGCATCCGATACCTTAAGGTGACACACGGTAGGACAATTCCCCATGAATTGCATAAAATGCACAACGAAAGGTTTATTAAATGGTTTAAGGAACATTTAAGTATTAATAGTTTGTATTTCAACATATTCCTTACTATAAAACAACTTAGGAGTCTTTTAACCTTAATGCTCATTTTAAATAGGTTCACCTATTACAAAAGTCATCCACTGTGTTGCCAGAAGGAATCCATTCCCTCTCCCAAGGTCCAAGTTCTCTAGTGAAAAGACTTACTACTTACACCATCAATGGATATAAATTAAGAACCATTGATAAGGAGAAGAGGGCTAAAACCCAAAATCGTGGTGTTGCGATCTCAGCAACTACTATGAGCTATTCAAGTGCAAAGGACAAAAGTCCCGTTGCAAGAGAGATAACCTATTATGGTCATTTAACGGATATAATTGAGTTGACATATTATGAGGAGCGCAAGATTGTCTTCTTCAAATGCGACTGGGTTGATATAAAGACACAAGGCAGTGGAGTGAAGATTGATGATTTAGGGTTCACATTAGTAAATTTCACAAAATTGTTGTCCTCCGGTCAAGAACTATCAGATGAACCGTATGTATTGGCATATCAAGCCAACCAGGTTTTCTATATGCCAGATCCTATGGAACCAAGTTGGCATGTTGTCGTGAAGAATAAACCCAGGGACACGTTTAATTTGGGTGGGGTGGATGACTCATTATTGGATAGCATGCCATATGGGAGTCAACATTCAAATCGTGACTCTGATATATATGAGAACGATTTTGTTAATTGGGTAAGAGAAGATTTGGTTGGTGCAACTGTTGAGGCACCTCCCCGGACTCTTAATGTGCAACATGGTCCTTTAGAAAATTCAATTGAGAACGAAGACGAATCAGATTTTAATGGTCAAATGAATGAAAGTTTTTAACTATTCAAATTGTTAATGGTAACAGATATATGCGTTTGCAATTGGCTACTATATGAGAAATTAATTGCTATATATATATATATATATATATATGTGTGTGTGTGTGTGTGTGTGTGTGTGTGTGTGTGTGTGTGATGAATTTCTGAAACTCTTGCTCCCCTTTTATCACTCAGTCAGTGCTGCTGAATCTGAATACACCAGACTGCTAGTATTGTTGTTGTTTTTCTGTGCTCTTCTTCAGTAAGATTACTGCTATTGTTTGAAGTCCAAAGAGAAAACCCTCTCATGATCATCACCTTCTCACTTTTAAGCTATATGGTGCTATGTGGCAGTTTTACCACTCTAAATGTCCAACTAGTAGAACATCTTATGAAGGATCCCTTAAAAATGGATCCAAGTACTTAAATATGAACTTTTTTATTTTTTAGTTTTTTGACAGGTAAGCATAAAACACCATATTAGAAAGAAGGGAAGATACCTCTCGCAGTATGTAACTGGGTAATATATCTCCATTAAATATGATATTAGATTTCTTTATGCAGATGAGTCATAGTCAAGAAGTATCCAATGAAGACACTTCCTCTCCAATGAAAAATAAGGGAAGAGGTCCAACAAGGTGCCTTTATACAATGGGCGTAGGAAAGGGATAGAAATTTGAGGTTAGGGCTAATCATTGTGGCCAACCAGTCGGAAGAAACGCGAGTAAATTGACAAATTATTGTGGCTTAATGGCGAGAGATGGGCGAAAATTCGCTCTCGATTCCCGTCTTGGGATGAAGTTAAGGAAGCAGGAAAGGAACGCGCATGGAATTAAATTTTGGTAATTAATTTATTTTTCGTAATAATTTTCTATGTTCTCGATGTTAACAAAGTAACATATATGTTTGTATGTTGATTGTGATGTAGGAGAAGTTTGATATTGATGATAGATTGCGGTATTTTGTAATGAAATCCCTGGGGAAGAAGTGGAGGGATTTCAAGTATGAGTTAAAAAGAAAATATTAGAACAAATATCCAACTAATGAGCAACGGCTTTAGGCTAAACCAAAACAAGTTGTGCAGGAGCAATGGAAGGTTCTGATTCCATTTTAGAATTCTGAAGAAGGAAAGGTATACTATGATCCAAAGACTTTCTTTAAAAATTATTAAGAGACATATAAATATTGAATCAACAATTGATTAGTGCATGTAGAAAAGAAGTGAACGTAATAAATTAAATCGCTCCAAAAAACATTGCCTCATACTGTTGGATCTATAACTTTTGCTAGAATACATGAAGAGGAGGTATTCATTTCGATTTACTGTCTTTTTGGTTGGTGTTTATCTTTGTCGATATTTATAATGTGACTGTACCCTTAACTATTCCTCTTTCGTACAGCGTTCTAGGAGTGAAACACAAACATCACCAACTCGAGTGACGCTATTTTTCAAGACTCACGTGCATAAAGATGGCACACCCATAAATGATGAAGTGGTGGAGAGGATGGTTAGTATTAAGAAATAACAATGCACGCGAGTCTTGAAAAATAACAATGCTTCTTGGAATTTTTTCTCTAGCTCCTGAAATTTCTGCAAGAAATAACAATGCTTCATGGAATTTTTTTTCCTGAGTCCGAACTTCTTAATGATTTGTGAATGAGAGTTCACTGTCAGGTTTAAGGAGTTTAGACTTTTCATTTGAAAATTAAACTGCCCATATTGTTGGTTCTGCTGTTGAGGTGCATGGGGCATGTTTTGGTCTTGTCTGCACCTCAAATTAGGGTGGTTTCTCTATGGATAAGTAGCAGGTTGTCCATATTATTGAGCTGCATTAGAATGCTCATGGACCAGCTCTAGATATTAGCTTGCTGAGGGGCAATCCAACAATGAATGAGTGGGAGATTGGCATATGACATATGACTCCACAACCTGTGTAGCAGTAGCTGGTTGCACTACATTCATTACCTAATTGAGCTTTTTGGTCAAAGAATCAACTTTTTCTCAGGGGAATAGTAGACCCTAAGGGGTGTATTTTGATCAGTCATTAGAAAGGGTTCCTCAAATTCAATGGTAAAAAGGGGGTTCAAATGAGTCTCAACAGAAATAATTTCATAATGCAGGTTTCAAGTAAAAACCTAGATGAACTGCTAGGTCTAAAAATTCTATCAATCTCAAGATCCTTAGAATAAGAGATCTTCAACCATGCATTCATCGCAAATGAATAATTCTTCACATCTCTTCCAGATCAACTCCAACTCTTATTGAAAATACTGCTCAATAATTTTATCTAGACAGCCCCCAGAGCAGCTCCAGATCTTCATCAAAACAGCTCCAGATTCTTGATTAGAAAACTTCTCCAAATAGAACCTGTCCCAGTTATGCTCCATATTTGCTCCCTGCCAGCTCCCAGCTCTTGCTCCATGACTTGATTCTGCTTCTAAAGTCCTCCCATTTATGCTCTGGTACGGGCAGCCTATTTAAATCCCTGCATTCCAAGACCTGGAAGAATTATCTGACCACCACTGTATTACCATCAAATGACTTGCTCATTAATTTTCCGACCTCTTCAATTTTGGTATCAGAGACCACTTAGGAAAAATTATTTTCAACATAAATGAGTAGATAAATAGGACTCGAAGCCAACAGAAAATACATGGGACAAGGTAGCGAAGACTACGATAACAATCTAACTAAAGCTACGGATGAGCTCATTCAGGCAAAATGCTAATGGGGATGAGTTTCATGACAGCAACACCAAGCTGGGGATGAGCTCATTCTGAAGCTGTGTTCCCATTAATTGCGCTACTGGCCCAAGGCCAATTGTGAAAACTTTCTACATCACTATTCATTTGTATTCAAGTGTTTCAAAACATATTGAACAAGAATTTGGATTCAAAACTTCTTAACTAATTGTTTTCTTTTTAATATATATTTCTTGAAAGCATGGTTTTAAACATCTATTGAAGCTAATGGGTATCACCAAAGTTTTTAAAATCTTTTCCTTGTCTTCATTTCTCTCCCTCCCTATTTTATTGATCCCTCTTTCAAAAGATTAAACCTCCTTTGTTGTCTCTATTTGTTGGATTTTCCCAAATCGATTGTGGGCTAACCGAATAATAAATGACAATGTACTTGATTGCAGCGTGAGTTGAAGGTTCAATTTATAAAAGTTGGTTCGAAGGATTCAAACTCACGAAATGATGTATTCTCAAAGTGTAATATCCCGATATTTTCGAACCCGAGTTTGACTGATTTCGTGCACGAGTTCGACACGATGACCGATGTCAACATGGTTTTTATTTAATAATAAATCATTAAATAGTGTTAGGATCACTTTGTGTGGATTGGATTATGGTTTAAATGTTTGTTTGGACATTTAGTGGAAAAGCTGTGCGCCAACTCTTGGTGTACCATTTAACACCGAAACCAAACCTAAGCTAAGTGGATAGAATTTTTGTTATAAATATCAAAGATATTTATTGTGGGTTTCATTCGGTTATAAGAGGGAGAGGGGATTCTTAATGGCTAAGTGTTAGCCTTTTAAATCTTGGAGAGAGAGAGAGAGAGAGAGCTTTCTCATCGTGGATCCCCTTCTTGAGATTTCGACCATACGATCACGATCACGGCGGAAGCTCCACACTCTTTCCAACCATTCAAACCCCGTTTTCAAAGAGAGTTCCATCTTGCGATCGTCTCTCGCACTTTGAGGAGTTCAAGGATCGATACGTGCTAGTGAAGAACTTCATCGTGAGCTTCGTTGAGATCAATCGCCGTAGAAATCGGGAAGTTTTGCTTCGAAACCCTCTTCGGCAACATATTTTAAAGCCGTGGCATCGATCGGCAAAAGGTTAGTTTCCCTTTTATTTTAATGGTTTAGATTGTAGAATAAATCATGTTTTAGTTTACTGTACGTGTGTGTGCAAAAATAAAGCGATTCCGATAAGATTTGAAGGGAAAAATAGACCAAGGAAGCAACATGAACGGTTCTGAACCCGAGAAATTCGAGGGTTGAATTTGAAATTCGACCATCGAATATAAATTCGAGGTCAAATTTAGATTTTTAAGCCTGATGCATTTTTGAGAAATTCGAGGGTCGAATTTGAATTTGAGGGTCGAATTTGGTCTGATGTGCCGCACTATGGTATTTCAGCCATAACTTTATATCCCGAACTCGGATTGATACGATTTTTGAAGCGTTGGAAAGAGGATAACTAAATTTACAACTCTTATAAATTAACTAACTGATGAATAAATTATTTTGAGGATCAAAATTTAGCTGGAAGTTAGGCCAAATTCTAAGTTAGCACATTTTTACTGATGTACCGATACAGCTTCGGTATTTTGGCCATAACTCTTTACTCTGAAATCCAATTAATATGATTCTTGAGGCGCTGGAAAGAAAACAACGAGATCTACAACTTTTGTGAATTAACTAACTTATAAATAAACTCTTTTAATGGTCAAAATTTAGTGGGAAATTGGGTCAAATTCCTAGTTTGCACGAACTTGCCCATTTCAGCCTTGATTTTTAGAGAACTCTTAAATACACCAAGTTTAGTAGTAACTAGAATTAGTTTTTAATACATCATCATACGAGTGATGTAGATTGAGAGTTCGAGGCCGTGGATAAGGGCTTTTGGATTGTTTTGGAACGGCTCCGAACTTAAGGTAAGAGAAACTCAACGAAAATTACATTTTATAAATTGATTCATGGTTTCTTTGATTTTCGACCTGATGCTTTGTTTCCTTTGACATATTTTGTTTTCGTCATGTTCCCGCATATGCTATAATATGTTTTGTTTCCGTCCTGTTTTCGCGTATGCTTTGGTTACTCTATTTCCGTGTATGATCTGACTGTTCCATTTTCAACTTTTGAATCCGATTCGTTACATTCGGTATGCTTTAAATCGATTACATTTCTGTTTTGTTATGATCCATCTTATTTAACCTGCTTATGAACTTTGAATTTGAATGAGCATGGAACTCTATTTTTAGTAATCTGACAAGTTTTGAATCTTTGAAAACTTGTGAGACTGAGTCATAGTGAGGTCTCTTTCCCGGCACGTGACACTTGGGGTGTAGGCATCCATGTACGGATGAAATCCACTATGGCCCCTCGGGTGCCACATGCAGTACATCCAGGCTACTACGGATCCCGTCTCTTGACTTGCGTGCCTTGTGAAGCTATCGCACTGTGACCCATTCTAATTAAACTAAGACTATAGGGAGTATGATTATGATAAGAGCCTGTGTTTAGAATGAGGGATGACCGTAGATCTGAACTACACTTACTGAAATTATAGTGGATTATTGGACTCTGAGCTTTAGAAACAAGATAGACTTAGTATTGAGTTATTCAGTTAAGTATGAACCTTGAACCTTGTATCTGAGTGTGAATGAGAATATCGAGAACATATCTGAACATTTGACTGTGAGTGAACATTGACAAGTGGACCGGTACGGCGGTTATCCGTACACAGTGTATAGTGCATAGCATACATAGTGGGCCCGTATGAGGGCGATCCGTACGCATTGCATAGCATACACAGTGGGCCCGTACGGGGCGATCCGTACACATTGCATAGCATACACAAGTGAAGTGAAGGAATTGAACAGAGTGAGTGAAGTGAATACGAAAATCTGAAAATTTGAGTAAGGTGAATAAGAAAAATGAGCTATTATTTCTGTGTCGAACATCTGCTTCGTTATCGCTGTGGTTGTGTCTCAAATATCTACCCTATTATGAGTTTTTATTCTATCGCAAATATCTGCCTTGTTATTACTTTTGTTCTGCTATCAAACGTCTGATCTGTTAAATCTATAAAATTCATCTTTTAATATCTAATTTGCTTCTGCTTTAAACTCTGTCATTAGTAAGATGTAACTGCTATTGATGTTCTTCTACTGAGCTTAGATGTAGCTCACCCCAACTATACGTCACAGGTATAGCCTTTCATTGGGACCTTAGACTTGAGAAGAATCTGAAGTTGCCTGCTGGAGGGAGAGCTCAATTGGATTAGCAAAACGACTTCTGTGCTTTGAGCTTGGTACATCCCTTTGTTTTAGATGTTTTGTATAGAATTGGAGGTTCTTAGTTCTGCCATATGTTTATCTGTTTTATTTTCTGCTTAAAGGTGTGTTGATACCAATCAAATTATGTATCAGATTGTGTTCTGTAATCTGGCGGTTCGGGTTTTCCCTTTTGGTTTTGATTTAAAAAAAAAACAAAAAAAAAAAAATCTCTATGGAAAAGTAAGTTGGGAAAATTCGGGCTGTCACACAAAGGTGTTTGGAAAAGAGAATCGTGGTCGTGTCTGTGGTCATGGTTTGGGAGTAACCCCCACAAGTTTTTAGGGATCATCTTCTAACTGCAATGGGTCATTTGAGGAACTCAATGCAATGAAAGAAAAAATACAGATCATGGAAGAGAAGGACAAAGAGATAGAAGAGATGAAAAAAAAAAAGATGGAGGAGTGAGAGAAAGAGAGAAATTATTTTTTGATCTTACGACCGTAGTCGAAACTCTACAAAGATAGGTATGTATAAATATTGAATCTTCTGTAATTAGGTGTGTTGTAATTAGTCGAAAGTTGGTTCAAAGGATTCAAACTTCTAAAACAATATCCTAGATCTAATATCTCTTTTTTGTATTTGTTGTATAGGTGGCCAACAATATTACTCGAGCGTCAGAATCTACTGAAGGGTCAAACTCTGAGGTACTTCCTATTTGTAAAATAATATCCTAGATCTAATATCTCTTTAGTCTTGTTGATACATGTATTTTGTAGGTGATGATGCTGCACAAAGCAATGATGCCCACACAAAGCAATAAATGTTTTTCGGGGTGAATCAAGTGGGATTGCTACTACTTGGCTCTTCCAAGTTGTTATGACAGTATCTATATATATATATATATATATATATATATATATATATATATATATATATATATATACTTGTATGAAAAAGTACTTCAGAAATGTAGTGTAACCATGTATCTCGTTTTTTTAACTTAATTTTGTGCTTTCTGTTGGCTATAAAATCATTTTACCATTTTAAACATCTCAGAACAAGCAGGTAATTATATTATTTAACTAATATTTTTCTTTTTTCTCTAATATCCTAACTATCATCATAATTTGTGATGCAGTTTTAATGTGGTGAAGAAATTAGCATGGCGAAGATTTTTGACATGATGTCGGTAGATTGTTACAAAATAAGTTATATAGTCGCTTTAATTTTTTTGTATCTATTTTGACTACAAGAGTAGGGCTTCAAATGTGAATTGTAGGATATTTTTTAAATGATGTCGGTGCAGTGATTGATATCTCTGAATTGGATTGATTACTGGTGGTTAAACTTCATTTGTATGTGGTGGGACAAGTTTTATTTTTATTAATTGATATTAGATTTGTGATAATTTATATGATTTATATTTTATTACTTATTTATTTTGTGATAAGGAACAATTTCTAGGGTCAAACAAAAAAAGGTGTACCAATTAAATACCTGATGGGTAAACAAAAAAATGTTATTCCCAACTGAATGCAAAAAAAAAAAAAAATTTGGGTATTCCTAGCAGCCATACTCTGTTGGCGAAAAAAAATTTATTCCTAGCAGAAATAGTCTGCTAGCAAGAAAAAAAAGAAACAATAGTATTAGTATTACCGGTAGACAATGTTTGCCAACAAAAATAAAAATAGTAGTATTATCGGCAGTCATAGTGTCTGCCGGCAAAAAAATATACTACTACTGGCAACCACATTATCTGCCAGTAAAAAAAATATTATGGTTATTCCTGGTGGCTATTAGCCGCCGACAAAACTAACAAGCTGCCAGTAAAGCATGCCCTTAGTGACAATTTGGGATACTATCACCAACGAGGTTCTCCTGCCGGTAAAAAGCCCACTATCCGCTGGCAATAGTATTAGTGACAAAGGAATTGGTGGCGGACCAATTGCCACCGGTAATAGTATTACCAGCGGCCTTGTAAGTATTGACGGCGGGTATCCACCGCAGGGAAAAGTCAATTTTTTTGTAGTGATGCAGGATTCAGGGTTCAATCATGACTATCCTCATCATCTACCGTTAAAATCTTTTTTCACCTTTTCCAAGCCCTAGAAAACCTTAGATGGATCATTACCTAATTTTAGTGAGTTAATCACTCACTAATTACCCCCAACTTTATAAATAGAGGCCCCCACCCTTCACTAGGTTGGTTCAGAAAAATACCCAGAGGAAAATTTCTAAAGCGGGATAGAGAAACTTCTGAAACAAAGAACTCTAGAAAGATCTCCACCCGTCTCAAAGCTTGAACCGAAGCTTATCCCTTACCTCTATACTTCTTTCAATACCATTTCCAAGCCACAGCAAGTTAAAAACCCATCTCTAACCCATTTGCGTTCGGAAGCTCACCGGAGTTCGCATCAAAATGAAGATCCAGCGGCGGTGCTATAGGGGTCCGAGAATGCTGCCAAATTTCGGTAATTGCGGGGGGCTCAAATAGGATCGGGGTGTCTTTGGGCAAGAAGAAGTGTTATTTTTTTATTTTTAAAATTGGGTCATAGTAGAGACCGCTTATGAGCGAGCTAATTGGGTGCCTAACACCTTCCCGATTAGTAACCGAAGTCCCTACCTATAGGCTTTGGTGCAGGCTGGTGATTCGGAGTCAAATTTTGCACTTCGATGCTTATAATTTTTATTTTGGGTATCCCGAGATATCAAAAGCCTGGGTGGCAACTCTATTTTTTCTTGTGAGCGTATCGTCGCGACAGGCCCGCAAAGCTCATGGTTGCATAGGTGTACTTTAAAAGTATCACCGACCGATAACTAGATCTCACTCTCTCGCTTGGTGATCACTCATGGTTAAAAATAAAAGTAAAAAACTTCTTTACTTTTTATAGCAAACAAGTTTATGGATTTCAGTTTCCCAACTGTAAAGTGTGCAACTGGATGCGACTTTTCAAATTGCGTCAAAAACAGTTAGTAAGGACTATGTAGGTCATTTACAAACAAATTTTCTATTTAAACAATTGAAACATGGATTTTACCACTAGAAAAATTTGTTAGATCCAATATCTAATCTTCATTAATTATCAATTTTCGTGTGTGTATTTAAAAATCCTCCGACCCAATATGAAACTATCAAAACTGTCTTAAACCTTTTTTACAATTACGAAATAGTAAAAATACCATTGTTTTTAAAAAAAATAGACAAATCGGTTCCTGGTAGACTGATTAAGACTACTATGGGCTTAGTGATCTATAAGAGACTTCTATGGTACATGATAGACTGATACAATTTATATTAGATTAATTTGGTCTTTCATGGATTATTTGGTCATTCATGGAAGATTTCATCGCATTGCACTCTATGATTTTTGAATTTATGAATGCCTAAAGTATAATGAGTTTTTAGTTTAAAATAAGTAACTTGCCTTTCTATGAGTTCACATATCAATGATTTAGGCTTCTGAAAACCATCTCGACTTTTCAACAACCGGGGGAATAGATTTACATAGCGGATCAATTGCTCTAAAGCACAAAATTTTCTATACGTGGTAAGAAAGGAACGCTCCTTAATTTAAACTATAAAGGAAAATTTTTTATAAAAAATATCATAAATCTATAAATGAATCATCCACAAATGACCATTGATTCATTATAACAGTCCATGATATGAAAGACTGATGCATATCTACTGTAGACAGAAGCAGGCTAATATATACTATAATAGCCCATTATAGACCGCTCAACTTATAATAGACTTAATCGGTTTGTCGGAAACTGTTTTACATTGCGTTGAGAACGCTTTGGATTCTGAATCCAATCAAAAGTAGTTTTAATATATTTTATTTTTCATCTGCTTTATAAAAATCCGGACTTATTTGACATTTCATAGCTTTCAAAAATGCTTACAGTGATTTTGATAATTTCATACTGTATGTGAGAAATTTTTAAATCACATACGAGATTTAAAAATTAATGAAGATTGGATCCTGAATCAGAAAAATTGTCCATTTTACTAATGCCAATTGTTGCACTTATATCTTGCCAATTTCAATAAGTTTGAAAGTAATCTTGAAAAAAGTCCTATTTTCTTAGAACTTCTACCCCACACCTATAGACTCTGACACAGCTAAAACTCCAACAAGCATAGATGCGTAAGTTAGCATCCACTTTTACAGTATAGCCCATACAAAACTAACCTACACCGATGGCGTAGGGAAGCAAAGGAAATGAGACATAAATGGATCTAAAGCATAGGAAGAGGTGGGCACGTGAAGGACGCAAAGACAAAGAGGGACCCTCTAGAGGGTCACGGGGTCCAAAGCCGTTGTCAACTTTTTACTAAAGAAAATATTCATAAACCAACAAAACGACAAACAGAGGAGTTTGAATTAGGTGCCTACCCTACACCATTGGGACCCTCCCTTAGACACCCACGTGACTTTGAGATCACAGGCATGTTCCCAGACTCTGCACACCACGCAGCACGCATGCCATATCCTAACTACTACGCAGGGCACTCAATGGGTCGGGTCGGGTCAACCTGACTTGATCGGATATTTTACCGAGTCAGACACATAAATTTGACATGTCGGGTCGGATCGACATGAAACCAAGAGTTTTTTCAGGTCGGGTCTAATCCAGTCCAGTTGACCTACCCCCACCATATAATTTATATGTAAAAAAGTATAAAGATAGGGGGTTTGACCGGGTCAGATTAAGTCAGTTTGAGTGTACCGAAGGGGTGACCAAAAATTTGACCCCGAGTTGACAGGCCCATTGACAGTCCTACTGTGTGGTAGGGCTGTCAGCGTACCAGGTTAGGGCCTGGCCCTAGCCCAGCCTTAACTTAGCTGGGCTTTTATACGCCAACCCCTAGGCATAAGTTAGGTTGGGCTTATTTCTTCTATGCTGTCAGTTATTCTAAAATCGTTGTTAAAGAAAAAAAAACATTGATCGAGATAGAGAAAGAGAGAGAATGGGAGAAGAAGACCTTAAGACTTCCCTTATTGTTATTCATCCAAATATCTTTAAATTATTTATATAATTTAAAACAAATATAGGGTACAGCTATTTTCACCCTTTTAATACTGACTACCAATTTTCATAAGCAAAAATTATTAACTGATTTGAATAAGATGGAGATATTTGTTTGTTCCAATCTTTCTCACGATAAATTTTAATATCATAGCTTGCTTATGAGACGTTCAGATGTTGATTCCACATAGCACACATTTTCAAAAGTGACTTAGATCATGAGAAAATGAGTTGACCTTCACTTTTAAAGATGTGTCATGTGGATTCAACAACTGACCATCTGATAGGAGCGCCATGATCTTAAGATCTATCGTTAGGAAGATTGGAACAAAATATAATCTCCATCTTCTGATTCAAATCACTCAAACCATGAAAAAAATTGTGTGGTACTTACTATTAAACGGGAGAGAATAGTCGTACCCTAACATATATTTTATGTACTTAATATACATAATTAAAAGAGATGCATGAGACCAGGTCGGGTTTATGGGCTTCAGCCCCTAACTGGCTCTCTTACCCTATTTTTGAGTCCTGTGTTTTTATGACCTTCCGTTATTTTGTTGGGCCTTAGCCCCAAGTATGTAGGGTTGAGACCGGCAGATTGAAAGCCAGCCTTACTAACTGGACACAAGAAGAATAGTTTCATAGATTTAGAGGCCTCTAAATCTGCGGAAGTCAGTTTTTGATGCCAGATTAACCTACCCAACTTGGATTGGCACCTTTTTCTTTATGGGTAAAAATAGACGTATGGATAGAGGATCATAAGAATATGGACCCCTAAAGAGCTTTTGCACCAAAATCTTGTGGCAGAAAAAGGTATTCCTATAAAATATCTGTGAAAGTCAACATTTTGACAAGATTTATTGTCATATTTCCGACTCTACATATAAGAACTCGTAAGTATTCAAACTGAATTATTCATCCATATATACTACCATGCCTTCTTCTTCTTCTTCTCTGCAACTCTTTTTGTTGTTCCTCTTCTTAAATTATGTTTCGGCTGCGACAGCCAGTGTGCCAACTGTCGCGGTCGGAAACGTTTCTCGGGTCGAAGACGCCGTAAATTTTCATATCTACTATGGTCAGACCTTCAAAGTCATAAAAAATGGAATTGATGGAAGGAGCTATCTTCTTGTCCAGGTACCACATTACCATATTTTCCTTTCTAGCTGTATAGGCTTTCTTCTACAGTTGTTGCTAAGGTGGCCCTTTCTAGCTATGCTTTCTTCTACAGTTGTTGCTAAGGGGGGCCCTTTCAAGCTTAAAAGGCTAGTGTTGTGTCTGAAAATATTTGATATTGGCACCATCTTCTGCAAAATTTAATTACTTGGGCTTACATTTTAGGCACAGAATCACTGTGTCTTGGCATGCCAGGCTCTCTAGCCCATTATTGCATCAGCCAAAGACAAATTTGTACCCTTAAACTTTAGGGTACATCTACTGACCAACTAAACTAAGCCTTCTAGCCCCCCTATAGATGATCCGATAGTGGAGAGCAGGTGGGTGCTTTTAGAGTTTTGGTGGGTGCAAAGAGAGTTACCCTACATCTTATCGTGGAGCTGGTATAGGGTAGTGGGCAGCCAACCCATTCCCACGTGGAGCTGGTATAGGGTAGCCAACCCATTCCCATGGGCCACTTTGGCACTATTTTTCATCAAGTGTAGCTTCTGATGCGAGAATCTCGATCTAAAGATCTATAGCGGGTCTTATCGTGTGAGGTCTCCGGCCCCTTCCCGGTTGTTGTATTATGTTCTGATTTTCTTTTTCTAATAAATTAAACTACTTATTAAAAATAAAATAAAATTAATTGTACCAAAAAAAATAGTGGCAAATTTTGTTTTCCGCAATATTTCGGTACTTAGGGGGCAAGGTATTAAAATCGGTATTAGTTTGCCCGGGGCCAATACGAATTTTATGATACTGATACGTATTGGTTGATTTTATGAAAAAAAAAAAAGTAAGAAAACAACATGTCTCAGTCGAAACCGAGACGTATCGGCCGATACGGGACCTAATCGGCCGATACCGATACATATCGGTCGATTTTGTAAAAAAAAAAAAAAAAAAAAAACAAGATGTCTCACTTGAAACCGAGACGTATCGGCCGATACCCGATACGTATCGGTTTGACCAAAAACTGATATGTATCGGTATCGGCCGATTTTTTATACCTCATTGGAAGGAGGTCATTCTTTTCATTTCAGAAAAAAGTTGAATAGTTTTTGAAAATTTTCCAGGAGTATAAAAAATATTATATATAAGTAATTTTTAATATTTATGAAATTTTATTTATTATTTAAAATATGACAATAATTATATTTTTTTTATTAATTTTGGCAATATTTTGGATACGAAAATTGCCATATGGAAACTCCATCTAAGCTGTTTGATTTACAGGATACGAAAATTGAAACAAGACACGATATTGATCATATGTTATTCAATTCAATTTACTGTTGAATTAGATGATAGCCTTTGACTGCATTGAATCATATATTAGAGATCGTGTTTCATGTCAATCTTTTACAAAAAAAAAAAAAATCCTTCGATCCCCAAAATATTGCCCTAAGCTCAAAGGTGATTTTAGGACCATATTTTGGGGATCTTTGACATGTGTAATAAAAAATTGGTTGTCTGATAGGTGCAAAATGATCTCAAGATCAATTGTGTGGAAGATCAGGGTGAAACATAATCTCCATCATTAGATCAAAAGCAATCAACAATTTTTAAGGGGTTGCACACTTGAGCGCTTTTAGAGGACACGTGGGCGCGATTAGAGCTACCCTAAGAATAAACAACTACATGAGGAAAGCATTGAGCAATTTGAATCAACCCCAATGGATCTTGAGAACATGAGTGTATTAGAGGGTCAACTTTTTATTCCACATGGAATAGATCCCAAAATGTGGCACTAATATCATTTGAAGCGTAACGTGTGCCACATGAGTTTAGGGCCACTTTTTTCATATTTATGCCACATCAAATGAAAATTGAGCATCCGATGGTACAATCATGGGCTCAAGATCTCGTGTGAAAGATTGGAGTTAAAAACAGTCTCCATTGTCTAACTCAAATCAGTCAATAGTTTTGAGACACAGGTGCTCTATAATCATAGTCAACTATAACGATTGTGCACTTAATAATAATCACGTTTGTGTGACTGCATGACATGCACGGACTTTTAATGCAT
This sequence comes from Chloranthus sessilifolius, assembly GCA_021018995.1. Lineage (NCBI taxonomy): Eukaryota > Viridiplantae > Streptophyta > Magnoliopsida > Chloranthales > Chloranthaceae > Chloranthus > Chloranthus sessilifolius. The sequence continues at coordinate 18,035,359 of CM037595.1, read as the reverse complement.
AGAAGTCTGTGCACGTCACACGGTGACACAGATGTGTGTGTACCTGTTTTAATGCAGATGATGGGTGGAGGGCCACCCATTGTAGCCTAACTCTAATTCTAAACACTCTTCTGTTTTATTTTCTTTTGTCGGAATTCAAGAAAGACACAAAAATGGCGACAAGGACAAAATATTGCACTGGGCGAATCAAATCGTTTGCGATCCCCCTATCAAACTACTCTGTTGACATTACATATTTTCCAGGTAATTTACTAAAATATTTATTAAAATTCTTTAATGATTTAATTAAATAATATTTGTAGATCATTAAAAAAAAGAAAAATTATTGATATAATCTTTTGACTAAGAAGGTTTTCTTAAGCTTGATAATAATCTTTTGATGCCCGTGACTCCCATTAATCCTATTTAGTGATAACAAGTGTTGATGGATCGTAAGTTTGTAACCACTGTTTTTATTAAAAAAAAATTAATTCTTTTACTTTTATTCATTTATTATTTTTTAAGGTAAGATGAGCTAAAACTTGACCTTAGATTGTTATATTGTCAACCTTCCATTGTGCTCCAGGCAAGGCCGGCACTGAAGTTTTAGTGGCCTATGTCAAGATTCTGACATGAAATCTATTGATATTAATATAAAAATTCGTAATAACTCTCATGACTGGATTAAAGATGTGAACACCGTAGATTTAAGATTTGACCGTCTGATAGGTGCGCCATGATCTTAAGATCTATTGCATGAAAGATTGGGACAAAAACGATTTCCATAATCTAATTCAAGGTAGTCAACGATTTTTCATGATAGAAATGTGTGTGTTCTTCACAGAATAAATGCCACCCTTTCTAGTAAACTACTCAAGTGGTTGAAAAAGTGGTTTGTGATGCATAAGTTTTAGGTTAAACCTTTTTTTATATAAGGTTTTCCTTTTAATTAATTTTATTACAGCCTATACACCTTACTTGAGTGTATTTAAATATATATAACATATCTTATTCTGAGAGAAATCTTTTAAAAAATTAGCCCACAAATATTGTAGCACAGAATTATGAAGCCTTTAGAGTGGCACTATTTGCAGGCATTTCCGATGAATAAGATACATTTCCACCTTAAAACGGTTGACTGCAATGAATCGGACCATAAATATCATTTTTCATCCTAATCTCTCACACAATAGATCTTCAGATTATGGTGCACCTACGGCCGGCCCTGGCTACAAAGACCAAGCCCATTATCTTGCTATTGAAGTTTCTATTTTGCAGCTGACATTTGCAAAGGTTTGAGGGTCATTTCGGATAAATTTCATCTTCAACAATATTTCAATGGGGTCATTTCGGATAAATTTTAGGAAAAATTCAAAACGGTTTTAGAGTAAAAAAATAAAAAAAAATTATATTTAAAATTAATTTAGTAATTAAAAGAGACTAAAATTATTAATTTCGATGTAATTTCGTTAATTTCATCTAAATTAATGAAATTTAAGCATTTCAAAGAAACCACCGAAATTACGTTAAAAGTTTCAGTCTTACTATGGTTGATAATAACCTTGTATATTGTATAGAGTAGCAAATCCGTATATCTTCAGATGTAAGGGTCAATTCCCTTATTCTAAGATGGCCAAACTTAATGCTTTTACTAATTTTGATACTCATATTATTAAGACCATTGGATGAAGGAGAATCTTGACTTTAACTTTCAAAAGTTGACATCCATGTTGGATATCTTGTATCGAACGATTTTAAAATTAGTTAAATGTCATTTTGGGTTCAGCCAATTGGACCTGACCAAAGCCCTCTTTCCAAAAATTGATCATAATGGCATATGGAGATTGACTTGTTGGACACTTAAAGAGAAAAGGTCGCTATGTTCCCACCCACGTGTTCTCTGAAAACACCTGCGTCGGCTACCCTTTAAAATCCATTGATTCGGTTGGATCAAACGATGGAGATTGTCTTTCAATCTGATCTTTCACAAAATTGATCTTGAGACCATTTTGCACCTACGAGACGGTCTACTTTTGATTCTATATATCACATATCCCCAAAATATACACCTTGTGTGCAATGACACATCACACTCAAATGTGATGTTAGGGCCATATTTTGGAGATATGTGAGATAGTCTCAAGATCTATTTTGTGGAAGATTGGATTGAAAGACAATCTCCATCATCTGATCTGACCCAATGGATGGGTTTTAAGGGGTCTCCGTCTTTCAGAGAATGCGTGGGTACCAACAAAGCTACTCAACAGAAAATGCCATAGTTTCTTTATGCCAACTTTTTAAAGAGGGCTGCTATGAATGCACCCTTCTTTTGTTCTTGCACACTTAAAAATAAAATTTGAGTAGCAAATACCAAAAGTTAGTGTGCACCTAGGAAAATTAATTTACTAACTCATCAAAATACAAAAGGGTAGCTCTATTCGTGCCTATCCAATTGCTAGCGGCGCCTATACCAAAAATCTATTGACTATTTTGAATCAAATGTTGGAGATTGGTTTTCATCCTAATCTTCCACACAATTGATCTTGAGATCATCGGCATATCATCAAACGGTCAATTTTTTATTTCACTTGACACAAATTCCCAATAAAGTGACTAGAAAGTTATGTGACACACATCATGCTCAAATATGATTTTAGAATCACTTTTTGGAATCTGTCACATGAAAGATTGGGATGACATTTGATCATTTTCAATGCTTGATTCAATGCAGGGTTTTCAATATAGGCCCCCTCAGTATTTGAGTAGGCGCTAATAGAGCTACCCAATACAATATTAGGTGAAGTTTGTGTGTACCCAAAAGCTGCAACGAGCACACTTTTTTCTAAGTGATGCAATCTTCATTAGCAACAAAAATGCAGAATTTGTTGTCATTATGTTTTTAATTAAGGGAGCCATTATTTGCACACGGTTTTCAAGTGATTGCATTGAATTTAAAGAAAGACTTCGAATTTTAGGAACATGTGATATGTAAAAATGCAATATGGGCCGTCTGATTTGAAGTTCATGATCAATAGATTTTTGGTACATAAAATTGGAGTAAAACACAATACTTGTCTTATGATCTATTATAGTAAATTGTTGAATTATATAATAGCCTTTGACTCCATTTAATCAAATGATGAAAATTATATTTTGTTCTAATCTTTTGCAATTGTTATCTTTAAATCATGACCTTCAAATCAAACGATTTAGATGATGTTTTTTGATAATAGAGGTCATCAAACTTACAAGTCTTTCTTTTAAATTTGGTGCAATAACTTGAAAAGCGTGTGCAAGTAATGGCCTCCTTTAATTAGTTGTGTAGTAGCAAAATTTGTTGAAACTAAAATATTGTATTGGAAGAAAAAGTGGTGTGCACATGGCACCCCTCTTTTTTTAAGGCCCCAGAAGTAGGTGTAAACATGGGTTAAAATATCGGGTTACCGATACGTATCGTCCGAGCTCCAAAACGATACGTATCGGACGATACGTATCGGTACCGGTCTGTATCGGACGATACATTGAATGTATCGTTCGATACATACAATACATTTGAATGTATCGAACGATACATTCAATGTATCGTTCGAGTCCAATACCGATACGTATCGTCCGATACGTATCGGTATCGGACGATATTTTGATCCATGGGTGTAAATCATCCATTAATTGAATATTTCAGCTGAATGAATCTTCATCTAATGATTCACGAATGAAGCACCCAACCCCTGAACCAAATTCCAAATATTCCCATTAAATACAGCTGAAAAACGTTGATTCCTTTGAATCGGACGATGGAGATTGATTTTCATTCTAATCTTTCACACTACTGATCTAGAGATGGGAATATCATCGGATGGTCAACCTTTTATTTCATATGATGCACATCTCAAAAAGTGATTCAAAGACCATGTGGCACATATAATGCTCATAACCTCATCCAGTCTTTTTCACTATTACACCTCTCAATGCCATAATTTGTGGAGGAAAATTATAAATGGTGAACAGCGTTTGATAGACAATGTTGCAGCCAGCTTATGTCGCGCGATGTGACTGATTGTAATGCTTGGGCTCCACTATGTGTGCAGCCAATTATGTGACGGGACTTAAGCTGTATGCAATATTATCTATCATAAATTGTCCACTATATAACACTGTCCATTTGTGGGTGCTGAGTGCGGGACTCCTATATTTTTTTATATTTTCTTTTTACAATAATTTTATAATTTTATCTGATTTACCCTTCGTTTATGCATTTTCAGTGTCGTTCTTCGAGGTGAGGAATTTGTGACTTGTAAGTTGTCATATGACATTATTTTTATTTTTTAGGCTATTGGGAACTCACCACCAGACACTTATAAAACCATAGTTTGAAATATCGGATTTTCGAGTTGTCTCGGACAGTCTTCTCGAGACCGAGACTGAGACTGAGACGTCTTGCCTCTCAACAAGACCTCTCGGCAATACAGCGTGAAATGAAATAGCCTTTTAAATAATCTTACACCATTAAAATAGTGGTCAATCTAAACCGTTCAAGTGATTGTTCATGGTTGGAACATATATATCTCAGTTAACAACTCACATTTGTAAATAAATTTTATCCCGTCCGATCAATGATCTTCAATATTAGCCTTTAAAAGAAAAGAATAATACAGGAGAATAGAGTGCACGGATTTGGACACAGTGATATTACTACAAAAAATATGACTATTAGCAACAGTTAAAAAATGCCGCTAATACCCTTCCGGCTAATAGTCTTAATAGCCTTTAGTAGTTTTTGTTAATAGCGATATTTTTTTGCTGCAAAAAATTGCCGCTAATAGTCTTATTTTTTGTAGTGTATATGTTCACGAGATCATCCACATAGACTGGATACGGTGGAAAAAATTAGTGTCACGCGTACGAAGATAATGAGTAGTACACTTTTAATGGTGGTGTCCTAGCTTAACATCTTATGGAAACTAACATTTAAAAAATAATACTTCTTTAGAGCGATCTTAGGGCGAAACGCAGACCAGTCCCGTCTCGTTAAGCCCCCAGACGTCATTTGGTGTCTCGAGTTTTAGTGAGACGAGATTGATCTGTAAAGAAAGTCTTCTTTTTAAATGTTAGTTTATATAGGGTGTTAAGCTAGGACACCATTGAAAGTGTACTGATCGTCTTTGTACACGTGGCACTAATTTTTTTCACCGCATCTAGTCTATGTGATGATCTCGTGAACGGATATCATGGTGTGTCCAAGTTTGTGCACTCTATATTTTGCTATTATTCTTTCTTTAATGGCTAATACTAAAGATCATTGATCGGACGGTATACAATTGATTTATAGATGTGATTCTTTAACTAAGATATGTTCCAATTATGGACAACCAATTGGACAGTTAGATTGATCACAAATATTTTCCACTAGGCATAATAGTGAAATATTCTTGAATAGTATAAGATCAATCACCTATTTTAATGGTGTAAAATCATTTAAAAGGTTATCTTCATTTCATGCTGCATCGCCAAGAGGTCTCGCTGAGACACGCGGATGTATTGATCTCAGGGCTGCTCGGGACAACTCAAAAATCCGAGATCTCAAAGAATCCTATTTTTTAGGCTGTTGAGTAGACTCTTTTAAACAATCCAAGTCATCTAAGTGGCCAAACATCATATACACTTACATGAAAAATCATGCACAATAAAGGAATTGATTCATTCCATGAGAGCATTTTAATACAAACCATTATTCATATCCAAATGTAAAAGGTTCCATGTTGAAGTATTCCTTTTGGATGATACATATATTTTGACGTATTCTTTAGGCTTATTAAAGTTCATATGATGTTATGCCACTTAGACGAACTGAATTGTTAAAACATGTTTACGTGTTATGGCATCACATGGTTTAATAGTGTGACGGTGAAGCTTTTGTCTCCACTCGTTAGTGAGGACAATGAACATGGTTGCGATAAGTGTAACTATTGATAAATATATAAGTCTATCACCATCAACAATTATTTAAAATGATTGACCAATGAAATAGTTATGATTACCATAAAAACTAAAGTTGAGTTAAAGTGCATTTCATTAGTCAATGATTTCCAATGGTCCACCCAAAAAGTGGCCAATTAATTAAAGGAAGCAGGTACTTGTACTAAAAAATTGTGTTATTGCAATTTATTTAAAAGAAATAATTGAAATGTTTGAGACTTGTGGTACGTGGAAACATCATTTAAGCCATCCGATTGAAGTTCATGATGTAGAAATCTTTCATACAAAAGATTGCTTTGAAAGTCATCTAATTCAACATAATCAACCATTGAATTAGAAGATTAGCTTTGATGTTGAATCATATGATAAAATCAATTTATGTAAAAAGTTTGGCGAGAGCTCTAGGCCCCAGTTTTTTGTGAGGCTTGTTTCTTCTCCTCTAGGTTTCTCCATGGAAAAACCTCCTGATCCCCCTGGAAGATGGGCTGCCCTTTTCAAGGAGAGCCATATTGTTTCTTCTTACTCCAAGCTCTCATTCATTCCAAATGCTACTGAAGATGGAGTTATCATCTGCCCTGAGAGAGATATTCAAGAAGAATCACAATGATTGGAAAATACTCTTGTCGGTTACGTTTTTGGAATGAAACCTTATTTCATGGGTCTCAAAGTAGCTGTGGAGAGATTATGTCGTATCAAAAGTTCTTTTACAATCACATCCTTTGAAGATGGCTTCTTTCTCTTCAAGTTCAATCTCGAGGAGGATATGAACAAGGTGCTCGATGCCGGTATATGGATCATCGGTGGCAGGCCGCTCATTCTTCGAAAATGGTCTCCGGAATTAAAGCCTGAAAGGGAACTTCTCCAATCTGCTCCTCGCTGGATCAGGCTACCCAAACTGCCTCGGTAGTTTTGGTCTTCTTCAATTCTTAGCGGAATTGCCAGTTCGCTTGGTATCCCGATTCATGCCAATGGCCCCACGTCAGCGCGCTCGTGATTATCTTATGTCAGACTTTGTGTTGAAGTTTTCGCATCCTTTGAATTTCCCTTAGATATTCAATTAAAGCGAGAGTAAGGAGACATTTTCTATCAAAGAGTCAAATACGAATGGAAGCCTCCCTACTACAAATCCTGCGCGACCTTTAACCATTTGCATGATCGATGCCCCAAAGCGAAAATTATAACAAAACCAAAACAAGTTTGGAGTAAAATGGGACGAGCTATCGCAGACCTTTCAACTTCAGAAGTTCCCGCCCATGATACGGCTCCTAACCCATCTGAAATTCTGGAGCCAACTGTCATTAACAATGATACGAAGGGCATGCGGGGGCATGCGGGTTGCAGCATTAGTCAACTACAGAATGCCGGTGTTTCTGAAAATCGTGCCACCTATAACCCTGATAACCGTATAAGTACAAGTCTTGACTTATTGGATAAGGACCACTTAGTCAATTCTGAGGATCCCACAACTTATGGTGTACGTGTTCAAGAATCCTTGAGAAAGAGGATCCTTCGGCCCCAATGATGCAGGATACTATTTTCTCCACCTCAACAGTGTGACTGACTTCTCTCCTTCCTCTATATGCACCAGATTTTTTGCTTGTTTTCCGGCAATCTCCGACACCTTCTGCAGTGCCCCATCAGCTTTCAAATTCGAGGCTTCCTGGCATCCTGGCTGTCCCTACAATATTGGCCTTTAATTTGCAAGTTACCAACTAGCAATTCTCGACAGCTGCAACACCCCACTAGAATTCGAATTTTGGGCATCTCGATAGCCTCGCCATCCCTACAAGTTCGGCTTCAATATTGCTATCTCCTGCTACTGCACGCAAGTCAACAGACTCCTTGAATTCTTTCCATAAGCAGCCGGCTGAGATGTTGCCTTTTACGAAAAATCCTGGTATATCTGCAAGCAACTTCCCTGATTTCTTACCTACCAAATCTGCGGGTACTCCTCTGCAGCTGACTTTGAATCTACAGCCTTCTCTTACCTCTTGTAATCCGTTTAAAATTTTTTCCATTGATATCCCTGACAATCGTCCCTTTGATGGATGATAGATTTAAAAATCAAGGAGTCCATATTATTGAGACTTCCTCTAAGGAAGTTTCTCTAAACGATCTCCTCCACAAAACTTTCAAAAAGATTTCTAAAATGGGTAACTCGGGGACTAGACCGAAGCCTAACAAATCCTCCCAAAACTCCAAATGAACTTCCTATTTTGGAACGTGCGAGGTCTAGGTCAGAATTTTATGTTTAACTGAAACCCGCATCCGATACTCCAAGGCTGATAAGATTAGAAGACAGTTCCTAAGAAATTGGTCCTTAATTGAAAATTACACCTCTCACAATTTCGGCAGGATATGGATTATGTGGAATCCTCAACTTTTCACCATCACAAAAATCCGTGAAACTAGCGAAGTAATCCACTGTCAAGTGCGGAGGAAAATTGATGATTTTGAATTCCTTCTAACAGCTGTTTATGGGTTCAATTTAGCCTCTGATAGACGCCTTCTCTGGAATGATCTTCAATCTATAATATTCATATTCTATGGATTGTGGGGGGGGGATTTTAATACTGTTCGTTTCACATCGGAAAAATTTGGCGGACGCAATATTCCTGTACATACGCTCTCTGAATTCAATAATTGCATTGACAAGTGCAATCTCTCCGATATGCGATGTTCCTCCAGATTCATCGCATGCAAGCTAGACCGTATCCTTATTAACCATGACTGGAAAAATTTATTCCTGAATATGGTTGTGGATTATAAAGAACCTAATCTCTCCGATCATTCTCTTCTTTTCATTCAGGGGAATCAATCCTATCTGAAAGGCCCTAAACCTTTCAAATATTTTGATATTTGGAGCAAGAAAGATGGATTCCGAGATCTTGTTGAGAAGCGATGGTCTGAACCTATTAAGGGACATCCGATATTCAAGATTCAGCAGAAACTAAAGTTTTTACGCGCAGATATCAGAAATTAGAACAAGTCATCCTTTGGTTCCATTCATACTCGAATCGATGATGCTAGAAGGGCCCTTCAAGATATTCAGCATAAAATCAATCCGGTCCAGCCCAACGATGACTTGACTAATGCGGAAAAAGATGTTGTGATTAACTTAAATAAGGAACTCAATATGGAGGAGAGCTTTATACTGTAAAAGGCTCGAGTTCAATGGTTAGAAGCTGGAGACTCCAATACAAAATTTTTCTATTCCACGGTTGCTTCTCAGATTTCTAGCAACACCTTCTTCGAGCTCCTTCTTCCATCTGGCGAAAGAATTGTTGACCAGCATCTTATGGGGAATATTGCAATCCAACACTATCAAAAAATATATTCCCCTTCTTCTGTAGATCCTATTCCGATTATTCCTTTCAAGAGCAAACTCAACACTTTATAGCTATTATTCTATCGTAGGAGGTTTCTGATGAGGAAATTAAACATGTTACCTTCAACTCTCCCAAGAACAAAGCTCCTGGCCCCGACGGCTTCTTTGCTGAATTTTTTCAAACGTTCTGGGATATTGTTGGAGCTGATGTCATCAAGTCGGTACGCTATTTATTTTTCAAAAGAAAACTCTCGAAATCTCTGAACTCTATTTTTTTGAAGCTAATTCTTAAAGAGTTAGGAGCTAACACTATTGATAAATTTCGTCCAATTACTCTATGTAATTTTCTCTATAAGGTGATAACAAAAATCCTGTCTAATCAGCTTTCTCTGGTGCTTCCCTCCCTTGTAAGTTGGAATCAATCTGCCTTCATCAAAGGTAGAAAATTTTCTGAGAATATTCTTATGGCACATGAGTTGGTTAGAAATTTTCATCTTAAATCGGGGCCTAAAGCTTTCTGTGCAAAGATTGATCTTCAAAAGGCATTTGACAAAGTCAGATGGGAGTTTATTATTTCTATCTTTCAATAATTGGGCTTCGATGATACTTGACTGCAATGGATCAGGGAATGTATAATGACTCCAATGTTCTCCCTCCTTATCAATGGCACCCCCCACGGGTACTTTGGAAGTAATTGCGGTATTCGTCAAGGAGATCCTTTATCTCCTCTTATATTTACTTTAGTGATGGAAGCCTTCACCTCCCTTCTTGAAGAAAAGATTCAGCAAAAGAAAATTTTACCTTTGAAGACTGCAAACTGCCCTTCGGTCTCTCAATGTTTACCGACGATTCATTCATTATTATGAAGGAAGATATTTCATCGGCTACGACGCTTCACGATCTTCTTGATAAATTTCACCTCATATCTTGTCTTAAGGTGAATGATTCTAAAAGTACTGTTCTTTGTAGTGAACCATGCTCCCTCAAAAATCAAATCATCTCGGAGCTCCGTTTTACTGAAGGCACCCTTCTAATCAAGTATCTGGGACTTCCATTATTTTCTGGCAGGATGTCATCCTCTATTTGCAATCCTCTCATTGAGAAAATTCAAAATCGCCTAGCAGGTTGGAAGAGCAATCTTCTCTCTTATGCGGGAAGAGTTGAACTCATAAAATCTGTGCTTAGCAATTATCAGATTTACCGGTCCGGGGCCTTCTTTCTTCCAAGGAAAATCATACAAAAATTAGAGCAAATGTTTTATAGATTTCTCTGGAAAGGCCCTTCTCTGGCCCAATCACTCCATCCAATCAGTTGGAACCACATCTGTAAGCCGAATAATGAAGGGGGGCTTGGTTTGCGTAGAATCATCGATTGGAACAATGCAAGCCTTTCGAAGCTTTTTTGGAACCTTGTTGAAAAAAATTCCTTATGGACCAACTAGTGTATGACAAAATATATTCTTCCTTCCGATGTCTGGAGATGCTCTCTCCCGCTTAGCTATTCTTGGGTTTGGAAAGGTATTATGAGAATTCGGGATACCAAAAAATCGCAATTCCGGGTCATCATTGGTGATGGTACTACCACAAAATTTTGGAGCGATCCTTGGCTAGAGAGTGGTCCTCTCATTCAGAACTATGGTTGACGATCCATGGCCCAATCTGGTATTAATGAAGATGCCCTCATTGCGGATCTCTATGAGAATGGGGTCTGGACTCTCCCCAACCCGCATACTAGAAGATTGGAAATTGCTTGGAAGGAAATTACAGATCATCCTCCCCCTCAACCCAACATTAACGATAAGCTCATACAGAAATCTACTCCATCTGGTAACTTCTCCCTCAAAGTTGGTTAGCATTGCTTCAAACCAAAATCAACTATTGTTCCATGGAATTCTTTTATTTGGCACCAAAAGAAAATTCTGAAACATGCCTTTTGTGCTTGGCTTCCATACAGGGAAAACTTCTCACTATTGATAATCTTAATAAAAGAGGCCTTCTAATTCCTTCACGATGTGTCCTTTGTTGGTCTCAATATGAGGATAACAATCATCTCTTCTTTGATTGCTCTTTCTCTAAGTGGATTTGGCACTGTATTCTTCAGAGGAAATAGGGAAAAGATCAATCAGCAATCTATCTGATGAAATTAATTATTGCATGGAAAAATGTAAAGGTAACGAAAACCAAGCATCGTTGATAAGGATTGCCTTTGCTGCAACAATTTGGCATTCATGGAAAGAAAGAAATAACCGCATTTTTGAGGGCTTGATATCTCATAATCGTATCATCTTGAAAAGAATTGTTGAGGATGTCCCAGTTAAAAGCCACAACGCTAATATCCTTGTCTCTTACACCACTGCTCGTTGGAGATGTGCGCCAAGTCCTCCTACTGTTCCTATTCTCTGCAGGCGGACCACTCCTTCGATTGGTTTTTTAAAATTAAATTCTGATGCCTCGAAGGTGGATGATAGATATAACATTGGTGGCATTCTAAGGGATCATAACGGTAATCACATTGTCAATTTTCATGGCCCTACTTTAGCTCACGATATTACCCATGCTGAAATTATTGCTATCCATCAAGGACTTGTTCTTGTGACTTCGATTCAACATACAAATCTCATTGTGGAATCTGATTCTCTCCTTGCAATTCGCTGCATTACTAATCGTTGTACAATTCCCTGGAAATATTCCTTCTCTGTTTGATCGGTGAATTCCTTTGCCCACAACTTCCAAAGTTGTTCATTTAATCACATCTAGAGAGAGATGAATTATAATGCTGATATTCTGGCTCGATTAGGGATGGATGTTGATGATGTTATTAGATGATTTGGTTCTGATATTTCTTTCCTTCTTGACTCTTGCTTGAGAGAGGATTTGATTTGTATTCAATATCGCATGTAATCTTCTCTCTCTTGAATAAATAGAGAGAGAGAGAAGATTACATGCGATATTGAATCATATGATAGAGATCTTGTTTCGTGCTAATCTTTGGCACCAAAGACCTTTACATCATAGCCTCAAAATCAGATGATTTAAATGGTGTTGTACGTGACATAGGTATAAAAAAATACCAATTTTTTTTCTCGTTCTATGAGGCAAAGCTTGTATGCCAATATTTGCTTCGAGAAAAGTTAACATTTACAAATGTGAATATCAGCTTCTGATAAAAGAAGAGTAGTTCTATTCACGCCTACTAATCAGTGAGGGCACCTCGGAAAATACATCGAGTGCATTCAATCCAACAATAAAGATCGGTTTTCATCCCAATCTTCCACAAAAATGATCTTGAGACCATGGGTGTACCATCAAAAGGCCAGGTTTTGATTCCATGTGGGGTTAAAAAAAATGACCGTTTGATAGTACGCCCAAGGTCTCAAGATCAATCGTGTGAAAATTAGGATGAAAATTGATTTCCATCATCTAATTCAATGCAGTCAATGAGTTTTCAGTGTAGGGCCCCTTCAATAATTTGGTAGGTGCGAATAGAGCTACCTTTGAAAGAAACCTACTTTTATTAATTGCTAATAGGGTTAGCAAGTCAATTCTATTTCTGTTGCAGCTTCTAGGGCTATTGGAGAGCTTAAAGGGCATTACAGCAGGCCCTGTGACTTCCCAATGTGTATTGAAAGGGTATGTGAAGGGGGATATAGAGGTGGTAAATAAGACAGATGGGGAGCAGCTTACTCACTTCGCAGCACATTTTATCAGCAACACAGACCAACAACAAGCTTGCAATTTTGCCACTTTTGCACCCTCTCAAGAGACCACTCCCCTCCAGGTATAATCTCTCTCACAAAATTCTCCGAATATGTGGTTTGCCAAATGCTCTCGCTTGATTCGTTTATAATCCAAATTTGTCTCGAAATTTGACGAATATTTATCATAAATTTCTTTTTTGAAAGTTGTTTTATTAAAGAGTATAAAAGCTAACCTAGTGCCTCAGAGAGTCCAAGTAATACACTAGGTAGGACCCAAAGCATTGCTATCTAGAAAACCGGCCTTCCTAGAGAAATTCAGAATAGGTACTTGGTAGCTCTTTAACTATTCCTTTTCTTAACCTATTGCAAGCGTACAACAGTATTGTAACACAAGTATAGGATCGATCCCACAGAGAAGATTGTTTATCCAAAAACCTCTATTTGCCTTTAAAGAATAAAAAAATGGTTGTGGTTTGTTCTAAACTAAAGTGCAGAAATTGAAAGAATTATCTACTAAATTGTAAAACCGTTAGACTAAATCTCTAGTCTTCCAGATTCTAGTTGTCAATTAAAATCTAGAATTCCTTTGAAATCCTAATTGCTGAAATTTCAAATTGCAGAAATTAAATTTAAACTAAAACTAATCTTCAGCCTTCCAGATTTTAGTCGTCAATTAAAATCTAGATGTCTTCAAATATTTACGTGCGAAAAATTAAAAGATAAAAAATAAATTACTGACAGTAAATTGCTTGAAATTAACATACTGGAATTAAATTACTGAAATTAAAAAGACATTAAATTAAAACTAAACTACAATGCTGAAAATAAAACTATTCTACTTTTGATCTTCTGGTTCCCAATCTTAGTTGTCAGCTAAAATTGAGAGTCCTTGTATGATAATTCATGGATGCATGCCCTCTTATTTATAGATTCACATGAGGCCTGTTACAATAAATTAGGGCTCCATACAAAGAAACTTCTTAAAACTAATTTTCCTAAAACTAAACTACCTAATACGTATCCCTTTTTGCTTCGAACCATTAGAGACGAGTGGACTCTTTTTCCTGGTAATCAGCAGCAATAGTGATTCTCGCCAAGCTTCCTTGATTCATGAAGTGCATGAATTCTTCTTTTAGATTTACGATTCTTGCATGGCTATGCACTTCTCATGTGAGTCTCCACAACATAATCATACTTCTTTACTCTACAAAATCGTGCATACGATTTTGTGTCTTTCTCTGCTTCTTTGTACGAATCTTCATTCAATCGCTCGTAAGCTTCCTTGTTCTCTCGTAAACTATCTGAAGCTTTCTTCTGTAGAATCGTAAAGTTATGATTCTGATCTTTCTTGGGTTCTAACTCTTGACTGTATGCTTCTACACTTCGACTGGCTTGTGGCTTTACGATTTCTTTTCTCGTTCTCTCGTAAATTGGTATTTCAGCTACGAGATGGCTTGTTCTTCACTAGCGATCTTCAAATGTTCTGCTTTCGGAGCTCTTTTTGACACATATTTATACTTTCTTCTTCTTCTGTTTGTTGTTCTAAATATTCACTTATCAAAGCATTGTTAGTAACAAACTATGGACTAACAACACTTAGTTGAGGGTACTACAATGATAAAATATGTGACTAATCAGTACTTGGGAGATGAAGGAAACCCGAGGGAAATGGGAAAAAACCTACTCGGAGGAAATCAGAACGTCCAGGAAAAACCCTCCAACAAACAAGAAAAGGAAACCAACAATCCCTACAGTAAAGAGATCCCCCTACAAAGAGTGAAAAAAAGATAACAATTGATCCACTTTGAAACTTCTAATGTTGAAGAGAGAAGAATCACCTTTGCCATCCGTTATCGCCCTATTGCAAACGGTGATAATACTATCTTGAATAAGCCTCTTAGTGTTAAAAGAAGAGTTGCTCCATTTGATGTTGTTTCAAAATATCCAAATATTTCAAAGAGTGGAAATATAGAGATGATCCCATTTCTATTTCGTGATAACCATAGCATCACACTGATCCCAGCCAGAAAAATATATAACTATGTTCTTATATGCAAGATTAGATACCGTAAGCTTTAAAGAAATCTCCCCAAATGGGCCAAAATTTCTCACAGGTAAGGAGAAGGTGGTCGATGTCTTCTTCAGCGCAGCCACAAAAGAAGTACTTTTGATCAATTTGCATGCCTTTTTCGATGAGATTGGAGATAGTAAGAAGTCTATTCTAGCAGACTGTCCACAAGAAGAAACTTATTTTGGTCAAGATATGATCGTCCCATATGGAAGCCCAGTCCACAAGATGGTGATGTGGATAGAATGATTTGAAAGCAGATTTAATGGAGAAGCTTCTTTGATTACCGTAGTTCCAAACTCTGAGATCGTCACCATCCATGTCTAATTTAGCATTATCTATGGTGTTAGATAACAAAGAGTACTCGGCTATTTCAACATTGGAAAGTTATTGTCTGAAGTTGATATGCAACTGGGTGGGATTATCCAAACTAAAGGTATCACAGTTTGGTTTTGGAATCAACAACGATACTGAATAAGTTTGGAAACTTTGAATGCAACTTCGGCTCTCCTTCTAGCCATATATCGGACCATAAGTGAATATTGTCCCCCTTATAGCAAATAAAAAAGATATTTTTAAGAAAATCATCTCTCATTGATAGAACACTTCTTCACCACCAGGAAGAGGCTCTATAGTTGTTATCGCTAATTTTTCAACCCTTTTGGTACATACGATATTTGTTGATGACAATTTCTTTCCACCAATGGTCAAATTCATCCCCCAAACGCCACTACCATTTCATAAAAAGGGCTTTATTCATATCCTCAATCGAACGGATATCGAGGCCTACAACGTATTTGGGTTTTGAGACCCTATCCTAACTTATTAGATGAATTTTATTTTTTTCACCGAGATCATCCCAAAGAAAATTCCTTCCAAGCCTCTTAATTTTATTATAAACTTTGATGGGGCACTTGTATAGGGAGAAAAAATATGTAGGAATAGCACTAAGAACAGATTGAATCAGAGTAAGTCTTCTTCCTTTGGAGATTAACTTACTTTTTCAGTCACTCAATCTATTCTTAACCTTAGAGATAATTGAGTCCCATTCGGAGGTTCATAGTTTACCGATACCAATTGAAATACCCAATAATTTAAAAGGGAGTTTGGCCTTAGAAAAATTTGCATCAGCAGCCCAAGAGCTTAAGGTAAATTCATCAACATTTAGCCCATATAAGTTAGATTTATCAAAATTCACACATTGACCGAAAACATCCTCGTAAAACTTAAGAAGGTTGCAAACCTGAGATTTCTGACTAGGATTTTCATTGCACATGATAAGAGAGTCATCCGCATATTAGAGAAGATTTACTCGGGAATCACTCCTTGGATTAGAGAACCCGTAACTAGGGTTGTCAACGGGCTGGCTTTCAGCTCGGGCCTGGCCCGAATGGGCCAGGTTAAACGGGCCGGGTTGGGCTAAGCCCAAATAATAAATGAGTTCGGGTTACAAAGTAGCAAATAAACGGCTTGGCCCAGTTAGGGGTTAGCCCGACCTAGTAAGTGTCTCAACGGCCTTATAAAAATCCTCAAAAATATTAGAAATCCGGCCTGTACCTGAACTCGGCCCGGATAGCTATCGGGCCGAGTTCAGGCTACAACATTTAAAAATCGGGCTAAGCCCGCCCCGACCCGGTTAGCTATCAGGCCGGGTTAGGGCTCTCATTACATCATTAAAAAAAATGGGCCTATACAAAAACTCGGCCCGAACCTGGCCCGACCCGTTGACAGGCCTACCCGTAGCCAAACCTTCAAAGTCAGCATGCTGAAATAGGAGGGAAAGCCCTTCACTCGCGATATCAAAGAGGTAAGGAGATAGAGGACATCCATGTCTGAGGCCCCTTGAAGATTTTAAAAATCCGCATGCTTTTCCGTTTATAATGATGGAAAAATGGGCACTGGTAAGGCAGCTGTAGATCCATGACCGTCATTTGTTGTTGAAGCCCATTTGTTTTATCATCCAAAGAAGATAATCCCAGCTAACCCTGTCGAACGATTTTTTCATGTCTACTTTGATCAAAGCGCCTTTCTATTTGGAGATATGTTTGGAGTGGACACACTCTTGAGCGATAACAGCAAGATCAAGAATATGTTTGCCTTCGATGAAAGCACCTTGTGCTTTTGAAATGACGGAGCCGATCACCTTTTTAATTCTATCGGTTAGGATTTTAGCAATGATTTTATAAAGGCTAATCACTAAGGAGATGGGTGTAAACCTCTTCATTTTCATAGCTCCTTTATCCTTTGGGATCAGAGGAATAAAAGTAGCATTTATGGATTTGTGGATAAAACCATCCTCTCAAAAGTTATTAACCATAGCAATAACTGCAACTTTAATAGTATGCCAAAATTTTGTGGTAGAAACCAAAAGTGAAGCCATCGGGTCCAGGTGCACGATCGACCTTGCAACCCTTTATAGCACTACGGATTTCTTCTTTAGAAAATGAGACTTCTAGGTGGTCGGCTTCAGAGAGATTGAGCTTTTTCGGTTGGACATTACAGAGTCTGGGTTTGCTGATATTGGTTTCTTTGAATAGATTAGAATAGAACTTAGTGGCAATCTAAGTAGTTTCCTCATTTTTAGAGAAGAGAACACCATCTTTGTGGATTGAAGAGATAGTATTTATCCTTCTTCTGTTGTTTGCAAAAACGTGGAAAAAACTGGTATTACGATCACATTCTTTGAGCCATCGTACACAAGCTTTTTGTCACCATTCCTTCTCTTGGGCGAGGATGATATTTTCGAAATCAACTTTAAGTCTACCCCTTTTGATGATTTCGTCAGCAGTTAAGGCTCTCGTTTCTTCCTTCTTGTCAGCAACTTTGATTTCGGCAAGAAGGTTTGATTCTGTAGTAGTAGCATTGGTGATTCTGATTTTGTTCCAGTTGGAGATGACAGTTTTTAACTTGCAGAGAAGGGTTGAGGTGGAGTAGCTAGTGATAGATGCTTTGGACCACCATTTGAGTACAAGATTGACGAAATCAAGGTTTTCTAGCCAGTTTGGTGAAATTTGATTGTGCTTTCTTTATTAGTTTGAAAACAGATGGGGAAAAAGACTTCAATATGAAATAAAACAAAAAAAAAATCAAAGATGGAAGACAAAGAAAAAAATTAAATTATAGTCCTGCAAGATCTAGGGCTGTTGAAGTAAGTTTTAAAGTAAGACTTTGTCCTACAGAGAAATTGATCTAGAACCCAAAAAGGGTTGTATTAGTAGGCCTCCAGATTTGGCGAGAGATCTTGCAATCCTAAGGAAAGGGAGTTAGGTGTCAGAACTAAATTAAAACTAAAAGAAGAGAAAGAAAGTACAGTCCTACACTAAAGAAAGGGTTTATGAAGAAGGTGATGATGATGTGTGATAAAATAAAGATAAAATTGATGGGAAGTAGACAACTAAGCTAAGGTCATTTCAGTCATGCAACTTAGATCTAGAGCTGTCTTTGCAGAAATCCTTCAGATGGGTACAAGTACATCTACAAGGTGAAAGAATCTAACTCAACTCCTGTGATTTAACCTGGTCTCTTAAGGCTATAACCTATCCACTTCAATGGAAATAAACTATCCAATAGCGAGGATCAAACCACATGAGTTAGTTCAGAAAACTAATCTGATCCAAGGGAATGGACTGATCTGAAGGCTATAACCTGTCCACTTAAATGGTCACAGATTATCCAATAGATTTCCTCCAACCAATAAATCAAATCATAATATGAAGATCATTTCAAACATTATGTTTGCCAGGTTACAAGCTCAGGCATTCATAGGAGCAAACAACTCTTGAAAAAATAGTGGAAACAACAATTATTCAAAAGCTATTTAGGGACATAGATGCAGCTGGTCATTGCTACAAAAGGCCTGCAATGACTCAGCTCACATGTTTGCAATCTCTACAGAGAATCAGATCTAACATCTAATGATAGTAAAGTAAAACAGAGGGGAGCTTATCCCTGCCACAATCTCTCATAAGGCTACAAGCTCAAGTGCAAAGGATAAGAATCCATCTCAGATCTATGGCTTAGAATCACCCTAGGGCTATAATCTATCCACTCAAATGGTCACAAGTTATTCACAGAGGCTATCCAAATCGTCGAGGACCGAGATGGAATAAGAAAATTACTGCTACCACCATAGTTACAGGGCTATAAGCTCAAGCTTTCATGGGAGATCAGTAAAATCCTATCTAGATGGCATAGATCAAAGAATATTATGTGGGACACATAGAAAAATAGCAGAGAATAAGCATTAAAACAAACATTTCATTGATTAAACAAAGAACTTACAATGAAAGTCCTCAAGGCAACAGCCTTGTGCAGAACAACCCTCAACAGATCCCAAAGTCTACACAACCCATTATAAGACTGAAATAAACTATGCCTAATTGTTTACAGAGATCATAGCCAGCGAGTGTTGGGCTAAGGAAGAAGAAAAGGGAAAAAGATGATGATCTAATCCTAACCCAACTCTGACCTAAGCTCTCAGCCGAAATTAGGTTGAGGAAGAGATGGGTTTCTGAACTAGACTACAACTTATATACTCAATCACTAATGCCTTGGCCAATGGGGAAGAAAACCCTAATTTCATTGCATGCGTGGCTCCTTTGCAGCCCTTAGATGTCTCGAGATGTGTGCAAATAGATCAGGGTCTCGGGATGTGTGCCCTAGACCTGAGGAAATCCCTAAAGTATCCCTGAGTATGGAATGAGAAATGGAAACCCGAGCTTCGTGCGGCTGTTATAGCATGAATTCCCAATTTGCGTGGCTCTAAAGTTTGTTTGCGAGGCTGGTTATAGAGGCCGAATGAAGCTCGCGAGGTTGAGATTTACTTAGAAGCATATGGCTCGTGCAAATGGCTTCAAGTGATTCCAGTCGCGAGGGTCTTGCGTAGCTGGTCGCTAGGATAGGTTTGGCTTGTCGCACGACTGTCTTTAGCTTTGGAGTGCGCGAGAGCTGCGCGTGTGAAGTTCTGAAGCTCATCTTTGCAACAGCTGTACGATGTGTTAATGCCTGGTATAATCGAACTACGCGATGAACCTAGCGACGGTTTCAGCGCAATTGTGTTAATGAACTAAGCTTCGCGAGATCTTTGCGAGAAATATTCTGAAGCCCTCTCTCCACTGATCCGCGTGACATGTGTGGGAGGTTAAAGTGTGCTGCAGGCTCCTAGCCTTGTGATGTGTTCGTGAGGTTCATTCCTGAGCCACTTGAGCTATGTGACAACTTTGCGAAGGTGAATTCAGCTACGCGAGGCTTGCTTTCTTGCTCTATTGCAGTGCACATTCAGCTACAGCAGTTTTTTCTATTCAAGTCTTCATTTCTCTCATCCAATGGACTTCCAGGGGCCACTCAAATCATCAATGTGGTCACCATGGTGTGTATCACCATGGTGTTTCCTCATTTCTTCCCTGGACTTCACAGTTTGGCTTCAAGTCTTCTCTTCTTGGCCTCACATAAGTGACAGTTGTGCTAATCTGTAATGATTATTTCTAACTACAAAATAAACTCAAAATACAATTATTAGATGGCTACAAGGAGTAGTAAAGGCTAGGTTAAGAGATAAAAAATGGTACTTTTCAGTACTTAACACCCCCCAAACCTAATCTTTGCTAGTCCTTGAGCAAAGTAAAATTTTAATAACTACTCTATAAATCGTAAATGCTACTTTCGTAGGGAGCACGAATGTATTTAGCTTATGCATCAAGCCTTTTAAACCCCTAGGTGATCCCTAGTGGAGAAGTCAAGTCTCCTGAGGGTTTTCAGTGAAGATACCCATAAACTTCTTAACAAAACAGTTAACACAAGTGCAAAGCATTATCAAGTGGTTTTCAATAAATAGAATGTTAGCCCACCCTTGATCTTTCAAAATGTGAGGAATTTCAAACAGTATATGCACAGACAGTTTAACATGAAAAATCTTGCATACATGCACATCACTTCCAATCAGTTTATATCAGGAAAAACAGTATGCACATGTCATTACTATGCTTACCAATAATTCAAAAAATCAAGTTTGAACATGATTTTTCAGATCCCAATACATTCAATTTCAGACCCCAAAGCTTACTAGGGCTGTCTCTCACAAATAAATTTGAGGGTATTTCAGTCCACTCAAGCTCAAGAGCAGTTACAGACCCCAAATGGGTCTGCAAGCATGAGCATAGGCATATGCTTCTAATTTCTGGCATTATCAAGCTCTTCTCACCATAGATAAGACAATTCCTTATCTCTACATGACAGCTCACTTCATTTTGGATCACCAAGGTCTTGTAACTGAGTTGTAATGTGGCTTATTAGTGAGGTGTACAAAGAATGAAAGGGTTTAAAAAGAATCAAAACTAAGAAATCGGCAGGTGTAAGAGGTAATTCATGATTTCACCTTCTTGAATTCAACACTCTCCATCTTATTTGACAATTTTCAGATTCAAAGTGGCCAGCTTCTCCTCTCCTTCTCCCATTTTCAGATGAAGTTATCCTCTTGACTTCTTTTTTCCCTTTTTATTTTATTTTATTTTTATTTTTGTTTTTATGAAATGCCACCACTCTCCCAACTGTTACACTGTTGTCTTCATATTGCTCTTCTTCTCAATTCACCAAATGTTGTCCACAGCTTGTCCATCTTCAACTTCTTCTCATTTATCTTCTGAATTCTCAGAGTGAGGGTAGGGTTGAATCAGGTTTATATGTTTAGGTGCAAGTACTTTGGGTGATATTGAAGAAAACTGGAATTGAAAGCTCAAAGGCACAAGGGCAGTTTTAATGGGTTGGTATTTTTAAGCTCAGACTATTCAATTAAAGGCCTTAGATCCTCTCCTTAGTGTCATGAGTACTATCAAACAGTTTCAACTTGGATATGCCTAATTTCTAGTGATAAAAGTCTGAGTCCATTAGTCCTTAGAACAGAAGAATTTGCCATACACTCTTCAAGGAATTTTTTTTTTGTAGGCTCAAATCTCATTAGGTATGGTCTTCAATTGACTTCTTGCGCATGTCCTCACCTTTTTCTCTCCTCATTGGTTCACTAAGTGCTGACAAAAACAATTGAATTTTCTTGGTGTTTACCTTATGAAAATGTTGAATTTTAAAAGATTTCAATGTTACACAGTCTGTAAATTTTTTTTAATTTCCTTAATTTTATAATTTCTTAGGTGAACTTCACTCTATTTCTATCTTACTCACTTAAGTCTGCTGCACTTAGGTTAACTATCCCATTGGCATACCCTGCCACACCCCCAAGCCTATAAGGAACAGTGTCCTCACTGTTTCAAAGTTACATGTAGATGGGCAGCAGGGTATTAAGACAGGAAAAACAAGTTTAGTAAGCAATTAAAAACAAACTAAGAAATGTAGAACAATTGGAAAAAGGCACAGAAGCAGATAATTTTATTAACAAGAAATATGTGCAAGAAACTACAAGTGCAAAAAAAAAAAAAACTGAAAATAGACAATACATGACAAACAGACCTAGAAATGAAAATCTAATTACAGACTAGCTGAACTACATCCTAGAGTTAATCTGAATCTAAATCAGAGCTTGACCAAATAGTTGGGCCCCAGCCATATTTCTCAGCCATTGCTTGATAGTCGTTCTTGAAATTTTCCTTTTCACCTGCTCCTTCAACTTTTCAGTGGTGGCAACTCCAGGCTTTGATCTTTTGGCACCAGGCTTTTGTGGTTTGGTGTTGGGCTTCTGTTGAGAGGGCTCCTTGATTGTCACACCAACTGATGAAGGTGGGTGCATGGGTGAGAAGGTGGATTGGAGTGTCTCTACCAGCCTACCCAACATTTCGGATTTCTTCTTCTCCTCATCATACAGCTGGAGGGTTCTGTGCAACAACTGCTGCAACTGTAGATTCTCTACTCTATGATCTAGCTGTAACTGGCTAATCTCAGCTAGGAATGGTTGCTTGATTGCAGTGTTGATTTCAGTCATTCCTCTGATCACATCCCTTCTAATGTAGCGGTTTTCATCCATGGCTCTCTTAAGAGCTGCAAATGGTAGGGTGGTCAATGAGGAAGCGAGAACCATTGTCATCTCAGTTAGGTCCTCCATGCTGGGGTAGGGAATGGGTAAAGATGATGGGGTGGATGATGGAATGGGTAGGGTGGAGATAGAGGGTAGTGGCTGGGGGACTTCCTCTTCCTTAGGATCAGTTTGGGTGGCAATTGAGGAAGTATAAAGCAGCTCATTCACAGCTATGGCAACATCAACTTTAGCCATTGCAGGTGAGGTAGGGGGGGAAGGAGGTGGAGTAGTTATTGCAGGTTCAGGTTCAGTCTGGGTGGCAATAACTATTGTTGCTGCTAAGGATAAAGGTTGGGGAGACGGGGGTGGTGTAGGTAGAGGGATAGGAGGTTGGGTAGGTGGGGGATTGGTCTGTACTGTTGACAAAATGGTTTGCAGGCAGGTTTGCATCAGTTCCTCATTTTGAATATTGGCTAAAAGTTTGGTTTGTAGGGAGGTGAGAAGGGTAAGTATCTGGGGTTAGGTGTCTGGGATGGTTGGGATTGAAGGTGTAGTGAGGATAGGTTGGAAAGGGGAAGTGGGGGCATGGTGGAATAGGGTTGGTGGTGGAGAAGGTGGGTCAGGAGTAAAATGGGTATGCTGTGGGGAGTCAGAGAGGGGTGTGAACTCATACCTAATGTCCCCAATGATGGAGTCCATCATAGCTAAGTATCCCTCAGTGGTGTATGGGTCTTGGTCATGGGAAGGGGAAAAGTGAATGGAATGGTCAAAGGGATCTAAGCTATCAGGTTCAATGGGTGTAGAGGTAGTTGGTTGGTCAATGGGGATGGGTTCAAAAGGGTTACTGGGGTGAGGTTCAATGTGTTCACTGGTTGGGTCTGGAATAGATATGGTTTCAATGGGTATAGAGGTGGGGTGGGGTAAATGGGTATAGAACTAGGGGTAGGCTCAGGTATAGTAATTAGCTGGGGAGGCTCAGTGGGAGCTTTGGTGGCTCTCCTTTTGTTGTAGGTTCTTTTGACAGGTGGGCTGGGGTGGGCTGGGTAAATGGGCAATGGTTGAGTAGGGGCTGCTGGTGTGAGGGTAGGCATGGACACAGGCATGGTGATTGATGATGGAGTAGGGGGTAGGATGGTTGAGCTGACATCAGGTGGAATAAATGGGGTAGCTGCAGATGTGACAACTGCAACTGCTTTCTGAACTGCGGGTGTTGCTACCCTCTTCTCTTTCTTCTTATTTTCTATCATGGTCATGGTAATTCCCCACTGCTTCTTCCCACATTTAATAGGGGGCAAGGTCACTATCCCCTCCTCTATCTGGAAGTGGTAGCCCCCTTGCTTTAGTAGAGCAGTGATCAATCTGCAATAAGGCAGTGAATGAGGCTTCTGCTTTTTCTGTACCTTCTCATGTATGTCCTTCATCCCCTCAAATATGATCTTGGCAACATCAATGTAATGCCCCAAGGAGAAGGAATAAAGGGCATCAGCTATGGGTGCCCTTCTCTCTTGATGGTGCCTAGAGCAGAAAAGATTTTTCCTTAACACTCCATCCATAAACAGTAGGCTTGGATCCAAGTCTCTTTTTCTGATACACACCCCTGATGTTGTAATCCCTCCTATAATCTCCTTTGCGATCTCTGCAATGGTGGCAGTCAGAGGTGCTCCCAAGCCGCACTCAGGGTTGTAGGTGGCTGGTATACCTAGGATTTACCAGCATTTCAAAGTCATCTATCAAGCTGAATAGTATAGGGTTTCCATCATCACCTGTCTTAACCCTGATGTTCTGATAGAACAGCTGCACTAGCCTAGGAAAGACTAACTGTAATGGGGGCTTGAGCAAGGGTAACAGGGAGGCCTTGGTTAGGAATTCTATGGATGCAGCAGCCAAGGGTTTTTTCTCAAAAAATGCCTTATCAAAGGTAGTCTCAAGCTCCAATTTAATAGCAGCCACGAAATCAAAAGGAGTTGTCAGTGGGTTGGTCTCTGGGACAACCTCCTTGCCTTTCTTTTACTTTTTCCTAGATTTCTTAGGGCTTGAGGAAACAGGGGGTGGTCTCTGGCCCTCTTCTTAGGTGCTGATTTTCTCATGGGGTTTGCAGCTATGGGAACAAGGGCATCAGAGGTAGCAGTGGACTTAGTGGCCTCCACAGTGGATGCCTCTGTAATCCTTACAAATTTCCTTATGGCCACGGGTTGGTCAGTTGAGGGAGGGTTCACCAACGCTGCTAGACTTTCTATGAATTGAGATTTCTTAGTCATTTTACACAAACTCCTAAATTTTTGGTCTTAAAACACATAAATCTGAGTAGTTCACACTCCACTGAAGGTTTTCTACATAAAATCCTCCCCAATCAACAACTTAATCTTAGGCAACAATAGACCAATCAAGCAAAATGGGAGACTGAGACCACTTACCCCGAAATAGCTAGGGTTTCAGTTTAAATGATGCACAGTTCGACAAGCAGCACTTCCCCAGGTGCAAAATGCTCGGAATTAGGTGCTGGACAAAGTGTGAGGTTTGAAAGTGAGTGGTGGAGTAGTAATGGCCAATGGTGAAGAGAGTTGGAGATTTTGGAAAGGAAATGGGTCGCGAGAGCTTTAGGATGAAGAAGAAGGACAGAGCTCGCGAGGGTTTAAATTTATATACCCCAGCTTCGCGAAGATCCATATTGGATCTCGCGAAGCTTATATTTATGCAAATCATCCTCGCGAGAGCACATGACAAAAATGGGTGTCGCGCAGTTCCAATGGATCTGCGCGACTTGCATATTCAGTGAAAAATAGATCCTCGTGAGTATCAAGAGGTAGCCTAGTTGCAAAGTTGCTGGGAAAGACATAACTGCTTGCATAGTTCAAAATAAGCAGTGCGACAAGCCTTACCAGATTAAACAGGGCCTCACGGGGCTCTGTTGAATTGTATTCTCAGGTCCTTTCTCAGTACTGCAGCAATCCCTGCTAGGTCTGTCACAGCTCTGTCCTTTCCAAAACATTTAGACACATGGCTCAAGCACACACCTTCAATCTCTATGCCTAAAACATTCAAAATATAGATGCTAGTAAACAAAGAATTTAACTCACAACACATGCAAGGTGATGCTTAGCAATTAAAGTGCACATTTTTACCCAACTCAGATAGTTAATGCATAAACTAGATTAGAAGCATGCTCAGAAACACAGATTCAACTTCTCAAAATGCTTTAAACAATTACAAAAACTAATACATCACACTAGACACACTACAAGCATCAATGACAAAAATGACAAGAACACATATCAAGCACAAAGGTAAAACAGCTATGGTACACAATTTACATAATTGTGGATCAGTTATCAGTGGGAAGTTCTTGAAGATGAATGGTGGCAGGTGGCTCCACAGAGTGTTCTATACAAGGCTTAAGCCTCTGCCCATTCACTTTCATGATCTTCCCAGACTTGGGGTCCATGATCTCCACAACCCCGGATGGGGATGCATGAATCACAGTATAAGGACCATCCCATCTGGTTCTCAGTTTCCTTGGGAAAAATTTAAGCCTGGAGTTAAATAACCATACCTTGGCACCATTTTTGAAGTCCTTCCTCTTCAGTCCATTGTCAAAGAAAGCTTTAGATTTTTCTTTGTAAATCCTTGAGTTGGCATAAGCATCCAATCTCAACTCCTCAAGCTCTGACAGCTGCAGTTTCCTGTATATACCAGCAGGTGTTAGATCCAAATTCAGAGTTTTAACCGCCCAGTAGGCTCTATGTTCTAATTCCACTGGTAGATGACAAGCCTTTCCATAAACCAGTCTGAAAGGGGATATGCCAATTGGGGTCTTATAGGCAATCCTGTAAGCCCACAATGCATCATTCAGCTTCATGGCCCAGTCTTTCCTATCTGTCCTAACTGTCTTCTCTAGGATGTGCTTAATCTCCCTATTTAAAATTTTAACTTGCTCACTAGTCTGAGGGTGGTAGGGAGTTACAATACTATGGGTAACAGAATATTTCTTGAGCGAGCTTTCAAAATTTCTGCTACAGAAGTGGCTACCCCCATCACTGATGATGGCTCTAGGGGTGCCAAATCTGGAGAAGATATTTTCTTTGATGAATTTCAGGACAACCTTGTGATCATTAGTCCTTGTGGCAATGGCTTCAACCCACTTGGACACATAGTCCAATGCCACAAGGATAAAATTATAACCATTTGAGGGAGGAAAGGGGCCCATAAAATCAATTCTCCAAATATTAAATAATTCTACAACAAGAATGGGTTGCAATGGCATTGAATTTCTTCTTGACAGGCCACCCATTTTCTGACATCTGACATAGGCCTTGCAGTATGCATATGCATCCTTAAACAAGGAAGGCCAATAGAAGCCACACTACATCACCTTAGCTACTGTTTTTCTTCCACTGAAGTGACCCCACAGACATTTTCATGACACATGCTCAGAATACTGAGGATATCACTATCAGGGACACACTTTCTTATGATTTGGCCAGCACAATACTTGTATAGGCAAGGATCCTCCCAGAAAAAGAACTTTACTTGTGAAAAGAACAAATCTTTATTAATTTTGGTCTACTGGGAAGGGATCTTGCCAACAGTCAAGTAACTAACAATGTTGGCAAACCATAACACAATAGACTGAATAGCAAACAGTTGCTCATCTGAGAAGAAATCATTAACTAGTGCAGCTATGCATTCATCTAACAAAATTCTAGACAAGTGATCAACCACCACATTCTCCACTCCCTTTTTGTCTTTGATCTCAAGATCAAACTCTTGCAACATGAGGATCCATCTGATCAATCTAAGCTTGGCATCCTTTTTAGCGAGTAGGTATTTGAGGGCTGAGTGGTCAGTGAATACAATAATTTTATACCCAAGTAGGTAAAATTTAAATTTATAAATAGTAAAAATAACTGCCAAAAGCTCCTTCTCAGTTGTGGTGTAATTGAGCTGAGCTTCTGCCAGTGTCTTGCTGGTATAGTACACCACACAGGGCAACTTCTCCTTCCTCTATCCTAATATAGCTCCTACAGCCAAATCTGATGCATCACACATCAGCTCAAATGGGAGAGAGTAATCTAGGGCCTGGATTACAGGGGCAGATGTGAGGCACCTTTTCAAGACCTCAAATGCCTCAAAGCACTAAGCAGAAAATTCAAAAGACACATCCTTAATTTTGCTGAAGTCCTTAATGAACCTCCTGTAGAATAATGTATGTCCTAAAAAGGATCTGATTTATTTGACAATTCTAGGTGGGGGAAAGTGTGAGATTAAGTCAACCTTAGCTCGATCCAAATTGGTCTAACACAATTCCTTGTGTTACCATGAAGTAGCTCTTTTCTCAGCTTATGACCAAATTGGTCTCTTCATACCTTTATAGCACTAGGCTGAGGTGGTTCAAGCATTGACTAAAACTGTCCCTATAGACTGAGAAGTCATCCATAAAGATCTCCAGGAACTTGCCAATCATGTATGAAAATATAGCATACATGCATCTCTTAAATGTGGCTGGGGCATTGCACAGTCCAAAAGGCATTCTTCTATATGCAAAAGTGCCAAATGGACATGTGAATGTGATCTTCTCTTGATCTTGAGGATACACAGGTATTTGGTTATAACCTGAGTATCCATCAAAAAAATAGTAGTATGCTTTTCCAACTAATTTGTCTAGAATTTGGTTAATGAAGGGGAGAGAGAAGTGGCTCTTTCTGGTTTTGGAGTTGAGTTTTCGATACTCAATACAAACTCTCTAGCCAGTGGTCTCCCTGGCTAGCATCAACTCCCCAGAATCAGTAGTGACAACTGTTATTCCTGACTTTTTCGGAATCACCTGAATAGGTGATACTCATTCGAAATTTGAAATGGGATAAATTATCCCTGCATCCAATAGCTTCACTATTTCTTTTAAGACCACCTCTTGCATGTGAGGATTTGACTTCCTCTACATCTCCCTAGAGAGTTTTGAACCCTCTTCTAGGTGAGTTTCGAACCCTCAGTTTGTGTATACAAACTGAGGCGTCAATCCCTCCAAGATCAGCAATTTTCCAACCTATTGCCCTTTTATACTTCTTGAGAACACTCAACAATTCCTCCTCCTGCTCACTAGTGAGAGAGGAAAAGATAATTACTGAAAGCTTTTTGTTCTACCTTAAGAAGGCATACTTTAATGTGTCTGGCAGCTGCTTAAGCTTCAGATTAGAGGAGCTTTCAGTAAAAGGCAAAAAAGGTGCCTTGGTGGTTTGAGGAAGGGGCAACAATTAGGTTTCCAGTTGAAATGTTGTACTAGGCCCACAGAAGACTCTATCGTGGTGCTGTCTTCTGTCATGAAAGGTTGGGCCTCCTCCTCAACCTCACTCCAAACATTTTCTAGGTTCTCAGCAACATTATCCCAATCAGTAGATTGGATAATTCTTCATTTACAAGGCCATGTAGTACATCTATTGCACAGCAATCCTCAATGTCTATCTGAGGCTGCTTGGTAGTATTGTACATATTTAACTAGGCCTTCATTTTTCTAAAGGTCACCTCCATCACCCCATACCTGTATTGAATGCAAGTATTGGCAGTGGCCAAGAATGGCCTACCCAGGATGATAGGAATTGTGGATTTACTTTCGTAAGGGTCCATATGTAAAACCAGGAAATCAACAGGATAGTAAAACTTATCCACACCCACCAAAACATCCTCCACCACACCCATAGGTCTTCTCTCAGACCTGTCAGCCAGCTGGAGCACAATTAAAGTTAGTTTTAGCTCCCCCAAACCTAGCTCCTCATGTACAGAATATGGGAGCAGCTTTACACTGACCCCCAAGTCCAAGAGGGCTCTACCTATGGTGTGGCTTTCAATAATACAGGGGATGGTTGGTACCCTTGAGTCCTGCAGTTTTTCAGGTATGGCTATGGACATCACTGATTCCATATGTTCTGCAGTAAAGACCTTTTTGGACAGCTGCACCCTTGCTTTTCTCTTTTGTGTATAAGGTCCTTTAAGAATTTGGCATAGGCAGAGACCTGTTTGATGACATTAAGCAGGGGTAAATTAATCTTGACCTACTTGAAGGTCTCCGTCATTTCTTCCAACTAAGCATTCACCTTATCAAAAGGAGATGGGCCAGCAAGTGCAAGAGGAAATGGTAACTGTGATACTACTAGTACCGTAGCTACATGCCTAGCAATATCATGATCAAATTTTTATTTTTTTCTCTTTTCTTCATTTATTACTTATTGTTGGGGCTCAACATCAGCCCCCTTATTTGATCCCTTCTGCTCTATAGCAGAGGATGAATTCAAATATTCTTCTACACTCATATTTTTTTCTTTTTTCATTCTCCATGGTCTCCTCAGCTGCCCTGCCCACTTGATTGTCAACCACCCTACCACTCCTTAGGTTGGTGATTGCATTAGCCTCCTCATGAGTAGAGGAGCCTTTTCCAATCATGTACTATCATTTATGATTGGCCAAGGGTTGCCTTGGCAACCTACCCTCCTCTCTTTTGTTTAAAGCATTGCAAATCTAACTTAGCTGGTCCTCTATTTTTTTAATGCTTTGCCCCTGAGAGTTCATAGTTTGTGTCAAGTTTATCAGATTTTACATTGATGCCAATATTTGCTCTTCAAAAGAAGAGGATCTGAGTTGTGATGGGGGCAAAACCAAATGATTTGGCGGTGGGGCAGGCAGCTAAAAATTCTGCCTAGGTGCATATCCTTGGTTGAATTGGTGCTATGATCTATATGGTACTGTCAACTGCTGCTGTTGGGGCTGTTGATATGTGTCTTGTCTCCACCTCAAATTGGGGTGATTTCTTCAGGTGTACCTAGCAGGTTGCTGCCCATATGCCTGGGAAACATTGATATGTTCTATAGCCTATTTAGGGAACTGGTTGGCTGATGGACATTCTTGAAGTGAATGTGTGGGAGATTGACATATCAGATATGCCTCTTTCACTTGTGCAGCCAATCTAGGTTGCATCACATTCATCAATTTATCAAATTTTAAGCTCAAATTGTCCACCTTCCTTTCTAATTCACTCTGCACCTTGACCTCATATATGCCACCTTTAGAGGTAGATTCTAGCTGGAGTATGACTATCATTGCGGGATAGTGACTCTTACTGTATGGAATTCTCACTTATAATGTCAAACAATTCTCATGCCTCGGCAGCTGTCGTATGAAGGTAAGTATTCCCGCAAGAGGCATCCACCATGTCCTTACTTTTGGGATCAATTCCTTGGTAGAAGACTTGTAAAGCTGCCACTGCAGAATTTGATGGTGGGGACATTATTTTAACATTTCTTGAAACCTTTCCCATGCTCCATGAAAATCTTCAATTGAGGATTGAGTAAATGAAAGTATGTTCGTCCTCATCTGACTAGTTTTATTCATAGGAAATTTTTTTGCTAGAAATTGGCATTGGAAATCATTCCATGTCTGTATGTTGTTGGCTGGGAGCCTGGAGAGCCAAGTGCTGGCTTTATCCTTTAAAGAAAAAGGAAAAAGCCTAAGTTTGGTGGCTTCCGGTCCCAAGTCAGCAATGTTAAATGTAGTGCAAAGTACCAAGAACTCATCAATATGCTTGTAAGGATCTTCCTTATTGAGCCCATGAAAAGATGGTAGCATATTGATGGTGGAGGACTTAATCTCATAATTTCCCTCAACTAAAGAAAATTGAATGCAGAAGGGGGATGTATATGTCCCAGGTGCATTATATTCCTTCAGTGTCCTTTGCCTCTCAGCCATCACAGCTGGTACAGTTTTAATAACAGGGGCTGGTGTAATGTTTCTCAGTCTAAGGACCCTTTCTACCTCAGGATTTGGAGGTTCTAATTCAGGGTTAAGGGACCTTCTACCAAACATACACACGCGGAACATCAGGTAAAGAAAACACTCACAACACATTAAAAAAAAATAATAAAAATAGAAATTACTGACAAGTACTCTGAGCTACTGGAAATCAATATAACAGAAAATGAAACTGAGATGTAGGGAAAAAGAAATGCAAACTAGAGGTAGCAAAGCTCCAGCTGCAACTCCAATTTTTCTCCCTTTTGCTACTGTCCAAGTCTACAAAAGCCAATAGAGAATCAGTAGTACCTTTTATTCAAAATCAGGCACTTCTACAAAGAATTTTATAAATACAAATACAATATAATACAACTCAGGTCTACTAAAAAGATCAAGATCCCCGGCAGCGGCGCCAAAAGCTTTGTTGGTGAAATTTGATTGTGCTTTCTTTATTAGTTTGAAAACAGATGGGGAAAAGGAATTCAATATAAAATAAAATAAAACAAAATCAAAGATGGAAGATAAAGCACAAAACCAAATTACAGTCCTGCAAGATTCAGGGCAGTTGTAGCAAGTTTTAAAGTAAGTAAGAGTTTATCCCACATAAAAATTGATCTAGAACCCAAAAAGGGTTGTATCAGTAGGTCTCCAGATCTGGCTACAGATCTGGCAATCCTAAAGAAAGGGAGTTGGGTGTCACAACTAAACTAAAACTAAAAAAAGAGAAAGAAAGTACAGTCCTATACCAAAGAAAGGATTTATGAAGAAGGTGATGATGGTGTGTGATAAAATAAAGATAAAAATTGATGGGAAGCAGATAACTAAACTAAGGTCATTTCAGTCATGCAACTCAGATCTAGAGCTGTCTCTGCAGCAATCCTTCAGATGGCTACTAGCACATCTGCAATGTGGAAGAATCTAACTCAACTCCTGCGATTTAACTTGGTCTCTTAAGGCTATAACCTGTCCACTTTAATGGTCACAGATTATCCAATAGAGAGGATCAAACCATATGAGTTAAATCAGAAAACCAACTTGATCCAAGGGAACAGACTGTTCTTAAGGCTATAACCTGTCCACTTAAATGGTCATAGATTATCCAATAGATTTCTGTCAACCAATGAATCAAATCATAACATGAAGATCATTGCAAACACTATGTTTGCCAGGTTACAAGATCAGACATCCATATGAGCAAATAGCTCTTGAAAAACCAGTGGAAACCATAATTATTTAGAAGCTTATTTGGGGACATAGATGCAGCTGGTCATTGCTACAAAAGGCCTGCAATGACTCAGCTCACAAGTCTATAATCTCTACAGAGAATCAGATCTAACATCTGATGATGGTAATGTAAAACAGAGGGGAGATTGTCCCTGCCACAATCTCTCACAAGGCTACAGACCCAAGTGCAGAGGATAAGAATCCATTTCAGATCTGTGGCTTAGAATCACCCTAGGGCTATAGTCTGTCCACTTCAATGGCCACAAGCTATCCACAGAGGCTATCTAAATAACTGAGGACTGAGATGAAACCAGAAAATTGCTGCTGCTACCACCATGGTTATAGGGCTACAAGCTCAAGCTTTCATGGGAGCTTCAAATTAGTAAAATCCTATATGGATGATATAGATCAAAGAATACTATGTGGGATAAAAAAAAATAGCAGATTGAATAAGCATTAAAACAAACATTTCATTGATGAAACAAAGAACTTACAATGAAAGTCCTCAAGGCAGAAACCTTGTGCAGAATAGCCCTCAATAGACCCCAAAGTCTACACAACCCATTACAAGAATGAAATAAACTATGCCTAATTGGTTATAGAGATCATAGCCAGTGAGTGTTGGGCTAAGGAAGAAGAAAAGGGAAAAAGATGATCTAATCTTAACCCAACTTTGACCAAAGCTCTCAGCCGAAATTAGGTTGAGGAAGAGATGGGATTCTAAACTAGATTACGGCTTATATACTCAGTCACTAATGCCTTGGCCAATGGAGAAGAAAACCCTAATTTCATTACATGCGTGGCTCCTTTGTAGCCCTTAGATGCCTCTGGATGTGTGAAAATAGATCAGGGCCTTGAGATGTGTGCCCTAGACCTGAGGAAATCCCCAAAGTATCCCTGAGTATGGAATGAGAAGTGGAAACCTGAGCTTCGTGCGGCTGTTATAGCATGAATTCCCAATTTGCATGGCTCTAAAGTATATTCGCGAGGTTGGTAATAGAGGCCGAATGAAGCTCCTGAGGTTGAGATTTACTTAGAAGCATATGGCTCGCGTAGATGGCTTCAAGTGATTCTAGTTGCGAGGGTCTCGCGTAGCTAGTCGCCAGGATAGGTTTGGCTTGTCGCGCCACTGTATTTAGCTTTGGAGTGCGTGAGAGCTGCGTGCTTGAAGTTTTGAAGCTCGTCTTTGCAACAACTGCGCGATGCGTTAACACCTGGTATAACTGAACTGCGTGATGAACCAAGTGACGATTTCAGGGTAATTATCTTGATGAACTAAGTTCCACGAGATCTTTGCGAGAAATATTTTGAAGCCCTCTCTCCACTGATCCACGCGACATGTGCGCGAGGTTAAAGTGTGTTGCAGGCTCCTAGCCTTGCGATGAGTTCTCGAGGTTCATTCCCAGGCCACTTGAGCTGCGCGACAGCTTTGCGAAGGTGAATTCAACTGCGCAAGGATTGCTTTCTGGCTCTCTGTTGCAGTGCACATTCAGCTGCAGCAATTTCTTCTATTCAAGTCTTCATTTATCTCATCCAATGGACTTCCAGGGGCCACTCAAATCACCAATGTGGTCACCATGGTGTTTCCTCATTTCTTCCCTGGGCTTCACAGTCTGGCTTCAAGTCTTCTCTTCTTGGCCTCACATAAGTGACAGTTGTGCTAATATGCAATGATTGTTTTTAACTATAAAATAAACTCAAAATGCACTTATTAGATGGCTACAAGGAGTAGTAAATGCTAGGTTAAGAGGTTAAAAATGGTACTTTTTAGTACTTAACACTGGTTGAAGAAACGAAACAGAGCAAAATAAATAAGCATGGATGGAGGGGATCGGATGGCCTTTGAATGGAGAGCGGGAGAGTAGAAGTCAAGGAGAGGTTTAGTGCTGGAAGGTGCAACGTTGGCTGGAAGAGCTGGGTTGCAGTTATTAAATTTTGTAGTTTGGGAGCCGGAAGAGGAAGATGGAGCTGGATCTGGGGTCACGGTTATGGCATGATCTGGATGCAGTTGGCTGTATGAGTGGGCCCAGATTGGAAATTGGAGGAAGAGCATTTTCTTTCGCCGAATCTGGAATGATTAAGATAGGATGGGCAACATTGACATTCTATTTAGGATATGAATGTAGCTATATAGAGGAAAATCATGAGTAGAATCTTGGGATGTGGATCGGTTACCTAACTTAGATGCTGAGTGGATAGCGCATGGATGCCACGTGTTGGCATGAGACACGTTGGCCTGAAATTCTAAATCGAGATTTCCAATTCTGGCATGGGTAACCTCACGCGAGACTGATATGTCGATGGCCATCTCCGGCGTCACGAAAGATGGTTGATCATCTTATGTATTTGTCGGAGGAGATCCCAATTCATTGAAAATGTGGGATTTTGGCTTGACTGCTCTGCTAATCGTCGATGCTAATTTCATTGGGGGGCAAAAATCCACAGCCGGGATGATATCGTTAAGGGGATGAAGGTTCACTTCAGTTCTCTCTGTGATCATCATGGAGGCATTGGAAAAGGAAGAAATACCCCATCCATCGAGTTCAATCTCGATGGCGAGGAGAATCGACTCTTTTTTGAGCTTTAGTTCTACTGCTTTAGGAATCTACCACCAGAGAGCAATAGCAACCTTGATTCTTACATACTCGGCTCTAATGAAGTTAATGGAGTTCAGATCTACCTCAAGAAATCCCCCACACTTGGCACCGATTTCACTAAACTGATAAGAGTTCCAATAGTGAATAGGAAGCCCCCTCACTCTGATCCACAATGATCCGCCAGGAGGTGGTGAGATCTTATTGCATGTGGGAAACCATATTGTGAAAGTTACCTTGTGGCTTGATATCTCAGCCCATCTAGATTGGATAAGATTAGAGACAGTAGAACGACTGTAGAAATAGATCAAAAAATTGAATCTGCTTATCTTCCATAAGCCAACTACTTCTTCAGGTCTCCAGCAGGAAGAACTCCAAGCCTTCATCTTAGATAAGGATATCTTGCCAGTGGGGTTTGCGATGAATACACATCTGTTGGACAGTGCGGCTTTCCAATGAACGGCCTCAGGGCTAGGGCCACCTCCGATAGAAAAATTAGAAAAATTAGGAGAGATTCTGGTTTTTCCTTTACCCTTTATTGAGAAACCCTGTTGAAGATCTTGAATTTGCTCAGTAGTGAGAGGAAGATTTGGTAGCTTAGTATGTCTCAGGCCATTCTTTGACCAAGGAAATTGAACTTCAAATTCAGATGTAACTCCACAACTATGTCGGTTGCATCTGATTTTCGATTTCAAATTGTGGTAACCACATTCAACACAACGCCAATCGCCGTTCCTCCACTCGAAATCACGAATTACATTTGTATAGAGCTTCCCAACTTCCCATTACCCTGAGATCTGTGGATCGCCCTTGTACCATGCCTTATCGCAGCCGTAGAACCTTCATTATGGTGTCTTCTGATCACTCTATGGCCCTCCGGATTCAGTCTTCTAGTTGTTGTTGATGACCCATTCGGAGGAAGTCTTCTCTTCCACATTCTCTCTTTTAAAAGAGAATAGACATTTAAGGGTTGATAGCTTTGTAAGCACTTATTTTATTATTATAAGATATCACTTTTAACATTAAATAGGTTAATATTTAGAGCATTGTCACGGCCACACCATTTAAACAAAGAAAATACCGTTGACAGCTTTGGATGAAATGTAGTTCATTTTTGGTCCCAATCATTCACAGAATAGATCTTGAGTTCACGGGCTACCATAAGAGGCTCACATGTTGATTCCACAGGGCACACCATGATTCAAAATTTCGGTTTTGGTCCCCACCGAAACCGAACTGATAACAGAAAATTTCGGTTTCGCTCCCCACCGAAACCGAAACCGAAACCAAATCTACAACTGAAAAGGAGACTCATTTTTATGGATAATGTATTGATGCGATCCTCCACTTTTTGGGACGTTTGTCACGTGGAATCAACATGTGACCTCTGATGGTAGGCACATGATCTCACGATCTCGTGTCGAAGATTGAGACAAAAAATGAAAGCAATCGTTTGATTCAAAGAGGTCAACCGAATTTTCTTCGTTTAAGTTGCGTGGCAGTAATGAAAATGGGTGTGGCAGTAAGGTTGGGTTGGTTGACCCATCTGGTTGACTCGACCCATTTTCACCCCTAATGAGTTATATCTGTCTTCTCTACTCAGATAGCAGAGTGGATCAAATACTTGGGCGTTTTTGCTAACATGGAAGTCAGAGCAAATGCGGTCTACAACACAGTTAAGTTAGTTGTTTTTAAACTTCTCCATCAAGGTGTATTTTGTTTAAGGCACTACTAGCACCATAAAATTGTGCTGTTGCACCTAATTTAAAAGAAAGAGTTGATATTTTGTGACTCGTGTCATATAGAAACACCATCTAAGCCATTTAATGTAAAGATCTTTGGTGCCAATAATTAGCATGGAACACGATCTCTATCATCTGATTCAACATAGTCCACCATTGAATAAATGATGGGTTTTTACTATAATTAATCATATTGATACAGATCATTTCGTGCCAATCATTAGAACCATTGATCTTTACATTGTGGCCTTCACATCAAACGGCTTAGATGGTGGTTCCACGTGGCATGAGTCCCAAAAAGCCAAGTCCTTTTAAATTAGCTGCATCAGCACAATTTTCGGGGTGCAAGTAGCTGTTTGTGGTTACTCTCCAATTTTTGTTTGTTTTGTTGCTTGAGTTGTTTTTTTGATTCATTAGGTGAAGGCAAATTACCTGTGCTTGAGCAGAGCAGTTGCAAACAAAACAACAGGGTTCAAACCAGTAGTGGCATGGCTAGGGTACAACGAGGTCAGTGCAGCGCACAATTTTTATAGTACCTCTATTTGCACCTTCCAAAACTCTAAGGGTTCCAACGCCAAAACCATCGACTTCTTTGAACAAGAAGATGTCCACAAAATGGATCTTGCAATCGTATGATGGTTACCATCAGACGATCAGATTTTGATTCATCTGGACAAGTTAACATGATCATAAGCGTATCATCAGACGGCCAAGTTTTGATTTTACATGACACACATGGAGAACCATGTTTGATGTACTCACATAAGCATGCAAACTTTTTAGGATATAGCTAGTCTAAGTGGAATCAAAATATGACAGTCTAATGGTAGGCCCATAATCCCAAAATCCAATGTGTAGAAGATTGGGACCAAAAACATCTCCATCGTCTGATTCAAACCACTCAAGATATTGGTGCCCTTTCAGCTTTGGTGGGTGCAAATAGAGATACTCTTCCGGATTTTGGTTTCCATGAGCTTTCTGGTGAGTCAATGTAAAGAGAACTCTTCTTTTATGCAGGGTGTGTGGTCTTTCAGCAACGAGGCATATAAGTTGCAGGTATATATTGGTCTTTCAACCTAATATCAGCAGCTCATATACCACGATAATTTTCAACTCAGTCAAAAGTTGACTTTCATATGTTCGTTCCTCCCAAAAAACCGTGACAATCAACTCTTATATCATATTCATTGGTTTAGAATAGGCTAATCGGTAGCGGTGTCAAGAGGCTGGTCGTCAGCCCGGCCTGGCCCGACATGGCCAGCTATGGGTTAAGGCTAATGTATAAAGGATTCTTGTATTTATCCCCCCAACATATTTGCACTGCGCCCCCATGTTTTACCTATTTACATTACGGTCCTTGTTTTTGTGTTTCCTTTGCATTTTACCCCCTACACTGATCAATCAACTGTCAACTATTAGAAAATTAAACTTCGACTGCTTTGAATTAGATGATGGTGATCATTTTCACCATAATTTTCTACCTAATGAATCTTGAGATCAGGAGTATACCATCAGATGGTCAGATTTTGATTTACATGGCACACATATTGAAAAGTGATCCAAGAACTAAGTTTGATGTACACTCAAAATCTGACTGCTTTATGGCAAGCTCTTGATCCGAAGATTTGTTGGGTAGAATATTTTCATGAAAAATTATCTTCATCATCTGATTCAAAACAGTAAAAGTTTCAATTTTTTAATAGTCAACGATTGATTCGTCACTATATGGGATAATAAATGAAGGTAACACAAAAGCAGGACTTCGGTCTAAGTAGGTGAAACACGTGGGACGGAGTGTAAATACGACATATCTTAGGGGGTAATTAATCCAAAAGTCCCATATATTATATAAATGGGCTGGCTTGGTCCGGTCTGATTAGTAAGTTTAACCAGCATAGGCTACATCCGAAAGCCCAATTAAAAATCGGCTTGTTTAAGCCAGGGCTAAACTCGGCCAAGCCCGAAGTGTTCTGGCCCTTTTATATAGAAAATTTTGAGTCAGCTTGTGGCTTGGCTCGCCATGGACCAAAAATGCGCCAAGCTAACTAGGCTCCATTAATAAATGGGCTGGACCAGGTCGGCCCAATCAGTAAGACCGGCTAGGTATGGTCTAATTCTTAAAGGCTCGACTATAATCGATCCGCTGGACCCATTGAGAACCCTATTCATCCGGAACTAGAGTAGTGATGCCCTATGAATCCTAATTTAAGGGTATGTTTGGTATAAATCCCTCTAACTTTGCTCCAGCTCCCCGGAAGATCTTGTTTTACCGGCTTTAGTAGGGAGCTCGTTTTCAACTTAAACTAGCTCTATGTTAATATTGTTAGGGCTGGAAGCTGGTTTTCCAAATACGCTCCCAAACCCTAAGAGCTCTCCACAGGAACCCAAAGCACCTCTTAGGCCCTAAAGAGCTATGCCAAACGCAGTCTAAAATATTGCAACAAATATTTGATAGGATACCTCCATTAGATCCCACGCAATCCCTGAAAATGCCCATGTGTGCAACCCCTTTAAAATCATTGATTGCTTTGCATTAGATGATGGAGTTTGTATTTCATCCAGATCTTCCACTCAATGGATCTTGAGCTCATGTATCACATATCAGAATGTCAGATTTTGATTCCAGATGTCATAGATCGCCCAAAAATGACCCTAAAATCACGTTTGAGCGTGATGTGTGCCGTAGGATTCAATGGGCATTTTATGGTGACTTGTGACATACGGAATCAAAAATTGACTGTCAGATAGGTGAGATATGATCTCAAGATCCACTGTGTTGAATATCGGGGTGAAAAACAATCTCCATCATCTGATTCGAAGTAATCAATAATTTTTAATGGGTTTTGGACATGGGCGCTAACAGAGGTACCGTATTTGATATCCAAAAGTGTTAACGTATACATTTGCTTAAGTAAAAGATTAAATGAACCCTTAGTGAATGCCTCTAATTCCATGAAACAGTACGTGGCAGACGCAGGTGGAGAGAACTTGGATGCCTCCATCAGTAAAACCACATACAACACTTCAATTCCTGAAGACGTGGACAACTTGCATGCCATCCTATGCGTAAGTTAGCATTGACCCCCTATTTTATTGAATTTTGAATTCTATTGTATCTCTATCATGACAAAAGAAATTTATTTAATACAGACCGTTGACGTGGTGATCGATCAAACGTACACATCTGATCCAACGGCATATAAGCTTAGTACCTTCCTTGACAACACCAAAGTTGATGATCACTCTTGCTTTGCTTTCCTCACCAACCTCAGCTTATGGAGATATGACAAAAGAATGCAAAATTTGACCACCCTTGGTAAGATGTACATATCTAATGTATATTCATACATACATACATACATGCATACATCACCATCATAATAATAATTATTAAATTATTAAATCGTCTTCCTTTGTACTAATTTTTAAAAATCTTTTCAAAACTTTTTTTAATATGTTAAAATATTATACTTAAAACTTTTATATCTATATATATATATATATATATATATATATATATATATATATATATATATGTGAGTCACGCAAAACACATGCAAAGTCTTGGCGTGCTCTTTGCCAAAACGTAAAGGGAGGAAGTTTAGCTCGAAGCACTCGGGAATGACGAAACAAAGTTGTGCCGATGAACATGATAGTAAGGAAGATGTTAATAATGGCCGAAAAAAAAATTTAAAAAATTTGTCCTACGTTTTGATTAAGACCGCATTATGTTTTGGTGGCTATATAATACTTCGATTTTTTCTAACTACAAGTAAAGAGAGGTGCTATGTTTTGCTGAAGAGCGCATCACAATGTTAGTGAAGAGATGAAACGAAGTTGTTGAGAGGGAAGATGTTAATGGTGGCTTAAAACAAAATCTGAAATATGCGACTGTTTCGGTGAGGACCGTGCTATATTTTGGTGGCCATAATGCCTCGATTTCTTCCAACTACGAGTAATGAGAGAGGCACTACATTTTGGTCAGTGAAGAGCGCATTACAATTTGTATTTTTATGAAAAGTTTGTATTTTGCTTGACTTATATATGGAGAGACATTTTTAGTAGGGTACCTCTATTTGTGCCTACCTCTTGATTGAAAGTGCCTACTTTTAATGAAGACCGGTGCGGTGTTAATTACTAGCATGCATTCATCAAGTCGGTGCTTTTAGTAATTTGGTAGGCGTGAATAGAAGTACCTTTTTTAATATTAAGTTATATATTTATGGTTGAGGGATTATTTAGATATATAAACTTTAAGTATAGGATTTATAAGATATTAGAAAAAGTTTGAGGATTTAGAAAAATATAAGTTTAAACGGTAGATTAAGAAATTTTTTGTTAAATAAACAAATTGTTGCAAAGACAAAATAAGACAAAGTGATTTTACACTTTGTTATTGCTTCATTCAATTTATATGTATACTCATGCCATATTTATAATATAATAAAGAGGGTAGTTTTGGTAGTTTTATAATACTCCCTCTGAAGTTGGAGCGTGGAGATTCGAAACGACCAACTTGCTAAGTAAAAAATGAAATTGATCACGACCCAGTGCTTTGGTAAAGATGTTTGTTAGTTGATTGCACGTGTGGATGTAGGGTGCCTGAAGTAATCTTTTCGTAAATTGAATGATAATCAATCTTGACGCGTTTAGTGCGTTCGTGAAAGACTGGATTTGTGGTAATGTGAAGTGTTGCTTGATTGTCACCAAATTGTTGCATAGGTTTTCGATGATAAACTCGAAGATATTGAAGAAGTGTCTTTAACCAGAAAAGTTCACAAGTAGCATTGCCATAGTTCTATATTCGGCTTCAGTGGAAGAGCGAGAAACAATAGATTGTTTCTTGGATTTTCATGAAATTTGACTGCAACCGAGCTTGATGAAGTATCTTGTCGTGGAGCGTCGTGTCATGGGGCAACTTGCCCAATCAGAATCAGCGTACGTGGAGAGATTGAATGAACTATTGGATGGCAACATGATGCCTTGGCCTGAAGATGATTTGAGATATCGGAGTACTCTAATAGCTGCTGCATAATGTATTTGAAGGGGCTGATGCATGAATTGGCTAAGAATATTCACAGAGTAATTAAACTATGTTAGGTCTTGTAATTGTAAGGTAAATGAGTTGTCCAACTAAGCAATGATAAACTGTTGAATCAGGAAAAAGTTCGTCATGTTCGTTAGTTAAACAGAGATTTTATTCCATAAGAAATGTAGTAGATTTTATTCGGCGAGTATGTCATGAGTATATTTTTGCTAGCTCCAAAAAATGCCCTTTGGAGATTGTGTAACTTCAATTCCTAAAAAATATTTTAAGAGGCCCAAGTCCTTGATGTGAAAACACTTATGGAGAAAAATCTTCAGATTATTAATAGAAGTGGTGCAGTTGTCTGTCACGATGATATCGTCGACATATATCAAGACGGCTGTGAATGTAGAACCCTTGTACTGTGTAAACAGAGAATAATCTGTAATTAATTGAGAGTAACCAACATCTTTGAAGGCAGTAGA
This sequence comes from Chloranthus sessilifolius, assembly GCA_021018995.1. Classification (NCBI taxonomy): domain Eukaryota; kingdom Viridiplantae; phylum Streptophyta; class Magnoliopsida; order Chloranthales; family Chloranthaceae; genus Chloranthus; species Chloranthus sessilifolius. The sequence goes on along the minus strand of CM037595.1, from coordinate 17,992,505 downwards.
AAATGTTACAAACCAACCAGTTACGTGATGCTTGTTTGAGGCCATAGAGGGACTTGTGTAGGCGACAAACACGATGCTCCCCCTGTCGAGAGCAACAAGGAGGAATTTGTATATAAACTTCTTCGTGCAAATCTCCATGAAGGAAGGCGTTGTTAACATCTAGCTGGTGGAGATGCCAGTTTTCGAATGGATGTCACGGCTAAGAGACAACGCATAGTGACTAGTTTGACAACAGGAACAAAGGTTTCATGATAATCTAACCCTTCTTTTTTAGTGTAACCTTTAGCAACTAAATGAGCCTTGAATCGTTCTACAGTTCTATCAGCCTAATATTTGACTTTGTATATCCATTTACACCGAATGTGTTTCTTGCCCGATGGTAATGATTGTAAAGTTCACGTTTGATTTTATTATAATGCATCTATCTCTGCAGATATTGCATCACGCCAATAATGATATTTAACAGCTTGTAAAAAAGTTTGAGGTTCTTTATAGGAATCAAAAGCAGATAAGAGACCAATATGGTTAGGAGAAAAGGCATATGAGAGAGACGTAGAAATAGGGTTGGTAGTACCTGTAAATAGTTGTGTAGTTGGTGAAGTATGAGAAGTCATTTGAGGTAGAATATGACAAATAAAATCTTTAAGGTGGGTTGGGTGTTTGATATTTCGCTGAGATCGACGTGGTTCAAGGTGCTGCGGAGGGGTTGTAATAACTAAATTAGGTTCATGGGGTTGGATTGTAGGTGGAGGAATATTATAAGCAATGTCAGGAATGGGGAAAGTAAAAGGTTGACCTTCCAAACCAATAGTAGTATTCCCTTGATCATTAAATGGTAAAGGAAGTACAGTGGGGATGGATTCAGAGATAGACTATATTTGTGATTGAAAGGGAATTTAGATTCAATGCATACAACATCATGAGAAGTGAAAAGACGCCTAGTGTTAATGTCATCTACTTGATAACTATGTTGACCAAAAGGATATCCGAAAAATATGCACTATGAGGCACGGGGGAAAAATTTATGGCGATGTGCACTTAATGTGCAAGAGTAATAAACACAACTGAATGTGCGAAGGTGGTCATAGGTAGGGGAGTAATTGAAAAATATTTCATAAGGAGTCTTACCATTAAGGTTAGGTGTAAGAATTTCATTGATAAGATAAGTGGCAAGTGAGTACGCATTCTCCCAAAAAATACAATGGTAAGTTGGCTTGAAAACACAAGGCTCAAGCTATTTCAAGGAGATGTCGGTGTTTTCGCTCTGCCACCCCATTTTGTTAAGGGTTTCAACACAAGTTCATTGATGAAGAATTTCATGTTCGTGAAATTATTTTTGCATAGCAATAGAAAGAAATTTTGTGCCATTGTCAGTCCTTATTTGACGAATCGGTTGTTGAAATTAATTTTTAATCATTGTACAAAACTTTGTGAGAAATAAACATGCTTCAGATTTAAAACACATAAGATAAATTCATGTACAACACGAAAAATTATCTACAATAGTAAGAAAGTAATGTGCACCAGTGAGGGATGTAGTAGGATATCCACCTCAAATATCACAATATATTAGATCAAAAGGACGACTACTACGATTATCACTTAGAGAAAAAGGACTGCGTGTTTGTTTAGAAATTTGACAAACATCACAATGAGAGTTAAAGTAAAAAATATATTTTGAAAAAAAAGATAAATTAGATAAACGAGCAGTAGAAGGGTGCCCAAGTCGCACATGCCAGAGGTTGGAGTTTGGTCTTATAACAGGCATAGATGATGGTGTTGATGTTGATGGTTGGATGAAATGAAAAAGATCATTCCTTACTTCACCCGCCCCAATCAGCTTCCTCGATCAAAGGTCCTGAAAAATGTAAAATATTGGAAAAAATATAGCAGCACAGTTTAATTGTTGTGTTAATTTGCCGACAGATAGTAGGTTGAATTGAAATTGGGGTACACAAAGAACATCATGTAATATAATATTATTAGAAAGATTGACTAAACCAACATGTGTGTGATCAGGCACACCACTATCAATAATCCATGTGGTGGAAGGAAATGAAATAACAGAATTGCAAGAAAATAATGACATGTTACCAGCAAGATTGTCGAATTTCTCATTGGCATTGAGCAATGAAAGGAGTTGTTGGTATTGTTCTGCCGAGAGATTAGGGAGAGCATGATCGATGGTTGGATTCATCCCATCTTGAGGGTTGTTAAGTGTGTTCCAAGTAGTAAAGTGTTACGAGCAATAATGACGCTTGATAAAGTGCGATTGTTGTATGGTTGATTCCCTTTTTCCTTTTCCAAAATTGGGTGGGTAACCAACTAACTTATAATATTTTACCTTTATGTGACCCATCATACCACAATGATTACAACGAGGGCGTCCTTTGCCTTGTCCACTAATTCAATTGAGTTAGTTATCTCTACCAACATTAAGATGCTGAGTATTGGCAAGGAGTGCCGCCGAATCATTGGTGTGTAGAGTAGACAAATTAATGAGTCTTTGCTTTTCTTTTTAGTTGATAGTGGCATTTGCTTTACTAACTGTGGGGAGAGGATTCATGACTAGGATTTGGCTACGAATGGAAGAATTTGTCTCATTGAGTCCCATTGAGAATTGGTAGACTTGTTCTATTTCTTGAAATTGTTGAAGTTCTTTGAATGCTTCACAAGTGCATTCGGATGTCAATACATGAGTTCCAAATTCATCCCAATAGGATTTCATAGTATTATAGTAGGTTATCAATAATTGTTGATCTTGTTGTAGCGTGCATATTGCACGTTTAAGTTGAAAAACTCGAGGATTATTGCTTTGTGAGAGTCGTTCTTCGAGATCCAACCATACGTCATGTAGTGTATCGCCATAAATGATGCTACTGGTGAGACTTTTGTTGACGGCATTGAGTATCCATGCTAAAACTATGTCATTGCAACGATCTCATGCTTGAAGCTCTACTAAATTTATAGTTGGTTTCTTAAGGGTGCCATCAACAAATCCAAATTTGTTTTTAGCATTCACTGTGATTTTCATCGTTCTTTTCCAAGTGAAATAGTTTTCACTGATAAGAAAGGTTGAAATAAGGGTAGCACTTGGATGATTGGATGGATGAAAACAATAGAGAGACGCAACATCATTAATCAAATTTTAGGCAACAGATGAATGACCGTCCGCCATTTGACGAATCAAATGTAGTACAAGAGAAAGAAAACAATATTTCAGGACCCGAGTGGCTTTGATACCATGTTAATTAAACAAAAAATGTTGCAAAGACAAAATAAGACAATTGATTTTACACTTTGTTATTGCTTCATTCATTTCATATGTACAATCATGCCATATTTATAATACAATAAAGAGGGTAGCTTTGGTACTTTGGGTAGTTTGTAGAAAGTGGGGTAGTTTGGATAGTTTTCTAATATTTTTGCTTATTAATATTATCACCATAGTTTTCATCAACATAATCATCATAAGGACCCGATTCTCCCGACCCATAATTTGAACATCAAAATGACGTTTAAACGATCTTGAATGTGGGTAATCCATACTGTCAAAAGTGATAGATTGTACGTAAAGAGAAGTGGGTCGATTTTAATCATATGATCTGTGTACTCTAATACCAACCACTATTCTTAATTTTTAATGCCGATATTTTAATTTTTCAATCGGGTAGTTTACATCCACTTTCAGGCATGATTATTTGGCTAAAAAATGTTCCACTAATGAATTACCACTTAGCAATTCAAATTGATCATAGATTACACCACAAAGTATAATAGTAAACTAGACTTTAATGGTGTAAGATCACAAGTCTAATTTAATAGTGTAAGATCATTTAAACACTATTTTGTTGTTTAAATGTTTGTCAAAGCCATGGTTCCTCATAATAATCATTGTCACAACCTTGTTTTTTATGCACATATTATTATCATCACCATACAAGTAAATATGGTCATTGCTTCTCTAGCTTTTTTAAACTTTTTTTTTTATTTTTTTTTGTTTTGAAGATTGGTTTGATGGTGCTGTCTCCCAGCCTCAACTAGTCCTGGCAGACATAATCGAAGCCTTGTTTCCTACAGAGAACTATACAACAACTTACTTTAGAAACCTTGCTAAGGTGAAATATATTTTCTCTTAAAAAACTTCTATATATATATATATACATCAAGTTATGAGAACATAAACTCATAACTCAAGCTCTTATTGGTTGCAATAATTTCCATAGAATTGTCAAAGATAGTTGAAATTACGACATTTACTGAAAGGAGCTCTAGTTACCTAATCGATTGGAGTCACGGTGTAATTTGAGCATCTAACGGTTGCATCTCCAACATGCAGTTGTTGAATCCTCGAGTCAAACTGTGATTTGAGTCATATGATCATTTTCTAAAATTTATATTTTTATTCACAAGGGTAACTCGCATTTAGTTAGTGGCATGTATGAATAGACAAATGAATCACTATTCTAGTCCTTCTCAATATTATGACACATACATTGGTTGACATAATTCAGCTAGCTTGACTTTTAGAGTTTTTTGTCTACTTTTTCGATGGTTTCGCAGTTAGTCCCTACCATGGTCTCACCGTGGTCCTGATCGCTTTAGAAATGAAACCTTGCAAGTGCACAAGATCTATTGAAGCATGAAGAAATCGAGGGTGTCGAATCCACATGGAAGTGCGTAATTTGGTTAATTCTAAAAGAGTATGTTAAACTTAAGGAAGTATCAAAGGTGAAGATTTTTATACGATGAAGATTAACAACTGCACAAAACACAATTAATAAATCCTAAACAAAGCTTATACAAGAAAAAAAAAGTGAATAATCAAACAACTATAATGAGATAATCAAGGATTTCGCTAACTCTAGATTTGTAATTTTTCTACCAACAATCCAAACATTTCAATAACAAATTATTTACCGTCATTTTACTACAAGCAAAACGATTCGATAAGAATGTGATAATGAGATTCAGCATACACTATCATAACACTATGACGCATTCAATCATGACATGAATCATGCAATAGGTATAATATATCACAAGCACATAACCACAACAAGTAAAAATCAATTGTACGATATCCTATATCGGTCTACAAGATCGATCTAGGTGAAATAATTCTTTTATTGTCGTTGATCTACAAGATCGATGACTATAAATGAGTATTCGAAGATGACACAATATACACAAACTAAAGCCGTACGATTCAATAATTATGACAAGAAATGAAGGGATTGAAAAATAAATTAATTACTCATCTAGGGGTTGCGTCCTCCTTGATCGCGAGGTTTAGCCGCTCATCCTTGATCCAAATGCAACACACGAATCCGAAGCCATAAAAAAACGTTCTTTAATTTATTAAATGTTTGGATCTTTTAAGAAAAGATCCAAAACCTTACAAAGCCTTCATTCCTAATTACAAGCTAATTATCAAAAGCTAAGCTAAAAAAATTGAAAAGTTAAGGAGAAAACTCTAAAAAAAAATAACTAATAAAAAATTAGCCAAAAAGAAGACTCTCGGAACCCTAAACATTGCTTTGTTTATTTAGGGCGCCGGTTGAAAACCATTTACAAGTTGATCGATTAAAAAATAATATTCAATCGATTGAATTTAAAATCTGAGAATGGTGGGTTCCAAATGTCTTAAATTCAATCGATTGAATTTAAATTCAGATTTTAGCGGCAAAACATACATCATAAACTCAATTGATTTATTTTCAGAACTCAATCGATTGAGTTAGACCAGTGGCATATTTTGTTCTCTTCAACAACGACTGGATCAATTGGTTCTTTTCACATATTTCAGTCCTTTCGTTGGCTTCATTGTTTAATGCTTCCATGTTGTCTTTAATTATGCTCATTTATGCTCCTACAAGATCTAAAGATCAAGAGCACCTGAAACCACTAAAATGACACAAGAACTGTTAGATTGCCTTCATCGGATAACCAAATATTGGCATTAGGGTGCGAAATATAGTTGTATTTCGGCACAGATCAAGTCCTACCAATGTATAAAAAATTGATCGATACTGATACGTATTGGCATATGTATCGGTTTTAGGCCAAACCGATATGTATCGATTTTCGGCCAAAAGGATCCGTATCGGCTGATACGTATCGGTATCAGCAGATACTGGATCGGTCAGCCAAAGGCATTTTTTTCTTTGATGATTGATGATGGATAACTTTGAACGCACTCCCGAATCTTTTATATGGGTAGCTTTGAACAATAATGGATAACTTTTTCGATGATCAATGATGGATACCTTTTTTTTTATATGGGTTCCTTTGAGCAGCACCCCCAAATCTTGTTAGGAACCTACACAACTACAGTAAAAAATTATTGATTGCTTTAATCATATTATGAAGATCGCGATTCAATCCAGTCGCACAAATCAAATTGTCATTTTTAATTTTTTATATATCTTGCATAGTTGCATACAACATCCTTGCATCAGTTGCATGTGACTTTGGGCTTCGGGACAAAGGAGTAGTGCTGGTGCATTATTGCTTTTGGGACATAGGACTATTGGGATTTAGGACTTATTTCCTATTTTCTTTCACACGGGGAGAGAGAGAGAGAGAGAGAGAGAGAGAGAGGGGGGGGAGAGAGCTCATTTCTCAGTTCTCAGTTCTCACATAGCAATTTCTCTCATGGAAATTAGTTAGATCTTGTGACACCCCAATTTTCCAGTTCTTCCAAAACCTGCACAATAATTTTTTTCTTTTCTTCCTTAAACCAAATCCAACAGGAAAACCGGACAGTCGGGTCACACTTCAAAATTCGAATACAAAAATTACTTGGTATTCCCACATAATAGTGTGGAAAGCAAAACAAATATCATACATATGCGTAAAAAAACTTTAGATATCATTAGGCAGATATAACATTTTCTACTTATACATAATTTCTAACAAGTATGAATAAGAAGGCCCAAAAGAAAGCCACCGGTGATGGCTGACCATGACCTAAATAGTGGCTTACAAACACACTTACAAAAACTACTCTTAACATTGTATTTAGCTATATGACATACCAAGTCTAAGTCCAAGTCCAAAAATCTCCAACCATTCACCATACAAACCAAACATGACCAGCCTAAATCCTCATTTAAGGTAGAAATTTTCAAACGGGAGATCCTAAGCCTTTCACCAAAGTCCTCACCTGATCAACACTTGTACCTATGATGTATAGTCGAGGGATGAGCTACATCTAAGCTCAGTGGAGAAATATCAATAACATGTATATTATCGCATCACACATATATCTCATAACAAAACAAACTTGCTTTTCACATGAAGATTCACAATTTAAAGAATACTTGACTTGAAGCAAAACTGATATCAAATTCAAAATTCCAAAACTTAGACACATGATTTCCAAAACTTATTCTCAAAACAAAGAAAAACTTAATCTGATCACTTAAATAGTTCTTCGAGCATATATAGTGTCAAGCCCTTGATGAAAATACCCACCATCGTCATTCAATTGAACCATTGTATGATGTCCAAGTCCCCTTCATATGGGAGAAACTTGTGCCGAAGAAATTTATCACAATCGGTAAGGAAGTGAACGGAAGCTAACCGTCACCATCACGAAGCACAATTTGTATGGATATCCCGCCGTACCGGTCACAGATATCCTGTCGAGTCGGTCACAGATATCCCATCGTGTCGGTTGGGTATTCACAATTAAACCTTAAATCAACATGCTAAATCTACATATAGTTATTCACCATAAGTTTATGATAATTATAATAATTTAAAATTTCCAACAATTTCACAACGTATTTACATCCTATTGATGCCATATACACATAATCACATCCTTTGATATCACATAAGCATTTCACATGACACACACACACACACACACACATATTTCCCTCTTAGTGCACATACTTATGAAGTTCACATGTTAAAAGTTATGATTTCAAATCATGTTATCGCACAAACGATGTCGTAAAATACACACACTTATCATATCATTACGCACATGCTAGTTGTAATCAAATATACATGTTAAATGACTTTTCCCTACCTCACATTCGGAGTCGTTCAAAGCGACACCAAAGTTCGTATCGATGACTTTTCGCCCTCAATATGCATCACAAGAACACCATGATGCATCAAAGATTAATTTTAATCACTAACAACGTAGACATATTTAAGTATTTTCTCAAAATGAAGCATAAACGGACAAGTTCATGTTAACCTAGAATTAGACACAATTTTCCCTTTAAATTTTGACCTTTAAAACTTTAGATTCATGAGTTGGTTAATTCATAAAAGTTGTAGATCTCATTGTCCTCTTTCCAATGTTGTAAGAATCACATAAATCAAAGTTCTGAGTAGAAAGGTATGGCTAAAATACTGAGACTGCATCAATCGCGCTCCAGTCGCGCGAGCGATTGAATTTTTGCCTACTGCTGCTATGCACGCGAGGCCTCACCCGAGCGATCCTTTCTCCTCGCGTGAGCGAGACTCAATGCATTTTCTTATGGTTTATGCCTGCTAAAGGCTTCTCGCACGAGCGAGCTCTAAAGCTCGTGCACGCGAGAACCAGAGTTCTTCCGGATCTGAGTTTTCTTCTCACTCGAACCTCTCATTTTTGCTCTCAAATCTCATCCACACTTCACACCCATCATATAGAATACTTTATTAACGAATTTTACATACTTAGAGTGTCAATTTCTCACCTTTAATCTAATGATTCACCGAAAAGCGGATCGTCTTCTTTCTTGCAAGCAAATGGTTTTCCAAACCCCTTTTGATCTTTTCAAGCTCCACAATCACCACGATGCCGACACGATCGTAAGGTAATTTTCCACACACACCTCGTACAAATCTTACCAAGATTTAGCGGCTCAAAACACCCAAATCTCTTGCCTAGAATAATGGGTTTTCAAAACCCCATTCGGTTTCAATTTACGTTCCTCAACTCAGCAATCGTTGCAACAACCACGATCTCTTCCTCACTCAAACTCAAAATTCTTCACAAAAATCCAAGGCTTCGGAGCACACGAATCTGGCGAGCTCTTCTTCTTTCCTCTCTTCCTTCTCTCTCAAACCTAACCCTCAAAATTGCAATCGATTAAGGCTTCTAAATGAAGCTTTGCTCTTTATTTTAAAAGGGTTGGTTCTCATACAAAACACATACACCACTTTGGGGTGTTAAACCATACTCACAAACTTCTATGGTGTGAAACACATACACACACATTTCACTTGTATGTTTAAACATCAAATCTAAGTCCTTGAATAAGAAATTTAAACATACAAGTGAAATTTTTTTAGGCGTATAGTTCAAAGGTAAAATTTTTTGAGATGTTACAGATCTACACTATATATAGCCAGAATTGAGCTAAAGGATAGTAGTTCTTAAGGTTATCAATCATCCAGGACGCATTGGTGGCGACGAAATCACTTAAAAAAGTCCCGATTTTTGGATTTCGAGGACTACTCTATATTGGATATAATTTAATTTTAAGTTCATATTTCATTTCTAATTATTTAAACTTAGTTTTTTCATAGATCTATATGAAGATGCATGATCTACTAATCATGCAATTTTTTATTAAAATAATAATAAAATTATTATTTAGAAAAATATAAAATTAGTGTTAGGGATAAACATTTTTTAAAAGTTTATAATTATACATATGTATGGTGTACACTATAAGTCTACAATTATATACATTTTGAATGAATATATATATATATATATATATATATATATATATATATATATATATATGTGTGTGTGTGTGTGTGTGTGTGTGTGTGTGTGTGTGTGTGTGTGTACACTTGCACAACAATATATACACACTTGAACATATGTAATTATGCACATTTTTATTAATATATGTAATTATTAGTAAAAATGTGTATAATTAATTAGTTATACATGCGTATGTATTAGAGTACAAGTGTGTAATTAGTGTACATGTAATAGTGTTCATATAATTATCAACATACTAATATATGCATACTTACACATAATATCATGCACTATAGTAGCATAGTATCCTACAATTAAAAATACTAGTTTGATGGCGCATCGTGATATCATAATTATTAAGCATTGTAATAAATATAAATTTGAATATATATATATATATATATATATATATATATATATATATATATATATCTATGTGTGTGTTTCCTGTCTTTGAATAAAGGCTGCAAGTTTTGAATACTATCAGAATCTAATGGCTCTAAAAAAGATATAGGTTAGAATTATAAGATAGTAGTTAACGGGGATAGAAGAAAGACACAATGTCGCTATTGTAATAGAATCAACCATTGAGGAGTAACTAGATTAAAGGAGCATTTGGCTACTAAATTTGGTCAAACAAAACCCTGTGACAACTGTCTTAATGAAATGCGATTGCTACTTAGAGAATACTTAGGTATGACAACAACAAATAAAGGTAATGGAAAAGATCCATATTTTAGAGGTCCACAACCACAAAGGAGATCTACATATGGTGTACGTATATTTGAACGTGAGGATGTGGATTGGGTTCCTCATGAAGTGGAGGATGTCGAAAATTCAAGTGATGGATCTGGAGATGAATCTATTCGACTTGCAAAGCGCATGAGTCGAGAAGAATATCATGATAGAGAAAGAGAGCAACCTAGATGGTCTATTTCTGGGCCTCCTACTGGAAGCAGTGAACATGATTTTGTAAGAGATGAGCTACGTCAGCCTACTAGATATATTTAGCGTAGTGGATCGGTCCGAAAACCCACAAGAATGATAAATGTTGAATATAGGGGAGAGATCTGCTATAGGTCCTTTAGACACATTCTTACATAGACAACCAAAATCCAAACAGTCCAAAATCAATTTTTTCAAGGGAGCTACTGAGAAGGCGAAGAGAATGATTACCAAATTCATCCATTACAATCGCATCCTCCCTAGCATTGCAAAATCTCCATACTATCAACCAATGATAGATAGTATTGTAGAAGCAGGTCCGAGATTCAAAGGACATTCTACTTATGAAATTTCTGAGCCCTATTTGGAGAAGGAGATACAAGAAGTCAATACATATATTGACGCACTCAAAATTTTTTGGGATGAGAGAGGATGCACTATAATGTGTGATGGATGGAGCGAACCAACTAGAAAATTAATAATTATTTTTTTAGTATATAGTCCGTTGGGTATAATTTTTCATAAATCAGTTGATGCATCCGGTGGGATCCACAAGACATAATACATATGTAACCTTATGGATGAAGTTGTTAACAAGATTGGAGAGCCAAGAGTAGTAAAGATAATTACTGACAATGATGCCAACTATAAGTAAGCTGATAAATTTTAATGAAGAGAAGAAAGCGTCTATTTTAGACTCCATGCGTAACACATTGCATCGATTTGATGGTAAAGGATATTAGAAAGACCAAGATGGTCTTAAAAGTATTAAAGCAAGCAAGGGAGGTAACTACTTTCATCTACAATCACACCTAGGTAGCCACCCTCACGAGGAAGCATACATGTGATATTGAGCTCCTATGACCCGACATTATACATTTTGTTACACATTATATAGAGTTAGAGAGCATACTATCCCATGAAAAAAATTTGAAGAGAATGTTCAAATTTGATCAATGGGTAGGATCAAGATATGCACGCTCGGAGAAGACTGGTCAAAGTATAGTTGTAATCATAGAATCGAAAAGATTTTAGAAATGAGAAAAAATAATTGTGAGTTTAATTAAGCCGTTGGTTCAAGTGTTGAGGCTTATTGATGGGGATGAGAAACCTGCTATGGGATACATCTATGAGGCAATGAATAAAGCCAAACTTGTAATTAAAGCCAATGCCGAGAACTGGGAATATATCTAAGCAATCATTCCATCATGACCTCCATGCAGCAGGTAGTTACTCAATGGTACATGAATATTTTTTATTTACATACTTTTTTTATTTTATTTACATGAATTTATACAATATAATTAAATGTTAATGTGTCTATTTGCAGGGTACTTTTTAAATCCTCTTTATCACTATAGTCAGAATTTTCAAGCGCTTTCAGAACTCTTGTTTGGATTGAAAATTATTATAAGAAGGTTGCAGTTGGATTTAAACCAGTAAAACCTTGCAATAAAGCAGGTAGGAGTTTTTCCAAGTATGGATTTACTTATTGTCTCATAGATGTATCCTATAGCAGGTTTCTCATTCCCATCAACAAACCTCAACACTTGAACCAAGGACTCAATTGAACCCAGGACTCAATTGAACCCATAATTTTTTTGCTAGTTTTCAAAAGCTTTTCGATTCTATGATTGCAACTACAGATTGACCCTTCTCCGAGCATGCATATCTTGAACCTACCCATTGATTAGATTGGAACATTCTCTTCAAATTTTTTTATGGGATAATATACTCTCTAACGCTATATAATACGTGGTAAAACGTGTAATGCCGGGTCGTAGGAGCTCAAAATCACCTGTATGCTTTCTCATGAGGGTGACTACCTAGGTGTGATTGTAGATAAAGGTAGTTATTTCCCTTGCTTGCTTTATTACTTTTAAGGCTATCTTGGTCTTTTCAATATCCTTTAAAATCAAATCGATGCAATGTGTTGTGCATGGAGTCCAAAATATATGCTTTGTTCTCTTCATTAAAAGTTTACCAGCTTTCTTATAGTTGACACCATTGTCAGTAATTATCTGTACTACTCTTGACTCTTCAATCTTGTCAACAATTTAATCCATGAGGTTACATATGTATTCAGCATTGTGGATCTCAACGGATGCATCAACTGATTTATGAAAAATTATACCCAACGAATTGTATACTAGAAAATTAATTATTAATTTTCTAGTTGGTCTACTCCATCCATCATACATGATAGTGCATCCTCTCTCATCTCAAATTTTTTTGAATGTGTCAATATATGTATTGACTTCTTATATCTCTTTTTCCAAATAGGGTCATAAATTTTATAAGTAGAAGGTCCTTTGAATCTCGGACCTGCTTCTGTAATACTATCTATCATTGGTTGATAGTATGGAGATTTTACAACATTAGGGAGGATGTAATTATAATGGATGAATTTGGTAATCATCCTCTTCGCCTTCTCACTACCTCCCTTGAAAATTTTGATTTTGGACTGTTTGACTTTTGGTTGTTCTATGTAAGAATGGGTCTAAAGGACCTATAGCAGATTCTCTCCCTCTATATTTAACATCTGTCACGCTTGTAGGTTTTCGGTCCAATCTATTGCGTCGAATATATCTAGTAGCCTGACATGGCTCTTCCCTAACAAAATCATGTGCACTGCTTCCAGTAGGAGGCCCATAAACAAACCATCTAGGTTGCTCTCTTTCTCTATCATGATATTCTTCTTGACTCATGCGCTTTACAAGTCAAATAGATTCATCTCTGGATCCATCACTTAAATCTTCAACATCCTCGACTTCATGCGGAACCCAATCTCGACATCCTCACGTTCAGATATACGTATACCAGATGTAGATCTCCCATGTGATTGTGGACCTCCAAAATATGGATCTTTCCCTTTTCCTTTACCTGTTATTGTCATACCTAAGTGTTCTCTAAGTAGCAATCACACTTCTTTAGGATAGTGTTCACAGGGTTTTGTTCAACTAGATTTAGCAGCCAAATGCTCCTTTAATCTAGTCCATGGATGATTATATTATGATAGCTACATTGTGCCTTTCTTCTAACCCCGTCAACTACTGTCCCATAATTTCAACCTATATCTTGCTTTGGAGCCATTAGATTCTAATAGTATTCAAAACTTGCAATTATTCATAGACAGGAAACACACACTCACACACACACACACACACACACACACACACACACATATATATATATATATATATATATATATATATATATATATATATATATATAATTATGATAGCACGGTGCAAATTGTAGGATACTATGCTAGTGTAGTGCACGGTACTATATGCAAGTGTGCATTTGTTAGTATGCTAGTAATTATATGCACTCTAATTACACTTGCACACTAATGCATGCACACTTGCACATATGTAACTAATTAATTATACACATTTTTACTAATAATTACATATATTAATAAAAATGTGTATAATTACATGTGCAAGCGTGCATATTTTAGTGTGCAAGTGTGCTAGTGTACATATATATATATATTCAAAAAATATATAATTGTAGACTTATAGTGTACACTGTACAATGTACACCATACATATGAATAATTATAAACTTTTAAAAAATATTTAACACTAACACTAATTTTATATTTTTCTAAATAATATATATATTTTTTATTTTAATACAAAATTGCATGATTAGTAGATCATGCATCTTCATATGGACCTATGAAAAAAATGAGTTTTAAATGAGTATAAATGAAATATGAACTTAAAATTAAATTTTACCCAATATAGAGCACTCCTCAAAATCTGAAATCGGGACTTTTTAGGTGATTTCAGTACCACCAATGCATCCAGGCTGGTTGATAACCTTAAGGACCGCTAACCTTTAGCTCAATTTTGGCGATATATAGTGTAGATCTAACTGATTTCCATGGGAGAAATGACTACATGAAAATTGAAAACTGAGAAATGAGCTCTCTCTCTCTCGCTCTCTCTCTCTTCTCTCTCTCTCTCTCTCTCTCTGTGAAGAAAAATAGGAAATGAGTCCCAAGTCCCAACTAGTCCTAAAGGCAACAGTCACAAGTCCTAAAGGCAATAATGCACCAGCACTACTCCTTTGTCCCGAAGCCCAAAGTCACATGCAACTGATGCAAGTATGCTGTATGCAACTATGTAAGATATATAAACATGTGCATGTGATAGGTGTGGTTGGATTGAATCGCGATCTCCATCATCTGATTATAGCAATCAATGATTTTTTATTGTAGCTGTGTAGGTGCCTAGCAAGATTCGGGGGTGCGCTCAAAGCGACCCATAAAAAAAAGGTATCCATTATCGATCATCAAAAAAGCTATCCATCATCGTTTAAAGCTATCCATATAAAAGATTCGGGGGTGTGTTCAAAACTATCCATCATCGATCATAAAAAAAAAACCTTTGGCTAACTGACACGGTATCAGCCGATACTGATACAGATCCGTATCGGTTCGATACCGATACCATATCTGATACGGTATCGGTATCAAAAATCTACCGATACCAATACGTTTCGGCGATATGTATCGGTTCCAAGTGCTTCTAAAAGAAGTCTTATCACATGTTGAAAATGGTGTTGTGTGAGAAGCAACATTGGCGAACTTCTTAATATAACACCATTTTCAACTAGATTTAGGTTATCCTGTCCAAGGTATCAATCGGCTGATACCGATACGTATTAGTTGTCATGCCAATTGATACGTATTGACTTCTATACGTATCAGGTATCTATATTGGTATCCGTATCAGCTGATATGGGACCATTTCGGCTGATACCTCCCAGTTTTGTTTTTCTTAAAACACAAGGATACGCATGGGTATCGGCCCTCCATGGATTAATACACGATACCGGTACTCGAATTGACACCTTGGTCACGTCTTTGGGAAATGTATTTCTCACCCGATAATTTTTCTCTTAGAAAGTGCTTTCTTGGAAGAGGATTGTCAAATATGGCCATAGTAACTAAGCTTTTACTAAGTATATTGATGAAGAGTGCTATCCTGCGTGTGAAGCCTTTACGCACTCCTATGAGGAAATCATGTAAGCTTAAGTGAACCTGACCTTAGTTTCAGGCTTACTTATAGTCATGAAAATGTCATTCCATTGTTCAATTAGTCATATGATTTGTATGCAAAAGTATAAAAATACGTACCGATAATATATATAAAACTATAAAAATACCGATAATATATATAGTTTTGAGTAAGAAAGACTAAAAATAATAAGAAAAGATGAAACTAATAACGAGTGTAGTTTGGGACAAAAAAAATGGGGCTCTACCTTCAAGCGAGTTGGATACCACAACAACGTGTCCAAAGTCAACAAGATACATCCAAAAGAATGTGGTGTCATACTTATTTTTTGGATGTGTGACATGTGGAATCAACAAATTACCGCTTGAAGGTAGGCCAATGATCTCAAGATCTGTTGGGACAAAAAATGATCTCCATCGTCTCATTCACGGCAGTCAACAGTTTAGTCCCTGCATACCCAATTTGAGAAGCAAGATTCTCCAGTTGGAAATAAAGTTACCCATTTTGAAATTTTCTTTCCAAACTGTCTCTTGAAAAATAAAAAAGGCCGTCCGGAGTGCTGGGAGCCTGGGAGGACTTGATGGGATATAGACCTAACTTTTAGGATTTTAAACACAGTGGTTACTTTCTGGGCTCGAACCTGCGGCTTCACACTTGACAGTTCAAACCTTCTATAACAATGGCCCCTTGCAACCTTGAAAAATCGAGCCTTTTTTATTTATATTATTTTTTACGCCTAACTATCATACATGCGTGCAGGAGGAGGAGGTAATAAGCCTTAGTCCTGAGATGTGCGATAGAGACAGTTCCACAGCTATGGATCCCACCATAGTTCCTTGCCAATGGTACCCTACTCTGAGATAGATCAGAGACCACAAGAAGCATGCCATGTCTCTAAAAACCAACAAACATACAGCTTTTTAATTTGTTTTTGATAAAAGTAGCTTAATTAAATATATCTACTTATTATTTTAAAGATGTTTAAATATTATCATTTGCTTTTCTTGATTTTTTCAAAGTTTGTTTAGTGACGAAAAGAGAAAGTGATCATTTTTTTATTGTGTCAATCCAAGGTATCAATTTCGATTTCGGTATTGGGAATCTGTATGATCTCTGAACTGATACTTATTGGCCAATACCGATACTAGTAATGGTCGATATCTATCATTTTATAAATAAAAAAATTAACAAAATGACCGTATCGGTCGCTACAGATACAATATCAGCCTATATTGATGCCAATCCAATACCAATGTTGGGTTGGAATCAGGTATTGGTTTTGGTGAAAACCAGTACCTATGAGTATCGGCCAGTACTTGATACCATGTGTTCATCATCATTCTCAGGCCTCGTGGGAGATATAGGCTATGTTTGGCATAGTTCCCTGCCAGACCAGGTTTACCTGCCTTAACAGGTTCCATTTTTTTTTTTGTGAAATCCTTGCTACTTGCTTTAGCAGGTCCCCCTTCTCCTTGCTAACTTCTTGCAAGCAGGATTTTACCTCTACCCTGCTCTCTGCACACTTCTTGCCGTAGCAGAATTTATTTGCTTAGGTAGAGAGTTAGCAGAGAACAGGGAGGTAGTTGCCACAACAGGTAAATTTTGCTTTGCAGGAGTTAGCATGGAAAAAGGGGGCCTGGTAAAGCAAGTATATCTGGCTCTGGCAGGGCTGACAAAGAGCTACTCCAAACGCACTCTAAGGCTCTTTTGGAAGCAAAGAACAACTCTCCATTCTAGTGTAGAGAACTTTAATTTGTGACTGTTTGGTTGTAAGTGCTCTTATTTCTCTGGAGAGTGAAAATGCTGAATTTAGGTCTCTTTAAAAGAGTAATCAAAACCCGCTCTTTTAAGTGGGCTGGTCTTTGTCTGCAAAGAGCAATCCCAAAACATAGCCTAAGCCTCCAATATTATAGATTCGACATGAAAGGAACAAAACGAACTTTCAGAATCCGGATTTTTGTGCTCTTGAAGTTCAAATTTCATGTGCATGGAGGTCTGCGTGACACAGTGAATCCACGGTATCTGGTTGTCTTCAAGCCCCTAACTTTCGTTCAGTCATAGATGCTTTTCTCTTTGGTTAACTGTTAGGCTGCTGAATCTACTCT
Source organism: Chloranthus sessilifolius (assembly GCA_021018995.1). Lineage (NCBI taxonomy): Eukaryota > Viridiplantae > Streptophyta > Magnoliopsida > Chloranthales > Chloranthaceae > Chloranthus > Chloranthus sessilifolius. The sequence goes on along the minus strand of CM037595.1, from coordinate 17,974,695 downwards.
GAATTTATCTAAGAGAGGGGCCATATTCCACTGCCCCTCTCTTAGATAACCTCGCAGAGTAAAAACATCACATTAAACATGTACATCAACTTCAACCATCAGAGGGCCACTACCACTCCAATTAATTATATATGTTGGAGGAGCATGGGATTAACTTTCCAAACCATATTATATATATATATATATATATCCATGGTTTCTTTCAACCATATATGGTTTCATACATTTCCAAATCTTTTAATCTAGTGAGGAAGATGGAGCATTATAGGCACATATATACAGTTGGAGTTCAAATATTTGCTATGACAGAACCTGGACCAATTGGAATTTTCGGTCACAAGTTTTTCCAATTTAGTTTAATCATGCATGCCCGCCTTTTGTATATCCACTAACCTTGTAATTCCTAGACCCCTTTCTCTCTTCCTATTTACCCAGTGAGCTTTAGCATTCCCTTCCAATTCACCCCGCGAACCACCTTTCCATTTCTGCAATAATGTATTTAGGTAAATGGAGAAGTGATATCAGATAAATAGGAATATATAGCAGTGAGAAGGTGTTTGATCACTGTAACATACATGTCCCTCTTCTTCTATTAGAAATTTTCTGAACCAATGCCCAACATTCATTCCGAGAAAGTCTGCCCCTGAACGAAGGAGCACCCAAGTAATATGCTGGTAAAGAGCCCAGATTGAATCCCATAGTTTCCTTATTTCTTCGAGAAGAGGTAGTGGGGCTTTTCTACTAATGAAATGGGTACTCTTTGAAATGTTTATTTTTTGACCTGGGACTTTTTCATACTCTACTAGAATTTTTTTAATACTAGATAGACATCTTTTAGAAGCATTAGATGACATCAACAGGTCATTAGCAAATAGTAAGTGACTAGGCCCTGTAAGAGCAATACCGAGGACACCAGAATCTACCAATGTCCCCTTTATCAAACAAATCTTTGATACCTCCACTTAGAACCTCTTCTGCTAGGATGAACAGATCTGGAGATAGAGGGTACCCTTGTCTTAAGTCACGAGAACTTTGAAAATACCCCACCCACGTACCATTAATAATAATAGAAAACCAACAGTTAGTTATCAAACTGAGAACTTTGTTATCAAAGCCAAACTTGGATAAAACATCCATAATAAAATCCCACTCCATGCCATCATATGCCTTCATCATATCGATATTCATAGCACATTACCTGAGTGATTTTTCATATCGATATGGTTGATGACATCATGAGCGAGCGCAGTATTATCATATATTCTCCTCCCTTTCACGAAAGCTTCCGGTTCCTTTGATATTAGATTTGGAAGAAGCTCATTAAGTCATGAAGCATTAATCTTAGATATAATTTTATATAAAAAGTTATAGAGGCTGATTGGCCTGAAATTTGCAAACAAACATGGATTATCAATTTTGGGAATTAAAATAATACAGTTAGAGTTTACCGCTTTAGGGATTACTCTTCCAAAACAAATTCTTCACAGCCGATCAAAAAAATGTCGTATTTGATAATCTGTCAAGTCGACCTATAGAAAGATAATTAATTAATAGCCGTTAGCATTGTTCGTGTTGAAGGAGATAAATATAACAACTTGTCCTGCTGTACTACAAAGGATTTCCTTATATTAAAATAGCTTGCTAGCTAAACTTTCTTTTCATTTAAAAATTTCAACTTGTATCATGCTATTCGGTTACACCAATATATATAAAGATGAAAGTACATTGAAAAGATAAAAGACACTTTGAAATGCCAAAAGGTACATAGAAAGTTGAAAGGACATATAGGAAATGACTTCTAGGAAACAAACCAAAATAAATATTTCTCTCTTGAGAAATGACAAGACTTCTTGATAGATGAAATGTCTCCTTGAAACTTTAAAAGCTACTTGAAGCATGTCCCAAAACATATTTTCAAGTTGTGTAACCAGAGATCCATTTTACTTGGGTTGTATTCCAACACTCCCTCTCAAACCCAAGTTTCGAAGTTACCTAAAGTAAAGTCTTCAATTCTTGAAATGTTTGAATCTTTAAAGGCTTTGGAAAAATGTCCGCAACTTGTTCTTCAAACTTGCAATAAATAAACTTAACTTCATTCTTCTTCACTTGATCTCTAGATAAAATGATACTTTATGTCAATATACTTGCTTCGATCATGAGACACAAGATTTTTTGCTAAAGAAATGACTGATCTATTATCAACATAGATCGTTACTGGTTGATTTTTAGACTGATGAAACTCCTTTAATATATTCTTCAACTAGATAGCTTGACAAACATATGCTGTAGCAAGTATATATTCAACTTCACATAATGAGAGAGTAACAACATTTTACTTTTTTAATGACCACGAGACTGCAACTGAACCAATATTAAAAAAATATCTTGATATACTTTTTCTGTCATCAGGATCTCTACCATAGTCACTATTTGTGAATTCTACAAGATTAAAATAATTAGTAGGCTTAGAAAACAAATCATGATCAACCCTTGATGTATTGCAAAACCCTTTTAGCTACCATGAAGTGACTATGTTTTGCTGCTTCCATAAATCTGCTGATTATATATTCCAAAACTGTGAGCAATGTCTGGTCAAGTGACTGTTAAATATCTAAGACTTTCAACCAAACTTTTAAAGAGTGTAAGATCTATCGAATCGCCTTATTCTTCTTTTTGTAGCTTCAAATCCACTTTCATAGGTGTGATTGTTGAATTGTAATTGTTCATTTTGGATTTTTCAAGAATTTCTTTTGCATACTTTTCTTGTGAGATAAAAATTCTTCCTTCTATTTGCTTTATCGCTATCCTAAAAAAAAATGACATCTTTCCAATGTTAGTCATTTAAAATTCCTTGATCATAATTTTTTAAAAATCTCCTATCATATGGAGATTGTTTCCTGTGAAGATCATGTCATCAACATATAAGCAAATGATCAATATATTCCCAATACTGATTATTTTGGTGTATAAGGCATGCTCGTATGGATATTTTATGAACCCATTCTTTTGAAAGAAATTATCGATGCGAGTGTTCCATGCTCTTGGCGCTTGTTTTAACCCGTACAATGCTTTCTTCAATCGGTACACACATGCCTCTTGAACATTTTTGATGTAGCCTTCCGGTTGCTCTATGTAGACTTCTTCTTAAAGATAGTCATTCAAAAATGCCGACTTTACGTCAATTTGAAAATTATTTCAACCATTTTGGACAGTTAAGGCTATAAGGAGCCTTATAGTATCAAATCTTGCAACTGGTGCAAACACTTCTTGAAAGTCAATGCCTTGACGATGTTTGTAGCCTTTGACGACTAGCCTCGCTTTGTATCTTTGAACTTTATCTTCTTGATTCTTTTTTGTCTTGTAGACTCATTTCACTCCTATCGCCTTTTGCCCTTTTGGTAGAGTGGTAAGCGCCCATATATCATTCTTTTTTATTGATTTGATTTCTTCATACATAGCATTTTTTCATCTTCGATTAATAATAGCTTCATTAAAGTACAACGGATCACAATCCGTAAGAAGATAAAATAGAGTGAAATCTATGATCTCCGATTGATCGTAGATATCATGGAGACTTCTCATTTTTATCGGTGCCCTTGATTGACTACTTGATAATGCAATATCGACCAACAGAAATGATGATGATGAATAAGGAGTTTGAGGAGGATTTTGATTCTCCTTATCATTCTCTTTGATGACTTCTTCATCAACTCAATTTTTTCCTTTACTTTATTCTTCACATTTGTTCCACTTTCAAGATGCTTCTTCATTAAAGATAACATCTCTAGAAATAATGATCTTCTCGATTTCACAATTAAATTATTTGTAACCCTTTGTAGTTCATTATATCCAAGGAAAATGTATTTTTCTCCCTTATCATTGAACTTCGTTCTTCTTTGACTTAGAATACGTGCATGTGTGATGCACCAAAACACTTTTAGGTGCCCAACTCTGAGTTTGTAGCTGCTCCATGCTTCTTGAGGTGCCATAAACTTGACACTTTTGGTGGAGCTTCTATTAAGCAAATAGACAGCACACACAACTGCTTCTGCCCAAATTTCCTTTGGCATGTTCTTTCCTTTTAGTATACTCCTTGCAATGTCAAGGATGATGCGATTCTTCCTTTCTGTGACATTATTTTTTTGACGAGTGTATGCAGTCGTCAATTGATGTTTGATTCCATTTGAACTGCAAAATTCTTGAAATAGACTTGAAGTGTATTCACCACCTCTATCAGATCTTATAGTTTTAAGAAAGTAATCATTCTATTTTTTTACCATTGATTTAAATCGCTTGAAAGTTTCAAACACATCTGATTTTTGTTTGAGAAAATTCACCCAAGAGTTAGAAAATACCTACTTCCTCCTTTCGATAAGAGTTAGAAAATACATATTTCCTCCTTTTAATGTAACCTCTATTGGACCCGCAATATCAGAGTGAATAAGTTATAGAGGTTCAAAAGCTCTTCTTGATTCTCCTATTGGAAAACTCAATTTATATTGTTTACCCAAAATATATCATTCACATAATTATTTTGGATGCTCAATTTTAGGTAAACTTTTCATCATATTAGTTTGAGATAACAACTCTAGCCCGCTAAAACCAAGATGCCCGTAGCGCAAATGTCATAACCAAGAGTTGTCTTTCACAATAGATTTGAAGAATTTAATTGCATCATTCTTGATGTTTAAAATGAAAAGTCTATTTTTTAACATCTCCACCTTTGCAATGACACCATTATTATAATTTTTAATAACAAGAGCGCGGTCCTTCATGTGTATGTCAAAACCCCTTTTCTAGGAGTTGTCTCAAACTTAAAATATTGGAATGCATTGTAGGAATATAATGAACATCGAATATATATTGTTGATCACCATTTTTTAATTGAATCATAATTTTTTCCTTTCCTTTTACTGGAGTTGTAGATGAGTCGCCAAATGTCACATCACCTTTTCCCGACTCATCTAACTCGATAACATTTCTTTTTTACCACACATGATTGTTGGCCCCAGTATTAAGAAACCAAGTGGTTTGATTTCTTGATTCATCTCCCTTATATGCAAGTAACATATTGGTTACTTTTTCAACCTTTTCTTTAGAGAGATTAACTTGTTCATCAACATCATTTGTAGATTTACTTCTACATTCATTACTATAGTGACCAAACTTTTGACAATTATAACATTTGACATGTAATTTATCATACCTTGGCTTATATGATGAATTGAAAATATCTCAATGACCACTTTCTCTTTGGCCTCGTCCTTATTCATTTGAAAAACCACCGTGATCACCATGCCATTTTTCATTAAGGTAATTACCATGACCACAACCACTAAAACCTCAGCCTCGAGATTCTCTGCCACGTCCTTTGATATTTTATTTATTTATTTTAAGGACCAATTTGCTTTGCAAATACCTCTTCGTTAGAGTTTTTTATTGATTCTTTATTCATGGTCTTCAAGTGATCCCATGAGCTCATCAATTATAAGAGTGGATAAATCTTTCGCTTCTTCAATTGCCAGTACAATGTGTTCAAATTATTGTATCAACGATCTTAGAATTTTTTCTATCACTCGTACATCCTCCATGCTATTACCATTTCTCTTTATTTTGTTAACAATAATCAAAATGCGAGGGAAATATTTTGAAATCGACTTACTTTTGTTTATACGAATGGATTCAAATTCAGGTCGAAGAGCCTGAAGACGAACCTTTTTTGCTTTATCAACTCCTTGAATGAATTTTGCAAGATCTCCCAAGCTTGCTTAGACAATGTGACATTTGATATTTTTTTCAAAAATTGACGTCTTAATTCCTTCATAGATTAAGAAAAGTACTTTCTTATCATTTTTTCGTACCTCTTTCAGTGCATCTTTTTGAGTTTTCATAAGTGCCGCTTCCACTTGTGGTGATTTCGGTTCATTAAGTCGTTATCGACGCTGTCCCACAAATCTTGCGATCCTAGCAAGACATTCATTTGGATGCTCCAATTGTCATAGATTTCTTTCGTTAAGACTGAAATTTAGGGCTAAATCATATTCGCTATCTTCCTTAATCGTCTAGAATTTTAGCCAGAATACTAGTTTGAAGGAGATAAATAGAACAACTTATGTTGCTGCACTATAAAGGATTTCCTTTTATTAAAATAGCTTGCTAGCTACTAACACATTAACTTGCTTTTCATTTAAATGTTTCAACCTGTATCATGCTATTATATCAATATATATAAATATGAACATACATTAAAAAAGTAAAAGACGCTTTGAAATACCAAAAAAGTTGAAAAGACACCTAGGAAATGACTTATAGGAAACAAATCAAAATAAATATTTCTCTCCTAAGAAATGACAAGACTTCTTGATAGATGTAATGTGACAGCCCAGATTTTTCCAACCTGAATTTTTTGAGATATTTTTTTTTTCATAAACTCAATTGGAAAACCCGGACCGCCAGATCGAAGATCACAATCTGCCACAAAATACTTGGTACATCCACACACATGCGAAAATCAAAGCAGATAAAATATATGGCATAATTTAAATCTCCATTTCTAATATCCAACATGAACAGTAAACTAAACAAACCACCAGTGATGACTAACCATCACCAACAATAGTGTACAACAGCACGAAGGTACCAATCTAAAACTCACCAAAATCCACAACGTGCTAATCTACGATCCCTGACTAAGGCACAAATCTACAAGCTGAAGATCCTCTTCTCCAGGTCCAAATCACGATTTATACCTATGATGTATAGTCGAAGGGTGAACTACATCTAAGCTCAGTAGAAGAATCTCAAATTCAATTGACATTTTATCATATAATCATATAGATTAGAAGCGAAAACAGAACGAAGCAGATATTTAAGAATCGAAACAAATACGAAACAAAGTGGATATTTCAAAAACGGAAGCAGATTAGGTATTCAACTTAAATTCCACTACTCACATCACATAGTATGTCAGTTTCCATTATTCACGTCTTACAATGTTCACATATCTGTCAGATCATATCACATAGTGTTCTAATATTTTCCAGTTCACATCTCACAGTGTTCATATTTTCAGTTGTAGTGGTCCAGTCAGTATTCGGTCAGTGTGTGCAGTATACATTATACAGTATGCAGTATGTATGGATGACCCGCCGTACCGGTCCAGTCAAAGTACAGTCATTTAGTCGGCGTCCAATCAATTTATGCAGTAAGTATGAAAAAACCCGCCGTATCGGTCCAGTATGTATGTAGTGTACAGTGTGTACGGATAACCCACCATACCGGTCCAGTATGTATGCAGTGTACAATTTATACAGATAACCCACCGTACCAGTCTAGTCAGTTTATGCAGTATGCAGTATGTACGGAAAAACCTGCCGTACCGATCCAGTATGCATGCAGTGTCCAGTCAAACAGTCAAAGTCCAATCCACCAAATCAAAGTTAACATCTAATCATTCATCTTACAAATTTGATTCTAACTCACAATTATCTCTTTTTCAGTCTAAATATTCGAATACAGTCAGATTAATAAGTTTAAATTCAATTTCTAAGATCATAACTTAAGTCCCTATCTCACATTTGCAGGTATCACTTCATACCAACATCTTAAGTCCCTATCTCACATTCAAATGTTCAATACTCTTCAAAGTATTCAAGGTTCCAAACTTAAATCACAAATCTTAATGCACTCAAATAATATCATGAGAGTCTATGAATCGAAAACAAGATAAATCACATCACAATATCTATGAATCACAATAAAAAATGTAATTGATAGTGAGTTTCCCTTACCTCAATCTTGAAGTCGCGTGAAGCCAAGCAAAGCCATATCAATGGCTTTCTGCCCTCAATCTATATCACAAGCACACAATGATTCATCAAGGATTACCTCTAAACACTAATAACTTAAACATATTTAAGTGTTTTCTCAAGACAAGTCGGAAACGGATAAGTTTGTGCCAACTTAGAATTTTATGTAACTTCCCTCTAAATTTTAACCTTTAAAATAGTTGATTCATGAGTTAGTCAATTCACAAACATTGTAGAGCTTGTTGTCTTCTTTCCAACGCCATAAGAATTATATCAATCAGAGTTCAAGGTAAAAAGTTATGGTAAAAATACCGAAGCAGTGTTGGCAAGCTCAGACAAAATCGACCGGTTGATTTCAAATTCGACCGGTCGGTTTCCAAAATCGATCGGTCGATTTCCAAATCGACCGATTGATTTCTCTAGACCCTAAATTACACGCTCACTATTTTTCACAAATCGACCGGTTGGTTTTGTTTTGAAACCTTCAGATTTGTAGCCTGAAAAAATCGATTGGTCGATTTTGAAATCGACCGGTCGGTTTTGTTAGATTTTACCCAAACTCGAGTTTTAACTTCTCCAACCCTTTTTCCTTCAAATCCTATCTTCCTTCTTCAAATTCCCCACCCATATGCTTAAATTAAACTAACACATTTATTTATTATAAATCCACATAAAGTCTTACCTTTAATCGATCGATTCCTCGATCCACGCATTCACATCCAAGCTAGGGTTTCAAATTGAATTTCGCTGATCTCACCGGCATTTGAATTGAAACGAAGCCTACGATGATGCTCCACTCCAACACGCACTATTCTTTACTCTCCCATTCGTGTATGTCATGATCACAATGATTGGTTCTATCCACACATTCCCATTTTCTCAAATCTCACCGAAGTCGAAAATCTAACGACTCTCTACGACACACAACTAACACGAGTCCAATACTTCGAAGTTCAACGGAGCCGATTCAATGTTCGGACAGTTCACGACGTTCTCTCCCAAGCTTCTCTCTCTTTCTCTCTCTAGAACCTAAAGCCCCAAAGAAATGCAACCGATTATAGCTTCTAAAGAAAGCCCCTTGCTTTTATAACTAAAGGGAGTGGTTCCTTTATAAAACACATACACTCTTTTGTGTATTAATTCTTATCCAAAGAACTAGACTCCGCGTGAAACGGACATACCTAATTAAGGTGTTATCTGTTACATAATGATCTTTTGGTTCAGTGTGGGCCTATACACCCAAACTACTCATCAATCGAATTCGGTGTTGAGCCAATACACACCACCACGGTGTATGTACTTGGTCCTAAAAATCTCGCACACGGACCTGAAACGATCCCGTTTGAAAAATCAAAACGGTGACGTGTTTCTTAACAGACATGCACCGAATCAGGACCTATAGTTTTGAAAATTTTTGGGATGTTACATTAAATGTAATATCCAGAAGACTTGAGCGTTAAACAGTGACCTCGGGATCCGTGCCAAACTGGTCATAGGTTTGACCAAGTGATGGTCAAACAGTGGACTCATGAAGTGATGAACTAATATGATGTAAATATGACCTAAGTGTAGTGTATGGTGTTAGTTTAGGGCCACAGACACATATCTCTGGTGTATGTGCTTAACACCGAAGTCTGAGAGAAGTTATAAGGGTTTTAATAACTTAGGTTTCTTTTGTTTGGTTGGTGAAAGAGAGTTAAGAAGAGAGAGAGAGAGAACCAAGGTGAGTAATGGGTAGGAGTTATTGTGGTTTGCTTGAAGGAAGGGTTTCAAGCATTTAATGTCGGATTCAACGCGTGGAGGATCGTTGAAGCAAGAGCCGGAACCCTAGCCATTAAACCAACCTATCAATCTTTTAGGAGATTGATTTGAGGTGAGTTTTATTAAAATTAAATGCATAGTTTTGATGATTAAATTCAGTCAAGGGTAGTCAAAAATCATAGAATTAAAAGGATAGAAAAAAAAGAAAAAGAGAGAGAAAAGATTTGGAAGAACAACCCGAAAAGGGGTTGAGTTCTGGCCAAATCGATTAATCGATTTTGGAGATCGATTAATCAATTTTGGTCTAGAAGTTGAAAAAATAAGAATGCTCGAGTTCGATTAATGGATCTGGGAATCGATTAATTAATTTTGAAAGTCGATTAATCGATTTGGAAATCAACTAATCGACTGAGTACCTCTAGTGGCTGGAGAAATAAGACTTGGGGAAATCGACTAATCGATTAATCGATTTTGGATTTCGATTAATCGATTTGGGATCGACTAATCAATTTTGGAATTTCGACAGCTTGATTTGAGAATCGATTTAACCATTTTGGGGATTTCGATTAATCGATTTGGGATTGATTAATCGATTTTGGATTTCGATTAATCGATTTTGAGAATCGATTAATCGATTTAGGGTTCGATTAATCGATTTTGGCAGTTTCACTTGACTTCTTAATTGGACCTTGGGGTTCATGGAGGGTCTTGGACCTTCTCTATTGCATCTTTATTGATATGTTTCATATGTTATGGTGTACCATAGGTGGTACGTGTGAACACAAGCATAAGGAGCCATGTGGGACCTTGATGCTTGGACCTTCAGAGACCTGAGGTAGGGAACACCTTGAACATGTACTTTAATTGCAAGAGCATATATGTAGTGATATAGAAATCAATTTAAAAATATTTTAACTCTGTAAATCTTTGTAAAAATGGTGTATGTGACACCATGAAAGTAAATGAGAATGAGACATCCCTAGGAAATGAGAAAGTGATAAAGGCATCAGTGTAATGTGAGTAACTGAGACTAAGTAAGCTAATGAAAATGAGGCATCCCCAGGGGATGAGGAAGTGATAAAGGCATCAGTGTGATGCATGTAATTTGGACATCTCAGGGATGTAGGTAAGATTGGATAATGACTGATAAGGCCTAACGATATAAAGTAGCACTTTTACACGGTGAATAACTATATGTAAAGCACATGATATTTTTGTTATTTAAGGTTTAAATAAAATACTCCACCGACATGGTGGGATACCCACGACTGACTCGACAGGATATCCATGATCTGCATAAGGTCAATCCGCACACCGCACGGAGGTTTATCAGACAACAAGTACACATCCTGTGGATGTTGAGATGAGATTTAACCCCGCCGCCTATGAGAAAGGGGCTTGGATAGTATTCCCAGGGAATACATATAACAACTGTCTATTTAGACGACGATGGAGGATATTCTATCGGGACTCGATGCTATATTGCTCGGGGACTACTTAAGTTGAAAATTTAAGTTTTGCTTTAGGCCTTTTCAGTGTCATTCATGAACAATTAACAATAAAGGGAAACATGCAACTACCAGTAAATTTAAATACAAATTGTCATCTTTTAAACTATTTTTCCAGCAAGTGCATAGATACATCATGCTTAGAATATCATGGAATATATGTGAGATTTTGACTTATATATTCATTGTGTTGTTCCCTATTGAGCTAGGATGTAGGTCACCCTTTAGACTATACGTCGTAGGTCTAGTGTTAGAGGCGGCCGAGGCTTCGGGAGACGTAGATCCGGGTGATTTGGATTACGCTCCCGGGGACGAGTTGGAGCCCCCTCCTGAGGACTTCTTTTAGGAGACTCCGCTGAGTACTTTGAGAGAGTAGTTTTGAGAACTCATTGGTACGGCTTGGTATGTCAAGCCTTCGTTTTGATAAACAATGTAATTAATTGATATATTCTTTTTGGCGAACCATCTAGGGTGATCTGTTTATCACTGATGGTTCGGATCAGTTCTCTATTCATGCAGTGGCATGAAAGTAGAACTGTCTTTTGAGTTTATACTTAGAATAGTATTTTACTTCCGCATCGTGTAGTTATTGCTCCATTTTGTCTTAATATTGCTTGTTATACCAATATTCTGTACATAGCCATGGGGCACAGTCTAGAGGATCGTGCTGATGGCATGGGCTTCGGGGTGCCGAAATCGGGGCTGCCACATTGAAGGTCTTCTTGAAACTTGAAAAGTTACTTGAAGCATGTCCTAAAACACATTTTCAAGTTGTGCATCGCAAGACCCACTTTAGTTGAGTTTGCATTCCAAAACGCGTTTAAGTCCATGATTGTCGCATATATTTTGGCCAAAGAAGGAATAGTAGAGGTAACCAATGAGGGTATGCACTTGAGGATTTGAGAACATTCCTAGTGTGAAGATTGGGAAGGCAATAGAGCTTGAAATTCTCCTATAGCAGAGTTACCTATATCTTCAAAAATCTCCAGCCAAACCCCTTGATTATTTTGAATTTTGGAGATGGTATTTTTAACCATTTTAATTTTGTAGGATGCATGAAATTGAAAAAAAGGAGGTATTCTGATCCCCTTTATTCAACCACTTATTCCTTGCATCGATTCTTCATCTCGGAGCAGGTTATAAAATTTAATCTTTTCTTCCATACACATCGAGCCTACACTAAATCTTCCCAACTGTATTGAAGAATTCACTTGCTTTAGAACTACTTTGAGTGTTGGTTATTTCAGTGATACTCTGAATAGCGGAGACCCCATAGCATACGCACTCCACTATTACCTTCTATGAACTCATTGAATTCTGTCATGGAATGAATGTCCCGCAAATCACCACTTGGGATCTATTATTGCATTATTAAAATCAGAAGTAGATAATAAATTGGATAAAGCATCCCACAGTTCATTTCTTTCAATCTGCACGATAACACACACACACACACACACATATATACTAGTTAAATGCACGTGCTTCGCACATCCGACACTTAAGTTTGCGATAATGATAATTGACAAAGTAGGTGAATTAAATTTGTCCCTTATATAATGATTATAAAATTTATATTCATGACCTATAGAAATATAGCAATATAGAGCAACCTGTAAATGTAGAGGAATTACTGTAGAGATTACTATATATTTGGAGTTTATATGAAGCAATTAAGTAAGAGAAAATGTTCATAGCACTTAAAAGTGATATACAGTATGATAAAAACATCAATCTAGATTAGTAGGCTCTGAGAGATTAATGCTGGTTTATGATTGCGCTTTCTCAACACCATTTCCCCAAATATGAACTATGATGGTGAAAATCAATTTCTTACCAATACATCGTGACATGCACTTGAGGAGGTCAGAGATGCTGGAATCTTGGTGGAGGGAAAGTATAGATTTTAGAGCTACTAAAATAAATGTTGTAAATATGTGAAGAAGAGTGGACAGGAAACTTACTTTTAATGCTTGAAGGTTCACCATGTTCTTTGTCAAATATACCAATCCAAACTGTCATCACCAATCTTAGCTCGCATCCTATACCTATGATTATGAACATGGATTTGGGAACAAATATATGAGGTGAAATGTGAGCTAGTATTATGAGAAGGAAGAAAAGATTATACTTGAAAGTAGTCTCTTTTTTAAGAGGACCACATTTATCACATACTCATTTATTATTTATTTCTTTAAGTTTTCGATTACATTTCTTACATGCTACGTACCAAGGGTTAGAAGTATTGTTGATCTCATCAATTTATGCATTAATCTTGTATCCATGGCCTTGTAAGAAGAAGAGGGGAGAAGTAATAATTTGAAGGACATTCTATTTTAAAAGGAATGTCTGAATCGACATGGAAATCAAAGCGCACTTGTACTTCAGATGTATTAATTGATAAAATATTTGATATCTGTTAGTTTTTATGTAATTTCATTATTGGGAAGAGTAGAAAGGAAGTCATTGTGCGCAAGGATCTTATAGTATGAGACGATTTCAATCGAATGTGTGAGAGCATAATGGAAGTAAAGTGGGAAATATTTTACTTTCATTATATTGTATAATATCATTCCCTTAGGTTGTTTGCTTCCTTGATATTTGTAATCATTTCTATTATTGTATTTATAGTTGTGGATAGTGAGGTTTTCCTTGTAGCAATCACAATGATAAGGGTGAGAACTTTATAAATGAGTATAATTTGAGAGAATAAGAAGACAAGTTTTAGGGAAAGTAACCATTGAGCTCTTATATTGTTATAGTTGTTATTAAAATAATAGGATAGGAGTTAAGTCCCTTTTTTATCTCTTCTGCATCTATAGTTACTAAATTTCCCCACAGAGTGAGGCGGAATGATTCTATTGACATGTAATTTTTTATTATTATTGGTTGTGAAGTAGCAAAACATTATTCCCAAAAAATGTAGAAGAGAAATTGATAGGGGAAAATGACATTATGAAGACACTTACTCAATATCGAGTATTGTGATTACAAGACGAACTGTCTCTGTTCCATCTCTTTTACGGGTAGTTGATGAGCACTTAGCTACGTCCAATACAATTGAAACAATATCTAGTAGAAGATAATTATATATTTAGGTAAAAGTAAAGTAAAAGTTAGAAATAAGTAATGAAAGTATGAGATTGTTGATATACCTATAAGAGCATGAGAAGTGACATAAACTTTCGCATCCTTCAAAGGCACCATGACATAGTATGTAGGGTGCATTATTTCATTCTCACCAGTGACCTCAATGATAGTGGAAAATCTGTCCAAACCTATTTCCAAATATGTTTGGCCGAATAGGAAATATGGATTTGATCTCCTCACTGTGCCATTTGATATGTAGTAAGCACAATTTGTCCTTAAGATTGGGTCGAAGACATATATATTTTCATTGAAAATTGAATTCTAGGCTCTCATGATAGGGTAGAATTTTGGGTCGTAATAGTAACACCTTATATTTGGGCCATGATTTTAAAATCTATTCTCTTGACGATTGGGACGAAAAATACTATTTCTGATTCAAGGTAATCAATGGTTTTACGTAACCTATCAAGTATCGCCTATCACCCATCGAGGGGTAGTGATGTAATTTGCTAAGAAAGAGGGGTAGTGATGTAATTTGATAAGAAAGAGGGGTAGTTATATAACTTGTTAAGCAAGAGGGTAGGGTTGTAATTTTCTAAGAAAAGCGGTAGTGATGTAATTTGCTGATCGGCCTCAAGAGTTGTATAATTTATGCCCAAATCTCAGCCTTGTTAGCCCTCATACGACTACTAATATGTGCTTTTAGTTCGTGTTGTGTTACAATAGGTGTAATAGCAAGATAAATGCAAAATGAGTTCAAAGAGCGAAGTTAAGAAGGAATCCAAAGCAATGGCAAGAATCCAAAGAAAACCAGAGGAAGGAATGCAGTTGAAGGTTATTCTGACCGGTAGAAATTCCATTCCTGATAGTCAAGATAGCGCAATAGAGAGGAGTCCAACAGAAAAGCAAAGGAAATGCCAAATGGACCAGTCGAAATGGCTATTTTGATTGGTTAGCACTCTCAGCAGCTTCAGAAAATCTCGAGATGGACCAGTATTAACTCGTTTAACCAGTCGGAAATGAAATAAGCAACGCACATAAATATACATCTATATTTTCTACCTGTCACAAAACGATTGATCGGTTAGGAGTTCAAGTTAAATTGAAGCCCCGCGAAGCGTCTTCAACCTGGAGAAGAAATCTAAAGCCTGACCAGTCAAGAATCCAATTTTGACTAGTCACAGCAGCATTTTTAAGCGACAAATTAGGTACATCTGTGGATTGCTTCCGACGTCCAAGATCCTCTTTGGATTTCTCTTCTAAAAGCAGGATAAACTCAAGCAATGAGACTTCCTTTCGGATTCTTCTTCCTTGGAGGACTCTAGGGATCCTTTAGAGTTTCTTACCGTGTATAATTGTGCTAGGACCTTGTAATCTATTAATAAGGACCCTAGGTTTAGGTTTTAGGGGATTCTCATGGTAGAACATTCTAGAGAGCTCGAGCTCGAGTTTCCATAGTTTAGGTTAGGTTTTAGTTCTGAAATAGATGGGGATTGAATGTAATCATCGATTTAAGCTCGATTCAGCAATGATGAAGGTCTCTGGATCGCTGCGTGCTTAAAAGCTTCAGGCTGGGATCTCTTGTAAATTTCAGATAAGTTTATAATAAAGTTTATTTTTGTTCTATTTTTTAATTTTATTTATGGTACGATTGCATGTTCGAGATTCTAACTAGGTCGAGAATGGGATGGTAACATTGTAATTTTATTTTTATAATCTCAGTAGCCTTGTAGGAATTGGGGTTAGCCTAGGTAGGATATTCAACGATGGACTAGGCCTTGTAGGGTAGTTTTTGTTGGTTCGTGCAATGATGCCTTAACAATTAGGTTTATCTAATGACTATAGATCTATCCAATTCATATATGAAGTGACAGAGTTTGTAGCCTGGAGCGGGGGTACCTAAAAAGAAATAGTGTTTATTTTATACAAGTCTGAAATCTAAGAGAGATTTCAGACTGCCTTCTCCTCTCTTATTTCAAAACTATTTTAGATTTTCTTTTATTTTTTTAGAATAATTTAGGAAATCTAATGTTACAAAGTATTTTATAAAACAGAGATTAAATGAAGGTAAATGACAAATTCCTGTGGTTCGACACCCTTATACTTGCCCTAGTACATCTGAACTTGTGCACTTGCAAGGTCATATTTTAAGACCATCAAGTTTTTAGTGCCATTGCCGGAGATTTTGGCTTTATCTTATTTAATTTCTGTTTTGTTGATTTTTGTATCATTATACTGACCCTAGTTTGCTTTGGTTTTTATTCTAGGCTTGGGAGATTAAAGATTTGAACACACCAAAGTTTTTCACGAGACGCTGCATGAGGCTAAGGTACGTGTCTTTGGTTTCAAATTATTAGGTTAACTATTTTCCCTTTTTTTTATTTATGCCAAGGTTGAGGTCGCAATTTCTTTCTCTTGAGCAACTAGATCTTGAGCTCGAGAGGATGTGCCAGTGTATTCGCGCTAGCTCTCGCTCCTCTCAAAATGTCGTGAGTTTCGAACGTTTTAGCCACTCCGCCTTTCCCCCGATTTGATTTAATATGGTGGGAGAAGACCAAGATGTGGATAAAACATTGAGGGAATATTATACACCGTCCACCCTTACAACTCCCTTGTGTATAAGATTACCTGCAACTGTTGGTAATGGGAACTTCGAAATTAAGCCCAACCTGATTCAAATGCTTCCAAGTTTTCATGGGCTTAGTAACGAAGATCGCTATGAACATCTCATGGACGTTTTAAAAGTTTTTAGTATATTTAAAATAAACACGTTGTCGGAAGAGGCTGCTCGTATGTGGCTCTTCCCGTTCTTGTTAAAGGATAAGGCAAAGAGGTAGTTGAACTCTTTGCCTCGTGATTCGATTACCAGTTGGGAAAATTTAAAAATAAAGTTTCTTATCAAGTTCTTCCCAATTGGTAAAATGAACACTATCCGAAAGACCATAACGTCCTTTAAGTAAGAGCCGAATGAATCCTTTCACGAGAGATGGGAGTGCTTAAATGAATTTCTATGCAAGTGTCCCTATCATGGGGTTTCGAATTGGAAAATTGTGCAAGGCTTCTATGAAGGGCTGATTGAGTCAAACCGACAAATGATAGATCCCTCTTGTGGGGGTACGTTTCTCACAAAGACCGCAGACTACACTCGGGAACTTTTTGAGAACTTAAGTGAGAATTCGGTGCCACAAGCGACATCGAATTAGATTGATCCTGAGCTTTCACGGACCATACCTCCTAAGCGAGGAGATATATACGAACTAAAACCTATGACAGATATTTCTACCAAGGTCGAGGCCTTGCAAAAGAAATCCGAATCCATGTTGAGTACGAAGTCGCACTCAATAGCTCTAGTAAGTGAGGTTTGTGGCATATGCCAAAGCCCGACTCATTCTCCTCCCAATTGTCTGACTGCACCATTATACCCTGAGGCGGTACACGAGCATCTAAATGCTGCAAATTCCTTCTAGAGGCTGGATCAAAATAGCTTTGGAAACACCTATAATCTGAACTTGAGGAATCACCCGAAGCTGGCTTGGAAAAGCAATGCAGATCAAGGTACTGTTCAGCCTTTCAGGCCCGCATTTAACTCACAACCCCCGCAATTCCAAGGCCAGCAGCAATATAGACCTCATTGGAGTGACAATAATTTTGAAGAGACTATGTTGCAGGTAGCCCAAAGCTGCAGTAGCAGTCTCAACAGCAAACACGGTTACTCCACACCCATATGCAATTGATTGCTACGCTAGAAACCCAACTTGGGCAGCTAGCGATTGCTTTGAACAAAAGGGACGAGGGCCGGTTACCATCTCAAACGGTAAATAATCCAAAAGGTCATGTGATGGCTGGGGAGACTTCATCTTCCTTTGATTCTCTAGTACCACAGTGAGCATTGGCCTAGTTGAGCTACCGATACATCCGTAGCGTTTCTTGGGAGGCAACCCAAGTTCTCTGTAAACTATTAGTTTAAGATTTGACTGTTTTTAGATTTAACATGTTTAGGGGTGTGCAGGAAGTTGGAAGATAAAATGAAAAAGAAAATAAAAGAAAAGTTAGGTATGTTTTGTGAAATTTGGGAAGAGAACAAAGTTCTCTATCAGATTTTTAACCAGTCGAAATAGATTTCGACCGGCCGACTTTCTCTAAAAGAGAAGAATGCAACAAAATTGAGACCGGTCTAGTCTAAGTCGACCAGTCAATTATAGAAACCCATGTTTCTATTGCTTGTTGTGTTCTGACCTGTTGAAACAAGTTTCAACCGGGCAATCATCCAGGATTAAGCTTCAAAACCGAAGCTTTTACTGGAGAGACCTATATTCTCCCAATTTAGGGAACGGTTGAAATGGTTTCAACCAGTTAAGATCTATGAGCTTAAGGCTATATAAAGCCCTAAGATCGGTTGAAATCCATTTCTGACCGGTCTTGCCCTAGCTCCCCTGCATTCTCTTCTTCCCCGAGTTCCCGCGAGGACTCTTGTGAAAATTTTGAATCTTTTGCGCATCACTAAGCATTTCATGTCTAATAATATATCATAAGGAGTTAACAGTCTGCTCCTGGGACCCCATTCGATGAGTTACGTGCTTCAAGGGTAATCCTGCTCCTGGGACCCCATTCAACACGCAACAAACGCAAGGCACCCATAGTGGATGCCCCGCCTAAGAAAAAGGCATGAACCACTATGCCGCCGAACCCTAGTGTTGGCATCCAAATTGGCACAAGGTCGTCGGCTGTTGTGTCACAGCCCCATCGGCTGCCCCTGAGACTCAATACTAACAACGGAAAGCCCCAAACCTATCAATGATGCATCATGACTTCTTTGTCGAACTCGAGTTCGACAAGAAATATTTCAATCAGCTTCCCGAGGCCCAGTTTGCACTGGCCTACTTTAGGCGAGCTTCAACAAACGTCGACGGTTTTGACCTTTCATTTGATAGGGCACTACTGGCCACTGCTTGCGGCTTCCTAGCTGTATACCCTGTGGGGAGTGGCCTTTTGAGAGGTCAAGACTTCCTAGATTTTACTGAATTGGTGCATGTTGTTTCTCACAAAGAGCCAGTTGGCCCAACCTTTACAACCCGCTGTTGGTGCATGCTTTTTCTGGGTTCCTCTCAGTTCCCGTTGAATCAGTGGCTTCCAATTCTATCCTGGTTGTGACGACCCGACTTTTCCAATCCCTAAGGTATAGGAAAGGCCGGTTCATCAACTTATTGATTTCTCAATAAGCCATAACAAACAGAAGCCGGCAACATATACAAAGATCTAAAGACAGAGGCAACATTGTTAATCCAAAAACAAAAGCTTCATATAACAAAATTAGATATATCACTGTGAGGAACCAAAAGGAACCACCGGTGATGGCCAATCCGATCACCTAAAATAGTGGTTCACAATAATGGTTCCTCGAGTGATATCAAAAGAACCAAAATAAAGGACTAGGGCCCAATATTCCAAAATAATATCCAGACAAAAATACCAAAAATAAAACACAGGATCTAAGATCACGGAAAGAACTCCTCGGCTGGTATGTCCAAATCCTCCTTGGGAATATAATCGGAGTCCTCCGGATCCTTTGACCCAAGGTCAGTCTCAGCACCTGTGACGTATAGTCGAGGGTGAGCTAACAACCAAGCTCAATAGAGGAAGACAGATCTATTTGCATTTCTTTATAAGTAAAGGTTTTCAAAAGACGGAATCGGATCAAATATGGTTTTTCAATGATGCTTTTCAAATTAAATCTCCAATTCTAATCCTGAGTCAAAACTGATAATATAATCTAAAGTGTTCAATGTGTTCTGATTTAGCATGCTTCTTATCTTAAATTTATAACTTAATTTTATCTCCCAAATTTCCTATAGCATGAGAGCGGACTACGTGACCGATGGGAAAACCCTACTGACCATCGTCGTTCATGAACCCATTTCGAAAGTGCAACAAGCCCCTATGCTATGAGGGAAACTTGCGCCAAAGTAATACCGTCAACACGGTTGGTAGAATCTAGGGCATCGTACTTATGAACCCTAAATCAAATGCAAATGCTAACACATATCAAAGCTTATTATTCATAACATAATTCTGATTTTTCAAAGTTCTGATTCGAAGTTTAACTGAGGTTCTGAGGTTCAAATTTCAAAGTTCATAGTCATAACAAAGTTCCAAATTTTCATATTTGTATCATATATTCTAAGTTTTATTTATGCAGTGTATGACAGAATTTCCAAAATTAATGCTTCTAAAAGAAATTGCCGAAAACAGTTTATGCTTATAAATTTATGCAAATAACAATTTGGGTTCCCCTACCTTAACAAGGAAGTTCCAAAAACATGTACAAGCAGTCCTCTCCAAGGACTCCCAATAGTCAAAACCTACATATATTAACACTCTCAGTGTTAATATAGAACTAAAAAATCAAACCAAAAGCTTACAGAATAAAAATCTAACAAAACTTTCAAAAGCCTGAAACAGGACAGAATTCGACCATCGAATTCAAATTCGTTGGTCGAATTTGAAATTCGATGGTCGATTTCAAATTCGACCATCGAATTTCAGAAATCTGTCTCAGGCCAAAAAAACTCATTTCGACTGTCGATTTCCAAATCGACAGTCGAATTCCTCAGGTTCTGTGGCTGTTAACTTTTCATGCCCGGATTCTTTTTCCTTAGTTTCAACACAGCCATCAAATCTTTTATATTGAATACATATCTTAAATTCTAACAAAACCCAACAAATTTACATAAGGACGTTTCAAGACCTACCTCTTTTAGCTTAAACTGTTGATCCCATTGTACCTATTCACGCACCGGAACAAGTTTCTAAGATCAAAGGTTTAAAAACTTCAATTCAGCCCATTATAAACCTTCCTCCATTGCACAGATCCTATCGACACAGTGACATCCTCTTCTCTATCCTTCTCTTCCAATAGCCCAAACTGATCCGAATTCAAGCACAAAATAAACTAATGGTTGAGATGGGAAGAGGAGCTCTCACTCTCTCAAGATCTAAAGATCAAAAGCAAGGCAATTGGTTTGCAAATTTACTTTCAACCGAAAGAGAGAAGTGTAAATTCTCTCAAATCTCTCTCTCTTTATAATACAAAACAAAACCTAATAAAAATCTAGATTTCTAATTACTACTTATCCATTTATTCTTGTAAAACTTTCGGCACTAAACACAAATACCAACCTTATTGTGTAAGTCATCGATTTCCTGACTTGTACACATCTCAAAACCAAGTCCTTTGGTCATCTCCCTCATCATAACCAAAACTAAACAAAAAACTCAGAAAATCCTATAATTATTTTCGGGCACGCTTACCTAGGTAAACGAAAATAGCTCAAAAATATCAGGGATATTACATTCACCCCCCCTTAGGAATTTTCGTCCACGAAAATTGAATGTAACACACACCAGACAACAAAAGAAAAGAAAATATGGGCCACCGTGTTTCGATCCCACAGGGCACGCAAGCCAAGGGATGAGATCCATAGTAACATGGATGTACTGCATGTGGCATCAAAAGGCCATAGTGGATTGCATCCGTACATGGATGCCCACACCCCAAGTGTCACGTGCCGGGAGACCGATGCACAGTGACGCATAAAAGCCATAAAGAGAACAAAAATCCACCAAAGCAGCATAAAGTACAAAAGTGACATAGAGAGCAAACCCACACCATAGAAAAAATCGAGAGAGTAAACAAAACCACATACAGAAGGTACAGGGCCACAAACATACATACAAAAATCCAAGCCAGATAGATAGGAAAGATGTACGAAAATCAAACTCACACGGAGATCCAAAAACCCACATAGAGAAGATAACAACAAGTATCTAAAGGAACCATATACAAACGAAAATAAACAGAGTATCCAAAGCAAATCAAAGACAGAAAGATAAAAGATAACAAAAGAAGGACCACCAGGTCCTAAATAATCTAGGCTGTAAAATAAATACAGACCTATAATCATCCAAAATAAACTAGTACCCCCCCTCCCCCAAGCATGCTAAAAATCCCCGGCAGTAGATGGACCCGCCTGATCCAATGCACCATCACCCTCAGCAGCATCATCATCACCCGCATCCGCTCTGGCCGCAGGAGGCATGCTAGTACCAGCGCCCGATGTCGAAGGGCGATATACTGAAGCACGTATGTCGGCCATATATGTAGTGTAATCCTTGGGAAACGCGTGCTGCATCAGATAAGAGAGAGCGCCGCCATGGACATCCAACTCCTGACGCATAGAGCTGGTATGGTGGGTGAGCTCTTGAATCTGGTGGCTCATGGCGGTCATCTGTCGGGTGAACTCTGAGAGTGTAAGGATGTCACTCTGTGGGGGCTGAGGAGGTGCAGGGGTAGCAGTGTCAGGGGCAGAATGAGTAGGGTCCTCATCATCATCGCTAGCTGTATCAGGTGCCGCTGCATCCTTTGGAGTCTTCACAAGTCGACTGTAAGTTTGACCCCAATTGACCAGGTTATAAATTTTTCGACTGGCGATGGATTTGGGTTCTGTAGGAGGGATATCATAGGCAGGGCCCGCTCGGTAGTTCTCAATCATCACCGAAATTAATCGAGCATATGGCATACTCTTCATCGGTTTCTTCACATGTTTACCCATTTTCTCTCGTGCCTTGATAATCCCCTTGAAAAGGACGTCAGGTGCACTAAACCAGCGCTCCTTATAGGCTGCAAATAGAATTTGTTGTAGGGGACCCGTGCGCTCAGACTGATGTCCAAAAGGGTAAAGGGTGGCCTTTAAAATTTTGTCCAATATCCACATGGGCTCCAGCATATGGACCGTGACTATGGATTTACCGGACCCATGACGGCCTTGCGTCATTTGGGTAATCACGTCCTCAAAGCGTACTGGTTTGGGAAAAGGAGGACCTAACCCCATGGTTTGGGAGTGATTTAAAGGGCAGCGCAATGCCACAACCATGTCTTCGAGATCAAATGTATAATCTCGGCCATCAATTTCCGTATAAATTCTCTTCCCGTCTTCGCGGCTCATGTGCTGATAAAATAGGCGCACGAGTCGGGGATAAAAATGGTCACTAAATGAGGTGCACAGGGAGGTTAATTTGGCCTTTTCGAGGTATTCACCCACCCATTGTGTGGTTGTTTGTTGGTCAAACAACTCCGGGTGAAAAAGATATTCTGTGGTGAAGCCTTTGATGCTCCAAAAATCATTTGGTATTTGCAAGGGAGAAACAATGGTATGGGCTGTGTGGGTGGTGGAACCGAGTGAGGTGGCTCCGCGGACTGTTTAGATCTGCTAGTAGACGCAGCTTTAGAAGCTGGTCGCTTGGAGGTTGGATTTCGAATTGGGGCTTGTTTCTTAGGCCCCATTTAACAAAAAAAACAAAATATAACCTCTACAGATTGCAAGAAAAACAAAGATCCACAAAAGAAATGGAGCAAGGATTACCGTGTGAAGAGCCCCAAATCGGGTTTCCAATGATGGAAATCCAAATCTCTTGTAAAAAGCAGTGCATTCCCCCTTGGATTGCGGCCAAAATCAATGAAAAACCCCAAAATCGCCAAAAACCCTCAAAACCCTAAGCTCAAAACCCTCAAAGTCGAAACACGAATGACAAAACAATTTTTAAAACCCAAACTTAAATCGAGAAATTCGACCATCGATTTCAAATTTGATGGTCGATTTTAAAATCGACAGTCGATTTTCTCAGGACATCTCAGGTCCTGTTTTTTGGGCTTAAAACTGCTGATAAGCTTCTATAAAATTCGATGGTCGATTTTCCTTTTCGACAGTCGAATTTTGTTACACTGTGGTGTTTAAATTTTTTTCGAAATTTTTGGAATCCAAACCATACCATTGGGTCTAAATGGACCGTCTTTGATCCCTTTTCATTCCCATCACATTATTGAACCCCAACCGCATTTATCACAGCCGAAATTGGCGTAGAAAATTATAGAACAGGCTAAGAAATTGTGGCCAAACTAATTCATATATCTATTTGGAAAAATAACAAGTCCGAATCTGGTCGGACTCGCAAAATTTTTAGGATTTCCACAACATAACACAAAACAAAAACTGTTAAACATGTACAAAATAATAGGTATATGTATAGGGCCATGCCATCAGTATTGTATAAAAAAAGTAATTACAACAAGATTCAAAGGATCATACATTCAACACATAATTTCGCAAAATTTAATCAAAAAGGGTCGAAATTGGTCTCGGAGCTCAGCTTCACGCTCCCAAGTGGCTTCCTTCGGTGTATGATTCCGCCATTAGACGAGAACCAGAGGAATGCTTTTAGTGTGTAGGATCTGCTCCTTGCGATCCAAAATCCGAATCGGGTCCTCGACCACCTTCAAACCATCCTGAAGCTCTATGGGTTGGTAATCAAGCACGTGAGTCGGGTCACGGATGTATCGACGCAGCATCGACACATGAAAGACGTTGTGCATGCTAGATAATTGCGGTGGTAACGCCACACGATATGCAACCTCTCCGACTCGGCCTAATATCTCAAAAGGCCCAACGTATCGAGGACTCAGTTTCCCTCGTTTTTCGAACCGCATAACGCCCTTGGTAGGCAAAATCCGAACAAAGACATTCTCGCCGACCTGAAAAATCGAGTATTAGTGCCAATTTCACATGGAATTTATACCAAGTGAAGAAATACACATTGACATATCAAAAGCTACCTGAAAATCCACGTGTCGCCGTTTGAGATCGGCGTAGCTCTTCTGACGACTCTGAGCTACTCGTAGTTGCTCGCGTATCAACCGAACCATCTCGGTAGTGCGCTCAACTATCTCAGGTCCAATAATGAGCTTCTCACCCACTTCTTCCCAGTTCAACGGTGATCGACACCGTCGTCCATATAAAGCCTCGAATGGAGCCATACCAATGCTAGCCTGAAAGCTATTATTATAGGCGAATTCTATCAGAGGCAAGTGTTGGTCCCATGACCCGTGAAAATCCAACATACATGCTCTCAACATGTCCTCAATGATCTGGTTCACGCGCTCGGTCTGGCCATCCGTCTGTGGGTGAAATGCCGAACTAAAGTCAAGACGAGAACCCATGCCTTCCTGAAATCTCTGCCAAAAATGTGAAGTAAACAACGGGTCTCGATCAGACACAATACTAGCCTGTATTCCATGCAATCTAACAATCTCCTTCAGGTATAACTCTGCAAGTCTACTGGTTGTATACGTGGTATTGTATGGTAAGAAATGAGCAGACTTGGTTAGCCGATCTACAATAACCCAGATGGCATTGTTCTTCCTCAGTGTCTTCGGCAACCCGAGTATGAAATCCATCGAAATGGCTTCCCATTTCCACTCAGGCACAGGTAAAGGCTGTAATAGGCCTGCAGGATTCTGATGATCAACCTTAACCTGTTGACAAACCAAGCACCGCGATACGTACTCAGCGACATCGCGTTTCAAACCTCGCCACCAGAAACTCTTCATCAAGTCCTGATACATCTTGGTGCTACCAGGATGTATGGCATACATGGATTTGTGAGCCTCTTCCAGAATGGTGTCCCGAAGCTCGGTACTCGACGGTACGCATACCCGGTCGTGAAATAGCAAGGTCCCATCTGCTCGAATGGAGAAATCCTTCTTGCTGCCATTCTCGACATCTCGTCTGATTGCCATCAGCTCATCATCGGTCATCTGAAGCTTTTGAATGTTCTCGAAGAGCGTAGGACATAATACAAGTGTAGCCATCAATGCTCCCGAGCCTTTTACATCGAACCGTGAGTTGCCCAAAGCCATATCCTCCAAAAGTTTCCATCTCTGAATCCGGCTAACAAGATGTGACAACTGTGTTGAAGACCTCCTACTAAGAGCATCAGCAACGACATTTGCCTTTCCCGAATGGTACTGAATCGAGCAATCGTAGTCCTTCAAGAACTCCATCCATCGTCGCCCTCCTACTAAGAGCATCAGCAACGACATTTGCCTTTCCCGAATGGTACTGAATCGAGTAATCGTAGTCCTTCAAGAACTCCATCCATCGTCGCTGCCGCATATTCAAGTCCTTTTGAGTGAAGAGGTACTTGAGACTCTTGTGATCGGTGAATATATCAAAGATTTCACCGTAGAGGTAATGTCGCCAGATCTTCAAGGCGAATATAACTGCTGCTAGCTCTAAGTCATGCGTCGGATAGTTTCTTTCATGGTCCTTCAATGGCCTAGAACCATACGCAATGACCCGCTCGTGTTGATTAAGCACACAGCCTAATCCGCCATAAGAAGCATCACTATATCTTCAAACCTCCACCGAAGGAAGGTATAGCAAAAACAGTCTTTGTAGTCAAGCGACGCTTAGCTCCCCGAAGCTCGCCACACCATTCTTTCTTGTGAGCTGTGTAAGTGGACCCGATATCTTCAAGAAACCCTCGACAAATCGCCGGTAGTACCCTGCCAAACCAAGGAAACTTGACCTCTCAGAATCGCCGAGGTTGTTCCCATGTCACCACAGAATCTATCTTTGTAGGATCCACTGAGATAGCCACTTCAGAGACTACGTGGCCCAAGAAACTGACCTGCTCAAGCCAAAACTCACACTTACTGAGTTTGGCATACAACTGATGGTCCCTGAGTGTTTGAAGAGCCATCTTTAGATGCTGCACTTGCTCCTCTCTGGTTTTCGAATAGATGAGAATGTCATCTACGAAAACTACCACAGATTTATCAAGATGTGGTTTGAACACCCTGTTCATCAGGTCCATGAAAGATGCAGGCGCATTTGTCAATCCAAATGGCATCACTAGAAACTCATAGTGGCCATAACGCGTCCGAAATGCAGTCTTGGATATATCTTCCACCTTGATCTTGAGTTGGTGATAGCCTGACCTCAGATCAATCTTCGAAAAGAACCTTGCACCCTGCAATTGATCAAACAAGTCGTCTATCCGCGGAAGAGGATAACGATTCTTAATCGTCATCTTGTTGAGCTGCCTATAATCGATACACAGACGCATCGATCCATCCTTCTTTTTCACAAATAGAACCGGTGCACCCCAAGGAGAGACACTCGGTCGTATAAGCCTTTGTCTATGACTCCACGAAATGTTCCTTGAAGTTCTTTCAACTCGGCGAGCGCCATCCGATATGGAGCTTTAGATAACGGTTCTGTACCCGGCGCTAGCTCAATCGCGAACTCAATCTCTCGGTCAGGTGGTAATCCAGGTAAGTCCTCTGAAAAGACATCAGGATAATCGCAGACCACCTTGATAAGAGCCAAGTCGTTCTTCTTCTCGGTAGAATCTTGCAAATAGGCGGATACCTGCAACCATTCTTCATCATACGCTCGGCTTTAATAATTTGAAACCAGCGCAACCTTGGATTTGACTCCACAGAATCGGAAGGATTTTCGCTTTGGCGGTCGGAAGGTTACAATCTTCCACAGACAGTCCACGCTCGCGTGATAAGCTGCCAACCAATCCATTCCGAGAATGACGTCGAACCCTTCCATGCTCAACGTAATCATGTCGGTCACTGTCTCGTGCTCATCAATCATCACGATGGTAGTGACATGTTGTATCAAGACATCTTGAACTTCCGTAGGAATCTTCACATCGGAATGAAAGCAAGGGGTTCGGAGTAATACCCAACTTCTGCGAGAAGGAAGGAGTAATAAGCGAGTGTGTAGACCGGGGTCTATAAGTACTCGCGCTTCAATTTTATCCATGTCGTCTCGACTACTCATCATAAGTGTACCTTTAGTTAAAAAGTTTATTAATTATATGCAATGATTCCTATGTGGTTTAACATAATTTACTTGTATTTAACTTTAAACAATAATAATTGAATCAATGCATAAATGACATCTCAACTTTAATGATACCTTGGATGACGTCATTCGACGTTTGGGCATCTGTCATCCACACCGCATAAGCGACCTTGAACTATAGGTCGTCCTTTCTCAATAGTAGGACAATCCTTGATCATGTGACCAACTTTGTCCACACACAAGCATCCTCCGGTGTTCCTACAATCCTTCATCTTATGTGGTTTCCCACATCTTGCACACACTGGTAGAAAGCAGAGTAACTGATCCTCTCGTCGAACCTCGAGCCACGTGAAGCTCCACTGCATAGTGCTCCGGTTCGAAAGGTCGCCCCGGTGACGAACTCGAGGTCTCGATAGGAAGACGCCATCGTCTCAAGCAACAAATTGCCTAGAATATGATGGCTGACTAGGGTAGGGAGGAGATTTAGAGAACCTCGGCTTTTTGTTCACCTGCTCTGAAGCACTCTGCTGTCCTTGACCAAACCTATTTTTATTACCCTGCTCTCGCCTCAAGTACTGTTTTTGAATATCTTCCTCTGCAATGAGGGCCTTGGACATCACGCCAGCATACGTCTCCATTTCCCACATCGACACCCTCTCCTGAATGTTCGGCCTCAAACCTCTCTGAAATTTTTGAGCTCTCATCAGTTCAGTGGCCACATGTAGGGGTGCAAATCGGGAAAGTCTATCAAATTCTACGCCATACTCGCGCACCGACATCTCATTCTGTTTCAATTCAATAAATTAGACCTCCCACCGACATTACGATCTTTATCTTCGAAGTCTGATCGTTGAACGCCCACGTGGAGTATTGGGGTAGTCCTGCTCTCTCATCCTGGAAACAGACTTCCACCACGGGCTGGCCTTGCCCAAAAGTTTGAAAGATGCCCAGCGTACTTTCTCGACATCGGTACACTGCAACACTTCAAATATTTTCTCTATCTCATCTAGCCATGCCTCGGCTTCCATAGGATCCGTCTGCCCTAAGAATGTAGGAGGTCTCATCCTCCTAAACTCTGCGAATCCTCCTGGCTGATGTCTGGCTGCCAGCATCTCGGTCTGTCGGTCAATGGTCGCATTGCCATGTTAGTAGCCAAGGCTGCCAACACCTCGTCCACATTCCCTCTGTCTTGCCTAGCAGCTCCCAAAGGATTTGCATTAGGGCCAGAAGCAACTCGCCCTCTATCATATGAGGTGCCTACGCCTTCATCTATCTCCTCAATGCGAGCTGTACGAGGTCCCTCTATACCTCGGCCTCTGCCTCTAAACCATGGAGGCATGCTGATCTGTCATTGTTCAACAAACAATAACAATTAGATCAGTAATGAATTGTTAGAAATAATCTAACCCCTAGTCCTAAGACTCTGAACGTAGAGCCTTGCTCTGATACCAACTGTGACGACTCGACTTTTCTAATCCCTAAGGTATAGGAAAGGCCGGTTCATCAACTTATTGATTTCTCAATAAGCCGTAACAAACAGAAGCCGGCAACATATACAAAGATCTAAAGACAGAGGCAACATTGTTAATCCAAAAACAAAAGCTTCATATAACAAAATTAGATATATCACTGTGAGGAACCAAAAGGAACCACCGGTGATGGCCAATCCGATCACCTAAAATAGTGGTTCACAATAATGGTTCCTCGAGTGATATCAAAAGAACCAAAATAAAGGCCTAGAGCCCAATATTCCAAAATAATATCCAGACAAAAATACCAAAAATAAAACACAGGATCTAAGATCACGGAAAGAACTCCTCGGCTGGTATGTCCAAATCCTCCTCGGGAATATAATCGGAGTCCTCCGGATCCTCTGACCCAAGGTCAGTCTCAAAGACTTTTATGGACGATAGTCGAGGGTGAGCTAACAGCCAAGCTCAATAGAGGAAGACAGATCTATTTGCATTTCTTTATAAGTAAAGGTTTTCAAAAGATGGAATCGGATCAAATATGGTTTTTCAATGATGCTTTTCAAATTAAATCTCCAGTTCTAATCCTGAGTCAAAACTGATAATATAATCTAAAGTGTTCAAAGTGTTCTGATTTAGCATGCTTCTTATCTTAAATTTATAACTTAATTTTATCTCCCAAATTTCCTATAGCATGAGAGCGGACTACGTGACCGATGGGAAAACCCTACTGACCATCGTCATTCATGAACCCATTTCGAAAGTGCAACAAGCCCCTACGCTATGAGGGAAACTTGCGCCAAAGTAATACCGTCAACACGGTTGGTAGAAACTAGGGCATCGTACTTATGAACCCTAAATCAAATGCAAATGCTAACACATATCAAAGCTTATTATTCATAACATAATTCTGATTTTTCAAAGTTCTGATTCGAAGTTTAACTGAGGTTCTGAGGTTCAAATTTCAAAGTTCTTAGTCATAACAAAGTTCCAAATTTTCATATTTGTATCATATATTCTAAGTTTTATTTATGCAATGTATGACAAAATTTCCAAAATTAATGTTTCTAAAAGAAATTGCCGAAAACAGTTTATGCTTATAAATTTATGCAAATAACAATTTGGGTTCCCCTACCTTAACAAGGAAGTTCCAAAAACATGTACAAGCAGTCCTCTCCAAGGACTCCCAATAGTCAAAACCTACATATATTAACACTTTCAGTGTTAATATAGAACTAAAAAATCAAACCAAAAGCTTACAGAATAAAAATTCAACAAAACTTTCAAAAGCTTGAAACAGGACAGAATTCGACCATCGAATTCAAATTCGTTGGTCGAATTTGAAATTCGATGGTCGATTTCAAATTCGACCATCGAATTTCAGAAATCTGTCTCAGGCCAAAAAAACTCATTTCGACTGTCGATTTCCAAATCGATAGTGAATTAAATTCATACCGATCGATATTCAAATCGACGATTTGAATTTCTCTTCTTTGGTCATAACTTTTCATGCCCGGATTCTTTTTCCTTAGTTTCAACACAGCCATCAAATCTTTTATATTGAATACATATCTTAAATTCTAACAAAACCCAACAAATTTACATAAGGACGTTTCAAGACCTACCTCTTTTAGCTTAAACTGTTGATCCCATTGTACCTATTCACGCACCGGAACAAGTTTCTAAGATCAAAGGTTTAAAAACTTCAATTCAGCCCATTATAAACCTTCCTCCATTGCATGATCCTATCGACATGTTGACATCCTCTTCTCTATCCTTCTCTTCCAATAGCCCAAACTGATCCGAATTCAAGCACAAAATAAACTAATGGTTGAGATGGGAAGAGGAGCTCTCACTCTCTCAAGATCTAAAGATCAAAAGCAAGGCAATTGGTTTGCAAATTTACTTTCAACCGAAAGAGAGAAGTGTAAATTCTCTCAAATCTCTCTCTCTTTATAATACAAAACAAAACCTAATAAAAATCTAGATTTCTAATTACTACTTATCCATTTATTCTTGTAAAACTTCCGGCGCTAAACACAAATACCAACCTTATTGTGTAAGTCATCGATTTCCTGACTTGTACACATCTCAAAACCAAGTCCTTTGGTCATCTCCCTCATCATAACCAAAACTAAACAAAAAACCCAGAAAATCCCATAATTATTTTTGGGCACGCTTACCTAGGTAAATGAAAATACGTAAAAAATATCAGGGATATTACACTGGTGGACTCTAGCAATGCGGCATTTGGGATGTTCTAATATATTGCGATCGCCAGCTACAGATATTTATCGACACAACAACACGTCAATGATCATGCTTAAGAGCGAGTATGGGTTACTTCTATACTTAATCGTCCGCCTGCGAATGTCAGCATCATTTTTTTCCTTGGGTTAGTTAGTTTAATTTCCTTTTTATTTCCCTTTATGGTTATAATTATGGTCAGTTTAGACTTCCCTGATTCTGTTATGAATTTGATTATATAGGTTTATTCCAATCCGGTTAGGAGTTCAGTTAATGTTGATTTCCTAATTCTATTAACAGTCTAATTAATATTAGTCTCCTAATACTACTAAAAGTCCAGTTAGTTTCAGTCTTCTATTGCTACAAGGAGTGGATGTGTAATAATTCTGGTGAAACTCTAATTAATTCGAGCATACTAATTGTATTAAGATTCTGATTAAATCAAGTATAACAATTCTATTGAAATTCTAACTAAAGCAATTATAACAGTCATGTTAGAACTCTGATTTGAATAAAAGACTAATTTTACCGAGACTCTAATTTAAGCAAAGGAATTAATGCTACTGAAATCCAATTAGAACGAATAAACTAGTTTTTTTATCGAATCCGATTAAAATAGATAGCTCGATTTTATAAAATCTCTAATTAAAGCAATGAATTGACTATGCTAAAAAAAATCTAATTCAAGCAACGAAATTAATTTCATTAAATTGTAATCAAAGCAAGGAATTGATCAATTAAATTCAAATTTAAAGAGATGAATTAGTCATACTAAGATTTATGACAATTAATGAAACATGCTGAAATAAAATTAACTTACTAATCAATTATACTAAAAGTATAGAACTAAATAATTAATTAATTCTAAAATTCCTAAAAAAAAGGGGTTTGGGCCTGCTATGCTAAGGAGGATTGGCCTCTTTCCTGAGTACCCTCCGTAAGCTCCCTTGGGCAAATCGGATGGCTAGATTAAAGACAAATTAATTTTTAGATCGTAAAATAGTATTTTGGGCTTTTCAGAGTTGATTTCAGAATAATAATTATGAATTAGATTGTAAACTAGAATTAATATTTGGGATTTTTGAAAGTATTAAAATAGGGAATTAAAGTTATAACTTAAATTTTGAGGAATTTGAATTAGTCCGAAATCGTGAAATCGGTAGTATGATTAAGGATTATCGAATCAAAGGATTAGAACCAGAAATTAATGATAGGACCATAGATCGAGATTTTGGAACTGAATTAAAGTCTAAGATCGGTATGTCGAACCGATAGATTAAGGACTGGTTCTAGAAACAGAGAACTAGAACCAAATATATAGAATTTCGGTTCGAAAAGGGGTGCTACGGTCTAAGA
The DNA here is from genome assembly GCA_021018995.1 of Chloranthus sessilifolius. Lineage (NCBI taxonomy): Eukaryota > Viridiplantae > Streptophyta > Magnoliopsida > Chloranthales > Chloranthaceae > Chloranthus > Chloranthus sessilifolius. The sequence continues at coordinate 17,941,744 of CM037595.1, read as the reverse complement.
TTGAAAATAAAAAAATTTAATAGAATTCCTAGATCTAGAGATTAGAAGCTATGATCGAAAACTAAAATTTAACTCCTTACCTAGGGTCGGGACTGTAGAGGAGAATCATCCGAAGCTCGGAATTTGAATCTCAGGATCATGGCTTGGCCTCTCTCTTTGTTTGTTTTATTCTCGGAGTTTTCAATCACTCGAATTCCGAAAAAAGTCCAAAAAAGGTCCAACCAAAAAGTCCAACCCCTTGGGTCGAATTGAAGAAAAGCTTTGATAGGTTTTTCCTCAATTATCCGCCCAATTTGCGGCACTTAAACTAATTACGCGCCTGTTTTCAGGCGCTTAATCGCTTTGAGTCGAACACCTACTCAGTGAGCTACCGACTGACTTGCTCAGCTAGTTTCCCAGTCCTAACAAAATTAGGTCTAATTGCGCGTGTGATGGAAGGTGAGTAATCTGATTAAGCGTTTAGTCATAAGCACTTAATCAAGGAAACTTAAGTGTTAAGGGTAATGAGACTAGGTCGGGCGTAGGCCAATTGCGCGCTGGTTTTGTGGTGCTCAATCCGATCATGCGTCCGATTTCAGGCGCGTGATTGAGTCTTGAATGAGTCTGAGAAAGAAAGTTTTGTTTGAAAGGGGGGCTGATTGTGGCGTGCAATCGAATTATGCACGGGGTTTCATGCGCTTAATTCGGGGTTGTCTGGGTCTGGTCTCTAGACTGAAATGTAAGACTATTGTTTTAGTCAGCATTTCGACTATATACTATTATTTCAGTATATAGCCTCCCCATAACAGGATCTGAGCCACAGAGCTATTGTTTCAGCTTGTGTTCAGCCATGTATTATTGTTTCAGTGCATGGTTCCCATATCGGGGTTAAAAGGTTAAAGGTTGATCGAACAAAAAATATATTATGAGAAGACAAAATTGGGGGTGTTTACAGATGCCCCTCTTCGGCGCGCTCTTGTAAAGTAAGAACGCGTTGAAGAAGTAGACACCCCTCATCCGAGGTGTCTTCTCGTTTCTCTTAGGAATTCACAAATGTGAATTGGTGATGCTGACATGACATGCTTGGCTTTCTTATCTATCAGCACAAGCTAAAATAGAGCATTTGAAGGGCAAATGGTAGCTGTCAAAGGGCACATTCCGAGTATGTGGGCGCATGGCGCATCCCATTGCATGGCGCGAGTTAACAGAGGGATTTTATACAATCAAGGTATCGGGGCATCAATCAAATGTCTGAAACAAGGTCCAGGGATCGATAATAAAAGAAGATGAAATATCGAAGGCTTTTGCAAGTTGTGTCAGGCTGAGCGTGTCATTGCTCACACCAATGCGCGTTAGGCGTTCCTTTTCCAATAGGCGTTTGTTAGTTCTTAGATTGAATATAGTCAATGTTTTGGTTCTCAGGGGAATAGTTTATTTGGGCTAGTAATTGAAGTGGGGGTCTTGTGAGGTGTGCTCAGTTAAATTTTGCGCAGTGACGTGTGCACTTAATTCATTTGGAGTTGGCCTTTAAGTTGGGAATTCTAATCCTATGATTCTACGCAGTGGCATATGTGCTTAATTCATTTGGAATTCGGAGGTCGGTAAATTGAGAATTTTAGTTCTAATGTGTCTGAACTAATAATTCTGCGCAGTGGCATATGCGCTCGATCCAATTCTGCGCAGTGGGATATGCGCTTTATTATAAATTCAAAGGTTTTAGGAATTAAAAGTCGGGTTCAAGTATAATTTATTGTGCACAGGTGATGGGGCGGTTAATCAAAATTTTTGGCATTTAAAGGAAGGTGAGTTGGGTCTATTTATCTTGTTGCTTTATTATTTTTTTTTTTTCTCTTTTTTGGTAGTTTTTTTTTTGTTTTGTTTCTTTTGAAGTAAGAGATTTTTGTTTTGTGAAATAAAGGTTTTTTTTTTTTGGAAATAAAGTGGTTTTGAGATTTTGAACTTTTAGGGATTTTAACTTAAAATCAATTCGGTGGTAAAACGACAGAAATTGTGGCCTCTGAGATGTCGCTGAGTAGATCCACCGGTATGAGATTTGTGGACCCGACAGTTATTGTGGTTGTCAAGACGACACTTGGCATGCCGGATACTACATCTAACCTTCTCGGGGAGTACTGATGATTGTCTCTTATGGGAGGTCTACAATGATTCGTGAATCGAGAGAGACGAGTTTTGAAAACATTTGATTTAATCATAGCTAACTATATTTACAGGCAATATCGAGTAATTAAAAAGGGGTGATACTTACCTGGGTTGCACGCAGCTTGTACGGTTCGTGGTGGTGTTGTAGTGTCGCGATGAGAGTTTGTGGCTATTATTGTGATGCAGTGCTCTAGATGTGATGTCGCGACGGGACTTTAGAGACTTCTTCTCTTCAAGTCTGCTGTGATAGGACTTGGCGGTTGTGATACAATGTCTTGTGATAAATGATGTCACGATGGGACCTAAGGGTTGATTCGGGAGAGGGAGAGAGAGAGAGTTCGTTGCCTTAGCGATGGGACATGACTGAGCTTTCCCTCTTTTAGTCATACGGCATGGCTTGTGCTGTCTAAGCTTTCTTTTCTAGGTAGCGAGGTTTGCGATGGGACATCGACTGGACGTAGTTAGCGACGGGACATTGGTAAGATATTATTACGTGATGGAACGTTGTTGTCTTTCTTTGGTGGATCTTGCGTTACAAAAGAACTCGCGTCGTGGCTGCGTTGTGATTGACTTCATCCTTGAGCGATTTGTTTTCGGCTTTTCGCGATAGGCCATGAGAGTATGGTTAATTCATTCCGATGGGGCTGGGTATTGAGGTGATGTTGCTTGTGTGCATGTTATCGTGATGGGGTCGTGAGGGTATTATGGTAAAGAGTATATGTCTTGCAGTGACGGGATTAGGGGATGATCGATGCTATAGGACGGGTGGATAGGTCTTTCTTTCCTGTCGGGGTAGTCTGTGAGGCTACACAATGGGACAAAAGGGTATGACCGCGACGTGATATAAGAATCTTGGCCGTGATGGGACAGAAGAATCTTGACGAAAATGGGATACAAAGGTGTTAGGGTGTAGATTTCGTCTAAAATCAGGTATTACGCGCCTTTTCTTTAGGCGCTCAACGTGATTGCGCTCCTACTTTCAAGAGTGCGATCTCAGGCTTGACGGGTCATTTACGCGCGAGTATGTATGCGTGCAATTGGATTATGCGCTGCAATCCTTGCGCGTGATTGAAGCGTCACCTGGTCAGTGTACAGTCAGTGTACAAGCGACCTTTCGTATTATGCATTTACAGTGGGTCATTTAATTGGTTTGTGCTGTTCATAGGGTATGCATGATCGGAGAGTCGTGCGGATGGCGCGGGTGATGGTTTAATTATGCACTCAGGTCAGATCTCGTTTTTCTGGATTGTGCGCCATGTGAGTGGCGCATGATCTAATTAAGCGCGCAGGTTGGGGCGCGTGATTGAGTCCGTACTCTATATAAGCGACAAAACTTTTATTTATTTTTCATTCTGGTTTAGTCTCGAGTTTTGACCTTTTCTGAATATTTTGTGCTATGAAATTCTTCTTTTAGTGATATCGGGCAATCTAACCATCCGATTGGGATGTTATTTCTTCCTATGGTCGTTATTTCGCGTGATCTTCGTTCCGAAGTAATGCTTGTGGACGGTGTTATCCTGGGAGTGAACGGTATTGAGAATGAGTGCGCTTGTCTTCACATCGATCCTTTTTATGGAGCAGTCAAGGCAATGTCGAAGCGACGACGGTGGAGGAGGTAAAGATGACAGAAGAGTAGGAGTAAAAAGTGGGGGGATGTGTTTTCCAACCAACACTCCCTAAAGTCTTTGATTGGACGCTCCGGGTGGGATCTGCTCCTCGCTTCGTCTCAGTTTTGAACCCAATTTTCATTTTGGGTTGTAGGTTAAATTTTTAAGTTTTCGTTTTGGGTTGTAAATTCAGGAGGTATGCCTCCGGTGATAACTGTAAAATTTTAAATTATAAATGAAGGGGCATTTCTTTTGTTCTTATTGCGCTTGTTTATTTGTTTAAATTTATTAACGGATTAGTTGGACTTATCCGATTGGTTTGACTTAGCTTTAGGCTTAGTTTAGCTTGGACTCTTAGGATTAATTTATTAAGGGCTCATCCTAATGTTAATTCGTCTTATTGAGCCTGGTTTAGAGAATTTATTCGGTTATATTTGATTAATTGGGGGCATTTTTTCGAACCAGTCAGGGTCTCACTCTAGAGAATTGCTATTTTTATTATTATTTTTTATTATTTCATTTAAAGTTTTTGTTGGTTTAAGATTTGATTTCAAGTTGAGTTTTAGTCTTTTGTTTGTGTTCAACATGTGGTTGAAAAAGTTTGAGTTTTCAAAGGTTCTAGATAGGTGTTAAATATCTAAATCCTATTGGTTTATCAATTTTGCTTAGGATCTGTGTCACTTAAGGGGTTAAGTGTTGTGCAATTATTGGTTCATCTATGTTTGTCATGGATTGTGGTCTTTCAAGGTGTATGTGTTTGGTTTAGTTTAGATTAGATTAGAAGGGTTTAAAGATGTAACACTTGTTATTCTATGGTTTAGGGAGTATAGTTTATAAATGTGTAAGACAAAAGTTTTGGGCTCTTGTTTTTTTTTTTTTAAGTTGGGGATTAAAAGTTTTGAGGCATTCTCTTAGGGCATTTTTTATTAATTAATGTCTTTTCTTCCCTTCTCTTTTGTATCCCGGGTATTGGACCCTAAGAATTGTGTTTATTATGTGGGCTCTTGAGGATAAACGAGATTGGGAATGTGAGATAGCAATCGAATTGCTGCCATGCTAAGGGAAGAGATAGAGGAGAAAAAGGTGGTAGGAAGGAAAGTCAAGGAAAAGGTAGGGTCAGAATTCTCATGGCCAATGCCTATTTTTCCTTGGTAGGCTCTGCAGATTCAGTGTTAGTTGCTCCTCCTTTTTAGTGTTTGCAAGGTGGGCTCCTAAGGGTGGATCCTGCAGGTCCTGGGTGGCTGTCCGTGAGCCACTCTTTCTTTCCCGCTGTCTCGGGGTAAGGGGAAGAGGTTATTACGGCTAGAATTCGTTCAGGGCGCCTCCTATCTCCGAGTTTCTCTGAGATCTCTAGTTTCCTGAATGAATCCAGATTTTGGGATTGCCTGAACGTGCAGATTTTGAGTTCCTTGTTTTAAGTTGTATATTCAGAGGGTATGCCCTCAGTGTGTTTTGTAATTATTTAATTATTTATGAAGCAATTATGATTTTAATTCTTTTGTAAATTCCAGTTTAGTTTATTTTACAGCTTATTTGATTTATTTGGAGTGTGAGATTTATTTGTTTAATTTATTTATTTTGGATCGGGGCATGTTAGGAGTATTTCTTTTGTTTTGATTTAGTTTGGGCTTAGTTGGAGTGTTTAAATGATGAGGACATTTTTTTTTGGTCTTAGTACGCAGGCAAAAAAGGGGGCATTAATATTAATTGGGGTTGTGTGTGATATGAGGGTATTCTTTTTTAGTTTTAGATCGGTGTTAGTTGAGACAAAAATTTGCGTTTAGCTTCGATCTTAATTTGGGGCAAGTTTCCTTCTTTTTTTTTTCATTTTTAGCTTTGGTTGGGGTGTGCAAACGGTGTCGGGGCATTCTGCTCGTTTTAGGGTGTATATTTCTCCAAGTTAGGGGTATTCTTGGGTCGGTCTTGACAAGGAGATGGTTTGGACCTGTAATTAGTGTTAGGAATCTCCTAATTTAGGTCCGTGAAAGTGTTGTTTTGTATCCGTATACTTTTTTGGTTTTCAGGGAATTGTGTGCATCCCTTTGGGCATTTAAATTAATTGCGTGCCAAGTTTGAAGCACGTATTCCAATGCGTCAAGAAGTTATTAAGAGTTAGTGTTTGGTCGTTTAACTGAATTAAATGCCAGGTGAGTGGCGCTAGATTAGGGTGGTGGTGGTTACTATGGAAGTGACTATTGATATTCATGCGCGCTAGTTCTTACACTTGATGTGGTTTCATGCCTGGAAGGTGACGCGCAACTAAGTGGTCAGGTTAGTTTGAGAGGGCGATGATTAGATTACGCACTCTGGATCGGTCGTGTAATCTGAATTAAACGCTTCTAAGTTAGCGCGTGATTGGTGTGAGCGCTTGGATTTAAGTGTGCGATTCGACTGTTCCCTATAAACGGCTTAAAGTTTCTCATTTTTGTCGCGCGATCTATTTTGGTCTCTGATTTTCTTATTTCCGTGCACTCTAATTTTTGTTATATCTCGTGATCCGATCGCCCGTTTCAGACGTCATTTCTTCCATTCTCTTCAGTTTCTCAAACTCTTCGTTCTAGGATGGAGTCTGAGGGTGGTGGTGGGCATGATCTTACCCTTTCTGAGTTAGAGAGGATGTTAGGGGCCGAGATAGGTGAGGCTTCCGAGGTTCGGACTGATGTTGTCGGGGAGGCAGTTGTTGGGGAGGTAGTTGGAGAGGAGGTATTGGAGTTTGACCACTCGGTGGTCAGGGAGGAGGCGCTCGAGGTTGAGCACGGGGTTGCTAAGGGCGAGGGTGAGAGAGTTGAGGGTGAGATACCCGCAGGTGAGGGAGTTGAGGGTGTAGTTGCGGAGCACCAGGGTGTGGCTACGGAGCATCCGGAGCGCAAGCACTTCCCGCTGGAGGATTTCTTTGTCTGAGGCGAGGTAAGCACTCATGAGCAAGAGTTCTTCCATTTCCTTAGTGACTTAGGTCATGACATAGGCTTATTAGGATTTGGACCCTTCTAATTTATGTCAAACTTGCATTAATGATTGATTGTGTGCTCACTCATGCATCATGATTACATCTAGGAGTAGTTATGTTTCTACTCAGTTATTCTTATACGTTTTGTGTGTTTGTTGTAAATTGTTATTGTGTTTGGGGCATATTTAACTTGCTTTTAGTTTTAAAAATTTGTTTGCCTTTCGTCATAAGTATGTGTCAGTTTTACTATTATTATTTGTATCTCGTTTAATAGGAGCCCTCGCAGCTGGCTATCAGCTCGGCATGGGCCGTGTCTCATGCTTGGTATCATGCCTTGCCAGAGTTTTAGCAGGCGCGACTTGTGTCTTTCGGTTTCAGACCGATCCTAGAGTTGGAGCCCTTTCAGGTCGATCGTGGCCTGATTACGACGATCTTAGAGAGGTGGTGGAAGGAGCATCAGGCGCCTCTCTTTCTAGTTGGCATGATGTCACCGACTCTGGAGGACTGGGTCCGTATCACCGATTTTCATTTTGAGGGTGAGCCAATCACGGGACGGATGGTAGGGCATTATTTAGAGGTATGTGAGGAGATCTTGGGTGTGTCGTATAAGTCGAACAGCTCAGGGCCAGGTATAGTTTGAGTCACCTAATTTTTTGATACGTTTACGAGTGGCTTCGTCCCCCCGAGGTGCCATTCGGAGGCGAAGGCGACCTATGAGGCACGTTGTATAGTAGTAGCAAGTTGGGAGCCTGTGATGGAGCCGGGGTTGGCTGCGGATAGAGTGCTTCGAGCGTTCTTGATGCACTTCCTCGGTGCCATACTTTTCTCTTCTTCGACTCGGGGATGTGTCACTGGGTTATTTTTTATGGTACTTGGGGATTTGGATCGAGTCCCTACCTATGCGTGGGGTGTGGCTGCACGAGCGCATCTCTATGAGTAGCTTTACCATCGAGGCCAGGGCATCGCACTGATCGGAGGTTTCCTTCCGTTCATCCAGATGAGTTTTAATTAATTAATGTCATGAGGTCCTTAGTTTGATTAATTTTAGGTCTTTTAATGGTAAACGTTCCTCCTTGTGTGTCACTGTTGCTGTTGTTACTTTTCCTTTCAATTTTTGGTGTCTGATCATTTCGCTTTCCTTCATCTGGGGGTTCCATTGGAGGTGAGATTACGTTCCCACGGATGCACGTGTGGAGGGAGGGGTTGAGGGGTCGTCGCAGGTATTCGAATCTTCAGACCGCGCGCGGCCTCTTCGAGGACATGCATGCAGGGCAGGTATAAATCGTCATGCGTACGCTTCTTTTTTTTTTTTTTTTTCATTTTAGTGTTTTAGGATTTGCGTCTTCATTGAGGGTTGATTCATTTATTTGGTTGTAGGTGATTTGGAAGCCGTATGAGGATGAGGAGGATGCAGAGGTACCGGTGATTCAGTCTAGCCAACCCTTCTTCGATGTGTACATATGTGTTCACTATTTTAAGAGGGTGGAGAGCAACCACACTTCTCGCATGGTACGACAGCTGGGGCTCGCTCAGGGAATCCCTCCAGAGATTCGCCACAGAGTGGCGAAGAGGATGATCGACCCTCCTGACTGGAATTTTGCGGCACGGATGGCTCTCCAGATAGCAAATTTTTGAGCTGGGGGACTAGAGTTAGAGGGGTGCGGGGTGGTTTGGTGCATTGGGTGGCAGACGCCTCTTCACACATCCCTTCCATGGGAGCGGTTCTTTCGCGATCGGAAGGCCAGAGTCAACGTCAGCTTTGAAGGAGAGGTTGGCTGCATTAGAGTAGGGCCATGTAACCACGGGCGTGCGGGGGGCATCGGATGCTCTCCAAGGGGCGATGGAGCGGATGGGGTGTGCTCCTCATTCAGATGAGGAGATGTTACAGTCTTTAGCCTCCTCGGTTGCTCAGGCTAGGGCAGCGGAGGATGAGTTAGGGGTTCGACTAGCAGAGGCTCGACAGCTCTTGGTGAGTTAATTTATGTTTTGTTTTTGTATTATGTGGAATTGGTCTTCTAGTCACTCTAACATGGTTGAGGTTTCTCATTTTTTATTATTTTGTTTTGGACAGTCTGGGAGGGAGGGTGAGGTTGCTCATCAGGCGGTCTTGCTGGATGTCTATCACAGTCAGCAGCTACCCGACTGGGAGATAGCGGCTAGTCTATGTTCTGAGATTGACCGATTGGTAACTGTCTTCCTAAGTATGATTTTGTTCAATTGTTAGCATCGTGAGCTTGCCAACTAATGTGTTTATTATTATTTGTAGAGGGCCGAGCTGGCTGTTGGCGGTCCCTTTCTAGCATTTGATCCATCTTCAGTTGCTTCCTCTAGTCGGGAGGATCCAACGATGGCTCAGCTTCGGGCTGAGCTAGATCATTGGGTAAGTTCAATTCAATCTTTCGTTTTGGTTTATGTCATTGTATTAGTTTATTGAGTGTCGTTATTATGCTTTCTTAGTAGTTTACTAATATCATGTGATATTTCAGCGTCAAGTTGCCGAGAATCTTCAGACGAGGGAGGCGACTGCTGCCTCTCTACGTCGGGAGAGCCAGGTAACGTTTCTTTTGATGTGAGATAATTCTGTTTTGGTTATTCCATCTTTACTTTGTTCTGACATATCTTGTGCTGGATTATTTGGTTCTTTGTGCAGGCTGTTCCGGATTCCGCTCCCGAGGCTCCCCCTCTGGAGTCTATTCCTATCCCTACTCAGGTATGTTTTAGTTATTGTGTTTGTAGTTTATTTGTCATTATAGTATTTTTCTGATGTATTTATCTATTCTTGTTGTAGCCGCCTACGTTTACTGTTCCTCCTGCTGATCTAGTGACCGCTGAGACAGTTGAGCGACTCTTGAGGGAGAGGTTGGATCTGGTATGGTTCTTACCCGTTTTCAAAGAGTCTTAGTTTGTTCATGTATATATATATTAGTTTTCGCTTGACTTGGTACGGTTATGCAGGTTCGTCAGCTTGAGGAGGAGCGTCTAGAGGCGGTGTGAGCGCGCGCCACTCCTGAGGCGATACGAGTCCTTGGGGAGATGCAGAGTCGGGAGGACCTGGTGTTAAGCAGTGAAAAATACCATTTTTCACCTCCTAACCTGACCATTGTTGGACCCTTGAGTTGACTAATAATGTGTTTTGAGTATATTTTATAGTTAATCAATAAATTACAAGCTCAATACAGACTTCCACTTAAAAGAGCCCAAGAAGCACTATGCTACCCAACAGGAAATGCTTGAGACCTAGTCCAGCTGCAAGGAATAAAGATTGAACCCACTAAGGGGTTGCTGAGTGTTGAACAAATGAAGAACACACCCAAGATGTGTGCCAGCTAGGAAAGCACGAAAATAAGCTGTCGAGAGGTTCCATGAAGGTGTCGAGAGCTCCCCAGCACCTATCGAGAAGTTTTGAGAGTAAGAAATGAAGCAGTCGAGAGGTTGAACATGTGTATAAGAGGCTGTCGAGAGGTACTGAGTTGAAAAGATGAAGATCTTGAGAGGTTTCAGCACCTACCGAGAGGTTGGAAGTACAGACATGGATCGTGTCGAAAGGATACTTCAAGGTACAGATGAAGTTGAGAGGTTCCAGATACTTATCGCGAGGTTCAACTGAACCTGTCGAGCAGTGCAAGATAACCTGTCGATAACTTACTTGAAGTAACGTTCATTCTCGCGAGGATTGAGCCAACCTATCAAGCACTTCACTGGAGAATGTATAACAAGTCGACAGGTTGAGTATAACCAGTCGAGAGGATGAGTGTGGAACTGGGCAGAATGAAGAAATAACCCTTCAATCCTATCGACAAGTGTAAAACAACCTCTCGAGATGTTCTCCCAAGCTGTCGACAAGATCTTCATTAACTTGTCGAGATGTGTCCAAACCTGTCGACTAGCAACTTCAATCCTGTCGAGAAGTCTGTGAAGTTGTCGAAAGCCAATGCAACCTGTCGATGTGAACATAAAGCAGATTTAAAACCTATCAAGAGGATCCCCTGAACCTCTCGACACTCATTTTGGCAACTTCTTAGCGTGTTTCTTCAGCAACTGCCACTTCCAGAATTCTGTGCACGAGTTTCGAAGCACTTCAGCGACCCCTGGGGGTATTTTTAGCTCATAGTTGGGCACGAATGGAAACCCTAACTGCTTCACGTATATTTTTCAGTTGAGAGCCAATGGAAAGAGAGCTTCTAGAAGAGAAATCAACCACATCAGCATAACAAAATTATTCCCTTGCACTCTAATTGGCTGAAACAGATTTGAAGACAGAGGAAGAGATTATAAAAGCTTGAAGAAAATATAGAACAACCATTCAGAGTTTGAGAGAACCAGAGCTTAGTGCGAGATCCATTTTTTCCTCCAAATTTTCTCTCCTTTTTCCTCCTCCCATTCTCTTTAGCCAATCATGAGTGGCTAAACTCTTTTCAGTAGTTAGGGTGAGGTCTTGAGATGTAAATTGAGAGATTCAAAGGCTTGTAAGAAACTGTATATTACACAGATTGTAGATCTGGGCACAATAATATTGTAAGTTTACAATATAATTATGGTTTTTAAAGGTGATTCTAATCTATATTTCACTTCTTCCTATTTGATTTCCCTAGATTGGATACTCCTGTGGATGCAAGCCAGAAATGGGGAGCTGGTAGCCTGGCATTTACAGCATCTGTAATAGTTTTTCTGTTCCAATCAAGATCAAAGATTGGAGTAATCCTAGGGATGAACTGTATCCAGTAGAAGGGCGGATCATAAACTTAGGACTGTATCCAGTAGAAGGGCAGAGCTTAACCTCAGGATTGCCTTGATCCATTGGTGGAGATTGGATTCTTATACCTCACCTTTGCCGGGATAACCTGGGTAGATCAATAGGTTGGAGTAATCTCAGGGATGAATTGTATCCAGTAGAAGGGAAAATCATAAACTTAGGACTGTATCCAGTAGAAGGGCAGATCCTAACCTCCATATTGCTTTGATCCATTGGTGGATTCAGGGGAACCTGGAAAGCTTGGATCCAGAAAAGAGGATTGTTGCAAATTAGGTCTCTGCATTGCCTTTGATTCCTTTTATTTCTAGTGAGAGACTAATATCCCTAGCTGCTGTTCTCACCCTTTTGAATTTTCATCTCTTCTATATCTCCCCTTATCTCTGTGTTTGATTAGATTTGGATCAATAGCATTTATCTTTTGTAGTCTGTAGTTAAGGTGATAAAACCATAAAACCTCTCCTCTTTCCTTCTTTAGTTTAGTCTAAATTAGGATAGAGTGTCAGATCTACCATAGATTTGGAGATTTACCATCCTTTATAACACATTTCCCTGTAGACATACCTTTACTTACCTATTAAAACTTGCTGCAACAGCCCTGATTCTTGCAGGACTTCCTGCTTGTCTTGAGACCATTTTTGTTGTATTTCACTATTTTAACCCTTTAATATTTGTGAGCCAGGCAGGACAACAACACCTGGTCATTGAGATGATGGTCACACAGAGGACTTAGAGCGAGGCGTTAGAGGTGGCACGTCAGACGACGAGGGTGAAGATGCAGGTGATCCTAGATCGGTTGTAGTATCGTTTGGCGAGGAGTGAGCGGGGTATGCATAGGCTGGCTCATCAGCTTGATGGGTCAGACTCTAGGGCTATGGGTTCCTCGGCTGGACAGTCTCGTCACACGTCACATGACCGTGTCATGAATGATGCTCGTAGGGATTCGGCTATTCGTGATATTCTGGCGAGGTATCCTCCTCGTTCTCGATTGAGGCTGTCTGTTAGCCAAACGAGTAAGGGAGGATCTGTGGTAGGGCCTCGTCACTTAGAGGTTTCATCGACTTTGGGCATCGGGATCCTATTTTCAGAGGACCAGTCTATGGACCTCCGAGTTGATGATACTGGGGATAGTAGTGCTCGACCGTCCCATCGACAGCGTAGGGAGTAGGTGTGCGTGCGTGTGTTTATGTATCTATAACATGTGTGTTGTATATACAGGGGGATGGCCCCAGTGACAAGTGTAAAAAAAGAAATGAAAAGATTTTGACATATATATATATATATATATATATATAAAGATTTTTGATTTTAGATGTACCTTATTGGCTACTTTTTCTTTCACTTATCTCTTGCGTCTACTTTTGCTTCTTTTTTTTTACTTTAGCGTCATCGACCGTCATTGGGACTTGGATGCTTCCTGAGCTGGCCTGTTGATGGTTGAAGATTGCCTCATATCTGCACATGTGAGAGTAATGCTGTCAGTAGTTTTGTTCACCCCCTTGCCAGTTGTCAAGGGGGTAAGTATCTCAGACCGGAGTCTGGTATTAAAAGATAAATGTGCTCTCTCATTTCTTTTTTTTTTTTTTTTTTTTTTGAAATGACAAAAATACAACAGGGAAAGCAAATAGCTAGAATAGAAACAATAGAATAATAATAAAAAAAATCCCCAGCGTCAATATGCAATGGAGATTTTTTGGGTTTCGAGGTGAACCCTTTGGGTCTATAAGCAGTCATGGGTATTTGGTGAGTTAGTTTTGAAGAAAAAGTTGATCGGTACTGTCACCGAACCAGGGAGGTCTCTTTGCTTAAGTTAGCTGTATATGGGGTCTATCCTAAGGTGGTAGTCATCCTATCCCGTGGTTGTTAGGGAGAAGTATGATATGTATAGTAGGTGATTGCGCTAGTCGTCATTCATCAGTTGGTTTTATTTCTTGGAATATCCTGTAAGGCTTCTGATTTATCGTCCAAAAAATAAAAATAACAGAGGGAGGTAAGGCTCAGTGGTGCGAGGAGTAGTTTGTATCTAATGCTTTCCAAAAGGGGTAGGTAACAATTTTTTTCTCAGAGGGATATGGGATGCCATGATCGAGCTCTTCGTCATGTTTCGACGCCATCAAAATCTCATATTCTTTGGTTAGCAGGAGCTTATCCTCCTCTTGCCACCTTACGACGACATCTAGTAGTATGGGGACATCAGGGGTGCTCTCGCAACTTGTTTATACACTTTTAGTGAAATTACCAGAGATGTCCTCACGGTCTGCTTATGCTTCCCTGAGCTCATTGACTTGTTCATTCGTAGTAATGCTCTCACTCAATTTCTTTTTAGACGTGTAAATGCATATATATATTTTTTTGAAAGCATCCTGCTAGCACAAGAATAATGAGTTTTGATTAAACCTAACATCTTCATTTTTGTTTGCTCTAACTTCTCCTGCAATGGCTAGGGAAGAGAAATGAGGATCAGGTGTTACTTATACTTTTGAAAGAGGTTAGATAGGTCACTAGTCCTTTGATCAAAATTCTCGAGCGAGAAAAGGTGGGCAATAAATCGGAGGTCTTAGGGATATTCTGATAATTAAAGGCGTACGACCAATGAATGGGTCGTGATGACTACGGGGGTGATAAGTATAAGTATCTAACCACGGGATGTGACAATCACGGGGTTAAGGGTAATATTTCTTAAGGTACATGGCGTTTCAAGGACTAGGGAGTTCTTCCCCGTCATGGTCTATAGGCATTTCTAGGGTATGCGGCTGTTATGACATATGGGCCTTCCCAGTTCAATTTTAGTTTTCCTTTCGGATGGGCATGCTTGGAAGGCATACTTTTCTTCAAAACTAATTCTCTAATATTAAAGGTTCGTTCGAGGACTTTCTTATTGTAAGTCCTGGGTACTCTCCTTTAATATACCTGAGCGTGATCAGCTACCCTTAGACATATTTCATCAAGCTGCTCTAGCTGCGTGAGTATGACAATTCTCTTCTAGTCTAAGGATAGCTGATCATCGAGTTGAATGCATAAGGATGGTACTTGTATCTCATATGGTAGGAATGCCTCCATCCCGTAGGTAAGGAGGTAGGGAGTTTAGCCAGTGGCCATACGAAGAGAGGTCCTATAGGCCCAGAGTGCTTCTGGTAGTCGTTCAGGCCAGTCAGCTCCATTGCTTATTTCTACAGTGTGTTTTAGGATTCGAATCAGTATTTTATTCATTGCTTCTGCCTGTCCATTATCTTGAGGGTAGAACGGTGATGAGTGACATAAATCGATGTCGTACTTCTTGCATAACTTCTTCGTCTTCTCCGTGATGAACTATGGTCCATTGTCAGTGACAAATATCCTGAGTACTCCAAATATGGTGGCGATATTCCGAATGATAAACCTCACGAGTATTGAAGCGGTGATTCTGACATAGGATTCAGCTTCGGCCCATTTGGTGTAGTATTCGATTGTTGTAAGGATAAACCTGTGCTTGTGAGTGTTTCAAACTGTGTCTGTGAAGGGTCCAATAATATTGAAGGCCCACATTGAGAATGGCCATGGAGAGGTCATAGCATTCAATGCAACTGATGGAGCTTTGATGAGTGCGGCATATTCTTGGCATTTCTTGTAGGATTGGACGTAGAAGTGGCAATCTCTGATCATTGTCGGCCAGAAGTAATCTTGTCGTGTAACTTGGTCGACAAGTCTGTGTCTACCGGAGTAGGCGCCGCAGGTACTGGCATGTGCTTCTCAGATGATGTATTGTCCTTCGACAGTCGTAACACATCGTAGTAGTACACCTTTAGTGAAGGGTTACTTATATAATGTTTCGCTGAGCATGCAGAATCAAGTGCATCAGTTCCTTATAGTCTTCCGTTCGATCTTCGTGGTGTATGGAAGAACGTCTTGATGTTTCAAGAAGTTCTAGATGTCGAAATACCATGGTTGTCCATCGTCAGTCGATGAGTTTTCAAATCTAAACATAGCAACTTCGGTTTCTGCCTTGATGTGCTTTTCTGGGATAATTCCTCCTTTTAGTTTTGTACTTGTGGGGAGGATGGGCAATTCTCTCTTGACGGTCCATGCTATCTCGTGGACGGGTACTGTTAGCTTTTCAATGAAGGTCTTAGTATTTTGTTCGACAGGTATTTGGATGACTGAGGCTAGCATGGCTAAGGAATCTGTGAGCTCATTTTCTAATCTAGGGATGTGCGTAAGTGACATTCATTCAAATTTCTTTACTAAATATTGAGCGGTTTTTAGGTATGCCATTAGTCTCCTTTCTTTAGTTTTCCATTCTCCTATGACTTGTGAAATTGCTAGTTTAGAATCACTGATAGTTTTTAACTGTTTAACACCTAATTGTAGCACTGCTCGTAGTCCCGCTATAAAAGCTTCGTATTCTGTGATATTGTTAGTGACAGGAAAATCGAGTTGAAAACCTTTAGGCATGACAACTCCTTCTGGGCTTATGAGGACTATCCCGATGCCTTTTCCTTTCTGATTTAAAGCGTCGTAAAAAAAAAGGGTCCACGAGGTCTTGTCAGGCTCCTCATTATGAATCGTGAATAGGTCTTCATCGGGGAAATGCGCGTGTATGGGTTCATCATTCGGGAGTGGGAGATTTGCGAGATAATTAGTGATTGCCTACCCTTTGATCGACTTCTGTGTGACATAAGTGATGTCGAATTCTTGCAATAGCATATGCCAGTGGGCGATCTTTCCTAATGTTGCAGGCTTTACGAATACATACTTCAGAGGGTCCATTCGGGCTAGTACTAGTATTTTATGTACTCCAAAGTAGTATCGTAATTTGGTAGAGGCCCACACCAATGTGAGGCAAGTCTTCTCCATTGACGTGTATTTTCGTTCGTACTCAACCATCGTCCTACTGAGATAGTAGATTGCCCTCTCTCTCTTGTTGTCTTCTTCATATTGTCTGAGGATTACTCCCATTGCTTTGTCGTTTGCTGAGAGGTATAGAATTAGAGGTTTTTTAGGGATAGGTGGCGATAGTACTGGTGGGTTAAGAAGATATTTCTTGATATTGTCGAAGGCTTGCTGACACTGGTCATCCCATTTGTATTCAGCTCCTCCTTTAAGTAGTCTGTAGAAAGGCTTGCATCTGTCTGAATATTGGGAGATAAATCTTCTGATGAATTGAAATCTTCCTATCAGGCCTCATAATCCATTGATGTTACTGGGAGGCGGCATCTCGAGGATGGCTATGACTTTTGTAGGGTCGACCTCGATCCCTCGCTTGCTAATTATAAAACCAAGTAATTTTTTAGAGGTAACTCCAAAAACACATTTCTTTGGGTTCATTTTTAGCTGGTATCTCTTAGCTCTCTGTAAAACTAGTTGGAGAGCTTTAACATGTCCTACGCACGTTTGAAACTTTACTAATATGTCATCGACGTAGACTTCTACACACTTATGCATCATGTCATGAAAGATAGCCATCATGGCCCGTTGATATGTATCTCCTACGTTCTTGAGCCCAAAAGGCATGACGACGTAACGGTAAGTCCCCCATGGTGTGGTGAAAGAAGTCTTCTCTTGATCAGACTCCACTAATTTGATCTGATTATATCTAGAGAAGCAGTTCATAAAGGACAACATCTCATGTCCCGCGGTGTTGTCGACTAGAGTGTCAATGTGTGGAAGTAGGAAGTCATCTTTTGGGAATGCCTAATTGAGATTTCAAAAGTCGATGCAAACTCGTACTCTGCCGTCCTTCTTGGTGACAGGTACTATGTTGGTGACCCACTTAGGGTAAAGAACAGTTCGAATAAATTTGGCTTTATGTAATTTATCGACTTCTTCTTTGACTTGGAGGGCAATTTGTAGGTGCATCCTACGAAGTTTTTGCTTAATAGGCTTTGCATTGGGTTCTAAGATAAGGCGATATTCTACTAAACTAGGGTATAAATCGGGCATGTCCTCATAGGACCATACAAAAGAGTCGAGGTGTTCTTACAGGACTTGTGTAATTTATTGGCGTTCCTTAGAGCTAAGCGTTGTGCTAATCAATAGCTTCTTAGGTTTCTCTTTAATGCCAAAGTTAAGTTCTTCCGTGGGTTCTGCGGCGGCTTGGATTTGCTCATCTAAATGCTTGATAACCTGTTGGAAGTCTAGTGCCTCCTGGGCAATTGGTGCTCTTTCTCTATCTTCGGTAAGTTCGTATACTGTGAAGTCACTGCACTAGGGATTTGAATTTGCGAAAGGTAACCCTTCATTGGCACAATTTATAACCGAGAGATCTTTGGTAAGGTAAAGGTCAAGGCTATTGATTATTCTCTCAAAGCCATGCAGTATCTCATCTGGTATGATCACTAGCTTGCTGTTTAGCTGGGATACTTTACGTTCTTGTGTGGGGAATAGGTTTGAAACTTTAGGAGAAGAGTCTCCTTGTCGGACACAAATTTTGTTCTGGACGAAGAGTTCCCTTTCTTTTATAGGTTCTTCTAATTTTTTTGGATTTTGTGTTTTTAGAATTTTAGAGTTTTCTGTTTTTAAAATTTTTTTAATTTTTGACAATAAATATGGTACAGGGTCGGTCCCCTCAAGGGGCACCGGGAGAGTTGTTTCCTCTAGTTAAGGGAGCAAGACGGCTGCTGGGGCTGTTTGGGCGATTCTTTGGGAAATGCAGATTTATTATGAATTTGGTATTTTTTTTTGGAGTCTTCAGCTAATGAGACCCTTTGAACAAGTGATACGGGTGATAGTGGCACTGATGTTCGGATTTCTTCTATCACATTAATGGCCTCTTCATCGAAGAAACTTTGAAGATCGTAGTTGATCGAGCTATTCGCTTCTGGGTCATAATATGGTGGTTCTTCCCGCTGAGAGGGATCTCCCAAAGGATCCTCAGGGGTAGCAAGTTCTTTTCCTTGATCTTCATAATATGTTGGGATGAGTTCACATGCTCGGCAACGAGGTTGATAATGGTGAAGAATGCAGGGGGGTTCCCAAGGGCATTCCCTTCCCTCTAGATTAGAATTGAAGATGGTATTGAACTCATCTTCTTGATCTGATAATGCTTAAAATTCTAAATTAGCTTGCTCGGCTAACTCGAGTGTAGGGAGATCTATCCAGTTGTCTTCATCATCACTCGGGGGAGGTTGTCATTCCTCTTTGAGAGATTTCCAAAATGTTCGGAGTTGCGACGAATTCGAGGATGTAGAAGTGTCTAGTTCGAGTTCCTCTTCGAACTCTATAAAAGCGAGTTGAGTATTTCCTTCTAGATCAAATAGATAGCTATCAAGATTCTCTGCTCCTTGTGCCAGTACCTGAGCTGGTAGGTCATTGCCAGTTTCTGTCATCGCAGGGTTGGAATGGTTTGATTCCTCTATCGCAGACCATCTGGTCCACTTGGCGAAACGTTCTAATATATTAGTGCATGCTCTACAGCGGGGCTAGTAAGGGCAAACGATATAAGGGGAATCCCACGGGCATTCCCACCCTCCAAGGCCAAGGCCAAGGTGGATGCTATACGGGTTAAGATTCTCTTGCGGGGTGTCATCCTCTTCCCACGTTGAGTACAAGTGCTCTTCATCATCTTGTAGGGTAGCTATATGAAAGTCTCTGTCATCGATAGATTCCCAATCTTCTAACTGTGGTTTGATTTCTGGAGGTTCTTCTCTTCTTTTTTCTATGAACTCTTTGAGATCAAATAAGGGTTTGAGTCCTTCGAGCAGTTCATCAATGTCGTCGTTGAGGCTTGTCAAATCGTTAAATGCTTTAGCCATTTGTTCAATTTTTGGTTCTTGGGATTTGGCGAAGGACACCTCCTTACACTTCGACACGTTAGCTTTCTCAGTGATCCTGTAGACGAAGTGGTCATATAGAGACCATCTTGGTGAGGTAGGGCATAAGTCGGCTTGTGGGCCATCCGATTGATAACCTAACCCTATGTGTTTGCATATTTTTATTGGGACGATGGGTCCTATATGACCTTGTTTATTCTTACCGAGTCCGGTGTGAGGGACATATCCAAGTTGGTACATGAGATCCCACCTTTTTGTCGCGATGGGGTTGATGTCATAAAGTTTGGCGAGGTCTGGACTGACCTCTCTCCTCACTAAGTTTTGTTGACACATTAGGGGAGAACTAGGACGGTCAGGGGGACAGATTTCTGTAACGGTTGCCTCTCTCGGGGTTTGGGTCTTTTGAATGTGACCTGTGTTTAACACATAATTCTGAGCGGTTGGTATGCTCGCCGCGTAATCAGTATCCATCTCCTGAAGGGGTGCATCAGCGTATATACAGACGATGGAGTCCTCGTATGGGAATTTAATGCATTGATGATTTATGGATGCGACAGCCTTCATGAACTCTAGCCATTTCCTTCCTAAGTTTATACGTACTAACGAAATCGGAAAATGGAAAGTAACGTCTTTCGTCACAAGTCCGAGGCGAACCTGGAGTTTAATAATTCCTTTCACGAAATGACTTAAGCCATCATAGGCTATAAGTGATAATGCGGAGGGCCTGACATCTTGCTCTGTGTATTCGAGAGTTTTTAATGTTGTGAGAGGGATAATATTAAGTCCCACTCCCGTATCAACCAAGGCATGGGGTACAGAGAATCCTCTAATTATGACCGTGAGATATATGGGGGCCGCACTTTCGTAGAGTGACTTTTTAGGCATGTCTGCATCTGTAAAAGTGAGCACTGGAGGTTGCGCCATAACCAAAGCGATTTGATGAATCTCATCTAGGGTCATGTCCTCGTCCACTTGTGTGTCTTCGAGTGTCCTTATCAATAACCGGTGATGATAAGGCAATTTCTTGATGAGTTCTAGTATGGATATCTGGGTCGGGATCTTCTGGAGGTATCGCAGAAGGTCATATTCTTGTCCTGGCTCGAGTGACACTTCTTTGCCTAGCCGGTGAGCCTTGGGTGCAAGTGGTTGGAGTGGTTGAGGTGCAGGGATTGGTGGAGGGATGATATGAGGCAGGGGAGGCAAGTTGACCTCTCTTTCCCTCACATTCCCTTCATGTGGTTGTGCGCTCGTGAAATCCTTACTCCGAGAAAAAGGAGGAGGTGGGTAATTGGTTCCTGACTTGAGAATCGGGCATGTCCGTTACTGGCTAGACCCGACATGAGTCGTCGTTGATGTGTTTGTGAAGCGAGTGAAATTGGGGGTCAGAGCGCGTGCTTGCATGGCACTGTTCCAAGGTGGGAGATACTGTGTGTAATCCTCATCTTCTATGAAAGCAAAGACCAGTGTCTCGCACAGGTCGAGGTGTTTTTCTGGCTCACTTTCTTTTAGATTCAGCGAATGCTTGGTGGTTGTTTCGTTGTCTTGGCTTGGGGTCTTACAAGTGACACTTTCTACTGATGCGACAACTTGGGTTGCAGTCTGGAGAACGTGTTCTCCATACTCGGGTTCAGAATTGGACGAAGGGAACAGTAATGGTGTTGGTTCAAGATTTAGAGGGGTTGAAGGTTCCAGCGGGAGGCGGGCTCGGCGGGGTGATGCGAGTGATCAGGGCCGAGGGATTTAGGGGTGAAGAAGTTTTTACTGGTATGGCAAAAGCAGCAATGGGTTGAATGCGAGTGATTAAGGTAGAAGGCTGGAAGGAACGTTGATCAGGGAGATCCACGGTCGTGACCTGGGCCGGTGTTGCTTGGTTGTGGTTGGGCATAGGGTTGTTTATGATTCCTAAATTCTGTTGGGGTTGGTTATTACTAGGGTTGGGATTTCTAAGCGCTTCCCAATCAATTTGATTTCAGTCATTCATATCATAGATGACATTCCTAAGGACCCAGCAGTCTTCTAAATCGTATCCTGCATATCGATTGAAGGCACAGTATTTACTATAGTCTAGATTTACAGGCCGTGGGCAAGGTTTTTCCTATAGGAATCGGAGGAGATTCTGAGCATTAAGAAGACGGAAAATATTGAGAATTGTATTCGGTAAAGAGGGATAGTGTTCCCGCCTCGACTGGTAAGGCCCTATGGCTGGGTTGAAGTTCTGTGGTGGGGGTACGTTATTATAATTTGGTGCATGGGCCGTTTGACTCTGTGTCGTATTTTGATTCTGATAGGTATTACGGTACTAGTTCCTATTTTGGTATTGGCCTTGATTTTGATTCTAGCCTTGGTTTTTATTTGCGTATCTTCGCTGGCTAGCGCCTTGATTTTGGTTGGTATACCATTGTTGATTTTGGTTATGTCCGAAATTTCGCGGCTGGAAGTTTCCATTATTAGAGTTTTGCCCTTAGTTGACAACGGTGTTAACTTGCTCAGTTCCTAAGGCTTTCTTATTATTTTTCGATTTCGATTCGTTGGAAGAGCCTATTTTTGATGTGACTATAAATAACGTGAGATCTCCACCTTTAACGTACCGCGCTAGTTGGGATGCCCTAGAGAGGAGTGCAGTGAAGTCGGGGCAGTCACTTATGACGAGTGCTCTCTTTAACAGCTTCCTAGCGTTGTCGATAATAATATCAATCGAGTCCTTCTCTTTCATTGAAGTGCTGGTCGTAGCAGCGAGTTTTCTCCATCTGGCGACGAAGTTAGTGAATTCTTCATTAGGTCCCTGCTTGACTGCGATTAGATTGCTGAGACTAATTGTCTCTTGGATCAAGTGTTTGTATTGGTCTAGAAATTGACCGACTAATTGGTCGAAGGTTTCTATCTTATAAAGCGGGAGTCCCACAAACTAATCTAAAGCTTCTCCTTCTAACGAACGTTGGAAATAGTGAATGAGAAGTCCTTGATTATCACATATGGGTCGACAATTATTACAGAAGAGAGCCAAGTGATGACTCGAATTTCCGATGTCATTATATTTAATAACTTTGGTGGCTTAAATCCTATCAGTAAATTGAACTCGATGTCTCGGCAAAATTTGTCTAATCCGAATGAATGACTGGGACGCTCTCTCTTGGCCATGTACTCATCGAGCATTTTAGGCAGATCTTCGATATTAATGGTGCAGTCTTTGGGAGCAACTCGTGAGCAAACCTTGTCCAGAGGGTCATCGTTGAATAATGTGTGGGCAGGTTGTCTTAGTGAGGTGGCGCGGGTTGACACCGCGCTCGGGGTGGGCGGTGGTCTCTCTTGTCGCTCTTATTTTTCTAAAAATTATCGTGACCTAATGGTTTCATATGCAGCTACTGTTGCTGTGTTTGCCTTCCCTCAAATGGGGGTCTGACATCACTAATAAAACTAGGCAGAACACACTTGCATAAACCTGCAAGTAATCAGGGTCTGTTGTAGCAAGTTTTACAAAGATGGTAAGGGAATGTCCACAGGGAGGTTGGTTTAGAAATGTGATAAATCTCCAGATTTGTAAGAGATCTGGAACCCTAACTAATGCTAAGTTAGCTAAAAGACAGGGGAGAGGTTTAAAATGAATTGTTACTTAAGCTAATCTAAAATTAAACATAGACTAACTTAGATGGAGTTTAGGAACTTAGATCTTGTAGGGGAAAAGAGTAAAAAGTAGAAAATGGAGAAGAGTAGCTTGGAAATTGGTCTTCACTAAAATCCGATTCAATTAATCATGCTACAGAGGTTCAGAGCACACAATCCCTCCACTGGCTATAAGCACAGCTGCAGGATAGAAGGCTCCACTCCAAATCACAGGATCCACCTGGTCTTAAGGCTATGATCTCTCCACTTTAATAGTCACAGATCATCCTATAGACTTTATCTGATCCATGGATTTGCAGCAGACGAATCCAATTGGAGCCTGAGCTTGGACTAATCTTAAGGTTATGATTTGTCCACTTTAAAGGTCAGAGACCATCCTAGGGATCTCCTCCAAAGCTAAAGCATCAATTAGAATAATTAAAATCACTACAGATGCTGCAATTCCAAGGTCACAGACTCAGGGAATTACAGGAGTATCAGATCTAGAGAGATCAGATGGTATCCAAGAGGCCTACCAGTTAAGTGGGTGAGCTGATCTATAGACTCCTCTACACAAATCTGATCGATCACCAAATGAAACCAAAGAAACTTTAGATCTAATTAAAGCATTAAAAATAGCATTTACATTGCAATCAAAATCACTCTACAATGGAAATACTCTCAGATTTGTAGTCTGTGCAGCTGGGAACCTACAATAGCACTCTTAACCTTACCCAATTACAGATCTGACCTCTCTCCTCACTACTCCAGGAGAATTAGCCAACCATTATTGGGGTAAAGGAGGGAAAATGGAATTGCTCTGCAAGCTCTAATCTCCATAATTTGGCTCAGATCTCGATCGCCCCCCAATTGCAATTGGGGGTATCTATATATAGCTTTCTCCTCTATTTTTCCGACCAAAAATCCCTTCTAGAAGGTCCTCAGAGTTTGTTAGGGTTCTGTTAGAGCACGTGGGTCGGTTAGGATTTCCTAGGGCATCTTCTGGAACTGTCGTGCCGGTCATCAAGTGCCTCGGGTTGGGTGCAACAGGTCACCAAGTCACAGCGTGTGCACACGTGAATTTATGAGAAGTTCTGCACACGATTTCGATAGGTTCAAATAGAGCTTTCTGGTCCTTTCACTAGGTTCTCAGATCTCTTCAATAGGTTCTGATAGGATGAGCCTTCTCTTAGAGTTTCAGCATTCTCAACCCTTGGCCTAGAGCATTCGACAGGTTGGGGAAGCTTTTCGATAGGTTGGAGCACCATTTCGACAGGTTTCGCTCTCAATGCCATCATTTCAATAGGGTTGCTCTCACTCCTATGGAAAGGCTCAAGCACCCTTCGATAGGTTCTATTCCAGCATCTTCATCTCGATAGGTTCAGAAAACCATTCGATAGGTTCAGGAAACCATTCAATAGGTTCCCTTTACCCCTTAGGCATGTTTCCGATAGGATGGTTTCTTCCTTTCTCTCAGCTGCTCGATAGGATCTTAGATCCTATCGAACTCCTCAATCCACACGATTCCATCCTTCTGCCTTCAGATCCTATCGAAACCTTCTCAACTGCATGAATTCCTTCTTTCTTTGCTTTCAGCTCCTATTGAAGTCTTCAGGTGACCACTCGATAGGATGTTTTCAGCCTGTTTTCACTTCCTTCGCCTTGCCCTACTGTAGCCACGCGCTCCAAGGGTCCAGTGATGTGCTACCCTCTAGTGTGTTGTTGCTGGGTTTGTCCTGTGCTGAGAGATGGCCCATTTTTGAGCATTCTTGAGTGGTTTTCTGCACTAATGTCATCTTTTATTACTGTCTACAAAATGCACTCGACAGAGGCTTATTAGTTTGTTCACAGGTCTATCAATGGTCAGGTTAAAGGGTGAAAAGTGGCATTTTTCACCACTTAACACACCCCAAACCTAAGCTTTGCTAGTCCCTGAGCAAAGGAGAATAAAAAAGAATTAAAATGCCACTTTCGTAGGGAGCACGGATGCATTTAGCATATGCACCAAGCCTTTTAAACGCCTAGGTGATCCCTAGTGGAGGAGTGAAGTCTCCTGAGGGTTTTCAGTGAAGGTACCCACAAACTTCTCCAATAAGGTTAGTTAATGGTAGTGTATCCTGCTAAACAGAGTTTCAGTACATAGAATAAATTCACACCATGTCTTTTCAATTCATTAGAGGAATTTCCATAGAAAAAGTCAGTTCCAAACTTGAAAGTCTGTTGCAATCCTTCACCATCACTTAGTTCATGTCAAGGCATTACTCCTAAAAATTAGTGCATGGCTCACCTTTCACTTAGAACTCTGTTTTGATACTACCCCCACCAAATTGGATTTGAGACCCAAGTGTCACCAGGGTTGTTCACTCACAACAAAGAATAGAAGGGTGCATCATTTCACACAGCTCAAGAGCAGTTACAGCCCTCAAATAGGACTGCAAGCATGAGCATAGGCATTGCTTTAATTTCTAAAGTTTTCTAGTTCTTTTCACCATAGATTTATCAATTCTTTATCTCCACATGACAGCTCAATTCATTTCAAATCAGTAAGGTCTTTTTATTGGGTTGTAATGTGGCTTAGGCATGAGGTTTGTAAAAGAATGAAAGCGTAAAAGGGATTCAAATTAAGAAATCAGTAAAGATAAGGAGATGGTCTGCAGGTCAACCTTCTTCCTTTCAGCACCTCTTCAATTTCTTTGTGGAATTTCAGACTTGAAGTGATCAGCTTCTTATCTTCTTATAGATTTTCAAATGAAGTGACTTCTCTTTCTCATCCTTTTGTTCTATATATATATATATATTTTATTTATTTATTTATTTTTATTTTTATTTTTTAAATGGATCGGAATGCCATAACTATGCATCACACCAGCCTTTAGATGTTCTTTCTTCTTCTTTTTGCCAGACATCGAACCTTGCACCTCTAATCCTCACTTCTCCTCTTATTTTATGAGTTCTGAGGTTGAAGGTGAACTGAAACAAGTCAAAAGGTTTTGGGTTCAAATTTTTGGTTTTCATCAAAGAAAAACTGTGATTTTAAAATCTCAACTGGTGTGTATCAAGAGTAGCTCAAAGGTGGGGCACTTTAGGCTCAAACTGTCCAAGGGATGGCCTTACTTCATGTCTTCAATGTTATGAATGCTGTCAAGCTGTTTCAACTTGGAATTGCCTAACTTCTAGTGATTAAAATTAGATCCCATCAGTCCTTAGAGCAGAAAAAATTGCCAAGACACTCTTCAAAGAAAATTTTTCAGGCCCAAATCTCACTGGGTATGGCCTTCCATCAAATTTTTCAGGGGTGTATCTTCACAATCTTCTCTCATTTCAGGTTTACTACACATCAAAATTATTTTTCACAACTTGTTGACATTAGCCTCATGAAGTCTATTGGATTACAACTTATTTTAGTTTCAAACATTTTTTTAATTTCCTCTTTTCCAAAAGTTCAAGTGAGAAATTACTCTAATTAATTCTAAACACTCCTTTTTAACCTAGCTGCACTATCATTAACTAATTTATTGGCATACATGCCATACCCCCAAACTTAAACGAAACAGTGTCCTCATTGTTTTACACTATAGTGGGTGTAGCCGTGCGGCTATCCAGGGACAAAAACAAAATAGGTAGACAACCAGAAAAAAGGAAAAAAATATTATATTAAAAAGAGACTAAACAGAGCATAAACAGAGCATTTAATACAGTCAGTACAATGGTCAAGCACAAGGATGCGAAAAGTATGCAGGTGGACAAAATATCCTTGGCAAACGAAAAAGGGCCCCCCTAGCTCAGGGATATCCTCAGCCTGCATCAGGGGAGGAAGAAAAGGAAAAAGAGTAGGATCAGGGGGCAGGGGGAAGGGTGGCGGAGGAGGATGGTGGTGGAGAAGCCGGTGGCTCGGTCTTCAAACTCTTCTTCTCCCTCTTATCATTTTTCTTTTCCTCCTTGGCGAGGATCCGTTGTACCTTCTCATATTCATCCCAGAGGAATTGCAACGGGTCTAGTTCCTTGGGCGGTAGTGGCTCCAGCCAGAAGAGGTAGAGTTGAGCAGGAGTGAACGTGGGCATGTCATCTGCCATAGTTATGAGGAGTGCAGAGGGTAGAAGGAGAGGAATGGGGTGAAGTTGAGCCATCTGCATCTATTTAAGGTGGATGTATGAGGGAATATGAAGCGGTGCATTCAATATCACCGTCGTCGATGAAAAGGAATGAATGGTTAATTTGACCAATCAGCATGGAGGACAAAATTGTGCGTTAATTGGTAGCCTATATTTAGCGCCGGGAGTTACGGCTTGGGGCAGAAACCTAGGGGGGTGCAGAGTTTAAGGCCCGTGCTGTGCGCGGTTATACATGGTACACGTGGGGTGAAATTCCCATGCAACGCAGGTGCACAACAAGCATGGAAGGAGTGGGGGCAATTTCGAGAGGATGAGTGTAAAATGTCGACAGGTTAAGGCTTCCTATCAAAGTCGCACAAGTATGGGGCTGGCAGTTGAATGCTTTCGATAGGTTCAACCCTTCCTATCGAAAAGAATAAACATTGCATTTGATAGGCTGGGATGGCCGCCTTTCGATAGGTCGGTGTCCTGTCGAATGCAGGGTAGATAAAATATTCACTTCATTAGGATGCCGAGGGGGGAAAACAACTTTTCGGTAGGTTGGGTAGTACATTTGTCAATCCTATCGATAGGTTCAAGATAAGAGTCTAGAACCTATCGCAAGGTTGTTCTCACCTATCGAGAAGTTTCAGCACCTATTGAAATCCTCACCAATCCTATCTTAGTCAGCAGCAGACCTAGCGAAAGGTCCAAATGACCTATCGAGAGGTCCTATGAGCTCGATAACATGGCCTGTGTGTGCAGGGCTATAGCCTAAGCACCCAGCAACTCAATTGCTATGCTACCAGTTAGTTTATTGAAATGAAGCTGGATCATGACATGGCCATTTCATTACAGAAAGAATATCGTGGGAAAGAATGAAGGTATAAATCAAATATAATACATATGATACAAATCGAAGTCAGGTATTAACCTAGAGGATCCTGAAGATCAATGGTCTCTTCAGGTTCACAGATGTTGTTGACGTAAAGTTGCAGCCTCTGACTATTGACCTTAAGGATTCTGCCATCTGTAGGATGCATGACTTCGACAGCTCCAGATGGAGAAAAGTGTACCACTGTGAAAGGTCCATCCCATCTGGACTGCAACTTTCCTGGAAAGAATTTCATTCTGGAGTTGAACATCCATACCTGGTCATTTGGCTTGAACTCTTTTCGTAGCAAATGTCTGTCATGGAAGGCTTTGGTCCTCTCCTTGTAACTCCGAGCATTTGCATAAGCTTCTAGTCTCAATTCATCCAACTCGGATAACTGGAGTTTCCTGTGAATACCAGCTGAGTGTAAGTCAGAATTTACTGCTTAAATGGCCCAATATGCTCTGTGTTACAATTCAATAGGCAAGTGACATGCTTTGCCATATACTAGTTTGAATGGGCACATGCCTATGGGGGTTTTATAGGATATTCTATAAGCGCATAAGGCATCCGTCAATTTGGTGGACCAATCCCTTCTGTCAGTTCTCACAGTCTTCTCGAGAATATGTTTGATTTCCCTGTTGGAAATCTCTACTTGCCCACTGGTTTGTGGGTGGTAGGGAGTGGCTACTCTGTGGGTAACACAGTATCTTTCCATCAACTTTTCAAAAGGTTTATTACAGAAGTGGCTTCCCCCATCACTAATAATAGCTTTAGGAATGTCAAATCTTGAGAAGATGTTGTCTTTCAGGAATTGAATGACAACCTTGTGATCATTTATCCTGGTAGCTATGGCCTCTACCCATTTGGATACGTAGTCCACAACTACAAGGATGAAATTGCATCCAGCAAAAGGGAGAAAAGGTCCCATAAAGTCGATTCCTCAAATATCAAACAATTCGACAACAAGTATAGGTTGCAAGGGCATAAAGTTTCTCCTTGTAATACTGCCCATTTGCTGGCATCGATGACAAGCTTTACAGTGCTGTCGGGCATCTTTGAATAGGGAAGGCCAGTAGAAACCACTTTGAAGAACCTTGGTCGCAGTCTTGTTACCACTGCAGTGGCC
Source organism: Chloranthus sessilifolius (assembly GCA_021018995.1). NCBI lineage: Eukaryota > Viridiplantae > Streptophyta > Magnoliopsida > Chloranthales > Chloranthaceae > Chloranthus > Chloranthus sessilifolius. Next base: position 17,912,859 of record CM037595.1, on the reverse strand, counting down.
CCCACAAGCCTGTTCATGGCACATGGTTAGGATGTTTTGAAACTCAGTTTCAGGGATACAACGTCTGATCACCTGATCTGCACAATGCTTAAAGAGGTAAGGATCCTCCCACACGTAATATCGAATCTATGCAAAGAACAGATTTTTATCATCCTTGTTCCAATGTGGAGGGATCCCACCCACAACAAGGTAATTGACAATATTGGCAAACCAGGGCATACTTATCTGGACAGTCAAAAGCTGCTCATCTGGAAAGGAGTCATTGATGGGCAAGCTTTCTGTGTCAGTGGCTGGGATCCTTGACAGATGATCAACCACCACGTTCTCAACTCTCTTCTTGTCCTTAATCTCTAAATTGAATTCCTGCAAGAGAAGAATCCATCTAATTAGTTGTGCTTTGGCTTCCTTTTTGGACAAGAGGTATTTCAAAGCTAAGTGGTCAATGAATACAATAATTTTTTATCCCAGCACATAAGACCTGAATTTTTCTAAGGCAAAGACAATAGCTAATAGCTCTTTCTCAGTTGTAGTATAATTCAATTGAGCATCAACCATTGATTTACTGGCATATGCTACCACAGAAGGTGCCTTGTCTTTTCTTTGACCCAACACTGCCCTAATGGCAAAATCTGATGCATCACACATCAGCTCAAATGGCAGAGAAAAATTAGGGGATTGCAAGATGGGAGCTTTGGTCAGACAGGTCTTTAACAGTTCAAAAGCAACTCGACATTCCTCATTAAAGTCAAAAGGAACATCCTGGCACAACAGGTGATAAAGGGTTTTGGAGATTTTGTTGAAGTCCTTGATGAACCTCCTATAAACCCAGCATGGCCCAGAAATGATCTAACTTGTTTGACAGTTTTTTGGGGGGGCAAATGAGAAATTAAATTGCTCTTAGCTTGATCAACCTTGATTCCTTTGTGAGAGACAACATGTCCTAGAACAGTGCCTTGAGTCACCATGAAGTGACTTTTCTCCCAACTCAGAACTAGGTTGGTCTCCTCACACCTTTGCAGTATGAAGCTGAGGTGGTGTAGGCATTGGCTAAAATCATCTCCATAAATGGAGAAATCATCCATAAAGATCTCTAAAAACTTATCAATCATGTCAGAGAAGATAGCATACATGCATCTTTGGAACGTGGCAAGTGCATTACACAACCCAAATGGCATTCTTCTGTATGCAAAGATTCCAAATGGGCAAGTGAATGTGATTTTTTCTTGGTCCTGGGGGTATACAGGGATCTGATTGTACCCTGAATATCCATCAAGAAAATAGTAATAGGCCTTGCCTGCTAGCTTGTCCAAAATTTGGTCTATGAAGGGCAATGGGAAGTGATCCTTGCTGGTATTTTCATTAAGTTTTCGGTAATCTATGCATACCCTCCAACCAATGGTCTGTCTGGTTGGAATCAGCTCACTTGAATCTGCTTCAACAACTGTAATGCCAGATTTCTTGGGTACTACCTGGGTAGGTCTACCCATTGCAAATCCAAGATGGGGTAAATTATCCCAGCATCTAAGAGTTTGACTACCTCCTTCATCACAACCTCCTGCATGTGTGGGTTGAGTTTTCTCTGCATCTCTCTGAAAGGTTTGGATCCTTCATCGAGATAAATTTTATGCATGCACACAGTAGGGTTGATTCCCCCACGGTCTGTAATGGTCCATCCTATTACCTTCTTATGCCTTTTTAGTATACAAAGCAATTCTTTTTCCTGCTCAAGAGTGAGGGAAGAAGAGATTATCACAGACAATTTGGTGTTGTCACCTAAAAAGGCATATTTTAAAGATTTGGGGAGTTGCTTTAACTCCACCTCTGGGGGACTGATGGTGTTGTGCTGGTGCTACCTCAGAAGAGACAAATTTCACATGCTCAATCTCAGAGGTGGGAACATTCTCTACCTATGTTTCCTTCCATACTTCAACTAACTCATTAAACCATTCCTTACCGTGTAGCAGCATATTTACATTTTCCTGGACAACCTCATCTATTACATCAAGAGAAAAGTAGTCCTCACCGGGATGAGGTTGATTTGCTGCGTTGTACAGATTCAATTTGACCTTCATATTTCCAAATGACACTTCCATAATTCCAGACCTGCATTGAATACAAGCATTAACTGTGGCCAAAAAGGGTCTGCCTAGAATCACAGGTATGGAAGTGGCATTCTTACCTGGTTCCATATCCAGCACCAGAAAGTCAGCAAGATAGAAGAATTTGTCAACTCCAACCAAAACATCCTCGATTATCCCCACAGGTTTCCTTTCAGATCTGTCGGCCAACTGGAGAACCACATGTGTGGGCTTTAATTTGCCTAAGCCCAGCTTCTCATATATTGAATATGGAAGCAAATTTACACTGGCTCCCAGATCTAATAAGGCTTTGTCAATGATATGATCCCCAATGATGTAGGGGATAGTGGGGAGGCCAGGGTCTTGAAGTTTGGGGGGAGTTGCAATAGACAGGACTTGCTTAACTTTTTCTACTGCAAAGACATTCTTGGATAGGTGTATCCTAGATTTTCTTTTATGGGTGCACAGGTCTTTTAAAAACTTGGCATAGGCTGGGATTTGTTTAATGGCATCAAGTAAAGGCAAATTGATCTTTACTTGCTTGAATGTCTCCATCATTTCCTCTATTTTACCTTGCCCTTTATCAAAAAGGGAAGGTGCTTGCAATGCTTTAGGAAATGGAAAATGTGGGGTTACTCCCTCATTTTCAGCCTTGGCCAATTGATCATCTTTCTTTTTTAATTTTTTCTTTTCTTGAGGATCCTCATTATCCTCTTTATTCACAGCTGGTTGCTCCTTCAAGTCCACCACTGGTGGCCTTTGTTGTGTTCTTGTAGAAATCACTTCATTTTCTTCCTCCAAGCTCCTCACAAGCTCACAGCCCACTTGGTTGTCCACTAGCTTACCACTTCTCAAAGTTGTAACAGATTTGGCTTCCTCATAGGTGGAGGAGACTTCACCCACTACAAACTGTCTTTGTGAGTTGTCTTGTGGTTGGCTAGGCAACCTTCCTATCTCTCTCCTAGTCAAAGCATCGGACAACTGACCAAGTTGGTCCTCTATCTTTTTGATGCTCTGGTTGTGAGAGTGCACAGTTTGGGTTAGGGAGTTCAAATTTTGTAGTGAAGACAGAACTTATTCCTCAAAGGAAGATGCTCTCGCAGTTGGAGGAGGTGCAGATTGTTGTACAGGAGGAGCTACAGGTTGGGCCATGGGTTGCTGATACTGAGGCTTTGGGACATAACCTTCTCGATAGGGTTGAGCATTTCTGTAGGGCATGGGCTGCTGGGGCTGCTGCTACTGACTGGGGTATGCATCTTGTCTCCACCTCAAATTGGGGTAGTTCCTCCATTGATACCCAGCAGTAGGCTGTTGTCCATAAGACTGAGCTACAGCCACATGCTCTGTTATAAAATCAGGAAACTGGTCAGCAGATGGGCATTCTTCAGGGGAGTGAGCAGGGGACTGGCATATGACCCATGCCTCCTCCACCCTAGCAGCCACAGGTGACTGCATTGCTCCTATCAGCCTATCAAATTTTAGGGCTAGGCTGTCCACTTTCCTTTTCAGATCACTTGGCACACCCACTTCATAGATCTTCCCTCTTGAAGTATTCTCCTTCAACAATCTGGGAGGCTCTAGATCTCTAGCTAAGGTTTCCCTTTACATAGAGTTCTCACTAATAATATCAAAGAGCTCCTATGCCTCCTCAATAGTTTTATGGAGGTAGGTGCCATCACAGGAAGCATCTACCATGTCCCTGCTCTTAGAATCAATTCCCTAATAAAAGCTCTGAACCAATTGCCATTCAGGGATTTGATGGTGGGGGCATTTCTTTAGGAGTTCCTTAAATCTCTCCCAGGATTGATGAAAATCTTAAGTTGGATCTTGGGCAAATGAGATGATGCCCTTTCTCAACTGGCTTGTTTTGGACATGGGGAAGAATTTAGCTAGAAATTGACATTGGAGGTCACTCCAGGACTGAATGTTGTTGGGTGGGAGCATGGACAACCAGGTCCTGGCTCTGTCCTTTAATGAAAAAGGAAAGAGTCTCATCCTGGTGGCCTCCTCCCCCAATCCTGTGATATTAAATGTAGTACACAATCTTAAGAACTCATCAATGTGCTTGTAGGGGTCTTCTTTAGTCAGGCCATGAAATGAGGGCAGAATTTGAATTATGGATGATTTTATCTCATAGTTTCCCTGAGCAGCTGGGAATTGAATGCAGAAGGGGGAATTGTAAACCCCTGGAACATTAAACTCCTTGAGAGTTCTAGGCTGCTATTGCTCACCCATTTCTACAGAGTCAATTGCAACAGATGTGGGTGTAGTTGGTCTGGATCTGAGAAGTCTTTCAACCTCTGGATTTATTAGAATAATCTGAGGTTGGAGAGTTCTCCTACCAAACATACAATACTCAAAATCTGAATGCAGAACAGATCCTCAACACAATAAGTAGAATCAACCAAACTTTCTAACTACTCTAACAAAAATATCAACAGATCTTAAAAATAACAGGGGATTAGAGGGATGCAAACTACAGAGCAATCTCCAGCACGATTCTCCTCTCACTGGCAGCCTTAGATCTGATGAAATGTACACAAAACACTGAAAAATAATAAAACTTACAAATGCAGTTAGTAAAATCAAACAAAATTACAGATCTATGATCGAAACTTAGATCTATCAATTTCTAAATACACCTCCCCGGCAGCGGTGCCAAAAACTTGTTGCTGTGTTTGCCTTCCCTCAAATGGGGATCTAAAATCACTAATAAAACTAGGCAGAACACACTCGGACAGACCTGCAAGTAATCAGGGTCTGTTGTAGCAAGTTTTACAAAGATGGTGAGTAAGGGAATGTCCACAGGGAGGTTGGTTTATAAATGTGATAAATCTCTAGATCTGTAAGAGATCTGACACCCAAACTAATGCTAAGTTAGCTAAAAGACAGGGGAGAGGTTTAAAATGGATTGTCACTTAAGCTAAGCTAAAATTAAACATAGACTAACTTGGATCGAGTTTAGGAACTTAGATCTTGTAGGGGAAAAGAGTAAAAATCAGAAAATAAAGAAGAGTAGCTTGGAAATTGGTCTTCACTGAAATCAGATTAAATTAATCATTCTACAGAGGTTCAGAGCACACAATCCCTCAACTGGCTATAAGCAGAGCTGCAAGGTAGAAGGCTCCACTCCAAATCGCAAGATCCACCTGGTCTTAAGGCTATGTTCTGTTTACTTTAATGATCACAGATCATCCTATAGACTTTATCTGATCCATGGATTTGCAGTAGATGAATCCAATTGGAGCCCGAGCTTGGACTAATCTTAAGGTTATGATATGTCCACTTTAATGGTCACAGACCATCCTAGGGATCTCCTCCAAAGCTAAAGCATCAATTAGAACAATTAAAACCACTACAGATGCTACAATTCCAAGGTCACAGAATTAGGGAATTGCAAGAGTATTAGATCCAGGAGGATTGGATGGTACCCAAGAGGCCTACCAGTTAAGTGGGTGAGCAGATCTATAGACTCCTCTACACAAATTCGATTGATCACCAAATGAAACCAAAGGAACTTTAGATCTAATTAAAGTATTAAAAATAGCATTTACATTGCAATCAAAATTACTCTACAATGGAAATACTCTCAGATCTGTAGTCTGTGCAGCTGGGAACCTACAATAGCACTCTTAACCTTACCCAATTACAGATCTGGCCTCTCTCCTCGCCACTCCAGGGGAATTAGCCAACCATTGTTATGCTAAAGGAGGGAAAATGGAATTACTCTGCAAGCTCTAATCTCCAGAATTTGGCTCAAATCTTGATCGTCCCCCAATTGCAATTGGGGGTCTCTATATATAGCTTTCTCCTCTATTTTTCCCACCAAAAATCCCTTTTAGAAGGTCCTCAGAGTTTGTTAGAGTTCTGTTAGAGTGCGTGGGTCGGTTAGGATTTCCTAGGGAATCTTCTAGAACCGTCATGCCGGTCACTAAGTGCCTCGAGTTGCGTGCAGCAGGTCACCAAGTCACAGCGTGTGCATAGGTGAATTTTTTAGAAGTTCTGCACACGATTTTGACAGGTTCAGGAAGCTTTCGACAGGTTCAAATAGAGATTTTTGGTTCTTTCGCTAGGTTCTCAGATCTCTTCGATAGGTTCCGATAGGATGAGCCTTCTCTTAGAGTTTCAGCATTCTCAGCCCTTGGCCTGGAGCATTTGATAGGTTGGGGAAGCTTTTCGATAGGTTGGAGCACCGTTTCGACAGGTTTCGCTCTGCATGCCATCATTTCAATAGGGTTGCTCTCACTCCTATCAAAAGTCTCAAGCACCCTTCGATAGGTTCTGTTCCAGCATCTTCATCTTGATAGGTTCAGGAAACCATTCGATAGATTCCCTTTACCCCTCAGGCATGTTTTTGATAGGATGGTTTCTTCCTTTCTCTCAGTTACTCGATAGGTTCTTGGTAACTCCTCAATCCACACGAATCCATCCTTCTTCTGCCTTTAGATCCTATCGAAACCTTCTCAACTGTACGAATTCCTTCTTTCTTTGCTTTCAGCTCCTATCGAAGTCTTCAGGTGACCACTTGATAGGATATTTTCAGCCTGTTTTCACTTCCTTCGCCTTGCCCTGCTGTAGCCACGCGCTCCAAGGGTCTAGTGATGTGCTACCCTCTGATGTGTTGTTGCTGGGTTTGTCCTGTGCTGAGAGATGGCCCCTTTTTGGGCATTCTTGAGTGGTTTTCTACATTAATGTCATCTTTTATTGCTGTCTATAAAATACACTCGACAGAGGCTTATTAGTGTGCTCACATGTCTATCAATGGTCAGGTTAAAGGGTGAAGAGTGGCATTTTTCACCACTTACCAGCTGCCAACCCTCGAAGCAATTCTTTCGGAGTCGTCATCTCCTCTTTGTATTCTTTGGATACTGAGTTCTACAATTTGTTGAGCGGTAAGGTTTTGTCCGATGCCACCATCTCTCCCATCATGATTGTTCCCAGTGTATGGGGTAGAGAAGGGGTTCTCTTGCTCACCAGCCATATTAATTTCAGGTTGTCATGGGCTATAATTATGAAACGGTTCTTCTCCGTACATGGGGTTGTCATGATACCCCCACAATGGTGGGTCTCCTAAACTTACTCTTCGTATACCAGACATCTCGAGTCTTTGGTGAAGACTCATATATTTAAAATGGAATCTAAATGACACGATGTAGAGAAAAAAAAATAGGGAAATAAAATAAAAACTAACTACCTAAAAAAAAGTTTGCAAAAGTGTCCCATCGCTATCGCTAGTCTGTTGGTGTGCGCTTTTTTTGGGTTCCTCTCAGTTCCCGTTGAATCAGTGGCTTCCAATTTTGTCCTGTGGACTCTAGCGATGCAGCGCTTAGAATGTTAAAAATAAAGGGATATTCAAATTTATTGGGATCGCCAACTGCAGATATTTATCGACGCTGCAACATGTCAATGATCACGCTTAAGAGCGGGTATGGGTCACTTCTATACTAAATTTTCTGCCTATGAACATCAGTAGCATTCTTTTCCTTGGGTTAGATAGTTTAATTTCCTTTTTATTTTCCTTTATGGTTATAATTCTGGTCAGTTTAGACTTCCCTGGTTCTGTTATGAATTTAATTATTTAGGTTTACTCTAATCCTGTTAGGAGTCCAGTTAATGTTGATTTCCTAATTCTATTAAAAGTCTAATTAATATTAGTCTCCTAATCCTACTAAAAGTCCAGTTAGTCGCAGTCTCCTATTGGTACAAGGAGTGGATGTGTAATAATTCTGATGAAACTCTAACAATTCTATTGAAATTCTAACTAAAACAATTATAACAGTCCTGTTAGAACTCTGATTTGAATAAAAGACTGATTTTATCGAGACTCTAATTTAAGCAAAGGAATTAATGCTACTGAAATTCAATTAGAACGAATAAACTAGTTGTTTTACCGAATCCGATTAAAATAGATAACCTGATTTTATAAAAATCTCTAATTAAAGCAATGAATTGACTATGCTAAAAAAAATCTAATTGAAGCAACGAAATTAATTCCATTAAATTGTAATCAAAGAAAGGAATTGATCAATTAAACTCAGATTTAAAGAGATGAATCAGTCATACTAAGATTTAAGACACTTAATTAATTAAACATGCTGAAATAAAATTAACTTACTAATCAATTATACTAAAAGTATTGAACTAAAGCAATTAATTAATTCTAAAATTCCTTTAAAAAAAGGGGTTTGGATTGGCATCGTTCCCGAATACCCTCTGTAAGCTCCCTTGAGCAAATCGGGTGGTTAGATTAAAGACAAATTGATTTTTGGACCATAAAATAGTATTTTGGGCTTTTCAGAGTTGATTTCAGAATAATAATTATGAATTAGATTGTAAACTAGAATTATAAAATTAGAATTAATATTTGGGATTTTTGAAAGTATTAAAATAGGGAATTAAAGCTATAATTTTAATTTTGAGGACTGAATTCGGGTCCGAAATCAGAAAATCAGGCCGTATGATTAAGGACTAGTTATGAATCAAAGGATTAGAACCAGAAATTAAATATAGGACTGTAGATCGAGATTTTAGAACTAAATTAAAGTCTAAGATCAGTATGTCAGACCGATAGATTAAGGACTGGTTCTATAAACAGAGAACTAGAACCAGATATATAGAATTTCAGTCTGAAAAGGGGTGCTACAGTCTAAGATTGAAAATAAAAAAAATTAATAGAATTCCTAGATCTAGAGATTAGAAGCTATGATCGGAAACTAAAATTAACTCCTTACCTAGGGTCGGGACTGTAGAGGAGAATCATCCGAAGCTCGGAATTTGAATCTCGAGATCATGGCTTGGTCTCTCTCTATGTTCGTTCTATTCTCGGAGTTTTCAATTGCTCGAATTCTGAAAAAAGTCCAAAAAAAGTCCAGTCAAAAAGTTCAACCCCTTGGGTCGAATTGAAGAAAAGCTTTTATAGGTTTTTCCTCAATTACGCGCCTAGTTTGCGGCGTTTAAACTAATTACGCACCTGTTTTTGGGCACTTAATCACTTTGAGTTGGTCACCGACTCAGTGAGCGATCGGCTGACTTACTCAGCGAGTTTCCCAGTCCTAACAAAATTAGGTCTAATTACGCACGTGATGGAAGGTGTGCAATCTGATTAAGCGTTTAGTCATAAGTGCTTAATCAAGGAAACTTAAGGGTTAAGGGTAGTGAGACTAGGTCGAACGTAGGCCAATTGCGCGCTGGTTTTGTGGCGCTCAATCTGATCGCATGTCTGATTTCAGACGCGTGATCGAGTCTCAAATAGGTCTAAGAAAGGAAGTTTTGTCTGAAAGGGGGACTAATTGCGTGCTTGTGGTGTGGTGTGCAATCGAATTACACGCGGGGTTTCATGCGCTTAATTCGAGGTTGTCCGAGTCTAATCTCTAGACTGAAATGCAAGACTATTATTTTAGTCTGCATTCTGACTATATACTATTATTTCAGTATATAGTCTCCCCATGTCAGGATCTGAGCCACAGAGCTATTGTTTCAGCCTGTGTTCAACCATGTACTATTGTTTCAATGCATGATTCTCATATCAGGGTTTAAAGGTCAAAGTTTGACCGAATAAAAAATATATTCCGAGAAGGCAAAATGGGGGTGTCTACACCCGCACTGCCCTTTTACCTGACCTTTTCTTTGCAGACGTAGTGTTATATAAAACACTATGTCCAATTTCACAAGAGACCCAACGCCGTAGGGACCTTCTAAGGGTCCTTTACGTGGTCATCAAAGGCTGGTGGGTGGTGCTGGCGCAATTAGTTTTCTTCAGTCTCGTTGATAACCTTAAGGAACTGGTTATACCACGCTCCCACAAGAAGTCAATTCGGCTCCCATACGGGCAAGCAATCACACTCTTATTATTCCTTAAGGAGTACAAGATCGACCCGCAGGAGCCGCCATTAATGACTTTGCCTAAGCTCTATGAGGCAATCCAATGGAGAAAAGCCCGACCCACTTCTGCAGAGTAGGCTGCTATGGTTTCTTCTCAGGCTGTGCCTCTGACTGAGATGCTAAATGTCTCTGCCCTTGACCTTGCTGGATCTGCTGTTAGGGCAGCCAGCTCCACCATTCCGGTCCCTTCCTTTGCCTAGCCTATACCTTTTACGCCCTCACCGTCACCACCACTTGAGACGAGGGGTACATTACACTCCCCTCCGTCTCCTAGACCCCCATCTCCATTCCCTTCGGTCGAGATTTCTTCCATTCCCGCATCTACAATTGCACCTATGATTACTGTGCTTTTTACGGATCCTATCATTACATCGGAGCGTGCACCCACCCCAAAGGGTGAAGCTTGAGCAGGCTAAGTTTAGCACACTGGTGCAAATGAGTGTGTCGTAAGGGGCACAATATATTGGGTGGTAGGCCGCGAAATAGAGGTAATCACATTGGGGGAGTTCCCGTCCTCTAGGCGGGTGATATCAGAGCTAATGTGTAGACGGGTTGGCTTCGTTGCATACGGTAGCAAAGCACCACGCGGGTTGGTAGCGCGTCGAAGGACGCCCCGCGATAGTTGGTATAAGAAGTAGGCTAACTTAGCGCAGCAGGCGTTAGGTGCCGCACAGGACTGAGGTCGCAGAAGAGCGATGCCGTGACAACAGGCTTAGCGATGGTAACTTGATTAACGTTTCTCAAGACGGATTGAGACTATATAAGTCGAAATTGGTTCATAAACGCGAAAGGTCGAAAATGGGGTGTCTATAAGGAGTCGACAAAAAATCGGCAAGAGTCCAAGTCAGGAAAAGTCGGCAAAAATCTGTCAAATTAATCACGGAAAATAAATTTTTTGAAAATATAAAAAAAAATTAAAAAGGGAGCCATTACTTGCACTCGTTAAGTTGGCCCTTGCTCCGAATTTAAAGACTTGGTATTTTATAGACATGTGAATATGCAATCTAGGCCGTCTGATTTGAAGTTCATGATCTATAGATCTATAGTGCATAAGATAAGAGCAAAACATGATATTTATCATATGATCTATTGTGGAAAATTGTTGAATCAGGTAATAGCTTTTAATTATATTTGACTACATGATGAAGATTATATTTCGTGCTAATCTTTTTCACTTAATATCTGTAAATCATGGCCTTCAAATTAAACGATTTAGATGGTGTTTTCACATAGCATGGGTCACCAAACTTGTAAGTCTTTTTTTAAAATTTTGTGCAAGGATCAACTTTCTTAGTGCAAGTAATAGCTCCCATTTAAAAACAATATCATAATATATCCCAGTTAAAAATAATGGTTTTAATGAACATAATATGCAAAAATTAATGTTTTTAATGAACAAAAGAGTACGAAGCCTAAAGGTTTTTTTTCTCTTCTAGTATAAGCGAAAAAAATGAACACCATAACAAACATCGCAGGTTAATCTCCGACTCAACCAATAAATTAATCAGCGATGTAATCAGTATGATTGCAAGTCACTGACTTTTTTCGATTTTTTTTGGTACTCGAAGACTTTTATGACTATGGTACAACTTATCCTACAATTTCTCAAACGAGGATACTCCATTATCAACCTTCAAGGAATACATGGAGGATTATTTTCAATTAAAAATTGAGTACCTTTTAACTTTATCCATCAAACCTTTGAGTTCACTCACCCTGAAACACATTGATCAGGTCGAATTAGATGATGGAGATCGTTTATCCTCCAAATCTTTCACAAGATGGATCTTGAGATCATGGGCGTACCATCAGACAGTCAGTGGTTTATTTCACATGGCACATATCTCAGAAAATTGATCTTAATATTACGCGCATGCTCAAAATTGATTTTAAGGTCCCTTTTTTTGGGTGTTCATGTACCAAATGAAATAAAAAATCGACCGTCTAATAGTACGCCCACGATGTCAAGATCCATCATGTGAAAGATTGGGACGATAAATAATTTTCATCATCTAATTCAATACAGTCAATGTGTTTTAGCGTGGATGAACTATTATTCCATGAAAAATAAATAAACACTGATTTCAGATACATTTGGAGAGAGACCAACCCTTAGGCTGATATCCTTTCCAAGCTTTGCTTCGTTGATAGCTTTGTTGTTAAATGGGAATATAGTAATCTTGAGGGTACCTTCATTAGTGCTCACGCAATCTTGATGGAGACTTACACAAAAAATCATTGATTGCTTTAAAATAGAGAATGGATATTGTGTTTCGCTCCAATCTTTCACACGAGGAATCTTGAGGCAATAATTGTATTATTAAACAGTCAATTTTCAATTCCACATGATATAAATCCCGAAAATGTGACCCTCACGGTTGAGGGTGATGCTTGCCATATAATTTTTGGGCAACTAGTTTGGGAATCGAAAAATGACTTCCTATACTATTTTGGGATCTATACTAGTAATGATGAATAAGCTATATATATATATATATATATATATATATATATATATTTTTTTTTTTTTTAATTTGAACAAAAAATAGGAAGAAGACGTTATATAAATTTAGTCATATTCTAGCTAGAAACTTATATGCTACTGATAAATAAAGCTCATTGTACTACAAGCTGAAGTGAACCCGCCGTCAACGACGAGATTATGTGCAGTTATGAATCCAGCATCATCACTCGCCAAGAAGAGTGCGGCATGTGCCACATCCTCCGTGCTCGCACTCCGCCCGCGCAGTAGACTCCCCGTTTCCCCTACCATTCTACTTACATCCTCGGGCCCCATTTCAGACTTGCCGAGAAACTCCCTGTAGGCACCGACGAGCATTTCGGAGGGAACCCCATGTGGTGAAATGCAGTTCACACGTATGCCATGCACACCAAGTTCACATGCCGTGCTCCTCGCTAGACCTAATATGGCTTCCTTTGATAGGCTATAAGCGTGTGATGCCAGCCCGCCCATCAGTGCGGCCGAACTAGAAGTACATATTATGCAACCCCCATTACCACCTATCATCGCACGTGCCGCGTGCTTTATACCATGTACCATGCCCGTCACATTAACTTGTAGGAGATCTTTCATCTTTTCCATATCAATGGTGGCGATGCTCCCACTCGGACCTGCCACACCAGCATTATTGAACATGATGTCTAGCCGTCCTCTCCATGTCAGTGCTGCACGCACGGCAGATTCCACATCCGACTCCTCCGCCACATCGCAATGTACGTAGCGGCCCCCGATTGATTCCGCTAGTGTGGGGCCCAGATTGTCAAGGATGTCTGCGATGACGATGTGGGCCCCGTTGAGTGCGAATAATTTAGCGGTAGCCGCACCGATCCCACGGGCGCCACCTGTTATAATGGCAACTTTTCCTTTTAACCTGAAATTATATTTGAAAGTGTATTAAAAGGTGTGTTGTATCTAAAGAAATCTAGAATGACATGTGAGGAAGTAGGCATTGGTAAGAGCTGTTGTGAATGCATACATGATAACAAAAATGTATAATATATACACAGTATTCTTCCTTTAGTGAGATCTTAGATAATTGATACGGTGGTGCACTGCACTACTAAAAATGGATGGAAAACCCTATCTCCAACCACAATAGGTAGTCTCTTTGAAATTGACCATTCAATTGATCGGCTATCTTTGCTCTACATGCCATAGGCCAAAAATCCAATTCACTAAATGTCACAAACTAAACAGTCACAATCACCAATTTTTTGAATGGTTAGGATTGTCTTTCGGTGGAATTTTTGGGTTTTTAGGCCCATAGATTTCAGACGGTCCTGATCAATGAGAAAATGCACTGATCTTGGTTAGAGATGGGGTGTACCATATATTTTTTGTGCTGTAGGTGGACTATAAGGAAAAATATGTAACATGTGAAAAAAGGGTACTAATACTTGCACACCACATTTGCACCGTGGCATATACTTGAAAAAAGAGACTTCATTATTTTTTGGATATGTGCCATATGGAACACATTCTGGGCCGTCTGATTTGAAGACCGTATTGGAAAGATCTTGCAGCTAAAAATTGGCACCAAACATTAACTATAGCATCTGATTTATCAGAGCCAACGATTGAATCAAATGTTGGCCTTTGACGGTGTATTCAATCAAATGATAAAGATCGAGTTACGCGCCAATATTTCACCCCAACGATCTTTTTACCGTGTTCTTCAAATCAGACAGCCCAAAATGTGTTCCATGTAGCACATATCCTAAAAAGTATGAAGTCGGTCTTTTCAAGCATGTGCCACGGTACAAATCTCGTGTGCAAGTATTAGCTCCCAAAAAAAATGATTAAACCTCTGCCCTTGATGGATGTGGCCATTTAGCTCCAAGTACCCGTTGCCATTTAGCTCCATGTACACCCTTCGTTTTCTTAAAATTTTTATGGGTAGAATATATACATATATAGAGACATAAAGAGAGGAGCTAATGAGCTAGTTGAAAGGTTGATTAAACGCTAATACACCATTCTCATGCTCTACAACCACATGTAATCTACAAATAAACTACCATACCCTATAGCATATTCTATTACTTTATATTAGGAAGTTTACCATGCTGCTTGGTACCATGGTTTTAAATAGATAAGTGTTACTGCCACAACATTTTTTATTACAGCCACGCCACTTAAGCCAAGCAAAAGAACCAAGCTATGGAGACTGTTTTTCATTCCAATCTTTCGCACAATAGATCTCGAGATAATTAATTTGCCTACCATTACACGGTTAGATGTTGATTCCATGTGGCACGCATCCTAAAAAGTGAATGTGATTCATGTTTGATGGTACACCATGATCATGTTCACTTTTTAGGATGTGCGTCATTTGGAATTGATCATTTTAAATTTAAAACCTTGCAAGCGCACAAGCTTGAAGAACGAGGGTGAGTACAAGGGTGTCGAACCACAAGGAAGCACGTGATTAAATTGATCTAAAAAGTGTTTTTTAAGTCGAGATTTTTGCCAAAGGCAGGGATTTTTATGATGATAATTAACAACCACTCAAAGCAAAACAATGAGATCTAAACAATTCCCTACACAAATCACAAATGATAATCGAAACGAATATGATAAAAATATTCAAGGATTCCGCTTGCCCTAGATTCATAAATTCCTTCCCCTTAATTAGATAAAAAATAATTAACAATCTTCTACCCTTATTTTACTACAAGTAAAATAAATCGACATTAATATGATTGCAAACCCACACTTACATTATCTAATCAATCATAGGGCATCCTAGATCAATCTACAAGATCGATCTAGGTTTGAGATAACCCTTCTACGCTCATAGATCCACAAGATTCATGAGTATAGACAGGTTTCAACGAGAAAATAAGATCCAATAACAACAATATAGCCCTATGATTCAAGATTGCAATAAAAATTGAAATAACCAGGGGGAGATCATTACTTATCTAGGGTTCGCTTCCTCCTTGAATGAGCGGTTTAGCCACTCATCTCCGATTTACACGCAATGCACAAATCCAAAGTTTTCAACATAGTTCTTCAATTAACTAAAGTTAATTTGAATCTTTTTGGACAAGATTCAGAACCTTACAATGATTAAAAAAAGAAAAACTTACAAAGAGTTAATGAAACTAAGCCCTAACGAATATCTAAATGGCTAGAGGAAGAGATTACAATAAAAAACTAAGAGATTACAAGCTAAATTACTAAACCCTAGCTCAAGAAAGTGTAAAACTAAGGAAGCAAGAGATAACCAAAAGCTACCCGAAAATGCGAATGACATAGATGATCCACCAAAATGAAGGATGGTCGACCCTAATTCTTCATTTCCTTTAAATAGGCTTCGGCTCGAGATCCTACTATTTTAGAATCGATTGATCGATCGATTTTAAATAAGGGATTTTGCAATTAAACGTCTTTGAAACCGATCAATTGAACTCAATATGTCGATCGATTTGGAATAGGATGCACTGGCGCTTTAAAAACTTTCTCAGTCGATCGATTGATTCTAAATAATTGATCAATCGATTTTGGACAGGATCTTTTACGAAATTTAGTCTTTTCAGCTTCGGTCGATCGATCTGAGGTCCGATCGTCTTGTACGCTTTTTTATGCTATTGAATGATCCAACGGTTGGAATTACCTGAAACCAATAACACTCCATAAAAGTTTTCAGATTGCTTTCACTGGATGGCTAAATGTATGTCTTAGGGTGTGAAATATGATTATATTTCGACATTGATCAGGAATCAACATTTGACTGTATGATGGTAGGCATACATGAACAAAAAGATCTCCTATGTGGAAGATTGGGATGAAAAACGATCTCCATTGTTTGATTTAATGCAGGAAATGATTTTTACTTCGCTTAAGCGATGTGACTGTAAAAAAGGGTGGTGGAAACACTTCTCATTAAATATTTTATATATATAATATATAGTGAGTTAGTCGTGTTAGAATATTTTATGACACCTCCAAATTCGGTACAATTAAAAATACCGTGTATTGTTTCATATTGGTAGGTATGTCCGATATGCATCCAATACGAACCAGACATAGTACCAAATATGGTCGCTGGGTGAACTATTTTATGATTATATTTGGGGAGTGATCTCCTTACTCAAGTCACGGGTGACTCGAGATTATATATATATATATATATATATATATATATATATATATATATATATATATATATGTGTGTGTGTGTGTGTGTGTGTGTGTGTGTGTGTGTGTGCGTTTGGGGGAGTGATCTCCTGACTCAAGTCATAGTTGATTGGGGCTAGGAGACCATTTAGATCTGTACAATTCATCACAGAAATGTATGGACTCCTAGCTTGAGTCGCAGCATGACTTGACTCAGATGATTATATATATATATATATATATATATATATAGAGAGAGAGAGAGAGAGAGAGCCAGTTAGGTCCTCCAATGGAGGACGGTGACCATCCTCCAAGTGGCATTCAAAATACATTTTGGGTGCCACATGGAGTATGGGTGCATTATTTAGATAAATTTAAAAAAAAATCAAAGATGAGTTTTCAATGGTCCAAATTTTACTTCAAAAGAAAGAGCCAGTTAGGTCCTCCAATGGAGGACGGTGACCGTCCTCCATGTGGCATTCAAAACACATTTTGGGTGCCACATGGAGTACGGGTGCATTATTTAGATTAATTTTAAAAAAAAAAAAAATCAAAGATGAGTTTTCAATGGTCCAAATTTTACTTCAAAAGAAAGACATGGTAAAGATGAGCTTTCAAATAATTATTTTTTCAAAGATGATCAAAGAAATGCCGTTGTGCTCCATGTGGCATCAATATATATATATATATGGAAAAGGTGTCCGTCCTCCAAGGGAGGACGGTGAGCGTCCTCCAAATTTCGAAGATGGTGACATGTGGGCTGAAAATAACCACTGTCCCAACCCTGGTTAAGTTAAGGGTAAAATATTTGGTGAAAGATTAAGGCACGGGAAAGAGAGTTGCTCGACTATTGACCATTGGTATTCCCGATAAATCAACCACTGGTATTCCCGCGAAAGATCTGTGTGAGAGGAGATCGTTCTAAGAAAAAAAGATTGATCACTGGTCGTCCCTCTCACCTTCCCCGTACGAAATCTATCACTAATTCCTCATCAGATTGAGTGTAACGGAGAGGGGAGTGCAAAATACAGATCAGTTCGAGCACAAGATTAAGTCTCTGATCTCTGTTCTCTAGCCAAGGTATGTGAGATCAAAACTCTAGATTGTGATCCTTTCTTGTAAGGAGTCCATTTATGGTGTTGGATTGCAGCTTTTAAGTTTGTTTAGATGATCTATTTGGAGTTTTTATTAGATTGCAAAAATCTGGAAGTTTCATGTTTTTAAAACTACAAAACCTAATCTGCATTGTTTTTGCATCCAGTTTGTATATAGTTTTCGTCTCTCATGGATTTTTAAAGCATTGAGCTTGGTCCACTGATTTTTCTGTTAGTTTTTGGCCACCAATTGAGCATATTCTGTTGCGCAGAACTCACAAACTAACCAACGATATCACAATGAACGATCAAATAAAAACTGCAAACACCCAAATTTGGCCCAAGGCATGATCAACCCATTCTTCGAGAAAGACGAACTCCCGAGCTTCCGAAAGCGCTTACCGGACCTGTAAGCTCATACCAGACCAAGCTCGGGCCCACAAGTCACCACTTTTCATTTGCTGGGCAAAATAACCCACACGTGCATAGTATGCACACATGAGTAAATTTTACACGTGTGGATACTATCGACGCATAGCCACATTTCATCTTCTCCGTGAGCCCAACCTTGGAAGGCAATGGATTTAAAGCATGCGTGCATACTATGCACGCATGCCTCAAAAACCTGCACATTTGGCAGGAATTTCTTTATGACCCTTATACCCGTATAAGCTTTTAGAACCACCTTTGTGCCATTTAAGTGGCTACCCCCATCATCCACCATTAAAACCCATTTTTACCTTTTCCAAGCCCTAGAGATCCCCGAATCTTTAGATAGCCACATTACCTAATTTTAACCCTTCCATTAGTGCCTTAAGAGCCCCTTAATCACTCCCCACTCTATAAATAGAGACCGCCACCCTTCACTTTTAACTCCTAATTTCCCAAAGGTGAAACTCTAGCATTTCTCCTCCTCATTCCCCCATCCATCATTTTAGACTTGAATTCCGTAGCTCATCCTTCCCTTATACCATGATACTTCCAACTCCATCATTCCCATGCCTTGAAACCATAGCCAAGCTCACTCTCATACCATCATTTCCAACCTCCCTACTTCCAAGCCTTAGCAAGTTAGGAGCCCCCTTTACTTCATCGCGCTTTGGGAAGCCCACCGGTGTTAGCTTCAACACGAAGATCCAGTGGCGGTGCTACAAGTGTTTGAGAGCTCCGGCTCTCCCCTCTATTCTTCTACCTTCTATTTTCTCTTTTTATTTTCCCTTATCATATGATTTGAGCCGTTACACCGCCAAAATTTTGGTGATTGCGGAGAGCTCAATAGGATCCGAGTGCCTTTGAGCAAGGGAAAGTGTCGTCAATTTCCTCTCTTTATTTTCATATTTGGCCATAGTAGTGACTGCCTACGAGCGGGCCGATTAGGTGTCTAACACTTCCTAATCGGTAACCGAAGTCCTTACCTAGAGGCTTTGGAGTAGACCGGATCGGAGTCAAATCTAGCATTTCGGTGTATTTGATTTAGGTATCCCGGGACACCAAAAGCTACGGGTGGCGACTCCTTATTTTTCATCCCATCTTCGCGGCGGGTCCATAAAACCTATGGTTGCACAAATGGTGAGTCTGTTGGGGATATTTTTTAGAACTTCTACTTGAAGTTTGGACCCATTGCATGTGTGTTTTTTTTTTTTGCTTATTTTGTCTCTTTTGGTCTAGTCATTTGACTGGCACCATGCCAATTTGCTTGTTACTTACTCCTATGATTCCATGTTATTTTTGCCTAGTCACTTGACTGACACGTTTTTACGTTCCGTATCTTACATTCTCACATTCTCACAATCTACTTTATGTCATTTTTATCCTAGTCGCTTGACTGGCACTTTTGCATATTACTTACCCCTACAATTTAGTATTTTTGATTTTTGACCTAGTCACTTTACTGGCATCATCCTTTTACTTTTGAACATATATCACCATTGAACATCGGCCTGTGGAGGCAGCATGGGACTCTTATAGCCCGAGTTGTGGACGGTGGCAAAGACACAATTTTGGACTTAATCAAACTTCCCTAAAAATGAATGATAAAATAGATTAAAAAGGGACATAATAATTTGATTTTCTCGTGGGTAGCTTTTGCTCAAAGGGAGGGAAAATTAGGCAGCCAAACACCCAACCCCGGTCCCAAGTAGAGCGACAACCCTTATGGTAATGATCTTGAAAAGGACCACCTCATCCAGTACCTAAAAAGGTGTTTACACCAAAGGTATATCGGATGGGTTACCAAACTAGCTACAGAACCCAAAACTCGGGGAGAGCACTAGTTGAAATTGAAATGGCCTTGTATCCCTAAGCGCAGTAAGGAGGGACCCGATAAAGTTAAGGAAAAGTCCTCGGAGGCATTGCTCCAAGAACGAAAATTAAAGGCCAACTCAAATAGCAACCTGGAAAATATAAGCATAACGGGTCATGCATGCATAGTATGCATGCACAGTAAAAATTGCCCTTGCGTGCATAGTATGCACGAATATCTAAAAGATCCCAGAAATTTTGTCTTGTGTGCATAGTATGCACGCATAGCTTGGCTGTTGTGTGCCTGAATTTAGGGCTTTTTTCGCAGTTCCCCAGACCCCCCTTTGCTTTGGTTTGAGCCTTCCGACACTTCCTACACTTAATACCCAATGCTCTTGCCGGTCAAGGGAGATTACTCTCCTATTGGCTCTTCCGAGAGATCGCAGTATTGCCGATAAACTCCACGCCCTTAAAGATCAAGAGATACCTCTCTTTGATTCTCAAGGGGTCACTCGAGTCCCGCTGTAGGAGGAATTGGAGGTGTTAAACACCGTCCTAAAAAGGGAGGCTCAAAGGTCCCCAAAAGCACCAAAAAAGAGTAGAGGAAAGGAAGGAAAAAAAAAGTAAAATAAAAAAAAAATTCAAAAGAATCATTAAGAAAAAAAAAATCATCATCAAAAACAAAAAAGATAAAAAAAATCCAAAAGGAGGGAGTGTTGCCGTAACCACGACATCACTGTACTCGCCACCACCTCGTGGGGGAAGAGGAAAAAAAAAGAAATCTTTTGGGCCCTACCCAAGAAATCCATACCCCACCCGTTTCCAAACCATGGTTTGGCCGGTAGAACCATCCATCGTCAATACTGAAACATCCCCTCTAGTGGAGGAATTCCTATCTCCATCCCATTAACCCAAGCCCCATTTACCATCCCCTCTAGTGGAGGAATTCCTATCTCCCTCCACATCAACCCAAGCACCACCACCACCCCATACATCTCCCCCATCAAGTGAGCCATCCTCATCCACCCCCATGACCGATCCCATGGTCATGATGGAGGAAATGATGAGGATATATACGGCATGGAAAGCTTCCCAAAGCATTCTTAATCCACCCCAAATGTCATTGAACCCCCAACAAACTCTCCAAAATATCCACACTACCTTCACTCAAAACACCAATCCCAACCAACCACACATAGTCCACACCTCCCAAGGCTCCTAGCATCAACCATGGAGCTATCTGAATGGTTTACAAAGGCCACATGTCAAATCCCAACCCCACTCAGGCACAAACCTGAGGGCCATGTTTTCAAGCCACCCATCATCCCCTCAATATCCCACATACAATCACACCCAACAAGCACACCCCATTCCCCCTCCCCCCAAATGGCAAACCCATTTCACCCAGCTCACCAATCCAGCATAATTCATTCCCACCCAATCCACCGTACCCAACCCAGCAGGGGAAACCATCACAAACCTCAAACCATCCACCATTCACACATCTTCTCACTCCACAAACCAATCACTAAAACCCTCACTAGTCGCAATGGCCTCACCAGGCATCCACCCAATCCATCCAAAACCTGTCAACTAATCTCACCCCATCCCCACCACCTTTTGAGGCGGGTCACCAGTATGAGGAATACGAGGTCAGGAATAGTGAGACCTACATGGGAGTAGTCACAGGTTTTAATCTCCCACAACCCACATTCACAAACCAACAGGCAACTTGGAATGAATGGAGGACAGCCTATTAGGGGAACAACCCCAGCCTTATAGTCCAGAGAGTCTGAGCTGCTAAGAGAGTAGATGGACAAGATATAAAAGCAACTAATGAAGCTTAGTGGAGCTGAAATCCACGCTACCGAATTTTCATATCTATGCTTTTTCGCTAAGGTGCCTCTACCTTATAAATTCAAAGTACCCTCATTTGAAAAATACAATGGCACCAACAACCCTATTGCCCACCTCAAGTCTTACTATGGGGATATCTGCAAGTATGGCGGGGATGAGTGCCTGCCTCCTCATTAAAGTATTCTAAAAGAGCCTCATTGACCCGACACTGAGATGGCTCACTTTTGTGAAATCGTCTATGTTGAAAACATGGAGGGACCTCATCCACTTGTTTCAGGAACAATATGTCTACAACATCGACATTGAGCCATGCAAATCCGATTTGGCTCAACTGAAATAGAAATTTTGTGAGACTTTTAACGAGTATCTCAGAAGGTGGAGGGCCCTAGCAGCCCAAGTGAGGAACCGAATGAGGAGCAAATAGAAATGATAGAAAAAACTGTGCTACAAGTCATCTCAGATTTCCTAGTGTACCAATAATAGGCCAATTTTGTTGATCTAGTGAGAAATGCCAATCGATGTGAAGTCACAGTTAGAGAGGGTTGTTTGAACAAACTGGTTGTCAATGGTGCCTCCAGGTTCGTAGAGCAGAGGAATGAGAAAGGGGCAAGAGTGGAAGTCCAAGCAATAATGATCCCATAGCACAACACAAGCATATCACCATTCTAATTTGGAGTAGTACAACAAGCCCTAGCATAGGCAGATCTAGCACAGAGACCCGACAATGGCTTAGGGGCACAACTAACCCTCGAGTAGAGAAGGGCCCAATTCAACTAAGTATTCACCCCCCTGGGACAGTCCCTGAATGTCTTATTACCACTGTTAATTGAAAAGAGTTTGGTCACCCTGTTCCAACCGTGACCTTTGCCAAATCCACTCTCGAGAAATTTTGATCTCAACGTACATTGTAATTTTCACTAGGGACCGAGGCATCTGACCAATCGATGCTTTCCTTTAAAGCATGTCATACAAGACCTCATTGAGGTAGGAAAAATATCACCCCAGCACCTCCCCAGGTAAATCCTCACACCAATATAATCCAAGCGTCGCTAGCACCACACTCGCAGGGGGGATAGCCCTGTGCCCACAATTAACATGGTCGAGGAAGATATGGGAGAATTTGATCCCTCCGAGTTCATCATCGAAGGAGAAGGTCTTATATCACTGGGGTAATGGAATCAAGTGAACGAGACAATCGGAGTGGTCGAACCCCTCAATATGGCCGATTATTTCCCAGACCTTGAACCCCAAGCGGCACCATCAGACTTGAGGTTGTACTTCCCAGCGCCAACCCCCGTCAACCATATTTTTCCCAGTTTGATCTCAACCCTGCTATTCCATTTGTCTCCAGCACTAACCCCCATTAACCACATTTGGCCCAGTTTTGCCACACCCCCAATCCATCCATCTCCGACGCCTTTACCTACCCCATTTCATATCCCCGGGCCATCATATGATCCCCACCAGGTTCCACTCAATTACAAACAGACAGATGTTAACGTTGACAACAAAAATGAGGGGGTAGTCGATTTCATCACACGGTCAAGAAGAATTTCTAAGCAGCCGAAAGTGCTAGTAACAAACCAGGCTGAGGGTAGGAAAGAACCCATAACAACGCACCCATTGGAAAGAATGAGCCGAGAATACGCATTAGAAATGCAGTTTAAAAGGATGTCATCCCACATTATCATTTGGGACTTACTAATGATGTCTCCGCCACATCTCAAAGCTTTAATGGAGGCTCTGAAAGACACTCATGTCTCTGGCAAGGTCTCCCCCGATGATGTGGGACAAATGATGGGCAAGTATTGGCTCCTAATACCATCTCATTCTCAGACGTCGGCCTTCCGCTCGAAGGATCCAACCATTTCAGATCCCTCAACATTACTGCAGAAATTGAGAACCTGGTGATCCCATTACTACTAATAGACAACGGATCGACATTGCATGTATGCCCATTGAGAATTGTACCCGGATATGTGTCGATTCATCCATTGAGAATTCGGAAACTATTTTAGGTTTCTTTTTATTTTAGTTTATTTAGGAACCCTAATTTTATATATTTTTATTAAAATAAAATAGAGATTAAATAAGATAAACGATAAGTCTCTGTGGTTCGACACCCTTGTACTTGCCCTAGTACATTCGAACTTGTGCACTTGTAAGATTATATTTTAAGATAGTCACCCACACCAGAAGCTCAAATTCATATTAGAGAAGAAAGTCATAGCCATCCTGGGCGAGGGACAGGAAGGAGAGAGAGCCGCACACAACATTGGGAATCTCAAAGTATTGGATGTGTCGTACAAAGCCGAGGACACGAATCTTCACAGCTTCCAATACGATGTGGCAGCCATGGCGCCAGAACCCTTTAGAAAGGTTACCTTGAAAATCAGAGGAGGAATGACTGCAGCATGCTATGCTTCAGAAATGGGCCACGAAAGAGGAAAGGGATTGGGCCCTTGCCTGCAAGGTAGAAGGGACCCAGTCAGAGCAAATGGAGGGCATCAAGTCAAGTTTGGGTTAGGATACAAGCCTACCGAAGAAGAGATATAGGAAGCCAAGGAAAAGGCTTCAATCACTACCGTAGCCAAGGCCAGGGGGATAGACCTGAAGGAAGATGAACCTCGCCTACAGTCACACATCAGGAGCACCTTTGTGAGCACGAGGGTCATAAAAATTAACCAAAATGGGGCGACTCAGCTGACCCTATATACAAAAGTTGCCATCCACAATGCCAACCCCAAAATCATTCCCCCAGAGAATGAAATAGACCTTGCCTCTTTGTCACTCTTCGAGGAGGCGGTATCCCTACCGACACAACCACTTGTCCTAACCCACCCGAAGCCCGTTTTAATATTTGATGACAAGGTTTAAGATGAGCCTATGGTAATTATGTTGGAGGCTGACCTTGGAGAGCCATCTCAGTCTACCTCCTCCACAGAGCAAGGTAAGGGTGCAACACCCTAGGTAAGGAATGGGGTGTCGGTGCCCATAACTCTGGAAGCTTCAAGTGACGATAGCCTTTGGCAAGCGATGCCATGCATGTACAGAGACCCTCCTTGCCAAGGGCCCATCTCCGAAAAGAAGAAAAACCCTACAAAATAGAAAAAATGCAAAAAAATAAAAAAATATTGTCTTTTAGAATTCCCAATAAATAAAAAATCATGATGCCTTAAAAGAACATGTCCAACGTGAAATCAACCTCTTTCCTTTAGAAATACAAGAAGAGGTAGGAGTCACAAATCTAGACGAGGAAGTCTCAATTAAGGAGCTTCCCACTGAATTCTTTGAGCAATACGCAAATTTTGAGAATGGCCCTACCCCAATCATTGAAGAGACCGAGGACATCAATCTGAGAACAAAGGAGGATCCTGAAATTACCAAGATCAAAATGTCACTATCGCCCAAGGAAAGACAAGGCATGATTAATTTTCTTTGATCATACCAAGACGTTTTCACATGGTCATATGAGGATATGTCAGATTTGGATATTGATTTGGTCGAGCATGAGTTGCCGCTGTATCCCAATATAGAGCCTGTCAAGCAAAAGTTGAGGCGTCTTAGACCTGAATGGATGTTAAAAGTAAAATATGAAGTTATCAAGCAATACAATGCAGGTTTCCTCATGGTCTCCAAATACCCGTGATGGTTGGCCAACATCGTGCCAGTACCGAAGAAGGATAGAAAGGCTCGTATGTGCATTGACTTAAGAAATCTTAACAAAGCTAGCCCAAAAGACGACTTCCCTTGCCACACATCGATATCTTGGTCAATAATACTACTAGGCATGGGATGCTCTCATTCATGACTGATTTTTTCGGTTACAACCAAATCAGAATGGTGAAAGAGGACTGAGAAAAGACAGTCTTCATCACTCCTTGGGGAACTTTCTGTTATTGAGTCATGCCCTTCAGTTTAAAGGATGCAGGAGCGACGTCTCAAAGGGCAATGACAGCGCTATTCCATGATATGTTGCACAGGGAAATTGAGGTGTATGTCGACGACATGATTGCCCAGTCACAAGAAAAGAGTGATCATCTGGTGAACCTTCAAAAATTGTTTGAAAGACTGAGAAAATATAGGCTACACTTAAATCCTCATAGGAGAGTTACTAGGCTCCATCATCAATAGGAGAGGCATCAAGGTCGTTCCAGTAAAAGTGAAAGCCATCGTAGAAATACCTCCACCATCTATCGAGAGGGAAGTTAGAGGTTTCTTGAGTAGAATACAGTACGTCAATCGGTTCATTATACAACTAACTCCTATATGCACTTCAAATTTTAAATTACTGAGAAAAGACTCGTCTGTGGAATGGAATGATGATTGTCAGGAAGCATTCGAGAAGATCAAAAGCTATCTCCTCAATCCTCCTATTTTGGTACCACCAATCTCTGAGAGATCACTCTTTAAGTACCTCATACGACAGAAGTTTCAATGAGATGTGTCCTAGGGCAACACGACGAAACCAGAAGAAAAGAGTAGGCCATTTACTACCTAAGTAAGAAATTCATTGATTATGAAACACGCTATACTCATCTGGAGAAAGCATGCTAGCTATTATTTGGGCTACACAGAGGCTTCGTTGCTACCTTCTCTCCTAAGCAGTTCTCCTTTTGGCACGAATGGATCCCTTGAAGAACTTATTTAAAAAGCCGACTCTTATTGGGCGAATGGCATGCTGGCAGCTTCTATCAGAGTTTGACATCACATATGTCACCCAAAAAATCAATCAAGGGGCAAGCACTTGCTGATCATCTGGCTGAGAATCCCTTACCTGATTATGAGCCCATGAGAAAAGAGTTACCTGATGAAGATATCTTGTTCATGACAGAGGATGACACAAAAGAGGCAGAGGAGTCCTGGGTAATGTACTTTTGATGGGGCATCGAACGCTGAAGGACAAGGAGTCAGTGTTGTTCTAATTTTGCCAAAAGGGTCCCACATACTAGTCTCTATCAAGCTCAATTTCCCTTGCACCAGCAACATGGCCGAATATGAAGCCTGCATAGCCAGCCTACAAGCACTCTCGACCTGAATGTGACTCACCTCAGGGTATTTGGAGACTCATAACTGATCATATGTCAGACCAACGGAGATTAGAAAACAAAGGATGAGAAATTAATCCCGCACCATGAACACCTTGAAGATTTAATCGTGTGCTTCGACGATGTTACGTCCTCCTACGTCCCGCTAGCGAGAAATCGCTTCGCTGATGCACTAGCGACTTTGGCATCAATGGTCAAACTTCCCTATGGCGTCGAAATGAAGCCAATCATGATCAAACAAAGGAACGAGCCGGCCTTTTGCCTCCAAATCGAAGGATCAACAATGCCAAATGATGAGCTTCCATGGTTTTCAGATATCAAGAATTTCCTTGAAACATGAGCATTTTTGGAGGCACATCCAATACAGACATGCGAACCATCAAACACCTAGCTTCGAATTACATAATCGGTGGCGAGTGCCTCTACAAGCGATCACATAACAATATCTTACTCTGATGCCTAACTATGAGCAAGGCAGTAAATGTCGTGAAAGAAATCCGTGAAAGGGTATGCGGATTTTATGTCAATGGGTATATGCTCGCTAAAAAGATCCTATGCCAAGGATACTTCTGGACCACTATGGAGATGGATTGTTGCATGTACGTTCAAAAATACTACAAATGCTAAGAACACTCTAGTTTGATAGATGCTCCTGCTATAGATCTCCACAGCATGACCACTCTATGGCCATTTGCCACCTGGGGCCTCGACGGCGTCGGAATGGTCAACCCGAAAGCATCAAACGGGCATCAGTTCATCCTTATCGCTATCGAGTATTCTACCAAATGGGTAGAGGTAGCGTCCTACACGAGCATCACGTCTAGTCATGTCAAAAAATTCATTAAAAATAATATCGTATGTCGGTTCGGCATGCCCAAGGATATCATCACAGATAACGACACCAACTTTGAGAGCAAACACATCATGGCTTTATGCGAGTAGTACAGATTATGCATCATTGCTCGTCACCATATTGGCTACAAACTAACGGAGTCATCGAAGCTACTAACAAATCAATTGTCCGCATCCTAAAGAAGATGGTTGTTACCTATCGGGATTGGAGTGAAATGCTACCATTCAACTAGGGGCCTATCAAATGTCAATCCGTACCGCTATAGGGGCAACACCATTTTTCCTTGTGTATGAAACTGAGGCTGTGCTACCGGTAGAGGTCGAAGTACCCTCACTTCGTATCCCCATCGAGTCTGACCTACTTGAGGCCATAAGAGAAGGAGCCCATTTTGAACAATTGAACTTGATTGATGAGAAGTGACTCCGAACTTTATGTTACACTCAAGTCTATTAGGGAAGAATCACATGTGCTTACAACAAGCGTGCACGCATTCGAACATTGAAAGTGGGTGACACCATACTTAAGAAAATCTTCCCTTCCCTTCTCCCGGATCCTTAAGGGAAATTAAAGGCCAACTGGGTAGGGCCCTATGTCATCAGAGAAGTACTCCTTGGATATGCGCTCCGTCTTGCTACAATGGATGAAGATAATTTTCCTGAGCTAATCAATGCTGGATACATACATAGATTCTGCTCCTAGTCTGCCACAGTAAGGTAAGTATTGATAAAAATGGATACATGATTGCTTAAGGACCCCTTTTAAAGAGGCCTTCATTTCAAAGCCAATTAGCCAAAAATGTCCCTAAATGCACACACCCTTTGCTACTCCATTTGAGCCAATAGCCTTTTCTTTCAAATAACCCCTCCAAAGGAAAAGAGAAGAGAAAGCAAAAAAACGTGAAAGAGTTATCATCAAGATCTAAAGAAAATCAAAGAAAAATAAAATCCCAAAAAAAGGATGACCGAAAAGAAAGAAAATAGAAAAAGAATAAAAAATATAGAAAAGAAAAAAAAGGAGGAATCATGGGGCATGTAAAGCGAAAATCCCCATGGGAGAAGTGTATCACAACAGTAGGAACCCAAGCAAGCCGAGCTGAAAGACAACAAAGAAGCTTCGTCCAGCCTGCTATGACGGAATCAGCGTCCATATGTTTAAGTCTCTGAAAAAAAGAAAAAGAAGAGAGAAAAGAAAGAAAAACTTTACGAGCTCAAAGCAAGATGGACGTGGTGAAAACCCGCAATGGGGCCACGGGTAAAAAGAGCGAACTTATGTGGATCAGGTGAAAACCTGAAAAGGCGCTTGGGGTAAAAAAGCATATCCATGGATGTAGTGAAAACTTGAAGGGCACTACGAGTAAAAAAGAGGGTGATAACAGGCATGGCAAAATCCCATCTTGGGCGTTATGAGTAAAAAGATTTATTTTTTTTTTAAAGAAGAAAAAATCGGTTACTCCATATTCAGGCTATCTGGTCTGCGATTGGGTCACTTATGTTAGCTTAGATCGCGTCCTAATTAGGTAGATCCTCTGACTTCACCGTCAAACGCATGACCAATGGTAAGGATAGAAGGCCAATTAAATTTAATGTGATAGACAATCCTACCTTAGTGAAACACCGGACCCCGCTCCAGCCCAACCACATGAACAAGGTTTTGACTATTCTTAAACTGGACTCAGTTACCTCCTCTCATTGTTAAGGCATAAAAAAAAAATGTATATACCAAAAAAAGTGTTTTTCTCTGCTTTCATTTCTCTACTCTGTAAACACCACATCACAAAAATAATCGGTGTGGCGCCATGCTTTTAGCCTTCACATTTTTGAAAAACAAAACAACAAAAAATACATATATATAACCCCAAAAAGATGTCAGGGGGTTTTTATACCCCTTTCCTTGTGTAGTCGATCTACTTTGAAGTATGTGTAGGTCAGGCCAATAGTCTAACTCGCATTTTGAGTCACGGATCCGATGGAAAAGTGTGTCTTCATGAGCATTGCAGTCACTCATCCGTTGATTATGAAGGCCTTTATGGTGTTTTCGAGAAGCATCAGTAGAACCAAGGACCTCTTTCAAAGCTCCTTCTAGACGAAGGCTCTTGCGTTTCAAAGCTGCAACTTGTCATTGCTCTTTCTAGGTGCTCTTGCAAAAATGCAAAAATTAAAAAAAAGAAGAAAAGAAAAATAAAAACAAAAAATAAGAATGATATACTTTAGTTGCACACATCCTAAAAGGCGGTTCGACATCAATATTAGCTCCATCCGGGTAGTTGTGCTAAATAAATGATTAGGGCCAATGAGTACACTCAAAAACCTCAAATCCTACCTTACGTAGGGGCACCTGTGACAATCAAAGTGGGGAAATCAATGCCTCATGAGATTGGGCACAACCATTGGATCTTCGTGTCTTCACTTTTACGTTAATCTTTAAGAATGGGTCAATTACCCTCCCGCTCACGGAGCTGCTAGTTCAAAGAAAAACTCGAACATTATGCATCATCAATCATACCATCATGGTCATGCCTATTAAGGTCGCTAAGCACTTGGGGACCGATAATCTTGAGGAGCGGATGATTACCCAATGTCTAGGCCTCTGTCACTCTCCATAGTTTCACCAATTGATGTTTGAGATTTGCACTGGATACAGTGGATCCGAGAGCATTTACCTTGGGCGTCTTCAGACGTCTCCTTCTGTGGCATAAGTTCACAAGTGATCGGATGCCAAAGAGGGGCTTCTGTAGACACCCAAATTTGGCCCAAGGCATGATCAACCCATTCTTTGAAATAGATGAACTCTTGAGCTTCGAAAAGCACTTACTGGGCCCTTAGAACCCATATTGGACCTATAATACTCATACCAGACCAAGCCCGAGCCACAAGTCCCGACTTTCCATTTGCTGGGAAAATAACCCATGCATGCATAGTATGGCCGCATGATTAAATTTTACACATGCATACATACTATGCACGCATAACCACACTTCATCTTCTCCACGAACCCAACCTTGGAAGGCAGTGAATTTAAAGCATGCATGCATACTATGCACGCATGCCTTAAAAACTAGAACATCCAAGAAAGCTTATTTTTAATTTGGGTTTTGATTTGTGGACTTTCTCGAACTTTGGGGGAATTTCTTTATGACCCTTATACTCCTATAAGCCCTTAGAACCACCTTTGTGCCATTTAAGTGGCTACCCCCATCATCCACCATTAAAACCCATTTTCACCTTTTCCAAGCCCTAGAGATCTCCAAATCCTTAGATTGCCACATTACCTAATTTTAACCGTCTCATTAGTGCCTTAAGACCCCCCTAATCACTCCCCACTCTATAAATAGAGACCCCCACCCCTCACTTTTAACTCCTAATTTCCCAAAGGTGAAACTCTAGCATTTTTTCCTCCTCATTACCCCACCCGTCATTTTAGACTTGAATATTCTAGAGTGAAACCCTATCTCATCCTTCCCATATACCATCCTACTTCCGACTCCATCATTCCCAAGCCTTGAAACCATAGCCAAGGTCCCTCTCATACCATCATTTCCAACCTCCCTACTTCCAAGCCTTAGCAAGGTAGGAGCCCCCTTTACTTCATTGTGCTTTCGGAAGCCCACCGGAGTTAGCTTCAACGCGAAGATCAGGCGGCGTTGCTACAAGGGCCCAAGAGCTCCGACACTCCCTTGTCTTCCTCAACCTTCTATTTCCTCTTTTGCTTTTCCCTTATCCTATGATTTGAGCCATTACACCATTGAAATTTCAGGGATTGCGAATAGCTCAATAGGATCCAAGTGCCTTTGGGCAAGGGGAAGTACTGTCCATTTTCTCTCTTTATTTTCATTCTTGGCCATAGTAGAGACCGCTTACGAGTGGGCCGCTTAGGTGCCTAATACCTTGATAATCGGTAACCGAAGTCCTTGCCTAGAGGCTTTGGTGTAGACCGGATGGAAGTCAAATTTAGCACTTCGGTGCATATGATATTGATTTAGGTATACTGGGACACTGAGTGGCTTATAGTATATATATATTTAAATTAAAATCAAGCCTTAACCTATTACAAGTGCACAATGGAAATTATAGCACTAGTGATAGGATCGATCCCACGAAGAAGTGATTATCTTCTTATAGATTTTTAAATTCCTATTTTAAAAGCTATCTTTATCTTTTAAGTCCTAAACTACTAGAGAAATATGAATAAAAGAATGGATTCTTTAATCTAATTGCATAAAAATAAATCCTAATCCTCCGTCAGATTGAGACCGTCAATCTCAACGTTCAACTATCGGATGTTTACAAATTTAAAATACCGTTACACCATATTGCAGTCTTCCAAAATTTAGTCGTTAATCAAAAACTAAAATTCTTCAACACAGATTTAATTTAATCAACAATCTCCTAAAATTTGGCCGTCAATCAAATTCGAGAAAATTAAATATGAAAAAGTAAAACCGTTACACTAATCTACAAACTTTAACCTGAGTCTTCAATTCAAATCAAAATTCGAAGATGTTTACAAAGCATATAAAATCTAAACTAAAAATAAAATAAAATCTAAACTAGAAAATAAAAGTAGAACAATCCAAAGGGTTGATCTTTCAGCTTCCTCAGTCTTGGTTGTTAGGCAAAACCTCAGAGAACTGTGGACGATGTTACTTTGTAAATCCTAAATTATTTTGATCGGGAGAAAACACAGACCTCAGTTGTCAATTAATGCTATGAAATTTTTTGATAATTATTCCTATGCCAAGCCCTCTTATTTATAGATCATAATGGTCAGTTTACAGAGATCTAATTCTAATAAAAGAAACTACTAAAATAAAAGATTTCTAATATAATTCTAATTCTAATTTTATTCTTCCTTGCTTCTGGATGTTTGATGTGTTTCGTATTTCTTTCCTTAATAGCAGCAGCAGAGTCCTTTTAAGATTCTTCTTCATCAATCTCCCAGATTCGTGATTAGCCAAACTTCTAATTAAAGAGTTATTCTAATTCTATTCTTGGCGATGGAAATTCTCACGTGATCAGCAGCAATAGGAGAGCTTCTATAATCGTAATCTTAATTCACGATTATCCTTTTTTTTCTTCTCTTAGAAAATTGTAATTCACGATTTTCTATCTTTCATAGCTTCCTCAGTAGACGATTCTTTAAATTACAATTCTTCGCTTTTCTTCATATCATACTCTTTCTCCGAAGAATCACACATTACGATTTTCTATAATGTTCTTTTCTTTGCATTGTTCTTCAAAATTGTAAAACACGATCTTTCATTCTTCAGTAGGCGGTGAGTTATCTTTCTACGCTTAATCATCTTTTTATTGCTCTTTTGGGATCACTTTGACAAAGATTAACATTATGACTCTCTTTTACTATTTTTCTTTAATATCTGCACATCATCAACTTGTTAATAGTAAACTAAGTCCAAGCATCATTAAGTTAAGGATGATAAAATGGTATATTCTGTGACTGATCACACCCCCAAACTTATGCTTTGCTAGTCCCTAGCAAACAAGAAAATATAAACTAAGAAATTACATACCACTTTTGTAAGGAGCACGATTGCATTTAGCGAATGCAACAAACATTTAAACCCCTAGGTGATCCCTAGTGAAGGAGTTGTAGTCTCTTGAAGGTTTCCAGTGAAGTTACCTACAACTTCAAATATATATATTTTTCTCTTAAATATAAAAAGTAAATAAAAATCTAACTAATCTGCTTAATTGGTCAATTCATAGTCAATTACCATTTTTTAAAATTACCAGTCCTTTATCCTTATTTTCCATTACAACAGTTATCCTTGATTATAACTTCAACAATTTCAATTCACAATAAGCACAGGGTGTATATGCACTAGTGAATAGTTTATTCTTCATAAATTTTTTTAAACTGCAAATTAAAAAAATATTTTTATTCAAAAACTCACTATTGACATACTCTCAAAAAGATATCAAAACTTTTGGGTTCTCTCAGTATATTTTCAGAAGAATTTAGTCAAGGATAATTGCAAAAATGAGTCGCATAGAAAAGATAATCCTATCTTATTCTTATGATTCCCTGTATAATCTATAATATCTATTATCCTTATCTTTAATAGGCTTATGCCTTTACAAATCATAAATTAGAAAGGTCTTTCCTTCAGCTTGTAATGGGGTTTTGGGTTTGAGAAGGTATCAAGGAAAGGTAGAAAATGATTTAAAGTTTTTCTAAGAATTTAGCTCTTCTTTTTCCTATCTTCTTCTACTATTCTACTTCAGTAAGTATTCATGATTCGATAACTTCTTCCTATTTATTTCTTTATATATATATATATATATATATATATATCCCAGTTCTTCAGTTATAAAATCATCTTTTATGATTTTCCTTTCTTATAGCTTTTTGCTAAATCATAATTTTCTTTTTCGAAAATTATTTTTTACGATTTTCTTATCTTTCCCATATTTTCTTTTATTTTCTTTCTCTGTACCTCTTCTAGCATTCCCTTTATCTGTTCTTCTTTTATTCCTTTTACTCCCTCTTCTTTCCTTTTAAACTCTAAGAAATTATAAGGGTTAAGGGTAGAAAGCTTTGGGTAGTACATATGGTTAAAGGTTTATAAAATTTTGGTATAAATTTTTTTTATTTTAGGCTTCTAATATGGGTTCAAAGGATAAAATGTTATGGGATTTTGACTTTTTGGCTCTGATTTAAACAAAAGATGGCCTTAAATCATCTTTACAATTTACTGGCATAGATGCCTTATTACTTTGATATTTTTATGTAATAGATAGGTCTAGACAAAAAAATCAGTTGATCATATTCATAGAATAATTCGATTCTAAATTCGGCAATATAAGATTTCATATTAGTATAGAAGTTTAAAGAAATTTTTGTGATTTGAATAGAAACAGTCTTTCTTAGAATAAAAGAGGAAATATGGCTCAAAATCTCACTGATTTATAGTTTTTGAAACTATAGTCTAAATTTTTTAAGTTTAGATCAATCTATTATTTCAAACATTCATTCTAATACAATGTTCAATGAGCTAAGCATGAATTATAATTGTTCTAAATTCTAATTATTAAATTTCTATTATAATGAATCCTATGTTTTCGGTATTTGTAATTTCCTACATCATAATTCCTATGCACTGATTAGAATTTTTTTTTAAAAATTACTAAAAATAAAACTGCTATACATAGAAATTATGTATCCCCCCAAACTTAAATCAGACAATGCCCTCATTGGCATAAAAAATAGGGGACACAAAATAATAATAATAAAAAAATTATTGATATACTGATTATTAATTAAAAAAAATCTGATACCAGATATATACTCTTCCCCAAACTTGAGAAAAAATATTCGTGACTTATTCTCGGAATATCAATAACAAAAATGTTAGTAAGAAGGAAAAAAAATGTTAGTGATGTTAGTAACACACACTGTTAGTAAAAGGAAAATTTTATATATAACTGAATATTTACAATGAACAGAAAAATAAAATTAAAAATTAAGAAGAAAGAAAAAAATCTAATTACATAAAAGAAAATAAACCTAGGAAAAATCTATGGAGATTATACCTGTGGGGTTTGTAATTTTCTATAATAGTTTTACTCACTTGTAGAATATGATGTAAGAGTAGAAGCAGTGGGTTCATCTTCCCCATCTGACATCTCGGCTGTAGAATAACCATCTTTATCTTTTTCTGCAGTTGAATTCCCACGTGCTGTCGATTCAGCCTCTTTTATATGTCCATCTACAATCATTGGACAAGAAGTTCCTTTCGGGGACTATTTTTCTTTATCAGCCTTTTCTTTATCCTTGAGATCCGCAGTTAGCTTCTTAATTACGACATATTTTAGTTCAATTTCTGTCCTCAGCTTCTATGCCATAGCTTGTTCTTTTGCTAATGTGACAAGGTAGTTCTTAGTTTGGGACTCAATCATTTTTACCTGTCTATCATTGACTGAGTATAAGGAATCTCTATTTTCTTACAGTTGTCTTACTTTCCCTTCTGCTACAGTGTGTAACCGTGGGAATCGAGATGATCCCGTCGCGACGATGCGCTCTCTAACAAAAATATAGAGTCGCCACCCGGAGCTTTCGGTGTCCCGGGATACCTAGTTCATTTTTATGAGCACCGAAGTGCAAAAAAATATGACTCTAAATTCGGTCCACACCAAAGGCTCTTGGGTAGGGGCTTCGGTTATCGATCGGGAAGGTGTTAGGCACCCGATCAACCCGCTTAACGCGCTCTCTACTAATGGCAAAAAATAAGATGATATAAAAGCAAAGAAAATAGCTTCCTCTTGCCCAAATGGGCTTGGAATCCTATTTGTGCCCCTCCGTTCCTACCGAAAAATCGGCGGCGTAACGGCACAAATGAGAGGATGGAGGGAGCTAGAAAGAGATAGGAGAAGAAAGGGGAGAGCCGAAGCCCTCGGGCCCTTGTAGCACCTTAGAGGAGCCTTGCGTGGCTTGCTTTGATGAGCTTTCGAAGGATTGAATGGTAAAGAAATGGGTTCTAACCACTTAGGATTTAAAGCTAAGAGGTAGGGGATAGAGGCTAGGGGGTCACACACACCTAGGCTAAGGGTTTTGGATGCAAGAACAAGCTTGAAATGATGTTTTAGAATTGTGGAATTTGGATAAAAATAGTGCACAAAAGGGAGGAAGAACTTCTCACTTTGAGCTCTTTCTCTCTTAAGCAAATTTCTCAACCCTTAAACCAAGGGGAGGGGGGGGGCTCTATTTATAGGAAAAGGATGGATTAGGAGGCTACTTAGATGCTAATTAGGGTTAGCAATTAGGTAATCTCAAATCTAAGGTTTCCTAGGATTTTGAGAGCTTGGAAAGGTGTGAAGGTAGTTCTAATGGTGGATGATGGGGTGAGGCCTTAAGCCACTTGGAGGGTTGCAAATAGGCACTAAAAGGGTGCAACAGAACTAGAAAAATACACCCCAAAGATCAAGATGGTCAATAAGTCAAACCCCCATCATAAATTTTGGGGCAAAATTGAACAGTCACTGTTCATATGCCTGGTGCAACTAATAGTTGCGCCAGGAAAATGTACAGTGAAACAGTGAAGATGGCGCCTGGAGGTGAGCTCGCGAGGCCGGGGCCCACTATTCAACCTGGCGCAACTATTAGTTGCGCCACTTCTCTGGGGATCCTCGCGGGGCTCAGCCGATCCTCGCGCTGGGTTCCAAGTATGTACTTTTTACCTTAAACTTTGGATCGCGATAACTTTTGACATACACCTCCGATTGGGGCAATTCTTGGACCGTTGGAAAGCTGGAGAAGTTCTCTTTCTGATGGTATATGATTTGGTGTTAGTAGAGGACCTCAAATAGTCCTGGTGCACCACTCTTCATCCATTACCTGGGAAGGTTAGGTTTAGGGTTTGGAATGGGTTCTAAGGGTCGGGATTGGTTTCTAAAGGTTCGAGATAGGTTCCTAAGGGATTTAAGGTGATTCCTAAGGGTTTAGGGTGATTCCGAAGGGTTCCATACATGTCATCAAAAGCTCAAAATTGCACCTCTCTCGAAAGGTGTTTCGATCGGGCCTTGGGCCAAATTTGGGTGTCTACAGATGCCCCTCTTTGGTATCCGATCACTAGTGATCATATGCCAAAGAAAAGAGACATCCGAAGAGGCCTAAGGCAATACTGACGGGTTCGCTGCATTCAGAACGAACTTCAAACATCGGGTGAGTAACATGGTGAGAAAACGAAAGCCCTGGAGTGCCAGGCTAATCATTCGTCTCTCGAGGTAATCGATTCCCAAGCGCTTAGCGACATTACTGGGCATAACCGAGGTGGAATGAGTCGCGAACTCCCTATAGTCGGGAAAGACATTTACTTCTCGGGATGATTTTGAAGGTAATTGATGTTCGAGGTCTATTCTAAATACAGCAGCTCTGTGAGTAAGAGGGATGATCGAACCATATTCAAAGATAAGTGTGAAGCAAACACACGCAAGGCTCCATAGTTTGCGTCCAATCCTACGAGGCATTTGATGGCCTCATCGGATTATTCGCGGGTGCCCCTGCTGAAAGCAGGGCTTGAGGTCTTTGGGCAAACCCATTGACCCCAAAGTTTATTTAGCATGACTACCCAGCGAAGTGAATAGAAGTCACAATGCTTTTTGGGAGTACGTGCCATTTTTTCTGAAAGCATGCTTTAGCTCGGCATGACCTAGAGTTTTGACTCCCTTGAACAGATCCAACCAAACATTGGGCACCTCCTAAAAGGGGGCATCCAATCTTGGTCTCTGTTGACAATGATCATAACTGTCAATTAACTATGCACACTCATGCACCCATCGAGGGTAATAAGCAACAGCGAAGGCGATGGAAGCCCCAACTCGGACCTGCCCGAGTATAATTTACGAGGACAAATGACCATCATACAGATACCTAGACGCAAGGCATACACTTTATAGGGATACTGCTGCCCATACAGGTTTTAAGCCTGTAGAAAATAAAAGGAAAATGGACCCTTCTGAATGCATGGTTGCACATAGTTTGGTTGACACTTAATTTTATTCTTGACAGGTTGGTTTCAACTAACGATTGATCTTTTCAAGTGAAGGTTTTCAAGTTTAAGACACTTAAGTTCATATGAGTCCAAAATAAAGCGCTTATTGCGAAGATTTAGCAACGGAATCAACCTGATTGAAACATTGATCACTTCATCGGGATTGACACAGTTGCTCCTACCTTGAAGTAGGATCCAGATCCGAGGCGAACCTCCGATTCAGGACTTTAATGTGGCACAACTGCATTGCCGATAAAATATTAACATTTTGCCGCTTTATGCTTGTGTGCCCCGTGGGGAGTCCATTTTTTTGGTTTTCTATCGTTTATGTGATTTTTTTTTTTTGAATTTTCTGATTGCTATCTTGTATGATTTTTTTTGGGAGTTTATCATTTTATGTAAATTTTTTTTGAATTAAGAAGCTATCATGCGAAATTTTTTTTTTGAAGTTTAGAAGCTATCATTTCATGTGACTTTTTGAAATTTTGAAAGCTATCATTTCACATGAATTTTTTGAAGTTTAAAAGCTATCATTTCATGTGAATTTTTTGAAATTTTGAAATTTATTATTTTTTGGATTTTTTTTTTGAATTTTGGGCTTCTCTGTGGGGATTTTTTCGATTTTTTGCTGGGATTTTTTTGGAGTTTATCATTTTATGTGGATTTCTTGGAATTTTGAAGTTTCTGGTGAACACTTCTGGCTTCTCCGCTGGGGATTTTTTTTATTTTTTATATAGGACCGAAGTGTGGGCTGACCCTGGTCTGCTTTTTATTTTAGCATGGCCTTTGTTTGGCAAGTCGAATGATGATTGATATGCCATCTTGGGGGCGCGTGCATCAGACGGGGGCAGTGGCATGAATCCACTAAGGGGAGCGGGGGACCCGGTCTCCTCATCTGGCCCAGACCTG
Organism: Chloranthus sessilifolius; assembly: GCA_021018995.1. Lineage (NCBI taxonomy): Eukaryota > Viridiplantae > Streptophyta > Magnoliopsida > Chloranthales > Chloranthaceae > Chloranthus > Chloranthus sessilifolius. The sequence continues at coordinate 17,873,748 of CM037595.1, read as the reverse complement.
GCCCAAGATCTGCCCTAAGTGTCTGGCGCAACTATTAGTAGCGCCAGGCCACTAGAGGCCTCAAAATAGCCCGGTGCAACTAATAGTTGCGCCAAGCAAGTGGGGGGTCAAATTTTGCCTGGCGCAGCTATTAGTTGCGCTAGGTTTAACTAGGGTTTTAAAAGACAGCTCGAACATGGGCTATGGGGCCTTTTATTTGAATTTTTTTTTCTTCCCTCTTCTTCCCTGTAACCGAAAACTCCGTGATCGTGGAGTCGATTCTCAAATCGAGTGATCGAAATCACAAAATCGATTAATCGATCCCAAATCGATTAATCAAAATCCGAAATCGATTAATCAAAATCCCAATTCGTCGATTTCCCCAGGTTACTTTCCTCCAGTGGTTGGAGCTTCCCAGTCGATTAGTCGATTTCCAAGTCGACTAATCGAAATCCAAATCGATTAATCGAAATTCATTTCGATTAATCGAAATCGGGCTTCAATGACTTTTCAACTTCTGGGCCAAAATCGATTAATCAAAATCCAATTTGGCCAGATTCAGCCCCCTTTCGGGCTGTTTTCCAAATCATTCTCAACAATTTTTCCTTCTTTTTCTAAGCCTTCATCCTATGATTTTAAATATTTCTAACTGCAATTAAACCTCTATGATCTATGCATTTAATTCTCATAAAATTTACCTCAATCAAATCTCAATTTGATTGGATCTCAAAGTTGGAATGGCTAGAGTTCCAGCTTTAGCTCCAAAGGATCCATCTCGTTGAATTCGGCTTTAAATACTTGAATCCCTCTCCCTTGGCTTGCATTTACTCCTTGCTTAATAACTCTCTTTACTTCTCTCTCTCTCTTCTTAATTCTCTTCAACAATCCAAAACAATGAAGTTACAGTTCTTTAAACCCTTATATACTCATTGTCTTCGTGTTGAGCACATACACCCAAGATAGGTGTACGTGACTCTAGATTAACATTATACTCCATGCACTTACATCATATTCACATCACATCCATTCATCACTTCTTAAGTCAAATAGTGAACTCCTTCTTGGTCAAACTTATGACCAGTCGGGCACGGATTCTGAGGTCACCGTTTAACATAAATTTTTAGGATATTACATCCTCCCCACCTTGAGAATTTTCGTCCTCGAAAATAACCCAATGGTGTTCGCTTGGGTACCCCGCACACTGGGGTGTCGCGCACCCACTCACAAAATGACGCACACATTTTACAATGTAAGAAGCAATATCACATAAGGACACAAAATTGTTGTGTATTTCATTATATTTCCAAAAATTACAACTTGTTGTTTACATCTTTTGAATTACATCAAAACTCCCAAAATCAGTCATACAGAAATATCCTTGTCTCGGTCTCACGCCGTCCCCTCTCCTGGCTGGTCTGATGCAGGGGCGGGCTGCTCTGACTTAACTGGCTAGACTGGCTGCGCCGGCTGGGGCTGGGTCGTCTCCGTGGCCTGTGGGTGACCCGTCTCAGCAGGCTGCTCGGGCTGCTGTGGTGCCGAGCCTGATGCGCCGACAGTCGATGTGCTCGGATGGAAGACTGGACCCCTATGGAAGGCGGTCCGGCCTGCTATCCACTCCTCCTCCTGCACGAGTCACCACTGGTAGTCCAATGGGTAGATGTAGCGGAGTGTATGGAACATCAGAAAGTCCATCCTCCGATTCATCCGCTCGTTGTTGGCCTCCATCCTGGCCAACACGTCCTCGATCGTAGGGCCGGAGTGAGGTGCGCTGCGGCGATAGGATGAAGTAGGCGTCGCTGCGGCGGATCATGATGGTGGTGTAGCTGATGTGGTGGAAGGTGGCACAATGGGCTGGTGCCCAACTGACACTGAGGGGTGAGCTGGGGCTCCCTCAGCTGGTGGAATGACAGGTTGGGCATCCCCCTCTGGTGGTGCTCCCCCAATGGGTGGATTCTGCTGTGGTGGTGGGGGTGGCGCAACTACTGCTGGTAGGGTCTTCTTGAGAAGGTTGTATCTACGGTGCCATGAAGCAATGGAGAATTGTTTCACGCAATCCGTAGCCCTCACCTCGTGAGGCGATACGGCATAGTTGGGGGCGTCGGAGTAGCACTCCAACATGCTCGAGATGAGCCGAGCATATGGCATTGCCTCCTTGGGCCTTAGGTTGCCCTTTATATATCTCATCCCCTCTAGGATGAGCATCGTCGCATCAAAGCAACGGCCACAGAAGGCCGCGTAAAGTGCCTGTTGCACTTTCTCTACGCGCTCTGTGTCGTGGCGCATGGGGTAGAGGTTGCACTTTATTATTGAATCAATCATCCACATATAGTGGGGAAGGTCGACCCTCCTAATGGAGGATCCCGACCCCGTCTTCCCGTTGGTCATACGGGCGACGATCTCCTCAAACTTAACCTCTTCCTCGAAGGGTGGAAAGAGGGTGGTCTCGGGTGTAAAGTCGAGGTAGCACTCAAGGACCTCGTGGATATGACGACGGGTGATTATGTATTCCTGACCTTCAATGGTAGTCTTAATTACGTCGTCGGTAGGGCCATCCACGAGCCCTTGGTAAAACAAATGGACCAAGCGAGGGTAGTATGACCCTCGGATTGGTTTCAAAAGGTTGTCGAGGCTGGCATTTTGAAGGTAATTACGAGCCCATTGGGTCTCACCCGATACCTTGGGGTTGGTGAATAGGGTTTGGTCAATGATGTAATCGGTCTTAAATATTTTAGCCTCGCACCACTAATTGGGTTGAAGTACATTGGTGGGTGGTGGCGGCATGGGTGTGGATTCGCGTGAAGACTCGCGCGAAGATGTGCTCGTCGAACCGGAGGTAGTCTCCGATGCCGACGGTGATGGAGTCCTCACCAGTGATGGGGTAGGTGGTGGCGGTGCGGCGTTCTTACGCCGGACCGGGAGTTTAGAGGTTGCCTTCTTCGAAGAAAAATGGGTTTTGGGTGGCATTTTGGTGAAAATCCAACAAAATTAGGGTTTCTATATTCAAATTGAAGAAAGAATTCGAATCTAGGGTTTACCTTAGGTTTTTTTTTTGATCCGAGGTCACGCGATTTCAATTCGAAATCGATTCGAAATGCCCAAACACCCTAGCTGCAAAGTCGGTCGGAGGGAAGAAGAAAAAGGTGCACAAAAGCAAAAACTTCAAATGATTTCGAATGGGGTGAAAAACCCATCGATTTATATATATAGGCTCCGGCTCGATTAATCGATTTCCAAAGTCGATTAATCGAGATTCAAAACTAGGTTAAGCCGCACGAAATTGATTAATCAATTTCCAAAATCGATCAATCGAAATTAAAAATCGATTAATCGAAACCATTTCGATTAATCGAAATCGTATCCGTTAAAAATTTCAAGTTTTAGAGCTCACTGGTGTGAGCTAGTCGATTAATCGAAATACATTTCGATTAATCGAAATCGTGCAGTCTTTCAAAATTTTTCCAATTTCATTAAGTCACTCGATTAGTCAAACTTCCAGTTCTAAAATTCTCAAGTTACTCGATTAATCAAATTTTCAATTCGATTAATAGAAATCATAGATCGATTAATCGAAATCAACATCGATCAATCGAAATTTCACTTTGTCATTTTTCTGAACCTTGTTCCAATTTCCAGTCACTGGCACATGCCAGTCGACTAATTGATCAAAATCGATTAATCGATTTGAAAATTGATTAATCGGTTTTGATCAAATTCTGTAGATTTTCAAAATTCTCTGTCTATTTGATTCCTCTTGGTAATTTATGATCAGTTGGTCATTAGTTCTACAACATACATCATCACGGCATTCAACTTAGGATCGCTATGTGGATAAGTTGTCCTTTGAAATAAAATGATCACATGGTCGATATTAATTTACAACACATGATTTAAACCCACAAACATGCTTGCGGGGTACAATTAACTCTCAAGTTGTTGGAAACAAGGCCGGATATTGTTCTTTTACATCTGCCTCTCGTTCCCATGTAGCTTCCTCGGCCGGGTGATGCTTCCATCGGACAAGTACTAAAAGAATCACTTTGGTTGGCAACACTTGTTCTTTTCGATCTAAAATCTCCACCGGCTCTTCGATCATCGTCATTTTCTCATGCATCTCAAATGATTGACCGCTCAACACGTGATCAGGGTCATTAAGGTACTTCCTGAGCATAGACACATGGAAGACATTGTTTACTGGATCGAATAACAGTGGCAATCCAATGTGGTAAGCAACTTCCCCTACTCGACCCAAAACTTCAAAAGGTCCAAGATAGCGGGGACTTAGCTTCCCTCTCTTTCCAAATCTCATCACCCCCTTCATAGGAGACACTTTCACAAACACGTGTTCACCCACTTTGAAGTCTACACACGTCCGCTTGATATCAGCGTAGCTTTTCTGTCTGCTCTGCGCCGCTTTGAATTTTGCCCTTATCATATGAACATAGGTGGCATTATCTTCAAGTATTTTAGGACCCAAAACAAATTTCTCTCCGGTTTCTTCCCAATTGATGGGCGATCTACATCGTCCATATAATGCTTCATATGGTGCCATCCCAATGCTCGTCTAAAAGCTGTTGTTATATGCAAACTCAATCAAGGGTAGGTGCTGATCCCATGATCCTTGCAATCCTAACATACATGCCCTAAGCATGTCCTCAATGATCTGATTGACCCTCTCAGTCTGTCCGTCAGTTTACTGATGGAATGCCGTACTGAAATCTAGTCGCGTTCCCATTCCTTCTTGAAATTTCTTTCAGAACTTTGATGTATACAATGGGTCACGGTCCGAAACAATGCTACTCGGAATCCCATGCAAACGGACAATCTCTTTCATATATATCTTTGCCAGTCTTCCCACCGTGTACATTGTGTTGTAAGGCAAGAAGTGCGCTGACTTGGTCAATCGATTGACCACTACCCAGATGGCGTTGTACTTCTTCGCAGTACGCGAGAGTCCAACGATGAAGTCCATAGAGATCGATTCCCACTTCCATTCCGATATAGGTAGAGGCTGCAATAGACCTGCGGGATGTCTATGATCGATCTTCACTTTGTTGGCATGTCAAACACCGCGACACGTACTCTGCCACATCTTGTTTCAAGCCTCTCCACCAATAGTTCTTTTTCAAATCTTGATACATCTTGGTGCTTCCCGGGTGGATAGCATAGCTTGACTTGTGTGATTCATCAAGAATTGTTCGTCGTAGATCGGCGTTATCCGAAATACAGAGGCGGCCCTTGAACAATAAGGAACCATCCTCTTTAATCGGATACTCAGATGTAATGCCTTCAGTCACATCTTGACGAATCTTTGTTAGCGTCGGGTCTTTCATCTGTAGTTCATGGATATGCTCAAATATCATCGGTCTCACTGAGATATTAGCCAAGAAGGCTCCGGTAGCTTGAGACTCAATGTTTGCATCGTATAGGGCCAGATCTTCAAACAGTTTCCATCGGTGTATACCCAAAATTAAACTAGCCAACTGAGTTGAACTCTTCCGACTCAAGGCATCAACTACTACATTAGCCTTGCCTAGATGGTACTGGATGGAACAGTCATAGTCCTTGAGAAACTCCATCCATCTGCGCTGCCTCATGTTTAGTTCCTCTTGTGTAAACAGATATCTGAGGCTCTTATAATCGGTGAAGATCTCAAACGTCTCACCGTACAAGTAATGTCTCCAGATCTTGAGCGTGAAAATGACCGCTGCTAATTCTAGGTCGTGTGTCGGATAATTCTTCTCATGCTATTTCAACTGTCTTGATCCATACGCTATCACCTGTTTGTGCTGATTAAGCACATAGCCCAAACCAGTATACGAAGCATCGCTATATCCTACAAACCCTCCACTACCTGAAGGTATAGCTAACACTGGAGCTGAACTGAGTCTCTTTTTAAGTTCTTGAAAACTCTTCTCGCATGCCTCACTCCATTCAAACCTTGCATCTTTTCGTGTAGGTCTCGTGAGTGGTCCTGATATTTTTGAAAAACCCTCCACGAAACGTCGGTAGTAACTCGCCAATCCAAGGAAACTGCGGATGTCGGTCACTGTCTTTGGTTGCTCCCAATTCCCTACTACTTCGATCTTTGCTGGATCTACAGTGACACCAAGCTTTGAGACGACATGTCCCAAAAAGCTAACTTCTTCTAACCAAAACTCACATTTGTTGAGTTTGGCATACAACTGGTGTTCACGTAGAGTCTGTAGGGCTATTCTCAAATGCTTTTCATGCTCTTCCTCTGATTTTGAATAGATCAGGATGTCGTCAACAAACACTACGACACAAGAGTCTAGGTGTGGTTTAAACACCCTATTCATCAGATCCATGAATGACACCGGGGCATTTGTCAACCCAAACGGCATCACTAGGAACTCATAGTGTCCGTATCGAGTCCTGAATGCAGTCTTCTGAATATCCTTTGCCTTGACTCTCAACTAATGGTATCCCGATCTCAGATCGATCTTAGAGAAATACTTCGCTTCTTGCAGTTGATCAAATAAGTCATCTATCCTAGGCAAAGGGTATCGGTTTTTAATAGTGAGTTTGTTCAACTGCCGATAGTCAATGCACAGTCGCATTGATCCATCTTTCTTCTTCACAAATAAGTCCGGTGCTCCCCATGGAGACACGCTCGGTCTAACAAACCCCTTGTCCATTAACTCTTGTAGTTGCTCTTTCAACTCCTTCAAGTCAGCAGAAGCCATTCTGTATGGTGCTTTAGACACAGGCTCTGTTCCTGGTGCTAAGTCGATGGTGAATTCTATTTCTCTCTCTGAAGGTAATCTAGGTAACTCCTCTAGAAATACATTGGTGAAGTCTCGCACGACTGCTATTTCAGAGATCACATTCTTCTCCTCTTTTTGCTCCTTCAAAAATGCCAAGTATCCACTACACCCTTTTCTGATCAATCGCTCGGCCCTGACTGCCGAGATAAGTGGTAGGTGCGTCGACCTTTCTCCTCGAAATCGGAACGATCTCCTTGTATTTGATCTAAAAGTGATGACTTTGTTCTTGCAATCTACCGTCGCACAGTGAGTCGACAGCCAATCCATGCCAAGGATCACGTCGAACCCTTGCATGTCTAACAGAATTAGGTTTGCGGGTAGCTCAAAATTTCTTCCATCCATGACCCTCACGATCACGGAGTTGCAACCCTTCTCGGTATCAACCGCTTTCCCAGTAGGAACCGTCACGGTTAAAACGAAGTCTAACTCCTCTGGGTTGACTTTCATCTTCTTCGTGAAGCGAGGGGCAATGAATGAGTGGGTAGACCCTAGGTCTATCCACACTCGAGCTTTGTATGACACGTCGCTTCCCTTCTTATAGATGTGTAATCCACCTAATTATACATACACATATATATATATATATATTGTTTATTTTCATTATACTAGAATTTATCATATGCAAGTTTTTTCTTATATTTTCTAAATATAGATGCACCTTCTCTATCTAAAATTACAAGAATTGAAATTCTTTATTTAAAAGAAAGCTCACCTTGAATGACATCATTTGTGTTCTGAGCCTCTTGAGCTGTGACTGCGTAGGCTCTTCCTTGGACGATCGGCTTCCTTGCTTGTATTGGTTGTGGAATAGGTGCTGAAGCTGTCTTCCCTTTGTTCACCTCAAGGCATTCCCTGATCAAGTGGCCTACCTTGCCACATTGAAAGCAACCCCGAGTGCCTACCTTATAGTCCGTTGTCTTGTGAGGCTTGCCACACTTGGCACAAGTCTCACGAGGTGTGGAAGAAGCCCCGTGTAAGGCCTGTAGTAATCGCAGGGCTCTCGTAGCGTATCGATCTCCCCGACACGAGCAATGGAAATCTCTACTGGTTGCTCTGCTGCGTCGGTCTTTCATAGCCTCCTTGAAAAGGTGGTTTCTGATTGTTTGGTATGAACCTCGACTTTTTGTTCACCGGTTCATAATTCCCCGTTCTGCTCTGATCACTGTTCCACCTTCCCTGTTGCTCTCTTTGGCGGTATTTATTGTTATTCTCCTCTTCCACTATGAGCGCTTTGCTCATGACCTCACCATAGGTCCTTAGTTGGAATGGTGCTACTCCTCCCCTCACGTCTGATCTCAGCCCTTGCTGAAACCTTTTTGCTCTCATCATCTCTGTGATGACGTAGTCAGGCGCAAAGCGAGCGAGTCGCATGAACTCCACTCCATAGTCTCTCACTATCATCTTCCCCTGAGTAAGCTGTAGAAATTGGATTTCCATTTGGTTCCTCAGCACCTTAGGGAAGTATTGTTTATTGAATTCCTCAACAAATTCATCCCAAGTCCATGGCATGTCTGGGGTCTCCTGAGCCCTAGTCCGTGAAACGGACTTCCACCAAGGCCCAGCCTCTCCTTCTAGCATGTAGGCTGCCCAATGGACGCTCTCGTCCTCGGTACAAGTGAGCACACTGAACACCTTCTCCATCTTGCTCAGCCAATGCTCTGCCACTATGGGCTCTCCCTGTCCAGAAAAACTAGGAGGTCTCATCCTCCTAAACTCAGTGAATGCTGAAGATGCTGGCGGAGGCAGAGCCACTGGAGGTGTTTGTGGCTGATGCTGCTCATGAGCGGTGTGAGCTGCCAAAGATACTGCCTGTTGGGCCATAGCAACTGCCATGGTCTCCATGGTGTGCATCATTCTCTAACGCTCTTCTCTATCCTCATTTCTTTCTCTAACCCTTTCCTACTCTCTCTGATCTCGATCCTGTCAATCTCGATCACGGTTCTCTTCCTGATCTTGGCTTCCTTGGCCACCACTGCCAGAAGCCCCTCCATCTCCTATGGGTTCTCTATTTACATCCGAGATAAAGTCATCTCGACTATGTATACTTCTACTATAGCCGCCCCTGGGTCGGCCCCTTCCCCTAGGAAACATAATTGTCTGCATGTGAAAATAAAGTTTCCATTAGCAGAAGTCCCTATGCTCTGACAAAAGAATGCTTGTCAGAGTTTCCAAAAGAAAAAGTTTTGATACCAACTGTGACAGCCTGGATTTTGGCACCCTGAAACCCGTGCCATCAGCATGATCCTCCAGACCGTGCCCTAAAGCTATGCATTGAACATTGGTATAACAAGCACAATTAGATAAATAAAGCAATTAATCTCATATTAGCGGAAACGGTTAATATGCCCAACTGGCATAAGTAAAAGACAGTTCTACTTTCATGCCACTGCATGAACAGAGAACCGACCCAAACCATCGGTGATAAACAGATCACCCCAAATGGTTCGCCAAAAGAATAATTCAATTCAATTACATGTTTATCAAAAATAAAGGCTTGACATACCAAGCCGCACAATCTGCTCTCAAAACTACTCTCTCTGTCAAAGTACACAGCAGAGTCACCTAGAAGAAGTCCTCAGGAGGAGGCTCCAACTCGTCTCCAGGTACGTAATCCGAATCACTCAGATCTACGTCTCCCGAAGCCTCTACTACTGCTATCAGTGGACCTGTGACGTATAGTCTAAAGGGTGAGCTACATCCTAGCTCAATAGGGAACAAACACAATGAACATAAAAATTAAGACTCACATATATTCCATGATATTCTATGCATGATGTATCTATGCAAGTGCTTGAAAAATAATTTAAAAGCTGGTAGTTTGCATTCAATTTTACTGGTACTTTACATGTCTCACTTTACTATTGATTTATCATGAATGACACTGAACAGGCCTAAAGCAAAAACTTAAATCTTCAACTTAAGTAATCCCCGAGCAATATAGCATTGAGCCCCGATGAGATACCCTTCATCGTCATCAAATTAGACAGTTGAAAAAATATATTCCCTGGGAATACGACCCAAGCCCCTTTCTCACTAGGCGGCGGGGTTAAATATCACACAACATCCCTGGGATGTACTTACGGTTACGGATAAACCTCTGTACTGGTGTACGGATTTGTCGCCGTACCGGTCACGGATATCCTGCCACGTCAGTCGTGGGTATCCCGCCACGTCGGTGGGGTATCCTCCAAACCTCAAATAACAAAAATAATAGGTGCTTTACATATAGTTGTTCATCGTGTAAGTGTGCTATCTTATATCAGTTAGGCCTCAACAGTAATTATTCAATCCTATGTATACATCCCTGGGATCTATACATACCCGCATCACACCTGATGCCTTTATTACTTTCTCATCCCCTCGGGATGTCTCAATCTCATTAGATTACTTATTCTTAATTACTTGCATCACACATATGCCCTTATCACATTCTTGGTGTCACACACGCACCCATTTTTCATAAAACTTTTCAAAATTTAAAAACAACTTCAATTTGATAATTATATCACTACATACATGCTCTTGAAATTAAAGTACATGTTTAAAGTGTTCCCTACCTCAAGTCTTTGAAACTCCTAGCATCAAGGTCCCACGCTGCTCCTTCTGCTCATGATCATACGTACCACCTATGGTACAACATAACACATGTAACTCATCACTAAAGATGTAACAAAGAAGGTCCAAGACCCTCCCTGAATCTCAAAGTCAACTATAAAGTTTAAGCAAAATTGTCAAAGTCGAATAATCGATTCCCAAAATCGATTAATCAAAACCCAAATCGATTAATTGATTCTCAAAATCGATTAATCGAAATTTAAATTCGATTAATCGATCCCAAATCGATTAATCGAAGTCTCTAACATAATGGAGTCGATTCTCAAATCGAGTGATCGAAATCACAAAATCGATTAATCGATCCCAAATCGATTAATCGAAATTCAAAATCGATTAATCGAAATCCCAATTCGATTAGTCGATTTCCCCAGGTTACTTTCTTCCAGTGGCTGGAGCTTCTCAGTCGATTAGTCGATTTCCAAATCGACTAATCGAAATCTAAATCGATTAATCAAAATTCATTTCGATTAATCGAAATCGGGCTTCCATGACTTTTCAACTTCTGGGCCAAAATTAATTAATCGAAATCCAATTTCGATTAATCGATTTGCCCAGATTCAGCCCCCTTTCGGGCTGTTCTTCGAAATCATTCTCAACAATTTTTCCTTCTTTTTCTAAGCCTTCATCCTATGATTTTAAATATTTCTAACTGCAATTAAACCTTTATGATCTATGCATTTAATTCTCATAAAATTTACCTCAATCAAATATCAATTTGATTGGATCTCAAAGTTGGAATGGCTAGGATTCCAGCTTTAGCTCCAAAGGATCCATCGCGTTGAATTCGGCTTTAAATACTCTAATCCCTCTCCCTTGGCTTGCATTTACTCCTTGCTTAACAACTCTCTTTACTTCTCTCTCTCTCTCTCTCTCTTCTTAATTCTCTTCAACAATCCAAAACAATGAAGTTAGGGTTCTTTAAACCCTTATATACTCATTGTCTTTTTGTTGAGCACATACACCCAAGATAGGTGTACGTGACTCCAGATTAACATTATACTCCACGCACTTACATCATACTCCACGCACTTACATCATATTCACATCACATCCATTCATCACTTCTTAAGTCAAATAGTGAACTCCTTCTTGGTCAAACATATGACCAGTCAGGCACGGATCCCGAGGTCACCGTTTAATGTAAATTTTTGAGATATTACATTCAAGATCTTCACCGATCACAAGAGTCTTAAATATCTCTTCACTCAGAAAGAGTTAAATTTAAGATAGAGAAGGTTGATAGAATTCTTGAAAGACTACGACTGTTCTATTCAGTACCATCCCGGCAAAGCCAATGTTGTAGCTGATGCGCTGAGTCGTAAATCATCCGCTCAATTATCTCATCTTGTGACACAATTACAAAGATGGAAACTACTCAATGACATTGTATCATCGAGTGCCACTCTGCGAGCAACGTCAACTAGAGGTTTACTTGCTACAGTAATGATCTGAGCTCCACTATTCGATAGGATCAGAGAGCTCCAGATGCAAGATGCAGACCTTATTGCCATCCGACATGGAGTACAAAGTGGACTACAGCCAGAATTCTCGATCAAGGACGATGGGTCCTTATTATTTCAAGGGCGAGTATGCGTATCTGATGATCATGCCTTACGTCAGGAAATTCTTGAAGAAGCGCATAAGTCAGCCTATGTTATTCATCCTGGCAGTACAAAGATGTACCAGAATCTTAAACAGACGTTCTGGTGGAACGGTCTAAAACGCGACGTAGCAGAATATGTTGCAAAGTGTTTGACCTGTCAACAAGTAAAGGTCGAGCATAAACACCCTGCTGGTTTGTTGCAGCCACTGCCTATTCCAGAGTGGAAATGGGAAAATATTTCCATGGATTTTATTCTCGATTTGCCCCGTACTCAGAAGGGTTACAATGCGATTTGGCTAATTGTTGATCGTCTCACCAAATCGGTGCATTTCTTACCCTATAGTACGCGATATACATCGTCGAAATTGGCTGAAATATATCTGCGAGAGATTATACGATTACATGGAATACCCGTCAGTATTGTGTCAGATCGCGACCCTTTATATACCTCACAATTTTGGCAGAGTTTCCAAGAAGGTATGGGTTCCAAGTTAGACTTCAGTACTGCATTTCATCCTCAGACCGATGAGCAGACGGAGAGGGTAAATCAAGTGATTGAAGATATGCTAAGGGCCTGTATGCTAGATTTTCAAGGATCATGGGATAAACACTTACCCCTGATAGAATTTGCATACAATAACAGCTTCAAGTCAAGCATCGGTATGGCACCATTCGAGGCACTATATGGACACCGATGTAAATCTCCGATTAGCTGGGAAGAAGCTGGAGAGCATTTGATTTTAGGCCCTGATTTGATCAAAAGCACAAATGCAGTTATTCACGTTATTCGGGAATGATTGAAGAGTGCTCAGAGTCGACAGAAGAGTTGCGCTGATCTTAAAAGAACGAGTGTTGAGTTTCAGGTAATATCTTACACTAATAAGTCTTTTTCAAATTTACTAAAATTATAGTATCAATCTGATTGAATGGTATACAGATTGGCGAGCACGTCTTTATTAAAATCTCTCCGACAAAAGGCATGATGCGATTTAGAAAATGAGGCAAGTTGAGTCCTCGTTATGTAGGACCATTCCCCATAGTAGGCAGAGTAGGAGAGGTCGCGTATCGACTCGCGTTACCTCCACACCTAGCAGGCATTCATGACGTATTTCATGTATCGATGCTGAGAAAGTACGTCAGTGATCCAACACATGTGCTGGATTATCAACCGTTGGACATCCAGGAAGATTTAACGGTGATCGACGAATCAGGTCAAATTCTAGACCGCAGAGATCAAATTTTGAGAACAAAGCGAATTCCACTCATTTTGATCCAATGGAAGAATCATGGGTCGCATGAAGCTACCTGGGAGCGCGAAACTGATATTCGTGCTCAGTACCCTCGATTATTTACATAGGGTACGTACTTAATTTCCACTTACAAATTCATTACAGTTGGTCACATGAATGTTGCTAAGAAATAAAATGTTTCATTTATAAATTTTAATATTTTATTGATGCACCCTGCAACGGTATACAAAGAATCACAGCCAATGTAACATATAAATTAAGTGTCATAAATCATGAACCTTGAAAATAACCTTAATTTATTTTTAAACTAAAATACAATTAATTTAGAAAAGTAAATTGTTTAAGATGGTGAAAAATAATGAATATATAAATAGATTAATATGTGAAACAATGACACCTAAGTGACACCTAAGCAAGGATAATTCTAGCATACCGCCACATGTCCTAATCAACCAATGCAAGTCCAACTATGGGCCGATATATGATTTTTCACTAAATATACTGCAAAATGGAGAAAAATTTCAACAAAATAAAATTTATTTACATAGTAATATATAGCAAAAAGGCCAACATATATTTTTATACAGACCTTGTATCTGTTAAGAACACCCAAGTACAAAGAGACTTTACACCACAAGTGAAGGACCTTGAAATCCGGACCAACCAAGATCTGGACCTCCTTGCCGCGGCAAGGAATAGTGCTGGCCATGGAAAGCCACTTTCCGCGGCAAGCCTTTAATGTTGCCGCGACAACTCAGTTGGGATTTTGTGGGACCGAAACCCACTTCAAGCTATTTTCAGTTGGGTTTTTCTGTTATAGAGTGTACACATTCCAGTTTCTTCAACCTTCCAAGCTAGTATACATGCATGCACTCGTCCAAATCCATCTAAACTCAGTTGCATGCCACTGATTTTCTCTAGGCAACTCTCCATTTCCTGTTATTGTCCTAATTTCAGGCAGATTTGGTGTCTTGTAAGGTAAAAATCAAAACTCTAGCTCCATATGTTCTTTTCTTGTCTTTTTGATTATCAAAATGCCTCCTAAAAAGACTGGAGTCTCTAAACCTCCAAAGGCCTCAGCTCAAGCAAAGGGCAAGGGTCCTGCTCCTTCACATGAACCGATTAATCCACCCATAGAGCACGAACAACCCATCCCATGGTGGGCTGCGAAGGCGATGGAACCCGAGTGGATCATTGATGATCGTTTACTGACACCGAACGACCAGACTACATGGTCGATTCGGTATATAGAATAGGCACGGTTAGACGCCTTATATCAACCATTCCATACCTAGTTTTATTCGCGTCTCGTCCGTCTCTTTTACCAAAATCTTAAAGGAACCCCAATAGTAGGTCAGCTAGAGACCAAAATTGATAGTAGGAAATTTTATTTTAATCTACAACACATAGCCCAAGCTATGGATTGCAGTTCTAATTTTGAGGTCAGTCTAGGACTGCAAATGACAAGACAGAGGGATGTGAAGTTCCATCACATCACCACTAAAATGACTGATGGGCAGACCTCTTCTGCTCACAGCCTGGCAGTCCGTCATAGCCAACTACCACAGAAAATGTAGTTTTTAGATTGTGTTTCACTGTAATTTGTACCCAATGCAACATGAGAGAGAGTGCAGAGATACGCTCTTACAAGCTCTCTTTGCGGTTTATGAAAATTGATGGTTAAATGCCCCGAGGGTAGTATGGGAAGGCATTAAATATGCCAACATTCATTTACAAAGCACTGTCTCGAACCCCATGCCATCCTGTCCCTATCCTCGCCTGATTTCTCGCCTTTTAGAAGGCCATTTTGATAGTGTGAATGAAACCCCGTATCAAGTTCCGTTGGGTGAAGAGGTCCGCACCGATAATATGCGGGTCTTTAGCCCAGCCATCTGGAGAAATGTTTGTCAAAGGTCCTCTCACGCGGTGAGAAACCGCAAAGCCAAACAAATCTGTCATCCTCCCCAATCTCAACAAGAAATACCTACGGCTCCAACCCATGACATTCCTATTCCCCCTCAACCACAAACCGAATCAGTTCCTCTAGCACAAGGAACATATACTAATGCTGATTTGGTCCTGCTCATGCGTTAAAACCATGAGCAAACTCTCCTCCAATTCGATAATTTTTATCGGAACCATTATATGCTCCATCAACGCATAGATTATATTGAGGAAGCAACCAACATAATGATGGAGCATACTTTCCAAACTGCTGCAAATCCTTACATTGGGCGGGCATGCAACTACGTCTCCTAATATACTCGCAATGCAGCGTTACTGGTCCTGGAGTTCCAGTAAGACTTTTAACAACAAGAAGCTGGTCCTTCCACTACTGGCCAACAACAGCCAAGCCCCCAGCCTGGTAAAATATAACCTCACAAACTCGTAGTTTATATAGCACAATTTATTTCTTCATTAACTTGAAATTATCTCTAATAAGATTGCTTAATTAAATTGAATATTAGATTCCTCATGTCAATAATTAATGATTAATGATTATTGTTGTTATGATATTTGAGGTTCTACTTATGTTATTTAAATTATGAATTGTTCATTAAAAATTCTACGGTCTGCTACCTTATTTTCTATAATACTAGTCATGTGCCACATGTAGGAGGAATAAAACCATTGATGAGTGTTGTTATTTCTAATATTGTAGTTCTATCTGCTAAATGTAGATTTTGATTTAGGTACTATTTATTCAATTTTGATTTTTATCTTGTTTATTTAACATCTCTTATATTTTACCTGGCTGTAAATATATGTATTGTCGTCAAGCACCACATGTTCATTAATGCAACATTCATCTGATGCCCATTATTCTCTCGATTTATTTTCGAGGATGAAAATTTCTTAAATAGGGGAGAATGTAACGATCCCCAGATTTAACATTGTCGTCATGAGAGTCTGGTCAGGTCATGTGCAAATTTCCACCACGACACCCTAAGGACCTCACTAAACTACCCTTTAAATCTGTGCAAAATGTGAAGCCTTAGATTCTGACTGCAAGCTAGACACAGGTGTATTAAACTAAAATTTATAAACTATTTTAATCAGTAATCAGTTCCTATATACAAGCAGTGTTATATACATTTTACACTGAAGCTAAAATCATTTGGTTTTATCTGCCTATACAAGACCAAAACCATGTAAGTGTTGCATGGAATCCCAGCCCAAGATTTAAGCCTAAGATAAACAGCGGACATATACCTTTAATTAACCTTAACATAACCATTGGGGGGAGGCTATTGGATAAGCTTTTGTTGGCTTTTCCTATTTGTTTTATCTGTAAACTATACAAGAGAATTCTTGTTTTGTTTTTTTTCTGTGACACACTACCTAGATAGTGTTGACGTGCATAGGAATTTAACTTAAGTAGCTAATAAGCTACTTGCATGGAGTGAGGGGTGCACGACTCTATTGAGTCATCTTGCGGATCCATGCACGCAAGGTGCTGCGACTTCTATAAAAATCGGATAACACCTCCTCCATCTTCTTCGTCTGAGTTTCTGTTGAAATTCTTCAAAGCCAATCTTGTATAGAAAGCCAATCTGTTCGAAAACCTCTGTTAAGTATAAAAACCTTCGTAGTTCACTGGCTCAGCAAGCGCAGCGTCACTATATGATCGGCACCGCACCGATGAGACTGTAATAACAGCAAAAAGGTTAGTTATTTGTTTGTTCTTGTACAGAAGATTTGATCATAAGAAGGTGCAGCTCAGAAAATTACCGTAGCATGAAATTAAGTACAGATTGCTTCAGGTTTTCATTGAAGATTTGTGTAGGAATATAAATATATAGACATATATATCTATAAATATATATCTATATATATAAATCTATAATTACTACAAGGTTATACTACAAGTACAAATATATATATATATTGATATAGGTATATAAATATATATGATATATATATATAAGCAAGGGGGTACAACAGTCACAAGAATACAGAAGAACCAAACTGAACCCCGGCAAGCCAAGCTTGCCGCAGCAACCTCAAAGGGTTGCCGCGGCAAGACACTCTGCTGAGTGGCTTGCCGCGGCAAGCCTTGAAGCTTGCAGCGGCAACATTCAACAACAAAGTTGTGAGTTGTGCTTTTGTGCATTTCGACTGTGGATCAATTAAAAGTTTAGATGATTATAGCCTTGAGTTTTAGATAAAACATGAGTCCATTTGTATCCACTTAAACCATTAACTTCATATGTGCATACATCTACACCTATGTTAGGTGCAACATGGAGCATATATCTTGTGCACGCAATTTAGACAAGAGTGATGGTCTCTGACGCATGCGCTTCCATCTGATCGAATCAAATCATGTAGGGAATGTACTCTGTGAATATATCTTGAGGTTCTTATTCTTCTTTTAAGTGCAATTTCTTATGCTAAAATTAATAAAGTTATAATTAGTATTGGACATGTTAGCTGTAATGTATCAATATCTAAGCTGTAAATTCAATCAAATGACAGTTTTCATTGTAAAGTAATTAATAGTGTTGTTAATAAATGCACTCATTTGAATTGTATAGTTGTTTTATGAAATAAAAATATATTAGTTTATGGCTCTAGACAGTCACATGAGTGGTGTATGATATACTTCTCTTATGTTCAAGTTTGATATATGTTCCATATCAGTTAATTACTTCAATAATACCATGCATTGTCATGTCAAATCCACTTTGCTATCTTATCTTTGATGTCCTGTACAGTTTAATTAAGTTCTGAGTCAAGTGATCTTGTTTCTCGGGAGCTTGACTACAAGTGATACCGCTAACTCGGGAGCTTGAATTTTTGGTACAAGTGATCCTGCTAACTCGGGAGCTTGAGTTATTCTGGTCCAAGTGATCCTGCTAACTCGGGAGCTTGACAAGTGATCCTGCTAACTCGGGAGCTTGACCTTGTTGTTTCCCTATTCTCGCAAACATGTATATTTTGTGTCAGCTTGATTTCTCATAAATGTTGCATCATGCATAATTTTAGTATATCAATATGTTAAAATAATTATATGCTTTATTTCAGTTATGCTCCTAAATGAGAATGAGATAAATTATCAATGTATGTTAACAATGTGATATTCTCTACTGAGCTTTGATGATAGCTCATTCCACGACTTAAATGTCTTAGCTGCAGAGCCTGATCCAGAGCACGTTGCAGATCCCACCTACGTGCCCGACGAGGAAGAAGGGGAAGACGACGACGACGAAGACGAGGAAGACGACTTCCCTGAAGAGTCCTTCCCAAAATAGGTTTGTCGATGGGGGAGGAGAGAGAGAGGAAAGGAAAGAGAGATAAATTTTTAGACATGTATAAATGATATATGGTAGTTTCAGATATGTTTGGATGTATAGGTTTTCTTTCCACTGTTTAGATGACGGGTGGCCGTCATTGGTGGAAAACTATACATCTGGTCACTCTTTTGTTTATATTGTTGGTAGCTTTCTATCTATCAGTTATTTGCCATATTATTCCATCTATCAGAGTGGAGTTAAAACACATTGCTTCCGCATTTTTGCGTCACTTTAAAAGAAAAAAAAACCCCTTGATGAAAGGATCATGTTAGGTGATCCGATGGCGCGACCTTTCCCAGTATAGAGACGGGGAAACGTCGGGCTGTCACATTAAGAGTTTATAAATTGTTGGTACAAAGAAATTCAGTTTAGGCTCTAATATGAGTTCAAGTGGTAAATTGCTTTGGGTTTTTAGCTTTTGGGCTCAAACGAATCAAAAGAAGGCCTTTTATCATTTTCAGATTCACTAGCAAGAATGTCATATTTCTTTAATGCATATAACAAATAGTTCTAGAAAAATAGTCAACACAATCATAGAATCTTGATTTACATAAACAACAATGATATTTCCATTAAAACACAATCAAGAAGTTCAAGAAATTTTTTAATTCGGCTAGGCATAGTAGCCTCCTTCAAAGAAAGGAAATAGATCCAAAAGGTCACTAGATATATAATTCTGAAACTATAATCTAAATTCTGCAATTTAAAGCAATGTATAATTTCAAAAATTCAGTTATGATACAAGTGTGCAAAAGGACTAAACATGAATATTAACTGCATCCTAGAATTGATGTTCAAACTTCGACTGAGAAGATGGTAAAGCATATAGAATCAAATTTTATCTGATCATCACTCACATGTGATGGTTAACTAGAGAAAGAAAATTTAAAAATAAAAACAAACCAAAAAATCTAAAAATATTCTTAAAAATAGAATTAGCAACAAAATTAAACTAATTTTTTATATATTTCAAATAATATACATAGTATGCATGTGTACCCCTAAACATAAATAGGACAATGTCCTCATTGTGCACACAACAGGGGATACCCCAAAAAAATTCCATACCTGTGAGGTTCAGAATGCGGTAGTAGACCTTATTCACTTGATGATGACTGGTAGGGAACAAGGTTGAAAGATGAAGCTGGAGCCAATGTAAGCAAGTCTGGAGGTGGAGTAGGACTACGTGAAGATTCATCGTCGGAGTCCGACATAATAGGTGCAGAAGCTGTGTCAGATTCTCCCCTTCTGAGGCCTGATTGTCGAATAGTTCAACTCCAACCCCTTTATAGAGAGCTTCAGTACTCTTTGTTTTCAAATAACACTGCTTTATATTTTTCGGTCAAAGGCCTTGGCTCTTCTTCAACTTTACCTTTGGCTTTCAAATCTTTAGTAATTTTGCAAATAACGACAAACTTTTCTTTTGCCTCAATTCTCAGTGCATCAGATTCTACTCTTAATTTGGATGTTGTCACTAAGCTATTATTGGTGATGAACTTGATCATTTTCTTGTGACCGTCACAGACCTGGAGTAATGCCTCTTTCTCCTCTTGAAGTTTCAATAATTGCCCTTCTTGTAATGTGAGTTGATGATTCTTTTCATCAAGCTAAGCATGGAGCGTTTTCTGGTAGTCAATGTATGCTTGGTCCATTGCATTTGGATCTTTGAATGCTGCTCTCGACTGACCCTTCAATATCCTCATGATTTTTTGTCTGCTGCTCCCAGGTCAGCAGTCCTTCCTCCAGCATGCTATTTCTCTGTGTCATTGCACAATTTGACAGTGGAGGGGAGCAGTTTCCTTTTGGACATCCTTCGCAATCTTTGCTCTCACATTTGTTTGGTAATCTCTCATTGCCTTTTGTTTGAGGTTCTCAGCCATCTCCAGACGTTCTTGTGCAGTAGGTAGTACATCGAAGATCCTGTGTTTCAATTGATTAATCTCATTGATCAGTCCTCTAACAAGTCCCGGTAGAGGCAATAAGTGTGGAGCATCCGTACTCTGCCACTTCTCCAGTTGTAGCAATCTTTCTTCCCCTTAGGCTGCATTCTTGAGGATGTGGGGACTGGTGTGACAATGATGGTAGGAGGAAGAGATGGTTCCTCATTTAAAAGTTCTGTGAAACCCCCTCTCAGAGTTTCAAAACTAGGTCCTTCCCCTAGTTTCAAAAATAGATCCAAAAGGTCACTAGATATATAATTCTGAAACTATAATCTAAATTGTGCAATTTAAAGTAACGTATAGTTTCAAAAATTCAGTTATGATACAAGTGTGCAAAAGAACTAAACATGAATATTAGCTGCTTCCTATAATTGATATTCGAACTTTGGCTAATATGATGGTAATGCATATAGAATAAAATTTTATCTGATCATCACTCCCAAGTTATGGTTAACTAGAGAAAGAAAATTTAAAAACAAAAACAAACCAAAAAATCTAAAAATAATCCTAAAAAATAGAATTTGCAACAAAATTAAACTAATTTTTTTTTTTTTTTTCAAATAATATACACAGTATGCATGTGTACCCCCAAACTTAAATAGGACAATGTCCTCATTGTCCACACAACAGGGGATACCCTAAAAAATTCCATACCTGTGAGGTTCAGAATGTGGTAGTTGACCTTACTCACTTGATGATGACTAGTAGGGAACAAGGGCGAAAGATGAAGTTGGAGCCGATGTAAACAAGGCTGGAGGTGGAGTAGGACTACTTGAAAATTCATCATTGGAGTCAAACACAATAGGTGTAGAAGTAGTGTCAGATTCCTCCCCTTCTGAGGCATGATTGTCGAATAGTTCAGCTCCAACCTCTTTATAGAGAGCTTCAATACCCTCTTTTTTCAAATAACAGTGCTTTATATTTTTTGGTCAAAGAGTCGACTCTTCTTCAACTTTTCCTTTGGCTTTCAAATCTTTAGTAAGTTTGCAAATAACAGCAAACTTTTCTTTTACCTCAGTTCTCAGTGCATCAAATTCTGCTCCTAATTTAGATGCTGTCACTAAGCTATTATTGGTGATGGACTTGATGGTTTTCTTGTGACCTTCACAGACCCGGAGTAATGCCTCTTTCTCCACTTGAGGCTTCAACAATTGCCCTTCTTGTAATGTGAGTTGATGATTCTTTTCATCAAGCTGAGCATAGAGCATTTTGTAGTAGTCAATGTATGCTTGCTCCTTTGCATTTTGATCTTCGAATGTTGCTCTCAACTGACCCTTCAATTTAGCTACTATTTCCTCATGATTTTTTGTCTGCTGCTCCCAGGTCAGCGGTCCTTCCTCGAGCATGCTATTTCTTTGTTGTAATTGCACAATTTGACAATGGAGGGGAGTAGTTGCCTTTGGGACTTCCTTCACAATCTCTGCTCTCACATTTGTTCGGTAATCTCACATTGCCTTTTGAGGTTCTCACCCATCTCCAGACGTTCCCAGGCAGTAGGTAGTACATCGAAGATTCTATGTTTCAATTGATTAATCTCATCGATCAATCCTCTAATAAGTCCCGGTAGAGGCAATAAGTGTGGAGCATCCGTACTCTGCCACTTCTACAGTTGTAGCAATCTTTCTTCCCACTCAGGCTGCACTCATGAGGATGTGGGGACTAGTGCGACAATGATTGTTCGAGGAAGAGATGGTTCCTCATTTAAAAGTTCTGTGAAACCCCCTCTCGGAGTTTCAAAACTAGGTCCTTCCCCTAGTTTCAAAAATTGATCCAAAAGATCACTAGATATATAATTCTGAAACCATAATCTAAATTCTACAATTTAAAGCAACATATAATTTCAAAAATTCAGTTATGACACAAGTGTGCAAAAGAACTAAACATGAATATTAACTGCTTCCAATAATTGATGTTCGAACTTCGGCTAATATGATGGTAATGCATATAGAATCAAATTTTGTCTGATCATCACTCACATGTGATGGTTAACTAGAGAAAGAAAATTTAAGAACAAAAAAAAACCTAAAAATCTAAAAGGAATCCTAAAAATAGAATTCGCAACAAAATTAAACTATTTTTTTTTATTTTTCAAATAATATACACAATATGCATGTGTCCCCTGAAACTTAAATAGGACAATGTCCTCATTGTGCACATGATAGGGGATACCCCAAAAAAATTCCATACCTGTGAGGTTCAGAATGTGGTAGTTGACCTTACTCACTTGATGATGACTGGTAGGGAACAAGGGCTAAAGATGAAGCTGGAGCCGATGTAAGCAAGGCTGAAGGTGGAGTAGGACTACTTGAAAATTCATCGTCGGAGTCAGACACAACAAGTGTAGAAGCTATGTCAGATTCCTCCCCTTTTGAGGCATGATTGTCGAATGGTTTAGCTCCAACCTCTTTATAGAGAGCTTCAGTACTCTCTTTTTTCAAATAACACTACTTTATATTTTTCGGTCAAAGCGTCAACTCTTATTCAACTTTACCTTTGGGTTTCAAATCTTTAGTAAGTTTGCAAATAATGGCAAACTTTTCTTTTGCCTCAGTTCTCAGCGCATCAAATTCTGCTCTTAATTTAGATGTTGTCACTAAGCTATTATTGGTGATGGACTTGATGGTTTTCTTATGACCTTCACAGACACTGAGTAATGCCTCTTTCTCCTCTTGAAGCTTCAACAATTTCCCTTCTTGTAATGTGAGTTGATGATTCTTTTCATCAAGCTGAGCATGGAGTGTTTTCTAGTAGTCAACGTATGCTTGGTCCTTTGCATTTGGATCTTCGAATGCTACTCTCAATTGACCCTTCATTTTAGCTACTATTTCCTCATGATTTTTTGTCTACTACTCCTAGGTTTGCAGTCCTTCCTCTAGCATGCTATTTCTCTGCTGTAATTGCACAATTTGATAGTGACTCAGCCAGTAGTTCAGGCCCAATGAATGTGGAGCTTGTTGGGGAGCTGGGCTCCATTCTTTCTTGGGGAGGAGTAGAATTACTCCCTCCCTCAGTCTCTATTAGCTCAAGAGGATCAGTAGCCTTGATTACAATTTCAATACTAGGTGTTGTCTGGCTTTCCGTAACAAGCTTTGTTGTGGCTAGCACAGAGGGTACACTCTCTGTAGGAATAGAATTAGGTATCTTCTTTCAGTATGATGAATTCAATGTTCTCCTATAGACCACCGTAGTTAAGTCTTGCTCTCTTCTATCAAGAACCTCTTCATCAGGTTCTCGGTTGTACCCCAAATTCATAAGCAAATTAGTAATCAGACCCCCAAAGGGAAGGTCTAACCTGAACTTCTCATATTTGCGTTTGCTCTATTTTCCTCTAACAACATCCATCACCTCCAAGAGGTAAATGGGTACATCAAACCAAAAATAATTGGCCATCAAATATAAGTCCTTCACAAAGAGAAGCCTTCTTTCAGTGCCATGGCAAGTGGGATGGATGGTCTTATAGATCAAGACATCCATAAAATGAAGAGACAAGTTGCTTTCCTCTAATTCTTCTAGCATAAATTTTGACTTGTCCTTCTGATGGCGTCACAAGAGTTTTGTAGCCATCTAAATGAAATCTGGGAGGACAGGAGATGGTGACCTTTGCATAGTGTCCTCCGAAAGCTCAGCTGATACCTCTGGTCTCACTAGGGGTGCCTGTAGGACACCAACAATCATTTCCCAGTTCTAATGGATAGAGAGCCCATCAATGACTGTGGAGAGCATCGAGGATTGACTTGTGCTGCTATTAGTCATCCATTTGTAAAACAACTTCACCAGTCTAGGATAGACAGGGGTTGTTTCAGGCTCGAGGAAATAACTAAGCTATGCATCCCTGAAGTACTGGATGGTGGCCCTGCTGAAATCCATTCTTTCCCAATAGGCGACATCTACTGCAACTCAGCCCCCACAATATGCTATTTCATTTTGGTTGAGGGCTGATCTAGTAATGTTTTAGTGGATGCTAGCTTTTTGCCTCCGTCTCATGCTCACTTTTTTTGGTGGCAGGCCTGGAGTCTTCCCCATTCTTCATTCTTCCCTCGGGTAATTCTTTGACAACTGCCTCAGAAACCTTGAGCTTCTTTTTGGGTGAGGCTGCTGCTTGGGTTTTGGTAGTGAGCACAGTAGCCTTGTATCGTGTCTTGCGGTGAAGAATGGTTAGAATCAGTACCTTCATCTTCTTCTTCTCTCCACCTAGCTGTTTTGGATCTCGACATGTTCTGTTTTTCTTCCTGCAAAAATAAAAGAACATCGATCAGTAATTTGAGATATATGTCCTATGCTCTATGATTTTCGACCCATATGATCATGAATCAAAACCTCAAAAAGAAACCAACCAATTTTGAAATGAGAATCATTACCTTTCTTGTTTGTTGATCAAACCCTAATCTCAAAATGGAAGATGAAATGTAGATAGGGTTTTGCAGAAGAGGGAAAAGTACAAGATAGTCGTAATAAATTTAAAACAGTTGGGTAGAGCATAGGATATTTTAAAAATTGAGGGAAAAGAAGGAGGGGTAGATGGAGAGTTCAAAAATGGGGTGAACGTAATCTCTCACTAATAAATAGGCCCTAGTTTCAGTGGTGACTTGCTGAATCGGTCATCACACACGTGTGTAACCTAGAATCATGGGTTACGATTCTAGCTTTTAAGCTCTCGAAAGGTCGAACGCCCATACAATTCAAATCGTAATCACTATGATTTGACCATCTGAAATAATCTACAAAGAAAAGAAAATTTTCGAGCGTTCTATACGTTCGCACAAAACCTAATAGTGTACATCATAGAGTGCCTTACGATTGCTCATGTCTCGGTACGATTTGAAACGCAATGCATCTTTTTCAAAAATCTTCTAAATAAAACAAAAAGAATTAAAGCACATATTTTATAGAATATTGCTATGGATGAGTCGGTAGCTCGATGGGTCTATGAGGAATTCAATTTTTATCAGTGGGGCAAATGTCTCTCCCATAAACACTTGTCCTCTCAAGTTGCTAACTAGCTACGACGGTAACTGGTTACTTTCTCTCTTCATCATCTATGAAGCTAGTTGACCAATTTGTCCCTCCAACTTCGTGATGGACTAGGTATGTGAGTGTAGCACTTGAGAGAACTGAGCAAGCTGGGATAAGTCCTTTGAATGTTGATGCGATTGTTGTTGTAAATCCCGAAGGATCTGAACAACTATAGCATCAAGTCCATTGCTTTGTCGCCCATACTGTGCCTGCATAGTAGGCACTTCTTTGGTGGAAAGCCTGGGTAGGAGGATATCGTGGCTGCACAACAGATGGTCCTTGTTGTGCCCCACTTGTGAAGCCATAATTGAAACCTGGATGGTTCCTACACTGTGGGTTGTATGAATTCCCATAATCACTCCTTTGGAACGCCAATACTTGTTCCCTTTCCACCACATCCAGGTATAATGGGGCAACTGGGCACTCGGTTATGGCATGGGTTAAACTCTGGCATATCGCGTAAGCTCCTGTAGGTCTTTCTGGGGTACTAAGTTTATTAGTCATCAATGATGCGAGTTTCTGCTCTAGGACTTCTACCTTGGCACCAATGGCACTCTCCTTCATTACTTTGTCACTGCTGATCACATTAGAGTCCAACTTATGCAAGGTCTATTTTTGCTTTGAATTACCGGCCAGTTTCTCAAACAAATTCTAGGACTGCTATCCATTTTGCGACACGAATGCCCCTCCACTCACAACATCAACCATAGACTAGTTAATCTTAGTCAACACTTGATAAAAATTTTGTGCAATAGACCAGTTTGGCGTTTCATGATGATGAAATTTTCTCAATAAGTCCTTCATGCACTGTGAGCTCTCATGAAATAATTCTCCCGACAATGGCCTGAAGCCTTGAATTGCTCAGCGAATTTGATTAGGTTTACCAATCAGGAAGTACTCGGCCAAAAATTGGTCCTATAGTCCTTCCCAAGAGGTAATACTATTAGCGGGCAGTGACATCAACCATGCTTTCGCTCTATCCTTGAGAGAGAAGAATGTTGTTGTTATTTTCAGATGCTTGCTGCTAACTATATTTGAAATCAGTAATAAGAATGTGTTAGTAAAAATAAATCAAAGGTGGATTAAAAGACACAAAATAACAAGTCTAAAAATACACACAGACCTGTAAGATATAGCGCCTATTGTAGCAAATTTTGATAAATAAGAGTTTGTCCCATAGAGAAATTGATCTAGAACCCAAAATGGGCTATAATAGTAGGCCTTCAGATCTGGCTATAGATCTGACAATCCTAAAGAAAGGGAGTTGGGTGACACGACTATACTAAATTAATCCTAACAAAATAGAAATAAAGTGCAACCTATCCTAAAGAAAGGGTTAAGAAGAAGATGGTGATGGTGTATGCCAAAATAAAATATAAAAATAATGGGAAGTAAGCAGGTTAATCTAGAGTTAATGCAGTAATGTAACTCAAATTTAGACTATCTCTGCAGTGATTCATGTTGAGATGCTATCAATAACCTCAACAAGATAGAAGAATACAATTTAACCCATGCCATTTGGGGTGCTCTTAGGTCTATACTCTGTCCACTCAAATGGTCACAGAGTATCTGATAGAGTCTGTCAAATCCCATTGATTAAATCAGAAATGCTAACCTAATCAAAAGGAGTGGACTGATCATTTTCCCAACCAATGGACCAGATCAGGCCATAAATATTATTGCAAACACTATATAATGCCAGTGTTATCAGCTCCCCAGATCTGTGCACAGATCTGGCTGACATCCATAGGTATTCCAACCCATAAAATCCTATGTGCTTTGCCAAGGCCAACGGCTTAATGTGTCCTCACAAAGGACCATCAATAGGTTGAATAAGGATTTAGATTCAGTTGGTCATTACTACAAAAGGCCTGCAATGACTCAGCCTCAAGCTGTAATTACTACAGGGAAATCAGATCTAACATCTGATATCGGTCAAGTAGAACAGAGGAGAGCCAGTTCCTGCACAAACCTCCTCACAAGGCTCTAGAAGCTCATGTGCAGAGGAGAAGAATCCTTCTCAGACATGTGGCTGGACACCACTTTAGGATTATACTCTGTTCACTCAAATGGTCATAGGGTATGCGATAGGTCTGTCCATACCATAGAGATCTGAGAAAGAACATGTAAACTGCTGCTGGCACCATAGAGTCCCAGGGCTACGAGCTCTCCAGATCTAGCTACAGATCAGGCTTGCTATCCATGGGTCTATTAAACCAAGGGAAATCAAATGGTAAATAATATATCTACTAGAAACTGAATGGGCTAGTCCCAAAAATATGGATCCTATAGACATCTAAGGAAATCATAAGATCTATAGATTTAATTAGTCATTAAAGCAATAATCCATTAATAAAAGCAAAACTTACAATGAACTGTCTCAAGGCTGCAGCCTGTACATAACTGCTCAACCAAAAGATCCCAATGTATATAATGCCTATTATAAAACTAAAATAAAACTAAACCTAGATGCTTATAAAAGGATTAGCCAGCCAATGCTGGGCTAAGAGAGAAGAAAAATAAGAAAAAGAGATGATCAAACCCTAATCCTAGCTTGTTGGAGCTCTCAATCGACAGAGGATGAAGGAAAGATGAAAATACTAAACTCTAAGTATAACTTATATACTCTGTCCATAAGGCCTTGGCTCAAAAGAGATTAACCCTAATTTTTCCAACAGACATGGCACTGTTACAACCCTTGAATGCCTTGAGATGTGCGCCTCAAAATTTTCACCTCAGGAAGTGTGCCCCAACCTTGGGAAATTCCCAAAAGGTCCTTGAGTTAAAACTGAGACGTGGAGAGCCCGAGCTTTGCGGGGCTAGCATCTGCTTTAATTTACTCGCGTAGTGGTAAAGGCTTCGCAAAGGAGCATTTGGCTTAGGAGGATTGTTCACTCGCGCGATAGATTCTCAGTTGATTACGCAGCTGCTTTACATTGCAATGCTATCGCGGAGGTGATTTGGAATGCCTAGATTTCTCACGCAGTAGAGCTTCAGAAATTCTCACTCTCTGGATACTCGCATAGGTAGGCTCCTATGCTCGCATAGTAATTGGTTAGGCTTCAGAGCACGCGAGAGCTGCACGAGGAAAATTTTGGGCATCTCTCTCTTTCAGGGCTTCGCGAGAACCCCGCGAGGTGACAAATTGTTCTTTATGTATATGGACTGCTATGTTCTGCGCGCGGTTGCTTTAAGGCTCGATCTTCTCGAGAGAAACAAGCATAAATTCTGAGGGATTTAAGATGGAAGATCTTCACAATTTCTTTACTGCTCTCCTCTTGACTGCACGTCCTATTTGCGTGAAGGCCGCTTCCACTACATTCATAGCTCCGCGAGGGTGCTCCTCAACTTTGCGAGGTGAATTTTTTGATCCTCTGATGCATTGCACTTGCTGTTGTTGCAGCTTCCTCCATTCTCATCTAATTTCTTTCATCTGTTAGACTTTTGGTCAATGATGACCAGCAAATGAGTCACCATGGTGAGCACTACCAGGGTGTTCCATTAGGCTTTGGCTTAGCTGTCATCTTTGCATATTTTCTTTCTCTTCTTTGGACCAATAAGCAGGGATTTTGTATTAAGCTACATAGTTTATTACTAACTATAAAACACACTTAACACATGATTATTAGTCTACTTCAAGGTCCATAAAAGGCTAGGTTAAGAGGTAAAAAGTGGTACTTTTCAGTGAATAACACACCCCAAACCTAATCGACTTTGCTAGTCTCTGAGCAAAGGAAAAATGAAAATAACTACTCTAAGAATTTAAATGCCACTTTCGTAGGGAACACACATGCATTTAGCTTATGCATCAAGCCTTTTAAACTCCTAGGTGATCCCTAGTGGAGGAGTGAAGTCTCCTGAGGGTTTTCAGTGAAGATACCCACAAACTTCTCAATAAAACATTTAATAAAAGTACAAAATTATGTAGTCAGCTGTCAATAAACAGAGCATCAGTTTACCATTGATTCAACAAAGATGTGAGGAATTTGAACATATGATATGCACAGACATTTAATCACCACAACTTTTGCATAGATGCACATCATTTCCAATTAGCTCACAATAAGGGAAAACATCACATGTAGGTCAGTACTGAACTCATCATTAATTCAAAAATTAGGTTGAAGGTCATGCCCAGTACATTCAACATCAGACCTAATGCTCACCAGGGCAGACTCTCATAAGAAACTTTGAGGGTTTTCATTTTCTCTCAAGCTCAAGAGCAGTTACAGGCCCCCAAATGGGTCTGAAAGCATGAGCATAGGCAAAGCACCTAAGTTCTGGCATCATTGGCTAATCCTCACCATAGATTGGACAACTCTTTGTCTCTTCATGATAGCTCATTCAACTTTGGATCACAGGATCTTTTAACTGGGTTGCATGTGGCTTATGGGATAGGTTATAAAGAATGGAAGATTGAAAAGGGATTCAAAATTGTGAAATCAGTAGGTGAAGGAGGTGATTCATGACTTCACCTTCTTTAGTTCAACACTTTTCATTTTCTTTAAAATTCTTCAGACTTAAAGTGGCCAGCTTCTCCTCCAATTTTTGATTTTTCTAATGAACTTCTCCTCTTGACTCCTCTATTATTCCTCTTCATTATTACTTTTCTTTCTTTTGGATGCATTTTTCTTTTTATTTTTATTTTTCTGCCTTGCCACCTCTTTCCTCAGTTGCCACACTGCTAAGCTTTAGGTATCTCTTCTCCACTCACCCAATGTTGACCCTATCTTATCCATCTTCAGCTCCTTCTCGTTTACCTTCTGAATTCTCAAAGTGAGGGTAGGTTTGAATCAGGTCCATAGGTTCAAGTACAAGTACTCAAGTGTATTTTGAAGAAAATTGGAAATTAAGGCTTAAAAGTTGTGTGCACAAGGGCAGTTGTTGATGACTTCTGGTGTGCTTACATTATTGGTTGGTGGTGAAAGTTATTTAAAAATCAAAGACAAAGTAAAACAGGGGTGAATCCAGCACAACTCAAAAGTCCTAGACCTGCAAGATACAGGGTCCTTTGTAGCAAGTTTTGATAAGTAAGAGTTTGTCCCACAGGGAAAGGTGATCTAGAGCTCCAAGGGAGCCATCTCTAGTAGTCCCTCCAGATCTGTCTACAGATCTGGCAGTCCTATAAGGAGGGGAGTTTAAGGTCACTTATTCTAAGTATTTTAATATCTAAACTACAGAAAGGGTTGAGAGGATGGATGGAGTGTGGAAAATAAGTATAAAAATGGTGAGAAGTACGTTATTGAGCCAAGGTCAGAGAAGTTTTGTAACTCAGATTCAGATCTGATATTATAGAAATCCTGTCCAGAGGCTACATTATCACCACTGAAGAGAAAGGATCCAACCCATCACTCTGCCAAGATTCCACCCTTAAGGCTATAACATGTCCACTTAAATGGTCACAGATTATCCCATAGGGGAGCCACTATCCAGGGATGGGTCAAAACATAACAAGTAAATCATTGCAGGCACTATTTCATCCAGGCTACCAGCTCAAGAATCCATAGGGAACCTCAACCTCTAAAGTTCTATATGTGGGGCTAAGGCTCTAGGACCATGATAGCCCAGACACATAGAACCAGTAAGAGATTGAGTACAACCTTCGATCCAGCTGTCCATTGCTTGAGCGAGGCTATAATGGTCCAGTCACCAGCCTACAATCTCTATAACCAAATCAGATCCAACATCTGATGGCGGATCTATACAAATATAGGGGAGTCTGCCTCTGTACAATCTCTCACCAGGCTTCTACAAGCTCAGGTGTAAAGAAGAAAGATCCATCTTGGATTGGTGGATTAGAATCACCTTAAGGCTATAATCTGTCCGCTCAAATGGTCACAGACTATCCCAGAGGTTATCCTCCTCACGAAGCCCAAAACAAAACCCGAATATCGCTGCTACCACCATGCTCACAAGGCTACCAGCTCAAGCTCCCATGGGGATTTCAGATTTAGTGGGTCCTGTGGTGGGGCTAAGGTTGTAGGACCATGATAGCCCAGACACACAGGTCACTTGGATCTGAATGGCCCTTAGAATCAGTCCTCCATTGCTTTGAAACATAGCTAAAGCAATGGCGGATCACAAGGCAGTAGCCTTGCATAGAGCATCTCACACATAAACACCAATCCCACAAAGTACATATCCTATTATAGAACTTCCATTGATCTAATTCAAAAATACATACAAAGGCATAGCCAGCAAGTGCTGGACTATGGAGAGAAGGAAAGAAAAAGAAAATTACTTACTGCTAAAAAGAAAGAGAAAAGAAAAAATGATCTGAGATGGGTTCCCAGATACTTAAACCTAAGCTAGGTATGGGTTTATATAGCAGTGGGGTGGCGGCGCATTAGGGTTAGGAAACCCTAATTTTAACGATGCCACATGGCCTAATGATGATCCTTGGATGCCTCGGGGTGCATGCACGGAGATTTGAGCATGGGAGTGCATGCCCTAATCACTGGAAATACCCAGAAGGTCCTCTGCTAAAGAGATGGAAGTTTAGGGTCAGAGCTTCGCTAGGTAGCTGTAGTTTCCCAGACTTGTCGCGTGGTAGCTCTTTGCTCTTCGCTATGATGATTTGACACTGAAGCTTCAGCCGTCGTGAGGTTGCCTTGGTTTGCTCTTTAGGCAGTCGCGCGATAGAGAATTGCTCTCTCGCTGGATTAGGCTTCGTGAGGTTGAATAGAAAACACAGTCTCAAGTGTCGTGGGGTTGAAATTCAAGCAGTCGTGAGGTCGCTCGGTCTTCGCTGGGCTGATCTTCGCGAGAGTGAATTTAAGCAGCGCGAGAACTTCGCGAGGCTCTACTGAGTTCTAAACTGTGCGAGGTTCTATGTCTCACTTGATCTTCGCGAGGTTGGCTTTGCCTTTGCCAGGATGTTTTCTTTCTTGAATGGGGCGAGAACTACGCGAGGTGTTCTTCTTCTGACGCTCTCTCTCCTCAGCCGTTCTGAGCGAACTACGCGAGATTGAGAGAGGTCTGCTTTGAACTGCGCTACACTGCGCGATGTGTTCTACTCTTGAGCTTCGCGAGAGCTGTGTGAGTTTGAGTTTCTAATGCTCTTCAGTCACTCATCTGCGCGAGAGGTTGCTGTGAAGTCTTGGAAAGCTCAGTTGAACTGCGCGAGGCATATTTCTCCTGAATCCTCTAAAGCTTGGGTCAGCTGCGCGAGGCTCATTTCAGGTCTGGATTCAGAGTTCATTCTTCTAAGGGATATCTGGTGCCAAAGAGGTGCTCCTCAGATTCCTGGCCTTATTTCACTGCTGATTATTACCTACACGAAACACTTAACAAGAACTTATTAGGTGGCTAAGGGTCTAATCAAAGGTTAAGTTAAGGGGTGTAAAGTGGTACTTTTTAGGTCTTAACACACCCCCAAACCTAATCTTTGCTAGTCCCTTAGCAAAGCTATATTAAATCTACTCTAAAAATTAAATGCCACTTTCGTAGGGAGCACGGATACATTTAGCATATGCACCACGGATACATTTAGCATATGCACCAAGCCTTTTAAACCCCTAGGTGATCCCTAGTGGAGGAGTGAAGTCTCCTGAGGGTTTTCAGTGATGACACCCACAAACTTCTCAAATGAAATAGTTAACAAAAGTGCAATATCATCCAATGAGCAGTTAAGGAATCAAATTTAGTCTACTCTTGAATCAGTACACATAAAAGAAATTTAATTCATTGGTTGCACAGTAACTTAAACAGCATAAACTCTCATGATTGTACAATATTTCCAAATAGTTTGCAATCACAGAAAACTGCACAAGTGTGTGTCAGCACTGAGCTTATCCTTATGTAAAAAAAAAATTAGGTTAAGGTCATACATAATGCATTCAAGTTCAGACCCAAAAGAAAACTTTGCAGGGCATACTCTCATAAAGGTTTGTTGAGGGGTTCATTTTCTCACAGGCTCAAGAGCAGTTACATCTCCCAAATGGGTTTGTAAGCATGAGCATAGGCAGAGTTCTGCGTTGACATCATTGGCGCTTCCTCACCATAGATTGATAATTCTTTATCTTCACATGATGTACTCACTCATCTTTGGATCACAAGGGCTTTTAACTGGGTTGTAATGCGGCTTATGAGATAGGGTTAAAAAGAATGGAAGGTTGAAAAGGGGTTCCAATTTGAGAAATCAGTAGGTCACAGAGGTGGTTCATGACTTCACCTTCCATAATTCAGCTCTCTTCATCTTCTTTGAGATTTTCCGATTTGAAGTGATCAGTTTCTCTTCTTGATTTTGATTTTTACAATGAAAGTTCCTCTTGACTTCTCCCTTATTCCTCTTCATTATTATTTTTGTTTCTTTTTACTGGAGTTTCCTTCTTTTTGTTTTGTTTTTGCTTTTCAGAAATGTCACCATGTTCTCGCCATCTATATCGCCAGATTTTTGAAATCCTTCTTCTCCATTCACCTAATGTTGACCATAGCTAGTCCATATTCAACTCTTTCTACTTTACCTTCTGAATTCTCAGAGTGAGGGTAGGTTGAATCAGGTTCATAGGTTCAGGTTCAAGTACTCAGGTGTATTTTGAAGAAATTTAGGATTTAAAGCTCAAAGGGGGGTATGGACAAGGGCAGTTGCTTTAGGATTGGTCTTTTTAGGCTCAAACTGTCCAAGAGAAGGCGTTGATCCTTTCCTAGGTCTCATGAGTACTGTCAGTTGTTTCAACTTGGAGTTACCCAACTTCTAGTGAGCACAGTGACTCAGCCAATCCTTAGAACTAAAAGAAATGCCTTAGTTACTCCTCAAAGAATAGAAAAATTTTGTAGGCCCAATTCTCACTGGTTATGGTCATCCTTTGAACTTTCAAGTATGTCCTCACCTTTTTCTCTCTCTAATGATTCACTAAGTGCTGATACAAGTAGGTTTCCTTGGTGATATTATCATGGAAATGTGGAATATTAGAAGTTTATAATGTCCAAGGTTTGCATAAATTTTAAACTTCTTAATTTCATGATTCTTAAGTGAACAGAGGTCCATTTCCATATTGCTCAGATGAGTCTGCTGCACTTATGTTAGCTATTCCATTGGCAGGGTCTGCCTGGCACGCCCCCAAACCTATGAGGAGCAGTGTCCTCACTGGTTCAAAGGTGTCGGTGCAGCAGAGTTATTACAGCATAAAAGACAAGAACAAGAAATAAAGTAACCAACAACAGAAAACTGTACAACATATCAGAAAAGGAAGATATTATTAAAAAGAAAATTACAAAAATGGAGGAGGGAGAGGGAGAGAGATCAGGGGTGAGGGGGTTGAGAAGGTGGGGGAGGGGGTGGAGTAGGCGGGGAAGGGGGTGGAGTGGAGGGGCCAGGGGATGGATCTGTCTTTAGCTTCTTCTTCTGCGGCTGAAGCTTTTCCTCCTCCTTGGCAAGGATTTGCAGAACCTCCTCATATTCATTCTAGAGGGGTTGGAGGGGATCCGGCTCTTTAGGTGGCGGCGGGTCCAGCCACATCGGGCAAAACTTGTTAGGCAGCTCATTTGGCTTGTCATCTGCCATGATTAGGATTAGGGAAGGACCGCTAGGGTGAGAGGAGATAGGATGCGGCGAAGATGAACATGGCCTCCTTGCGTATTTAAAGGCTAGGATGGTGGAAGATGAAATGGTTGAATAACATCCAAGTTGCCGTAATTAATTGAGAGTGAGTTGGGAAACGTCAAGTCCCAGCAGTCAGCGTGGGGAATGACAAATGCATTAGACTCGTGCAGGTTGGTAAGGGAATCACGAGATATCAGAATCGCGCGATTATGGGAGTTAGAGCTAGAAGTGTGCGAGAGATTCTGCAACATTAAAACTCGTGACAGCAAAAGAAATGGTCTATGCGAATTGTGCGAGTCTTCCCAAATCACAATTTGGAATGCGCGAGGGCCAAATCAGCAGTTCACAGAAGAAGAAGAAGAAATCATACCAATCCCACATAAACTCTATCAAGCTCAACAATATCAAACTCCACATAACCCTTAAGGTAGAAACAAAAGTAGTATAGTACAATATGGACACAACTGCGGGTCAGGTAGAGGTAGGGGTCTCATGAAAATGAATAGTGCACATAGGCTCTGCAGGTCGTTCAATGCAAGGCTTAAGCCTCTGACCATTCACTTTGAAGGTCCTCCCAGATTTGGGATCCGTGACTTCCGCAACACCAGATGGGGAAACATTCATGACAACATAGGGACCATCCCATCTGGATTTTAATTTACCAGGAAAGAATTTTAGTTTGGAGTTGAATAACCAAACCTTACCACCCGGTTCGAGGCTTTTTCTTAGCAGGCCCTTGTCGAAGAAAGCTTTGGCCCGTTCCTTGTAGATCTTGGCATTGGTGTAAGCATCCACCCTCAGCTCATCCAATTCCGATTGTTGTAATGACCTATGTTGACCAGCAGAAGTTAGGTTCATGTTCAAGTTCTTAATGGCCCAATAGGCCCTGTGTTCTAACTCTACTGGGAGATGGCAGGCCTTTCCATAGACTAGTCTGAATGGGGACATTCCAATGGGAGTCTTATAGGCCCACAGTGCATCATCCAGTTTCTCAGCCCAATCTTTCCTGTCGGTCTTAACTATTTTCTCAAGGATGTGCTTGATCTCCCTATTGGAAATTTCAACTTGCTCACTTGTTTGTGGGTGGTAGGGAGTAGCAATCCTATGGGTCACAGAATATTTCTTGAACAAGCTCTCGAAATTCCTGTTGCAGAAATGGCTACCCTCATAACTGATAATAGCTCTAGGGGTTCTAAATCTTGAGAAAATGTTGTGCTTTACAAATTTGAGGACCACCTGGTTATCATTGGTTCTTGTGGAAATGGCTTCTACCCATTTGGAAACATAGTTCACTGCCACTAAGATGAAGTGGTAACCATTCGAGGGGGGAAAGGGGCCCATGAAGTCTATTCCCCATACATCAAACAGTTCTACAACAAGGATGGGCTGTAAGGGCATTGAATTTCTTTTGGACAGCCCTCCTAATTTCTGACATCTCTCACATGCCTTGCAGTGTGTATATGCATCCTTGAATAAGGATGGCCAGTAAAAACCACACTGCAGGACCTTGTCAGCAGTTTTTCTCCCACTAAAGTGGCCTCCACAGGCATTTTCATGGCACATGGCCAGAATACTGGGGATATCACTTTCAAAAACACGTCTTCGGATGATCTGGTTGGCACAGTACTTGTATAGGCAAGGTTCCTCCCAGAAAAAATACTTGACCCGTGAGAAGAACAGGTCTTTATCCATTTTGGTCTAGTGGGGAGGAATCTTTCCTATAACTAGATAATTGACAATGTCTGCAAACCAAGGGACTAAGGAGTGGATGGCAAATAATTGTTCATCAGGGAAGGCATCATTTGTAGGGCCATCCAGGCATTTCTCCAAGATAATTCTGGACGAGTGGTCAGCCACCACATTCTCCACACCCTTTTTGTCATTGATTTCGATGTCAAACTCCTGTAGCAGGAATCTAATCAGCCTAGGCTTAGCATCTCTCTTGGACAATAGGTACTTCAATGCCGAATGGTCAGTGAAGATCACAGTTTTAGATCCTAGTAGGTAGGCTCTAAATTTGTCAACCAGAAACCATCGCTAGAAGCTCTTTCTCGCCATGGTATAGTTCAAATTGAGCTTCAGCAAGTGATTTGCTGCTATAAGTAATGACCACAGGCAGTTTATCTTTTCTTTGGCCCAACACAGCACCTATTGCCAGGTCTGATGCATCACACATCAGCTCAAAAGGCAGGGTATAGTCCGGTGTTTGGAGTACAGGGGTAGAGGTGAGGCATATTTTCAATGTTTCAAAAGCCTTCAGACATTCAGCAGAAAAGTTAAAGGGGACATCTTGATAGAGCAGGTGGCACAATGGCTTAGCAATTTTACTGAAGTCCTTAATGAACCTCCTGTAAAATCCTGCATGCCCCTGGAAGGATCTGATTTGCTTGACTATTTTTGGAGGGGGCAAATTGGCAATGAGGTCCACTTTGGCTTTGTCTACCTCAAGCCCTTCTTTAGAGACTACATGGCCCAACATAATGCCTTGTGTTACCATAAAGTGGCTCTTTTCCCAGCTTAAAACCAAATTGGTTTCCTCACATCTTTGCAAAACTAGGCTGAGGTGCTGTAGACACTGGCCAAAGCTGTCCCCAAAGACAGAAAAGTCATCCATAAAAATCTCCAAAAACTTGTCAATCATGTCAGAAAATATGGCATACATACACCTCTGGAAAGTGGCTGGCGCATTACAGAGTTCAAAAGGCATCCTTCTGTAAGCGAAGGTGCCAAAAGGATAGGTAAAGGTTGTTTTCTCTTGGTCTTGAGGATGCACAGGGATTTGGTTGTACCCTGAGTACCCATCAAGAAAACAGTAAAAAGCTTTTCCAGCCAATTTGTCCAGAATTTGATCAATGAAGGGGAGAGGGAAATGGTCCTTTCTAGTTTTAGAGTTGAGCTTCCTATAATCAATGCACACTCTCCAGCCAGTGGTTGCCTTGGCTGGCCTCAACTCTTCAGTTTCAGTCTTAATCACTGTTATGCCAGATTTCTTGGGCACCACTTGGATAGGTGCCACCCAATGAGAATCAGAGATGGGGTAGATCACCCCTGCATCTAACAATTTAATGATTTCCTTAAGGACCACTTCCTGCATGTGAGGATTTAACTTCCTCTGCATTTCCCTGGAGGGTAGTGCTCCCTCCTCAAGATGAATCCTATGCATGCAGATTGATGCATCAATTCCTCCCAGATCGGCAATGGTCTGGCCAATTGCCTTCTTGTGCTTCCTCAAAACTGTGAGTAATTCCTCTTCCTGCTCATTGGTAAGCGAGGAAGAGATAATCACAGGAAGCTTATCACCTTTCTCAAGGAAAGTATATTTTAATGTTTCTGGAAGCTTCTTGAGTTCCAGATCAGGGGCCTGTTGGGTGGATGGCAAAATTGGTGCATTGGAGGTTGGAGGAAGAGGTATCAATGTAGGTTTCCAATCGAATGTCAGACCGAGCCCATAAGACTTCAATATGGTCATGTCTTTTGATCTCCCATCTGGGCCCTCTTCCTCTGCCATGTCCCAAATTTTAACTAAATTCCTGACAATGTTGCCCCACTCCAGCAGAGTGGGCAATTCCTCTTCCACAATTTCCTCTAGTACATCCATTGCGAAGCTCTCCTCATTGTCCATCTGAGGGTACTTTGCACTGTTGTACACATTCATCTCAACTTTCATATGTCCAAAAGTTACCTCCATTATTCCAGACCTGCATTGAATGCATGCATTGGCAGTGGCCAAGAAAGGCACAAGATATACAGTATGGGGTTTGGGCTAGTGTCATGACCCATGTCCAAAACTAAGAAGTCAGCAGGGTAGAAAAACTTATCCACACCTACTAAGACATCCTCAACAATTCCCAGAGGTCTCCTCTCAGACCTGTCAGCCATCATCAGCACGATGGGGGTATCCTTCAGCTCCCCCAAACCTAGTTGCGGATATACACTGTATGGTAACAGGTTAACACTAGCTCCAAGGTCTAAAAGGGCTTTTCCAATTGTATTGTCTCCAATTACGCAGGGAATAGTGGGTATCCCTGGATCTTGCAACTTCTCAGGCATTGATATGCTAAATACAGAATTCACTGTATCAGTTGCAAAGACCTTCTTGGGCACATGGCCTCTAGCCTTTCTCTTTTGGGTACAGAGGTCTTTTAGGAACTTTGCATAGGCCGGGACTTGTTTAATTGCCTCAAGTAGGGGTAAATTGATTTTTACCTGCCTAAAGGTCTCCATCATTTCCTCCATCTGGGCATTCCCTTTATCAAAAGGGAGAGGACCATTCAAGGCCTGAGGAAATGGCAGCTGAGGTTCTGCTGGTTCCTCAGCTGCTAGCCCATGACTAAACTTCTGTTTCTTTCTTTTTTCATGTTTTGCTCTCTACTGTGGCTCAACTACAGCCTCATTATTTTTCTCCTGCTGCAAGGTGGCAGGCACTTCTTGGCTTTGTGGTCCCACAACTTCTCTATCGTGATCATTTGCATCAGCTGTGGAAATTGCCCCAACTGATCTGTTACCCACCTGGTTGTTTACTAGCCTGCCAGACCTTAGGGTAGTGACAGCATTGGTATCCTCAAACTTTGAGGAAGCTTCCTCAATTAAAAACTGACCCTTGGGGTTAGCAGTTGGCTGGCAGGGCAATCTGCCTTCATCTCTCCTAGCCAATGTTTTTGACATTTGGCTCAGTTGCTCTTCCATTTTCTGGAGGCTCTGACCATGAGAGTCCATAGCCTGAGCCAAGGAACCCAAGTTTTGCAATGAAGTCAAGACTTGGTCCTCAAAAGAAACATTTCTAGGCTGAGAAGGTGGTAAGACCAATTGATTATGCTGCTGATGGGGCTGTTGATGGTGTTGGAAGGTAGACTAGGGGCATTCCCTTGATTGAACTGCTGTTGTGGCCTTTGTGGTAAGGCCAACATCTGCTGGGGCTGCATGTAGTTGTCTTACTTCCACCTCAGATTTGGGTGGTCTCTCCATTGGTAACCAGCATTTTGATGCTGGTATCCATATGGCTGCCTATTGTAGCCCCCAGATTGTTGCTAGCCATAAGATTGAACAGCAGCAGCATGTTCTAACATCAATTCAGGAAATTGCCCTGCAGATGGACATTCCTCCACTATGTGTTGTGGGGACTGGCATATCAGACATGCCTCAGCCACATGAGCAGCCCTTCTGGGTTGCATCACAGTCAATAATTTATCAAACTTCATAGAGAGGTTTGCCATCTGCAGCTACAGGTCATTATTCCCAGACACCTCATAAACTTTTCCTCTTGATCCAGTAGCAGGCACCACCTTTGACTCAGATTCCTGACTAGTTCTTGCCAGGGATGGCTTTTGAAAAGCATTCTCACTAATCACCTCAAATAGTTCCCATGCCTCCTCAGCAGTTTTGTGCATGTAGGATCCACCACAAGAGGCATCGACCATGTCTCTATTTTTCTCATCAATCCCATTGTAGAAGCTTTGTACAAGCTGCCACTCAGGGATCTTGTGGTGGGGGCATTGTTTGAGCATCTCTTTAAACCTATCCTAGGACTGGTTAAAATCCTCAGTTAGGGATTGAGCAAATGCAAGAATCTCCTTCCTCAACTGGCTAGTTTTGGTCTCAGGGAAGAACTTGGTTAGGAATCTGGTCTGCAGGTCTTTCCATGAAGCAATGCTATTGTTGGGAAGAGTGGTCAGCCAGGTACTGGCCCTATCCTTCAGAGAGAAGGGAAAGAGTCTGAGCCTAGTAGCCTCAGGTCCCAAACCAGTGATATTAAAAGTGGTGCACAAGGCCATGAACTGGTCAATATGCTTGTAAGGGTCCTCTTTGCTAAGCCCATGGAAAGCTGGCAGCATCTGGATGATTGAAGTTTTTATCTCATAGTTCCCTTGAACATCAGGGAATTGAATGCTAAAAGGAGAGTTATAGTCATCCGGAGCATTCAACTCCTTGAGGGTTCTGGGCTGTTCTTCACCCATAATTGCTGTCACAGATTCACTTGGGGGCTCTCCTGTGGTGTGCCTGTCTCTTCTAAGTCTCCTTCTCCTTTCTAACTCAGGGTTAAGAGGCTCTAAAGCAGGGCTAAGGGATCTCCTCCCTAGCATACAAGCACACCAATAGCAAGGAAAGCTTCTTGCAAGCACATTGCAAAAGAATGATTATACACTAACAAATTTATCAAACTAGTTTACAGCTATTCAAAGAATACATTTAAACTATCCTAGATACTGTTAAAATTTTTTTTTTTAAGAAAGATAGACAGAGCTTTAAAAGTCAGAGAGTTTGCAAACAGAGGTAGCTAAGTTCCAATTGCAGTCCAACTATCCTTCACTGCTGCTGTCTAGATCTGCAAGAAAGGTTCAAAATTATGTCAGCAGTATCAATTATTCACATGTGCAAAGAATACTAAGAATACAAAAACTAAGGGTCTACTAATAGATCATCTATCCCCGGCAACGGCGCCAAAAACTTGTTGATGACTTCTGGTGTGCTTACATTATTGGTTGGTGGTGAAAGTTATTTAAAAATCAAAGACAGAGTAAAACAGGGGGTGAATCCAGCACAACTCAAAAGTCCTAGACCTGCAAGATACAGGGTCCTTTGTAGCAAGTTTTGATAAGTAAGAGTTTGTCCCACAGGGAAAGGTGATCTAGAGCTCCAAGGGAGCCATCTCTAGTAGTCCCTCCGGATCATCTCACAGATCCGGCAAATTCCCCTATAAGGAGGGGAGTTTAAGGTCACTTATTCTAAGTATTTTAATATCTAAACTACAGAAAGAGTTGAGAGGATGGATGGAGTGTGGAAAATAAGTATAAAAAGGGTGAGAAGTAAGTTATTGAGCCAAGGTCAGAGAAGTTTTGTAACTTAGATTCAGATATGATGTTATAGAAATCCTGTCCAGAGGCTACATTATCACCACTGAGGAGAAAGGATCCAACCCATCACTCTGCCATGATTCCACCCTTAAGGCTATAACCTGTCCACTTAAATGGTCACAGATTATCCCATAGGGGAGCCACTATCCAGGGATGGGTCAAAACATAACAAGTAAATCATTGCAGGCACTATTTCATCCAGGCTACCAGCTCAAGAATCCATAAGGAACCTCAACCTCTAAAGTTCTATATGTGGGGCTAAGGCTGTAGGACCATGATAGCCCAGACACATAGAACCAGCAAGAGATTGAGTACAACCTTCGATCTAGCTATCCATTGCTTGAGCAAGGCTACAATGGTCCAGTCACCAGCCTACAATCTCTATAACCAGATTAGATCCAACATCTGATGGCAGATCTATACAAATATAGGGGAGTCTGCCTCTGTACAATCTCTCACCAGGCTTCTACAAGCTCAGGTGTAAAGAAGAAGGATCCATCTTGGATTGGTGGATTAGAATCACCTTAAGGCTATAATCTGTCCACTTTAATGGTCACAGACTATCCCAGAGGTTATCCTCCTCACGGAGCCCAAAACAAAATACGAATATCGCTGCTACCACCATGCTCACAAGGCTACCAGCTCAAGCTCTCATGGGGATTTCAGATCTAGTGGGTCCTGTGGTGGGGCTAAGGCTGTAGGACCATGATAGCCCAGACACACAGGTCACTTGGATCTGAATGGCCCTTAGAATCAGTCCTCCATTACTTTGAAACACAGCTAAAGCAATGGCAGATCATAAGGCAGCAGCCTTGCACAGAGCATCTCACACATAAACACCAATCCCACAAAGTACAGATCCTATTACAGAACTTCCATTGATCTAATTCAAAAACACATACAAAGGCATAGCCAGCAAGTGCTGGACTATGGAGAGAAGGAAAGAAAAAGAAAATTACTTACTGTTAAAAGGAAAGAGAAAAGAAAAAATGATCTGAGATGGGTTCCCAGATACCTAAACCTAAGCTAGGTATGGGTTTATATAGCAGTGGGGTGGCGGCGCATTAGGGTTAGGAAACCCTAATTTTAATGATGCCACATGGCCTAATAATGATCCTTGGATGCCTCGGGGTGCATGCACAGAGATTTGAGCGTGGGAGTGCGTGCCCTAATCGCTGGAAATACCCAGAAGGTCCTCTGCTGAAGAGATGGAAGTTTAGGGTCAGAGCTTTGCTAGGTAGCTATAGTTTCCCAGACTTGTCACATGGTAGCTCTTTGCTCTTCG
This sequence comes from Chloranthus sessilifolius, assembly GCA_021018995.1. Taxonomy (NCBI): domain Eukaryota; kingdom Viridiplantae; phylum Streptophyta; class Magnoliopsida; order Chloranthales; family Chloranthaceae; genus Chloranthus; species Chloranthus sessilifolius. The sequence continues at coordinate 17,830,586 of CM037595.1, read as the reverse complement.
CTAGGATGATTTGACACTGAAGCTTCAGCCATCGCGAGGTTGCCTTGGTTTGCTCTTCAGGCAGTCGCGCGGTAGAGAATTGTGCTCTTGCTGGATTGGGCTTCGTAAGGTTGAATAGAAAACACAGTCTCAAGTGTCGCGGGGTTGAAATTCAAGCAGTCGTGAGGTCGCTTGGTCTTCGCTGGGCTGATCTTCGCGAGAGTGAATTTGAGCAGCGTGAGAACTTTGCGAGCACTTCTCTTTACTGGACTTCACGAGGCTCTACTGAGTTCTGAACTGCGCGAGGTTTTATGTCTCACTTGATCTTCGCGAGGTTGGCTTTACCTTTGCCAGGATATTTTCTTTCTTGAATGGCGTGAGAACTGCGTGAGGAGTTCTTCTTCTGATGCTCTCTCTCCTCAGTCGTTCTGAGCGAACTGAGCGAGATTGAGAGGTCTGCTTTGAACTGCTCGACACTGTACGATGTGTTCTACTCTTGAGCTTCGTGAGAGCTATGCGAGTTTGAGTTTCTGAAGCTCTTCAGTCACTCATCTGCGCGAGAGGTTGCTGTGAAGTCTTGGGAAGCTCAGTTGAACTACGCGAGGCATATTTCTCCTGAATCCTCTAAAGCTTGGGTCAGCTGCGCGAGGCTCATTTCAGGTTTGGATTCAGAGTTCATTCTTCTGAGGGATATCTGGTGCCAAAGCAGGCTCCTTAATAGGATTCCTGGCCTTATTTCATTGCTGATTATTACCTACACAAAACACTTAACAAGAACTTATTAGGTGGCTAAGGGTCTAATCAAAGGTTAAGTTAAGGGGTGAAAAGTGGTACTTTTCAGGTCTTAACAGTAGTTGATTAGGGTTTGGTTTGTTTAAGGTCAAACAGTCCAAGAGAAGGCCTTGATCCTTTCCTAGGTGTCATGAGTGCTGTCAGTTGTTTCAACTTGGCAGTGCCTAACTTCTAGTGAGGCATTGACTCAGCCAATACTTAGAGCTAAAAGAATTGCCTCACTCACTCCTTAAAGGAAGAATTTTTTTTTTGTAGGCATTAATCTCACTAGTTATGGTCTTCCATTGAACTCTTAGGCATGTCCTTACCTTTTTCTCTCTTTAATGATTCACTAAGTATTGATACAAGTGAGTTTTCTTGGTGTTCACATCATGGAAAAGTTAAAATTTAAAAGCTTGTAATTTCTAAAGGTCTGCAAAATTTTTAAATTTCTCATTTTTTTATGATTCTTAAGTGAACATGGCTCCATTTCTATCTTACTCACTTGATGTTGCTGCACTTAGGTTAACTATTTCATTGGCAAACCTTACCACACCCCCAAACCTATGAGGATCAGTGTCCTCACTGATTCAAAGGTAGATATGGATGTGCAGCGGGGTCAAAACAGAGATATTAAAAGAAAAGAAACAACAGGAAAGAAAAATAGACAACACACAATAAACAATAAATAGATAAACAATAGAGATGAAGAAAGATAGTGAACTAATCAACACATAACAAAAAGAAATTTCAGTATAACTACAAAAGTATGTACAAAGTAAAGGAAAGTAAATAATAAAATTACACACTACTTCCTAACTAAATACATGTGTAAAAATTAATCATCTGAATCTCTGGCTTCAGTAGGTGGTTTCTGGATTCCTTTGCCCTTTGATTGCTCCAAAGCAGCAGCCTTGAACTGTGGCATTTGGGAAGTAGTTTTTCTTGTCCTGGCAGTGCCTTTTCTTTTTGGAGTGGGTGATGGCTTTGGGGTAGGGTCCTTGAATTTGAGTCCAGGTTTGACTTGGCTAGGTTACTTTGAATCTGGAGCTGTTTGCTGGAGAGGGACATCTGGGTTTAATTCTTGAAAAAGACCTTCTGGCAACTCCTTATCAGTTTGGGCATTTACAGAGTTCTCCGAAGCTGTAATAGTCACCCCATAATTATAAGCCCTCTCCTCAATCAGTCTCAGTCTCTCTTTTAGTTCCTGGATCACATCTTCTTGACTCTCAACTCTTCTCTGTTCTTGGTTGTATTAGATAGTAATCTCTCTCCATCCTTACCTGATTTCCTTTTTCTCAACCTTATGAGCAAGCATCAGGAGTTTAATTTTATGAAGGAGGGGCTACCGCACTATAGATTTAAGGTCAGTCATGCCTTGAACTACATCCCTCTTTATGTAAGCATTCACTTTCATGGCCCAAAGGAGGGTGTAGTAAGGAGGTTGGGGACTACAAGAGGTAGGAAGTATGGGCTGAGCAGTGAGGGAAGAAGTGCTAGCCAACAATGGAAAGGGAAAGGATGAATAGAGGGGTTGGGTGGAGGGTAGAGGGTGAGGGACATTAAAGGCAGATTCAGGTATGGGTTGTAGTTGAGGTTCAGGGTCTGTTTGGGTGGACGCATCTTTGGAGGTGATGGGAGAAGTTTCTGGGAGAGGTCCAATGGGTGTAGGAGCAGGTGGGGGATTATGGATTGATGTAGGGAGAGGTGAGTGTTGGGAAGGTTGGGTTAGAGTGGTTTAAGTTGCTTCGATGGATTGTAAAATGGTTAAGATGGATGCAGGGTTTAGTAGGGTGGAATGAATTGAATGAAGATTGGCCTCAATGGATGCATGGATTTGGATATTAGTCAACATTTGGAAATGAAGGGAGAGTAGGAGGTACAGGATTTGGGGTAAGAGGACATGTATAGTAGTGGCTATGGGTAGGATAGGTGAAACTGGTTGAAAGGGGGAAGTGGGTCTATGAGTGAAGGTAGTGGGTTGTGGTGGAGTAGGTTCAACATGGTTGGGTGGTGATGATTGATGTGGAGGGTCAACGTGAGGGTGAGGTGAGTCTGAGAGAGGGGTATACTCCAGGTTGATGTCTCTTAGGATAGTGGACATCATAGTGGAAAATTCCTCTCCTGTAAATGGGTTATGGTCATGGGATAATGGAATGGATTGGTCTATGGGTTTACATGTGATAGGTACAAAGGGTGGGGAAGTCTCAGTGGAATAATGTGGGGGTTCAAAGGTATGGGTTTCAGTTTCATAGGGTGTGGGTATGAGGTCTGGAATGGTTAAGGTTTCAGGGATTGGAATGGTTTGGGACATAAAGGTGGGATGGGGTCTAGTGGGGGCTTTGGCAGCTTTTCTTTTCTTCTGATATGAGGTCTTGACAGGTGGGCTAGTGTGGACTGGAAAAATAGGTAAGGGTGTAGAAATGGGTAGAGTGTCAGTGGCTATGGTGGATGGTGGTGTGATTGGCTCATTTAAGGGTAGTGGACTTGGGTGGGGCTGTGAGGTCTGGGTTGAGGGTGGAGGTGGTGTGGCAATGAGTGTAGGTAAAGGTGGTGTTAAGGGAGTCGGGGCTGGCATGGAGGTAGAGGGAATGGCTGGGGAGGTAATGGTTGTGCTAGCTGGCACATGTGAGGTAGAGGATGCAGCAGCAGCAACTACTTCAAGAATGGTGGGGGGCTACTTCTCTCAATAACTCCTCCCTCTGCTTTTTCTTCTTCTCCATCATTGTTCCATTTATTTCCCACTGTTTCTTTCCACTCTTTTTGGGGTTCAGGGTCACTGTCTCCTCCTCCCTTTGAAAGGGGTATTTCCAAAACTTCTGCAATGCAGAAATAAATCTGCAGTAGGGAAGGGCATAAGGTTTCTACTTGATTTTCACCTTTTCACATAGGTCCTTAATCCCCTCAAAAATCAACTAGACTACATCTAAGTAATGATTCTTGTGAAATGAGAAGAGGGCATCGGCTATGGGGGGCCCCCTCTCTTGCTCATGACCAGAGCAAAGAACATTTTTCCTTAACACCCCAACCATGAATCTGTGGTTGGGATACAGGTCCCTCTTCCTGATTGAGTCACCTAAGGCAGTGATTCCTCAAATTAACTCCCTTGCTACCTCAGTGATGGTCGCAGTCAAAGGAGGACCCAAGCCCCATTCAGGGCTATACGTGGCTCGTATCCCCAATATTCTTACAATGTCAGACTGGTTGAATAGCATCTCAAAGTCACCAATCAATACCAGCAGTGCAGGGTTCCCATCATCACCAGTTTTCAACCTCATATTCTGATAAAACTGGCGCACTAGTCTTGGGAAAACCAGCTGCATTGGGAGCCTCAATAGGGGCAACAGAGATGCCTTGGTCAGATACTCAATGGAGGCAGAGGTCTTTGGTAGCTCCTCAAAATAGACTTTGTCAAAAATAGTTTCAGCCTCCAGCTGGATTGCTTGCACAAATTCAGAAGGGACCCTGAGGTATTCAATAGTCTCTTCCTCCTAAACCTCAGGGACCTCAGGGGCCACAGCCTTGCCCTTTTTCTATTTCTTCTTTGAATTTTCAGGGCTCTTAGCAGGTGGGTGCTCTCTGGCCCTCATCTTTGGGGCTGATTTCTTCTTTTCTTTTAGGATTGGGGGCTCAACAATAGGTGGAGGCACCTCAGAGGTCTCCAATGTGGAGGCCTCTGCAATCCTTACGGATTTTCTAGTGGCCACAACGCTACCACTAGCAGCAGAATTCAGCATGGCGGTTAAGGTATTTATGAATTTTGAACCACCAGTCATAGGTACTCAAATTATCAAAATTAGGGCTCACAAATCTTAGAAAACACAGAACATACTTAATACGCATAGAAACACCAAAATTTTCCCTTCTTTCTCTCTAATTTACTAAACCAATCAAAGCACAGAGAGAGTTGGAGAGCTTACCAATTGAGAGCTAGGATTCCATCTAAAAACTTGTCCAGTGGCTCAAATCCCCCAAAACCATGTTTAAAGTGACCAGGAGTAGGTAGGAAACAAAATGGTGGGAGGAAAATGCTTTAGGTGGAATGGCTTAAGTTGTAGAGAAGAAAGCAAAGAAAGGGGATTTCGGTTGTGGTGCGGAGAAGCTAGGGCAGAATGATGAAATGAAGAAAATGAAGGGTTTCGCAGAGTTTATAGAGCTAATCCTGCGGTTCGCGGAGTTGGAAATAAGTGCTTGCGGGGTAGATTTCTCGCGTAGTTAACATTTAATCCCACGAGAAGATATGTCACGCAGAAGAAACTGCCTTTCAATGCATTTTGCATAGTTGAAGCTTTGCCTTGGAGCGTGAGAACTATTTCACCTTTCAGAATTTTATCCTGCGATGTTCTCACGAAGAACAAAAATAATCCTTTCGTGCAGATTAGGCTTGCGGAGCAAAAGTAACTCTGCGAGGCTCTATTGCAGCTATTGTTCAGGCATTTTAGTGGGCGGGCGGGCGAGCCAAAAATGAGCTCGCGCAGCTGATTGAAGGCTTTAAGGCCCGCGAAAAAATAGTATTCTCAACTTTTAATCCTTTAACTCAGTGCTGCACATTGGTTGGTGCATCCATGAAGTTCTGCACTTGACCACAAAGTATCAGTATCAAAGCTCTCACATGTACTTCATTTCAACATGATAATTAAGTACCCATTAACAACATCAATTCATCAGAATTGCAGAATCTTGAAGATAGTTTTTCAGATCAAGTTCATGGCAATTATGAAGAGAGCACCTCAACCATTCATCAACAAACATACACAATAAATTCAAATGACAAAAATGCTCATGTATTTAACATGAAATTCAATATAAAATTCAAAAACAGGCTGAGCAACATAAACAAAATAATATCACACTGACAATAGAAATTGACAAATTTTGAAACAACACACATTAGAACAAACTTTTCATACATATGGTACACTTATTACCAATCTTTGAATCACTGAGCACTAGCTTCCTCATGAGTGGAGGATGCATCTCCAATCATATACTGCCCTTTTGGATTTGTTAAGGGTTGACTAAGCAATTTTCCTTCCTCCCTTCTGTTCAAAGCATTACAAATTTGACCCAACTGGTCCTCAATCTTCTTAATGCTCTGTCCATGAGAATTGACAGTTGATACCAGGTCCCCAAATTTTGCATTAAAGCTAGCATCTGCTCTTCAAATACAGAGGATCTGGGCTGTTGTGGGTGCAGGGCCAACTGGCTAGACTGGGGGGCAGGTAGCAAAATTTTTTGCCTTAGTGGGTACCCTTGGTCAAACTGGTGCGGGGGTCTATAAGGAGCTACCACTTGCTGCTACTAGGATTGAGGATATGAATCATGTCTCCACCTCAGGTTTTGGTGGTTCCTCAAGGAATACCTAGCAGGCTGCTACCCATAAGTTTGAGCAACATTGGCTTGCTCTATAACAAAATCAAAAAACTGGTTGGCAGATGGACAATCATGAATAGAATGTGTGAGAGATTGGCATATCAGACATGCTTCCTCTACCTGTGCAACCATCCGGGGCTGCATCACATTCATTAATTTGTCAAATTTTAAGGACAAATTGTCCACCTTCCTCTTCAAATCACCTTGCACCTTAACTTTATATATTCCACCTATAGGGGTGGCCTCTTTCACCATCTTAGGTGGGGTCTGACTGTCATTGCGTGACAGAGACTCCTGCTGCATGGAATTTTCCCCTATTATGTCAAACAACTCCCAAGCTTACTCAGTTGTCTTGTGGAGGTAGCTACCACCACAGGAAGCATTCACCATATCCCTGCTCTTGAGATTAATTCCTTGGTAGAATACTTGCACTAGTTGCCACATTGGAATTTGGTGGTGGGGGCATTGTTTTAACATCTCCTAGAATCTTTCCCAAGCTTCATAAAAATCCTCAGTTGAGGACTGAGTAAATGACAAAATATTTGTCCTCATCTGACTGGTTTTGTTCATGGGAAATAATTTGGCCAAGAATTTAATTTGAAGGTCACTCCATGAGTGTATGCTATTGGTTGGGAGCTTTGATAGCCATATGCTTGCTTTGTCCTGTAGCAAAAAAGGAAAAAGCCTCAGTTTGGTGGGCTTAGGTCTCAAGCCAGTAATATTGAAAGTAGTGCAAAGTATCAAAAATTGGTCGATATGCTTGTAGGGATCTTCTTTACTAAGCCCATGAAACAAAGGCAACATATTAATGGTGGAGGATTTAATTTCATAATTCCCCTCAACAGAGGGAAAGTGAATGCAGAAGGGAGAGGTGTACTCACCAGGTGCATTGTACTCCTTTAATGTTCTTTGCCTCTCACCCATGATAGCTGGTTTAGTTTCAACAGTAGGGCCTTGTGTGGTATGTCTAAGTCTAAGGATCCTTTCAACTTCTAGATTTTAAGGTTCCAACTCAGGGTTTAAGGATCTTCTACCAAGCATATACTCACACCCACAGTAAGTAAAGAGAATGCTCACAAGCACACACAAAAAGATTTCAAACAAAAATTAACAACTACATAGATTTACACTAAACAAATAATAGGAAATTAAATATAAATGGACTGAGATTTAGGGAGAAGGAAGTACAAACAGAGCTAGCTACACTCCAGGTGTAGCTCTAGCCTTTCCCTTCTTCTATTGCCATTTCTGCAAAACTCCAAAAACTATCAGTAGTACTTTATTCTAGATTAGGCACTGCTATAACGAATTTGGAAGTCTAAATTATAGTACAACTCAGGTCTACTAAAAAGATCAATATCCCCAACAATAGCACCAAAAACTTGTTGTTTTTATTTTCAGATGCTTGCTAACTTTATTTGAAAATAGTGATAAGAATGTGTTAGTAAAAATAAATCAAAGGTGGATTAAAAGACACAAAATAGCTAGTCTAAAAATACACACAGACCTACAAGATATAGGGTCTATTGTAGTAAGTTTTGATAAGTAAGAGTTTGTCCCACTGAGAAATTGATCTAGAACCCAAAATGGGCTATAATAGTAGGCCTTCATATCTGACAACGAATCTGACAATCCTAAAGAAAGGGAGTTGGGTGTCATGATTGCACTAAATTAACCCTAACAAAAGAGAAATAAAGTGCAGCCCTATCCTAAAGAAAGGGTTAAGAAGAAGATGGTGATGGTGTGTGCCAAAATAAAATATAAAAATAATGGGAAGTAAGCAGGTTAAGCTAGAGTTAATACAGTAATGTAACTTAGATTTAGACTGTTTCTGCAGTGATCCTTGCTGCTGAGATCCTATCAATAACCTCAATAAGGTAGAAGAATCCAATTTAACTCATGCCATTTGGGGTGCTCTTAGGGCTATACTCTGTCCACGCAAATGGTCACAGAGTATCCGATAGAGCCTGTCAAATCCCATTGATTAAACTAAAAATGCTAACCTAATCTAAAGGAGTGGACTGATCATTTCCCCAACCAATGGACCAGATCGGGCCATGAATATTATTACAAATACTATGTAATGCCAGTGGTACAAGCTCTCCAGATTTGCGCACAGATCTGGCTGACATCCATAGGTATTCCTACCCATAAAATCCTATCTACTTTGCCAAGGCCAACGGCTCAATGTGACCACAAAAAGGACCAGCAACAGGTTAAATAAGGATTTAGATTCAGCTAGTTATTGCTACAAAAGGCTTGCAATGACTCAGCCTTAAGCTATAATTACTACAGAGAAATCAGATCTAACATCTGATATTGATCAAGTAAAACAGAGGTGAGCCAGTTCCTGCACAAACCTCCTCACAAGGCTCTAGAAGCTCATGTGCAGAGGAGAAGAATCCTTCTCAGACATGTGGCTGGACACCACTTTAGGGTTATACTCTATCCACTCAATTGGTCACCAGGTATCCGGTAGGTCTGTCCATACCACAGAGATCTGAGAAAGAACATGTAAACTGCTGCTGCCACCATGGAGTCCCAGGGCTACGAGCTCTCCAGATCTGGCTACAGATCCGACATGCTATCCATGAGTCTATTAAACTAAGGGAAATCAGATGGTAAACAATAGATCTACTAGAAATTGAATAGGCTAGCCCCAAAAATATGGATCCTATAGACATCTAAGGAAACCATAAGATCTGTTGATTTAATTAGTCATTAAAATAACAATCCATTGATAAAAGCAAAACTTATAATGAACTGTCTCAAGGCTGCTGCCTGTACATAACTGCTCATCCAAAATATCTCAATGTATACAAAACCTATTATAAAACAAAAATAAAACTAAACCTAGCTGTTTACAAAAGGATTAGCCAACCAATACTGGGCTAAGAGAGAAGAAAAATAAGAAAAAGAGATGATCAAACCCTAACCCTAGCCTGCTGGAGCTCTTAGCTGACAGAGGATGAAGGAAAGATGAAAATACTAAACTCTAAGTACAGCTTATATACTCTGTCCATAAGGCCTCAACTCCAAAGAGATTATCCCTAATTTTTCTAGTGGACGTGGCACTTTTACAACCCTTGAATGCCTTGAGAAGTGTGGCTCAAAATCTGTGCCTCGAGAAGTGTGTCCTAACCTTGAGAAATTCCTAATCACTCGCGCGATAGATTCTCAATTGATCGCGCAGCTGCTTTACGCTGTAATGTTATTGTGGAGGTGATTTGGAATGCCTGGATTTCTCGTGTAGTAGAGCTTCAGAAGTTCTCTCTCGTTGGATACTCATGCAGGTAGGCTCCTGCACTCGTGTAGTAACTAGTTAGGCTTCAGAGCGCGTGAGAGCTGCGCGAGGAAAATTTTAGGCGTCTCTCTCTTCAAGGGCTTCACGAGAAATCCGCAAGGTGATAAATTATTCTTTATGCATATGGACTTGCTATATTCTGTGCGCGACTGCTCTATGGTTCGATCTCTGTGAGAACTTCGCGAGCACAAATTTTGTGAGTTTTAAGACGCGAGATCTTCGCGATTTCTTTACTGCTCTCCTCTTGACTGCGCGTACTATCTGTACGAGGGTAGCTTCCACTACATCCATAGCTCTGCGAGGGAGCTCCTAAACTCTACGAGGTGAGTCTTTTGATCCTCTGATGCATTGCACTTGCTGCTGTTGCAGCTTCCTCCATTCTCATCTAACTTCTTTCATCTGCTAAACTTTTGGTCAATGATGACCAGTAAATGAGTCACCATGGTGAGCACTACTAGGGTGTTCTATTAGGCTTTGGCTCAGTTGTCATCTTTACATGTTTTCTTTCTCTTCTTTGGACCAATAAGCAAGGATTTTGTATTAAGTTGCATAGTTTATTGAAAACAAACACACCTAACAAATGATTATTAGTCTACTTCAAGGTCCATCAAAGGCTAGGTTAAGAGGTGAAAAGTGATACTTTTCAGTGAATAACACACCCCCAAACCTAATCTTTGCTAGTCCCTGAGCAAAGGAAAAATTAAAACAATTACTCTAAGAATTTAAATGCCACTTTTGTAGGGAACATAGATGCATTTAGCTTATGCATCAAGCCTTTTAAACCCCTAGGTGATCCCTAGTGGAGGAGTGAAGTCTTCTGAGGGTTTTCAGTGAAGATACCCACAAACTTCTCAATAAAATAGTACACAAAAGTAAAAAATTATTTAGTTAGCTGTCAAGAAACAAAACATCAGTTCACCTTTGATTCAACAAAGATGTGAGAAATTTGAACATATGATATGCACAGACATTTAATCACTACAACTTTTACATAGATGCACACCATTTCCAATTAACTCACAACAAGGGAAAACATCACATGTAGGTCAGTACTGAACTCATCATTAATTAAAAAATTAGGTTATAGGCCACGCCCAATACATTCAATATCAGACCCAATGCTCACCAGGGCAGACTCTCACAAGGAACTTTAAGGGTTTTCATTTTGTCTCAAGCTCAAGAGCAGTTATAGGCCCCAAATGAGTCTGTAAGCATGAGCATAGGCTAAGCACCCAAGTTCTGGCATCATTGGCTAATCCTCACCATAGATTGGATAACTCTTTGTCTCTGCATGACAACTCATTCAACTGTAGATCACAGGTTCTTTTGACTAGGTTGTAATGTGGCTTATGGGATAGGTTATAAAGAATGGAAGGTTAAAAAGGGATTCAAAATTGAGAAATCAATAGGTGAAGGAGGTGATTCATGACTTCATCTTCTTTAGTTCCGGACCTTTCATTTTCTTTAAAATTCTTCAAACTTTAAGTGGCCAGGTTCTCCTCTTGTTTTCGATTTTTCCAATGAACTTCTCATCTTGACTCCTCTCTTATTCCTCTTCATTATTGTTTTTCTTTCGTTTGGATGCATTTTTCTTTTTGCTTTTCTTTTTATTTTTGTTTCTATTTTTCTAACTTGCCACCTCTTTCCTGAGCTGCTACACTGCTAAGCTTTAGGTATCTCTTCTCCACTCACCCAATGTTGACCCTATCTGGTCCATCTTCAGCTCTTTCTCCTTTATCTTCTGAATTCTCAATGTTAGGGTAGGTTTGAATCAGGTCCATAGGTTCAGATACAAGTACTCAGGTGTATTTTAAATAAAATTAGAAATTAAGGCTCAAAAGGTGTGTGCACAAGGATAGTTGATTAGGGTTTGGTCTGTTTAAGCTCAAACTATCCAAGAGAAGGCCTTCATCCTTTCCTAGGTGTCATGAGTTTTGTCAGTTATTTCAACTTGGAGGTGCCTAACTTCTAGTGAGGGCATTGACTCAGCCAGTCCTTAGAGCTAAAGGAATTGCCTTAGTCACTCCTCAAAGGAAGGAAAAATATTTTGTAGGCCCAAATCTCACTAGTTATGGTCTTCCATTGATCTCTTGGGCATGTCCTTACCTTTTTCTCTCTTTAATGATTCACTAAGTATTGATACAAGTGATTTTTATTGGTGTTCACATCATGGAAAAGTTAAAATTTAAAAGCTTGTAATGCCTAAAGGTCTGCAAAATTTTTAAATTTCTCATTTTTTTTATGATTCTTAAGTGAACATGGCTCCATTTCTATCTTACTCACTTGATTCTTCTGCACTTAGGTTAACTATTTCATTGGCAAACCTTGCCACACCCCTAGACCTATGAGGAGCAGTGTCCTCACTAATCAAAGGTAGATGTGGATGTGCAGCAAGGTCAAAACAGAGATATTAAAAGAAAAGATACAACAGGAAAGAAAAACATACAATACACAATAAACAACAAATAAACAAACAATAGAGATGAAGAAAGACAGTGAACTAATCAAAACAACAAAAAGAAATTTCAGTATAACAACAAAAGTATGTAAAAAGTAAGGGAAAGTAAAATACAAAATTACACACTACTTCCTAACTAAATACATGTGCAAAAATTAATCATCTAAGTCTCTGGCTTCAGTAGGTGGTTCTTAGATTCCCTTGCCCTTTGCTTACTTCAAAGCAGCAGCCTTGGACTGTGGCTTTTGGGAAGTAGTTTTTCTTGTCCTGGCAGTACTTATTCTTTTTAGAGTGGGTGATGGGTTTGGGGTAGGGACCTTGAATTTGAGTCCAGGTTTGACTTGGCTAGGTTCCTTTGAATCTAAAGTTGTTTGCTGGAGAGGTACATCTGGGTTTAATTCTTGAGAAAGAGCTTCTGCCAACTCCCTGTCAGTTTGTGCATTTATGGACTTCTCCAAAGATGCAATAGTCACCCCATAATTATAAGCCCTCTCCTCAGTCAGTCTCAGTCTCTTTTTCAGTTCCTTGATCACATCTTCTTGACTCTCAACTCATCTCTTTTCCTGATTGTATTGGACCATAATCTCTCTCCATCCTTGCTTGATTTCCTTTTTCTCAACCTTATGAGCAAGCATCAGGAGTTTAATTTTATGAAGGAGGGGCTGCAGCACTGTAGCTTTCAAGTCAGCCATGTCATGAACTACATCCCTCTTTATGTAAGCATTGGCTTGCATGGCCCGGAGGAGGGTGTAGTAAGGAGGCTAAAGACTACAAGAGGCAAGAAGTATGGGCTGAGCAGCGAGGGAAGAAGTGATAGCCAGCAATGGAAAGGGACAGGATTAAGAGAGGGGTGGGGTTGAGGGTAGAGGGTGAGGGACATTAAAGGCAGATTAAGGAATGATATGTCGTTGAGGTTCAGGGTTTGTTTGGGTGGACGCATCATTAAAGGTGATGGGAGAAGTTTCTGGGAGAGGTCCAATGGGTGTAGGAGCAGGTGGGGCTGTAGGGAGTCAACATTTGGGAATGAAGGGAGAGTAGGAGGTGCAGGATTTGGGGTAAGAGGTCAGGTATGGTAGTGGTTGTGGGTTGGATAGGTGAAACTAGTTGAAAGGGGGAAGTGGGTCTATGAGTGAAGGTAGTGGGTTATGGTGGTGTAGGTTCAACTTGGTGGGGTGGTGATGATTGATGTGGAGGGTCAATGTGTGGGTGAGGTGAGTCTGGGAGAGGGGTATACTCCAGGTTGATGTCTCCTAGGATAGTGGACATCATAGTAGGAAATTCCTCTCCTGTAAATGGGTCATGGTCATGGGATAATGGAATGGATTGGTCTATAGGTTTATGTGTGATAGGTACAAAGGGTGGGGAAGTCTCAGTGGAATAATGTGGGAGTTCAAAGGTATGGGTTTCAGGTTCATAGGGTGTGGGTATGAGGTCTGGAATGGTTGGGGTTTCAGGGATTGGAATGGTTTGGGACATAAAGGTGGGATGGGGTCTAGTGGGGGTTTTGGCAGCTTTTCTTTTCTTCTGGTATGGGGTCTTGACAGGTGGGTTAGTGTGGGCAGGAAAAATAGGTAAGGGTGCAGAAATGGGTAGGGTGTCAGTGGCTATGGTGGATAGTGGTGTGATTGGCTCAGGTAAGGGTAGTGGACTTGTGTAGGGCTGAGGTCTGGGTTGAGGGTGGAGGTGGTGTGGCAATGAGTGTAGGTAAAGGTGGTGTTAAGGGAGTTGGGGCTGGCGTGGAGGTAGAGGGAATTGCTGGGAAGGTAGTGGTTGTGCTGGCTGACACATGTGAGATGGAGGATGCAGTAGCATTTGCAGTAGCTACAGCAGCTACTTCAAGAATGGCTGGGGAGGTAATGGTTGTGCTGGCTGGCACATGTGAGTTGGAGGATGCAGCAGCATCTGCAGTAGCAACAACTACTTCAAGAATCGTGGGGGCTGCTTATCTCAGTAACTCCACCCTCTGCTTTTTCTTCTTCTCCATCATTGTGCCATTGATTCTCCACTATTTCTTTCCACTCTTTTTGCGGTTCAAGGTCACTGTCTCCTCCTCCCTTTGAAAGGGGTATTTCCCAAATTTCAGCAATGCATAAATAAATCTGCAGTAGGGAAGGTTGTGAGGTTTCTACTTGATTTTCACCTTTTCACATAGGTCCTTAATCCCCTCAAAAATCAACTTGGCTGCATACAAGTAATGATTCCTGTGAAATGAGATGAGGGCATCGGGTATGGGGGGCCTCCTCTCTTGCTCATGACCAGAGTAAAAAACATTTTTTCTTAATACCCCATCCATGAATCTGAGGTTGGGGTGTAGGTCCTTCTTCCTGATTGAGTCACCCGAGGCAGTGATTCCTCCAATTAAATCCCTTGCTATTTTAGTGATGGTAGTAGTCAAAGGAGGACCCAAGCCCCATTCAAGGCTATACGTGGCTGGTATCCCTAATACTCTTGCAATGTCAGATTGATTGCACAACATCTCCAAGTCATCAATTAATACCAGCAGTGCTTTGTTCCCATCATCACCAGTTTTCAACCTCATATTCTGATAAAATAGGCACACTAGTCTTGGGAAAACCAACTGCATTGGGGGCCTCAACAGGGACGACAAAGATGCCTTGGTCAGATATTCAATGGAGGCAGAGGTCTCTGGTAGCTCCTCAAAATTGACTTTGTCAAAAATAGTTTCAGCCTCCAGCTGGATTGGTTGCACAAATTCAGAAGGGACCTTGAGGTATTCATTAGTCTCTTCCTCCTCAACCTCAGGGACCTTAGGGGCCACAACTTTGCCCTTTTTCTGTTACTTCTTTGATTTTTTAGGGCTCTTAGCTGGTGGGTGCTCTCTGGCCCTCTTCTTTGGGGCTGATTTCTTCTTTTCTTTTAGGATTGGGGGCTCAACAATATGTGAAGGCACCTTAGAGATTTCCAATGTGGAGGCCTCTGCAATCCTTGCAGATTTTCTAGTGGCCAGAATGCTGCCACTAGCAGCAGGATTCCGTATGGTGGTTAAGGTATCTATGAATTTTGAACCAGTGGCCATAGGTGCTCAAGTTATCAAAATTAGGGCTCGCAAATCTTTGAAAACATAGAACACACTTAATACACACAGAAGGACCAAAATTTTCCCTTCTTTCTCTCTAATTTACTAAACCAATCAAAGCACAGAGCGAGAGTTGGAGAGCTTACCAATTGAGAGCTAGGGTTCCACCTAAAAATTTGCACAGCAACTCAAATCCCCCCAAACCTTGTGTAAAGTGACCAGGAGTAGCTGGGGAACAAAATGGTGGGAGGAAAATGCTTTAGCTGGAATGGCTTAAGTTTTAGAGAAGAAAGCAGAGAATGGGGATTTCGGTTGTGGTGAAGAGAAGCTGGGGCAGAAAGCTGAAATGAAGAAAATGAAGGGTTTCATAGAGTTTATAAAGCTAATCCCGCAGTTCGCAGAGTTGGAAATAAGTGCTCACGGGGTAGATTTCTCGCGCAGTTAACATTTAATCCCATGAAAAGTTATGTTGCACAGAAGAAACTGCCTTTCAATGCATTTCACGGAGCTGAAGCTTTGCCTTGGTGCGCGAGTGCTATTTCACCTTTCAGAAATTTTCCCTGTGATGTTCTTGCAAAGAACAAAATATATGATAATCCTTTCGCGAGGATTGGGCTCACGGAGCAAAAGTAACTTCGCGAGGCTTTATTGCAGTCATTGTTCAAGCGTTTTAGCGCGCAGGAGAACCAGAAATGGGCTCGCGCAGCTGATTAAGCCTTTAAGGCATGCGAGAAAGTAGTATTCTCAACATTTAATCCTTTAACTCAGTGTTGCACATTGGTTAGTGCATCCATGCTGTTGTGCACCTGACTACAGAGTATCAGTACCAAACCTCTCACATGTACTTCATTTCAACATGATAATTAAGTACCCATTAACAACATCAATTCATCAGAATTGCAGAATCTTGAAGATAGTTTTTCAGATCAAGTTCATGGCAATTATGGAGCACCTCAACCATTCATCAACAAACATACAGAACAAATTCAAATGACAAAAATGCACATGTATTCAACACGAAATTCAATATAAAATTCAAAAAATAGGCAAAGCAACACAAACAAAATAATATCACACTAACAACAGAAATTGACAAACTTCGAAGCAACACACATTAGAACAAACTTTTTATACATATGGTACACTTATTACTAATCTTTGAATCACTGAGCACTAGCTTCCTCTTGAGTGGAGGATGCATCTCAAATCATATACTGCCCTTTTGGATTTGTCAGGGGTTGACTAAGCAATTTTCCTTTCTCCCTTCTGTTCAAAGCATTACAAATTTGACTCAATTGGTCCTCAATCTTCTTAATGCTCTGTCCATGAGAATTGACAGTCGGTACCAGGTTCCCCAAATTTTACATTGAAGCCAGCATCTGCTCTTCAAATACAGAGGATCTGGGCTGTTGTGGGGGCAGGGCCAGCTGGTTAGATTGTGGGGCAGGTAGTAAAAATTTTTGCCTTGGTGGTACCCTTGCTTAACTGATGTTGGGCTTTGTAAGGAGCTACCACTTGCTACTACTGGGATTGAGGATATGAATCTTGTCTCCACCTCAGGTTTGGATGGTTCCTCCAAGAATACCCAGCAGGCTGCTTCCCATCAGTTTGAGCAATATTGGCATGCTCCATAACAAAATCAGGAAACTGGTTGGTAGATGGACATTCATAAATAGAATGTGTGGGAGAGTGGCATGTCAAACATGCTTCCTCCACCTGTGTAACCATCTGGGACTGCATCACATTCAATAATATATCAAATTTTAAGGACAAATTGTCCACCTTCCTCTCCAAATCACCTTGCACCTTAACTTCATATAGTCCACCTCTAGGGGTGGCCTCTTTCACCATCTTAGCTGGGGTATGACCATCATTGCGTGACAAAAACTCCTGCTGTATGGAATTTTCCCCTATTATATCAAACAACTCCCAAGGTTCCTCAGCTGTCTTGTGGACATAGCTACCACCACAGGAAGCATTCACCATATTCCTGCTCTTGGGATTAATTCCTTAGTTGAATAGTTGTACTAGTTGCCACATTGGAATTTGGTAGTGGGACCATTGTTTTAACATCTCCTAGAATCTTTCCCAAGTTTCATAAAAATCCTAAGTTGAGGACTGAGTAAATGACAAAATATTTGTCCTTATTTGATTAGTTTTGTTCATGGGAAAGAATTTGGCCAGGAATTTGGTGTGAAGGTCACTCTGTGACTGTATGTTGTTGGTTGGGAGCTTTGATAGCCATCTGCTGGCTTTGTCCTTTAGTGAAAAAGGAAAAAGCCTCAGTTTGGTGGCCTCAGGTCCCAAGACAGCAATATTGAAAGTAATGCAAAGTGCCAAAAATTGGTCGATATTTTTGTAGGGATCTTTACTAAGCCCATGAAACGAAGGCAGCATATTAATGATGGAGGATTTAATTTCATAATTCCCCTCAACAGAGGGAAATTGAATGTAGAAGGGGGAGGTATATTCCCCAGGTGCATTGTACTCCTTTAATGTTCTGTGCCTCTCAGCCATGATAGCTTGTCCAGTTTCAATAGCAAGTCCTTGTGTGGTGTGTCTAGGTCTAAGGATCCTTTCAACCTCTAGATTTGGATGCTCCAACTCAGGGTTTAAGGACCTTCTACCAAGCATATACTCACACCCACAATAAGTAAAGAGAATGCTCACAAGCACATACAAAAAGATTTCAAACAAAAATTAACAACTACATAGATTTACAATAAACAAATAACAGAGAATTAAACATAAATGGACTAAGATTTAGGGGGAAGGAATTGCAAACAGAGCTAGCTACACTCCAGCTGCAGCTCTAGCCTTTCCCTTCTTCTACTGCCATTTCTGCAAAACTCCAAAAAATATCAGTAGTACTTTATTCTAGATTAGGCACAACTATAAAGAATTTGGAAGTCTAAATTATAGTACAACTTAGGTCTACTAAAAAGATCAATATTCCCGGCAGCGGTACCAAAACCTTATTATTTTGTATTTTCAGATGCTTGCTGCTAACTTTATTTGAAAACAGTGATAAGAATGTGTTAGTAAAAATAAATCAAAAGTGGATTAAAAGACACAAAATAGCAAGTCTAAAAATACACACAGACCTACAAGATACAGGGCCTATTGTAGCAAGTTTTGATAAGTAAGAGTTTGTCCCACTGAGAAATTGATATAGAACCCAAAATGGGCTACAATAGTAGGTCTTCAGATTTGGCTATAGATCTAACAATCCTAAAGAAAGGGAGTTGGGTGTCACGACTACACTAAATTAACCCTAACAAAAGAGAAATAAAGTGCAGTCCTATCCTAAAGAAAGGGTTAAGAAGAAGATGGTAATGGTGTGTGCCAAAATAAAATATAAAAATAATGGGAAGTAAGCAGGTTAAGCTAGAGTTAATGCAGTAATGTAACTCAGATTTAGACTGTCTCTGCAGTGATCCTTTCTGAGATGCTATCAATAACCTCAACAAGGTAGAAGAATCCAATTTAATCCATGCCATTTGGGGTGCTCTTAGGGCTATACTCTGTCCACTCAAATGGTCACAGAGTATCCGATAGAGTCTGTCAAATCCCATTGATTAAACCAGAAATGCTGACCTAATCCAAAGGTGTGGACTGATCATTACCACAACCAATGGACCAAATCGGGCCATGAATATTATTACAGACACTATGTAATGCCAGTGCTATAAGCTCCCCAGATCTGCGCACAGATCTGGCTGACATCCATAGGTATTCCAACCCATAAAATCCTTTGTGCTTTGCCAAGGCCATCGGCTCAGTGTGCCCACACAAAGGACCAGCAACAGGTTGAATAAGGATTTAGATTTAGCTGGTCATTCCTATAAAAGGCCTGTAATGACTATAGAGAAATCAGATCTAACATCTAATATCGATCAACTAAAATAGAGGGGAGCCAGTTCTTGCACAAACCTCCTCACAAGGCTCTGGAAGCTCATGTGCAGAGGAAAAGAATCCTTGTCAAACATGTGGTTGGACATCACCTTCGGGTTATAATCTATCTACTCAAATGGTCACAAGGTATCCGATAGGTCTGTCCATACCACAGAGATCTAAGAAAGAACATATAAATTGTTGCTGCCATCATGGAGTCCCAAGGCTACGAGCTCTCCAGATCTGGCTTGCTATCCATGAGTCTATTAAACCAAGAGAAATCAGATGGTAAACAATAGATCTAGTAGAAACTGAATGGGCTAGTCCCAAAAACATGGATCCTATAGAAATCTAAGGAAACCATAAGATCTGTAGATTTAATTAGTCATTAAAACAATAATCCATTGATAAAGGCAAAACTTACAATGAACTGTCTCAAGGCTGCAACCTATACATAACTCCTCATCCAAAAGATCCCAATGTATACAAAGCCTATTACAAAACTAAAATAAAACTAAATCTACCTGCTTACAAAAGGATTAGCTAGCCAATGCTTGGCTAAGAGAGAAGAAAAATAAGAAAAAGAGATGATCAAACCCTAACCCTAGCCTGTTGGAGCTCTCAGTCGACAGAGGATGAAGGAAAGATGAAAGTACTAAACTGTAAGTATAGCTTATATACTCTATCCATAAGGCCTTAGCTCGAAAGAGATTAACCCTAATTTTTCCAGCAGACGTGGTACTATTATAACCCTTGAATGCCTTGAGATGTGTGCCTTGAAATCCATGCCTCAGGAAGTGTGCCCTAACCTTGGAAAGTTTCCAAAAGGTTCTTGAATTAAAACTGAGAAATGGAGAGCCCGAGCTTCACAGGGCTGGCATCTACATTAATTTACTCGTGCAATGGCAGAGCCTTCGCGGAGGAGCATTTGGCTTAGGTGGATTGTTCACTCACGTGGTAGATTCTTAGTTGATCGAGCTGCTGCTATGCACTATAATGCTATCGCGAAGGTGATTTGGAACGCCTAGATTTCTCACACAGTAATGCTTCAGAAGTTCTCTCTCGCTGGATACTCGCGCAGGTAGGTTCCTGCCCTCCCGTAGTAACTGGTTAGGCTTCAGAGAGCGCGAGAGCTGTGTGAGGAAAATTTTAGGCGTCTCTCTCTTCCAAGACTTCATGAGAACTCCACAAGGTGACAAATTGTTCTTTATGTACATGGACACGCTATGTTCTGCATGCAGCTGCTTTAAGGCTCGATCTCCATGAGAGCTTCCCGAGCATAAATTCTTAGGGTTTTAAGATGCGAGATCTTCACAATTTCTTTACTGCTCTCCTCTTGACTGCGCGTCCTATCTGTGTGAGGGCAGCTTCCACTTCATCCGTAGCTCTGCTAGGGAGCTCCTCAACTCTGCAAGGTGAGTCTTTTGATCCTCTGATGCATTGAACTTGCTGCTGTTGCAGCTTCCTCCATTCTCATCTTTCTTTCATCTACTAGACTTTTGGTTAATGATGACCAGCAAATGAGTCACCATGGTGAGCACTATTAGGGTGTTCCATTAGGCTTTGGCTCAGCTGTCATCTTTGAATATTTTCTTTCTCTTCTTTGGACCAATAAGCAGGGATTTTGTATTAAGCTACATAGTTTATTGCTAACTACAAAACACACCTAACACATGATTATTAGTCTGCTTCAAGGTCCATCAAAGGCTAGGTTAAGAGGTGAAAAGTGATACTTTTCAATGAATAACAAAGAGAAACAATTCCAATTTAACAACCTCGTCATTAAGTGTCGAGATTTGCAACATAGTGCAGAGTTTTATGAAATCCCTAAGGTGTTGATAGGGATCTTCTCGATCAAGCCTGTGACAGGTAGGTAGGGCTTGTAGCGTATTAAGCTTGATCTCGAAGTTTTGACTAGTTGCTACATCTAGTAAGGCTATAAATGAACGCACGGTCAGAGTGACTGGGCTGTAATGCTCCTGAATAAGGCAGTCATCGACCATTGTTAGAATTTCACTGTCGGAAGTTAACTTGAAGATAAGTTTCGCAAGAGAGTTCTCTCGATTTCTGGATCACACTAAAAAAGTTTTGAATTTTGAGATCGAGTATGATGCATACACTAGAAAAATTATTATATATATTTTTTATTTTGATTTTATTTGATTTTTATTTTCGAAGGTAGGGGTAAAGAAAAGAAATCTAGGTCTCTAGCTTCCTTTATCAGAAGAAGTGTTGAAACTTTGATCCGCTGCTCCGAATAAAACTTGCAAAATGATTAAAAAATGGGAAAAGAAAATAAAAATAACGAAAAGAAAAACTTGAAAGACAAATATAGGCTTTTAGATACTGCTTGCCCAACAGCGGCACCAAAAACTTGACAGCTCTATAAATCTACTCTGTCTTAACTTATTGGAAGCACACAACGGAAATTGCAATAGTAGTATAGGATCATTCCCATGAGGAAGTCTGAATATATGAACTTTCTATTTGTCTTTAAAGAATAAACAATGGTTGTTTTAAACTAAAGTGCAGGAAAATAAATTGCAAGAAAATAAATCTAATCCTCGCCCTTCCAGATTCTAGTCGTCAATTAGTTTCCTTCAGTCCTTGGATGTTTATGAAATTAAAAATAGTTACACTAATCTGCAGCCTTCCAGATCGTAGGCGTCAATTAAAACCTAGAATTATGTAGATATTTATAAAAAAGAAAGACAATTACACTAAGCCTCAAATTCTCAACTTTAGTTGCCAATTAAAATCAAGAAAATTTGGATGTTTACAAAGCAGGAAAATTGCATAAAAGTAAATCTAAATAATTTGATCTTATATCTCCCTACCTCAGTCGTTAATTTCTCTTGAGAAACTTTAGATACTCTACTCTAGAAAGCAAATAAAAACTATCCTAAGGTTGATCTTCTAGTCCTCAATCTCAGTTGTCAATTGATTTCGAGAGACCTTGGATGGTTATTCTGGGTGTCAGACTCTCTTATTCATAGAACCATAAGAGGTCAGTTACAAAATTGTTGGACTCTAAAAAAAGTAAAATTCTAAAACTAAAGTTTCCTAAAATTCAAAACTTCCTAATTCTAATTCTCCTTGCTTTGATTATTAGATGCATGCAGGACTCTTTCTCCTAATTTCCAGTAGCAAAGATTCTCGCCAATCTTCTCAGATTCGTCGAGTGTAGAACTTCTAATATTAGAATTCTTGATTCTGTACATGGGGGTGCAACTCTCACGTGATCTTTAGCAGTGTGCATGAGCTTAATAGTATAAAATAGAATGTATGATTTTGCTTTCTTTCTTCAGTAGGATTACTTGCTTGATTGCTCATAATTTACCTCAATCTCTCCAGTCCTTTGAGCTTCTTTTACAGAATTATAAAGTATGATTCTCTTTTCTTCTCTGGCTTTGGCTCATCGATTTCTCGATTTGAATTGTAATTCTTCTTTTAAGGTTGAACGAGTGATTCTTCTATGATTTGAATCGTAGTCTTGTGTGATCTTCTTTATACTGCTTTTGAAGTGTATTTTGGCTTGTATTAACACTTTTACTCTTTTCTGCTTACTGATCTAAATATCTGCACATTGACATCTTATTAGTAGCAAACTGGGGCCTAGCATCACTAGGTTAAAGGTATCAAAATAGTAAATTTTGGGACTGATCAACCACCAGCACCCCGAGGGTGCTCAAACCTATTGAACATTGATCAAATTCAAACAATGTTTAGACTTGACCACCGGTACTACCTCTGTCATCAAATCCACAGGATTGGCCTTCATACTCAGCTTCTTCAAAGATATCTCATCATCTTCGATTATTTCTCGTATGAAGTGATACAGTATATCAATGTTCTTAGTACAAGTATAATATACATGATCCTTTGCTAAGTAAATAACACTCTGGTTATCGCAGAACACATCAATACTTTTCTATGCGATCCCCAAGTCATCAACTAAGCCCTCAAACCACAATGCTTCTTTCACTGCATCTGTTACTGCCACATACTCTGGATCTATAGTAGACAAAGCCATTGTATATTGTAACATCTACCTCTAGCTAATTGGACCTCTTAATAGCGTAAACACATATCTTGTTGTCTCCAGCTAATCAGACCTCATGATAGCATTAAGACATATCTTGTTGTTGACCGATGCTTATCCAATTCACCTGCATAATCTGAATATATGTATCAGCATAATTGATGACCTGTACCACTGTAAAAAACTAAATCGACATTCTTGGTACCACGCATGTACCTCATAATCTATTATCCCACTTGCCAATGCTCCTTGCCCGGATTAGCCATATACTTGCTGACCACACTAACAACCTTTAAAATATCTGATCGAGTGCATACCATAACGTACATCAAGCTACCAATCATACTCGTGTAGGGAACATGAGTTATGAACTCACGCTCCTCATCTATAGTAGAAGACATGCCAGCCGAAAGGCAAAAATGAGTTGCTAGTGGAGTATTCACAGCCTTTGAGTTCCCCATACCAAACTGTGAGAGTACCTTCTCTAGATAACTCTTCTGTGTCAGACACAATTGACTTTTCTTTCTATCTCTCTGAATCTCTATTCCAAGAATCTTTCTAGCTACACCAAGATCCTTCATCTTAAACTCCATGCCAAGTTGAGATTTCAACTTGTTGGTCTCCATCATGCTCTTTGCAGCTATGAGCATATCATCAACATACAAGAGAAGGTAAATAAATGAGCCATCCGCTAGCCTCTTGAAGTAAATATAGTTATTATATTCATTTCGAATATAATTTTGGCCCACCATGAACATGTCAAACCTCTTGTACCATTGTCTTGGCAACTGCTTCCACTCGTACAAGGACTTCTTCAGTTTGCACACTAACCTCTCTTCTCTAGGAGACTTAAATCCTTCAGGTTGGTTCATATAGATCTCCTCCTCTAGATCACCGTGTAGAAACATTATTTTCACATCGAGTTGCTCCAACTCTAAGTCCAACTGTGCTCTAATTGACAATAAAATCCAGATTGAAGTGTGTTTTACAACCGGTGAGAATGCCTCATTGCAATCAATGCCTTCCTTTTACACATATCCTTTTGCTATCAACTATGCTTTGTACCTTACAACACTACCTTTTGGAGAACCCTCTTTCTTCTTATAAACCCACTTGCACCCATTTTCTCTCTTTCCCTTAGGTAACTCTTTTAGTTCCCAAGTTTGATTCTTGTAAAGAGAATCCATCTCTTCACCCATTGCGATCTTCTATTCTTATGCACATCTATCACTGATTGCATCCTTGAATGAAGACGGCTCATTACCATCCAACGTCAACACATAGGCGACCATATCCTCGTAATCGTAATGAATTGGTGCTCTAACATTCCTTTTGGGTCTTTCACCTACTAAGGATTGTTCTGGCTCTCTCTCAACTATTTCTACACTTTCCTCTGATGTAAGAAATTATAGAAATTTCTAACTCCACCTCAAACTGGTCTTTCGCCACCTCTTCTCCAATTTTCTTGATCTGTTTGCTAGAAGTTTGCATAACTAAATCATCAAAGGTTACATTTCTACTGATCATAACCATATTCTACTCAAGACACCATAACCTGTATCCTTTCACACAATTTGCATACCCTAAGAAAAATGCTTTCTTAGCCCTTGGGTCAATTTTACTATCTCTGACATGATAGTAAGTTGTGCAACCAAAAATCATCAGTGCACTGTAATCTGTTGGCTTCTCTGACCATATCTCAATTGGAGTCTTGCACTATATTACTGTAGACAGTGTTCTGTTTACTAGATATCACGTTGTATTGACTACCTTGGCCCATAACTCTATACCCTATCCCGCATTGCATAACATACATATTATCTTTTCAAGTAGAGTTTTATTCATATGTTCTGCTACCTCATTCTGTTATGATTTATTCCTCACTGTGAAGTGCCTAATAATACCGTTCTCATCACAGAACTTCTGAAACTGTCCACTAGTATACTCACCACCACTATCATCTCTCAATTGCTTGATCTTCCTTCCAGTCTGGCTCTCAAACAATATTTTCCACCTCTTAAAGATTTCCAACAGCTTATCCTTACTCATCATCATGTAGATCCATATATATTGAGATTAATCATCGATGAAGGAGATGAAGTACCTGGCACCACCTTTAGAAGGGACCTTTGAATGTCCCCATTCATCTGGATGTATATAGTAGTGTGCCTTTTGTAGTGTGAATCGCTATGTTGAACTTGACCTTGCAATATTTTCTGAAGACACAATGCTCACAGAAGTCAACTTTTCCTGCCTATACACCTTTCAACAAGCTCTGCTTACTTAAATTTGTCATCCCTCTTTCTGACATGTGCCCCAGGTGCATGTACTATAACTGTGTAAAGGACAAACCACCATCATTTTATATATATACTGCTACTGCACCTATCACTGTACTCCTTGATAGAAATTAAAGGTTTCCAACCTTTTTGGCTTTCATCAAAACCAAAGATCCCTTTGTCACCTTTAAAACTCTACCTTGAGCTACAAACTTGATCCCATTGGATTCTAGTGTACCAAGCGATATGAGGTTCTTCTTCAGTTTCGAAACATGGCATATATCGATCAATGTTCTCACAACCCCATCGTGCATCTTTATTCTGATACTCCCCTTTCCAACTGTTTTATAGGCTATACTATTACCCATTAAAAACCTTCCACCATCCACCTCTTTATAAGATGTGAACCAGCCCCTATTTGGACACATGTGGTGGGAGCACCCTGAATCAAGTATCTATGCATTTTATGACTATTTATCAAAAACCACTGACAACATATTTCCATCATCATCCGGAGCTTGTTCGGCTATACCAGCCTCATCAACGACCCCTTTCTACTTCTTAACCTGAGCATCATCCTTCCTTTTTTGTAACTGTGGATAATACCTTCTTATGTGACATTTTTCGTGATACTTGTAGCATTCTACTATCTTTCTATTTTTGGATTTAGATAAGGACTTTGATCTACCTGATCATCTTAAAATGTGACCTTGCAAGTGCACAAGTCCAAATGTACTAGGGCAAGTACAAGGGTGTCAGACCATAGGGATTTGTCGTTTATCTCCTATTTAATTTTTATTTTATAAACTATTTGGTAGCATTAGGTTCCTAAGCGAAAAAGAAATAAAAGAACTTAAATAGCTGGAAATAGGAAAAGAGAATGCCGTCTGGAATTTCTCTTGGATATTAGATCAGTAAAATAATGAAACCTATCACTTTTCTATAATGAATCCCTGGTACCCCAGTCCCTGGCTATAAGTTTAGTTGCATCGTTTATTATATAGCGAGATCTAATTGCGAGTTAGATGACCTAATCATTATGCATCATTGCACGCAACCAACTAAGACTAGCCTACAAGGTCGTACCCCTCGACGAATATTCTATCAATCTTGTTCCTAAGCCCTACCAGGCCAATAGGAGTAGGGTAGATAGAATTAAACCATTGCAATCTCTCATTTTTGATGACTCTCAGAACCTCAAACATGTAATCTTACCAGTCTGGGGATTAAAATAGAAAAAGAAATAAGAATTTATAGAATACTCATCTAAAATTTACAAGAGATCCCTGGCCAGAGCTTTACACATGCATCGACTCAGAGTCCTTCATCACTGAAGGAGCCTCTGGTCGATGATCACAATCAATCTCACTCCATTCCAGACTATTTCTAACCTAATCTACGAAAACTCACGTCAGAGTCCTCTAGCAAGATTCCAGCATGCGAGTCCCCTAAAACTAAACCCTAGGGTCCTTATTTATAGATTTACAAGGCCTTATAACAGATATACATGGCAAGTAATCTCTAGATCCTAAAAATTTTCCAAGAGGATGAATCCGAAAAGAAATCCATGCCAATTTGGAGTTATCCAGCTTTGTTGAAGAGATTCCCAGAGAAGATCTTGGCGTCCATAGATATCCACAGTTATCCACCTTATTTTTCACTCATAAATGCTGTTTGGACCAATCGAGTTTGGAGAACCGACCGGTCGAGTTTACTTTCCTTCTCCAGGTAGGAGACGACCCCGTTGAGGCTTCTCTTTGCTTTAATTATTAGACATGTCGAATCGGGCTGGACCTGTCGAATAATCCCTCTGAGCATAATTGTGTTCTGCTTCTCCACTTTCGACCAATTGGTTTTAGTCCTGACCGGTCTTCCTTTGAGTTTCTGAAGCCTCATAGCATTCTGACCGATTGAGAGTGAGCTTTGACTGGTTCATTTTTGCCTTCTTCTCTTCAGCTGAGAACTCTTTTTGCTATGCTATTTTGACTGATCGAAAATGCAGCTTTGATCGGTCCATTGGACCTTTTGAAGCATTCCTTCCATTTGTATTCCCTTGGATCCTTATCTTTTGCCTGGGTTTCTTCTTAACTTTGCTGCTATAACACTTTTTACGTTTAATCAGCTTTCGCACTTGTTGCAATACAACACAAACTAAAAGCATCATTAATGGTTATTTGAGGTCTAACAAAGCTAAGATTTGGGGATAATTCATACAACTTTTAAGTCTGATCACTACCCCTTTCAGATTTATAGTCCTCTACTCTCCCCCTAACCAACAAGCCATCTGCTTGTGTATCTCTATATGAACCTTTCTTCCTCATGTCGTCACAAAGTAGTTCTGTTATATCGACTCCAGTTCAATAGTATCCTTTCCATGTAGCAGTGCAGTAACAAGGTGCTCCTAGGAATCAGGGAGGGGAGACAAAAGTAATAGTGCTTTGTCTTCATCCTTAACCTCTTCTCCAATATTTAATAATTCAGATATTATTCTATTGAATTCATTAAGGTGTTCATTGAGAGAAGTACCTGCCTTCATCTACAACTTATGCAGTTGTTTCTTGAGATATAGATGACTCGTAAGAGATTTCGTCATATAGAGCTCTCCAATTTGGCCCACAGCGAGGTCGCCGAGTTCTCCTGCATCACATTGTATGTAATCTCCTTCGCTAGATATAGCCGAATCATACTACACACTTGAAGTTTGAATTCTTCCCAATCACCATCGGACATATCCACTGGCTTACCCGTAAGCCCTTTTAATGCCTTATGCAGCCCTTGTTGAATCAAGATATCCCGGACTTGTATTTGCCACAAGCCGAAATTATTCTTCCTATCGAATTTCTCAACCTCGAACCTTGTGTTTGAAACTTTACGGAATTCGATGCCATCTCCGATTGTAGAACAGAAACCTAATAGCTTTGATACTAATTTGTTGCATGAAAGTTCATAAACAAACTAACGATCTCACAAGGAATGATCAAATAAAAATGCAAAAATAGAAGAAAATCAACCACAAACACACAAGAGACAATAGTTATGTGGTTTGGCAATATGCCTATGTCCATGGGCAACGATGACTCAATATATTAATGATTACACAAGAATACAAGAACACTCAAGCCTCACCAAAGCTCTCCTCAAAACCCTAGATAGGTTTTCCAAAGCTTTACGATGATATCTCAAGTCTATAATTCGACCAAGAGCTTTCCCTTTATTAGAAGATCCAAATCCTACTTCTAATATAAGAGAGACAAGCCTTATATAAAAGATCTAAATCCTACTTCTAATCTAAGAGAAACTAGATTTATATAGAGTCCGAATGTAATTGGATCGTCGCAGGTCCTCCAAGTTAGAGTCAAACAATAATTCAAACTCTAAGTTAGAGCCAAACAACATATTCAATGGGGTTTTGTGTCTTATTGTAACATCACACCGTAGCAATATGCAGGCTATTCTTTTGTAATTATTTTGTGTTGCGGTAATATGCATTACATCTGCATTGTGTGCTGCAGACTTAGACACTATGTCATAAAATTCTCCAAATTAATCAAAATTGTGGAAAAATTGTCGAAATAGGTGGTCCATTGAAATTGTCACGAAATGTTTGTTTGATTTGTTGATTCTCAAATTTTTATTTTATTTTAAAGACTTGACAAAATTTTCTTAATTTTTTCATTGTGAAAATATTGTCCATATCCAATACATATTTGCCGATACGTATCGGGTTAGGACCCATCCAATATGGATATTCATCATGATTTTTTATTGCGTCAACTATTGGGTCATATAGATCAAATACCAGGCCAGGTCAGCCCTTATTAGGTCATATCAGTGGGTATGTATTAGATATGATCTTGGAAAAAATAATTAAAATGTCCTTTTTGTAGATACTTTGATATTTTTATTACTAAATAAAAAAAAGGAGTTTAAATTTCGGTTGCCGATACATATTCGATATGTTAGATATGAATCAGCCTAGGGCCCAGGCAATATGTTGATTTATATTTGACATTAAATCCCTGATTGTGATACATGCTTTAATCATATATATATATATATATATATATATATATATATATATATATCTATTATTATTATTATTAGTTTATAGCTTTTCAACCTTCTAATTAATGAAACTTTGTTGCTCTTAAAATACAAATGTGTGGTCATGCACATAAGATTTAGATGAAGTAGCATTAATATGGTATTGTCAACCCATCTTTGGATTAATCCATCATTTTTAACTTAAAATGGCTATGGGGGATAATGAAGAGATAGTCAAGGGTGAAGAAGATGGGTCCCTACAAGGATCCGTATGAAAAATATTAGTTTGTAAGATATTTAATACATCTGAAGATGCATATGTCTATTATATTCGATATGCTAAAATTATGGGGTTTGTATTAGGAATTTGATCGGCCTCTAAAATGGTATAATTTATACCCAAATCTCGGCCTTCTTATGTCTCACTTAACCACTAATGAATGTTTTTAGTTCGTGTTGTGTTGCAACATATGCAAAGGCTGGATAAATGAGAAATGGGTTAAAAGAGCAAAGTTAAGGAGAAACACGAAGCTTTGGCAAGTGATCCATGGGAAACCAGCTGAAGGAATGCCCAGAAAGGTCATTTCGACCGGTCGAGACTGCAAACTCAACCGGTCAAGATCGCGAAGTAGAAAGCTGCGCAGGACAAAAATAGAGTAGAAGGAAAGGATCCAAATGGACCGGTCGAAATAGCTATTTCGACCAGTCAAACCTCTCAAAAGCTTCAGAAATATAAAGTCGACCGGTCAAAACTGGTTCGACCAGTAGAAACCATAGCATACAAAAGAGAAACAAATCTGTTTCTAAAGTCAACCGGTTGAGACCACTTCGACCGATCAGGAATCCAAGAAATCTGAAGCCCCGTGAAGCATCAACGACCTGGAGAACCAATCTGATATTCAACCGGTCAAGATCCATCCTCTAATAGTCAAAACAATGTTTCCAAGTGAGAAATTGGCTCTTTCAGCTGGATTTCTCTAGTGGTGCAGACTTCTTTCTAGATTCCTCTTCCTTGGAGGATTTTTAGGGATCCCCTAGAGTAACTTGCCGTGTAAAATTATTCTAGGGCCTTATACTCTATAAATAAGGACCCTAGGGTTAGGCTTTAGGCAATCGTCACGGTAAAACTTTTCTAGAGGGTTTTGGCGTGAGTATTAGTAGGTTTAGGATAGATCTAGTTCTGAAATAGAGGGAGATTAATTTTAATCATTGAGAGAAGACCGATTTAGCGATGATGAAGGTCTGCCCACCGATGTGAGGCTAAGCATGCTCAGGCTGGGATCTCTTGTAAATTTCGGATAAGTATATAATAAAGTTTATTTCGGTTTTTATTTTAAATTATGTTCTATGGTACGATTGCATGTTGGAGGTTCCAAGAGTCATCGAAAATGCGCGATTTTAAAGGTTTAATTTTATTGAGTCTAATTCCCATGGCCTTGTAGGAATTGGGGTTAGATTAGATAGGATATTCGCCGATGGACTAGGCCTTGTTGGATAGTTTTAGTTGGTTACGTGAATGATGCCTTGATGTGTAGATTCGTCTATTCATATACGATGTAATAGAGCTTTAGCGTGGAGCGGGGGTACCTACGATTCTTTAATAGAAAAGAAATAAGGTTTATTATATGCGAGTTTACGATCCAAGAGATATTCCAGACTGTCTTCCCCTCTCTTATTTCAAAACTCCTTTTAGGTTTCTTTTTATTTTAGTTTATTTAGGAACCCTAATTTTATATATTTTTATTAAAATAAAATAGAGATTAAATAAGATAAATGACAAGTCTCTGTGGTTTGACACCCTTGTACTTGCCCCAGTACATTCGAACTTGTGCATTTGCAAGGTTATATTTTAAGACAATCAAGTTTTTGGCGCCGTTGCCAGGGACTTCGATTTTATCTTATTTTGATTTCTATTTTATTTTGTATATTTGTCTCTTATACTAACCCTAGTATGCTTTGGTTTTTATTTCTAGGCTTGGGAGATCGAAGGCTTGAACGTACAAAACCTTTTTACGGGACGCTGCGGGAGGCAAAGGTACGTGTTTTTGGTCTCCATTTATTAGGTTAGTATTTTTCTGCTATTTTTATTTCTCTATTTATGCCAAGGTTGAGGTCGCAATTCCCTTCCCTAGAGCGACTAGACCTTGAGCTTGAGAGAACGTGCTGGTGTATTCGCGCTAGCTCTCGTTCCTCTAAAAAAGTTGAGTTTTAAATGTTCTAGCAGCCCCGCCCTACACCCTTGTACTTGCCCTAGTATATTCGAACTTGTGCACTTGCAAGGTTATATTTTAAAACGATCGAAATTCAACCAAACTCCAAACTCCCTATCATGATGAATACAGTAAAAATAAGAAGACGTAAAAGCAATCACTGACAACACAAAGAACTTTATGTGTTTCACCCAATCTAGGGCTACGTCCACGGAGTATATGCATTATTTTATGACCGTTTACAATGCATGCACTCTCTTCTTTCTAGTGTACTCTCAATCAAGTTTTGACACGATCTTAAACAACCAACATGTTGAATAAACAAGGACGCAACTCTTCAAAGAACTGAAAAGAAATTTGCAGCTGTTCTAGCACAAGAACGGCTGCAATCGGATGCTTCGATCCCCAAGCTTTTCTTCAATTCCTTGCCTCTCAAAGCATTCCTCAATTTTTACTCTATAAAAAACTCTCTTGGAACCCTAGAAAAACCTTCTGCTAATTGTTTCCAATATGCATTAGGAAACTTTGACCAAAAAATCTTCTAAAATAGCCAAGAGTCAGAAATCGCAGAACTAATCCACCCAGAATCAATTGATCGATATCACAGCTCAATCAGTCGATTTCAACCCAAGAGATACCAAATAATTTATGCTTAGACTAGATCGATCGACTTCCAAGTTCGATCGATCAATTTCAACCCGAGAGCACACTGTTTATTTTAATTCAGAATCGATCGATCAATCGATTAAGCCCAAAGACCTCTCTTTAAAGTGTCTCAGTTTTACCCGTTGGGATTAAACCTAACCAACAATCTCTACCTAGGTTTCATTCTCAACCGCGTCACCGCCCCAATGGGCATCAACATTTAGGACAAGTGTTGATCAAGTTTAGGCAATGCCTAAGCTTATTTTGCGTAACTGGCTTGGTCAACATGTCTGCTGTGTTTTCTTTCATATCAATATTCTCAACCGATACTTCTCCATCTTCTATCATATCTCTGATAAAATGATATATATGCTTTATTCTAACATGAAAGACTTGATTCTTTGTTAGATGAATGGCACCATGTCATAAAAGATATCAGTGCTCTCATCAACCTTACCAAATTCACTAATCAAACCATGTGGCTTCCTTGGCAGATTTTGTAGCTACTATATACTGATCAGCCTTCAAAATGGAATATTTTATGCCCAAATCTCGGCATTGTTAGGCCTCAATTAACTACTAATGGTTTTGTTTAGTATGTGATGTGTTACAACAGATTCGAAGGTCGAAAGAAAGTAAAAATTATTAAAAGAGCAAAGTAGAAGAAAACCCAAAGCCATGGCAGAAATCTGAGTTGAAACAGTGTGAGATAGCCTCAAAATAGGTCATTTTAACTAGTCGAGATTCACTTTTGACCGGTTGAAATTGCGCAATAGAGAGGAAAAGAAGAAAGAAGAAAAAGAAAAGAAACTACAAGTTTCGACCGATTGAAATGTCAATTTCGACCGATCAAGTTCCCTATAGCTTCAGGAAATTCAAAGTGAACCGGTTGAAATTGATTTCGACTGGTCGAAACCAAATAGAGAAACTATATACTTTTGTATATCATTACGACCAATCAAAAGTAAATTTTGACCAGTCGAGGCAATGAAGCAATTAGCAGTGACTAGCAAGATGGACTAGTCGAAAGCTAGTTTCGACCAATCAAAATCCAGAATAAAGCACCTGGCAAGAGAATTGGAAGCTCGACCGGTCAAGATTCATTCTGAATCGGTCGAAATAGGGTTTTGTTGTGAATTTTTAGGGATTACATTTGCGAACTTTGGCATACAAGAAGTCTAATTCAAGCATGATTCTTCTAGGAGAGTTTTGGGAATTCTAAGGATTACATGTCGTGTTTAACTTATACTAGGGCCTTATGATTCTATAAATAAGTACCCTAGGGATAGAGTTTAGGGACTCCTTCGGCAGAGAGTCTTTTGGAGAGAGTTCTTCAGCCATGAGTTCTTCTTAGGTTAGTTTAGGTTTAGTCTCTAATTTTTTAGAATTGTCAGATTTTAATATGTAATCATCGATAGATGATCGAGTCAAAGATGATGAAGATCGTTCTATCGATTTGAGGCTAAACTTCTCTAAGATTGGGATCCTTTGTAAATCATAGATGACTATTTAATAATATTTCTATTCTTTTCCTATTTTGAATTTCCTTTTTGGTACGATTGCATGTTTGAGGTTTTGGTTACATCGTAAATGCGTCAGTAAAGGTTTATTTCTATTTTATTTATTCCTAATGGCCTTGTAGGGATTAGGATTAGATCTAATAGAATACCCATCATTGGATTAGTGCTTGTAGCCTAAGTTCATCAGCTACGTACAATGATGCTTGCTATTTAGGTCCCTATTGTGGACACCCCATTTTCCCCCTCTCAGAGTATACAAACATGTTCGGTCAACCCATGGCTATGCCCACGACCTCAGAAAGGGACTCACCCTCTCCGGGAGCATTAACCCTAAAATATGGGAACATATACTAAAACAATCGTATATGGCTGAGTCCCGGGCTGAAACAATAGCTCTGTGGCTCGGACCCGACTCGGCCTAGGGGAGATCCCAAATTTCACGCCCTCAAAGAGGCGTGAAATTTGATTGCACGCATGGACACACACACACAATTGGTCCAACTTGGACCAGGTTCACTCTTCCAGCGAACCGCCCTAAGCTTGAATTGTGCACCTGGGCCAGGGCGCATAATTCAATTGCACAAAACACTTGTGTGAAATTGGTCCCACTTGGACTAGGCTTCCACTTCCCAAGACCACCCTTAAGACCCGATTGTGTGCCTGCCTAGTTTGCACAATCGATTGCACGCCACACCACCAGCACGTAATTGGTCCCTAGTTGGACCTGATTTCAAATTCCCACGACTGCCCAAATTCCTCAATTAAGTGCACACCCACCATAAGGCACGAAATCCAATTACACGCCCCGGACAAGGCGCGTAATTTAAATTGATCCGATAATTACGCACCGGCCCTCGGATGCGCAATTACCTATACACGTATAAAAAGGCCCAGGCCCCTACCCCACAGCCATTCAACTCGAATTCATTTTCTTTCTCTCCTCTCTTCTGAGTTTCTTCTCCTTAGAAATTTCGAGGTTCTCTCTGGGGCTCCCAAAGAAATGGGCTGAGTTGCCTTTCTAGGCTTCTAGAACTATAGACTCTTCCCTAGGATCCCTAGGTAGTCAGGCTAGCGACACTGGCTAGTTAACCATGACTCTCAAAGTAGTACAAGGAGGATAAGCACCCCTAGCCCTAGATAGCTCTAGGAAACCCCTGCCCAAATTCTTAGCCTAGAGCCCATTAGGTCCCTAACCTTCTCCAGTTTTCTCAACCTTAGCCACCCGATTTGGCCAAGGGAGCTTACGAAGGGTACCCGAGAACGGGGCCTAGTTAACCATGACTCTCAAAGTAGTACAAGGAGGATAAGCACCCCTAGCCCTAGATAGCTCTAGGAAACCCCTGCCCAAATTCTTAGCCTAGAGCCCATTAGGTCCCTAACCTTCTCCAGTTTTCTCAACCTTAGCCACCCGATTTGCCCAAGGGAGCTTACGAAGGGTACTCGAGAACGGGGCCTATCCACCCAAGCATAGTGGGCCACCGCCCCTTTTTAGATAGGTCTAGTGGAAGAAGGAAACCAAACTAGCTAGACCTTAGGCCACCCATAGCCGCTAGGGTAAGTCGATCGACGTTCAGTAAGGAGTCAACCCACACCCCTGCGCGTGATTAGTGACATGTTACAACATTGATAAATATCTGCAACTGGCGATCGCATCAACCCAGGTATTTTCCATTTAATATTTGCCTTTTCCTTTCATCACTTAATATTTCATAGTCTATTATTCTACCGGGCTCTGCCCGAGTCCACTCAGACCGAGCTGGGCCACTTCTTCTGGGGACTGAAAGGAACCTCGAAAAGTGCGTACCAACAGACTGGTGATCGCGATGGGGATACCTTCTACTAGGGTTGCTCAGTTTAATTAGTTCAGTTTGTGCTTATTTTTTTGCTTTATTTTTTACTTTTTCACACACACACACACACACACTGCATACTCAGCTTTTCAAATAAAATAAATATTTTAAAATGACAGGCATCAGAAAATTAAACTTTAATGACATTGACCCACCCTTGTGGGGCTCCCACACCAATCCCGAGTATAACGTTAGGCCATCCCCATGGACAACCCAGCGTCCTGCCCGAGTAAATATGGTTAGTGAGAGCAAAAAATACCCCTTCACTCCATATAATATAAATCACAGCTACAACAGTGGAGAAAGTGGTACTGAGTGAAGCTACTCCACTAGCCAAGTTATGGACCACACTATCAATGCACTCACAAAAGGAGGAAATGAAGCTGACGCCTTGCTCCGGTCTTTGACCGACTTATACATAATTGTATAAGGCAAGAGATAAGTTACGTTGAAAAGTAGACGAGAGGAAAGGACGCTGACCCCTTCGATTCCTCCGACACATAACACACACACACCCCTCGCATCTCCTACGACAATAACCGCCGAAGACAACCCTCTCGCGAGACACCTAAAAAAGACACCACCGTAGACATGAACGATCTTCATCAATTTCTAGACCACTACATGGCTAAGAAAGAGCGTTTTAACCTTACTTTTAGATTCTACAAATTCTGCCGAGACCTCAACTTCAATGTACCCACGGGGTTCAAACCATCAAAATTCAACAAATACAACAGTAGAGGGAATCCAAAACACCACTTTGCCCTATTTTGCAACAATTGTCGACCAATCCGCACTAATCATGGGCACGTCATCCATTACTTCCAACGATCCCTAGAAGGAGAAGCCCTTAATTCGTTCGCCACCCTACCTCTAATAGAAATAGAGACCTTTGAAGACTTAGCTAATAATTTCTTAGACAAATACTGACACCTGACTCATGAAGAAATCGGTTTCGCTGACTTGATGTGCAAAAAACAAGAGGATGAAGAAGACCTCATGATATTCGCCAACCGCTGGAGGCGGCTCGCTGACCGAATGGGGAATCAAATAAAAGAAAATGATGTAATATATATGGTGCTCAGCAATACCCAAGAACCCCTCTGAAGCACCCTCATTTAAGCGACTATCACGACTACACAAGCCTCTATCAACGTGCTTTACGTATAGAGCGTCGCCTGAAGAATGGGAGCCTTAATCTCTCGACACTAACGTCTGAAGAACCTTCTTCCAACAACCCTCAAACAAACACCCTAAACAAACCACTGAGCCCCAAACAAATCCATGCAAACCAAATAAACTACCAATACACAGATCTGCACTCTAACTAGAACCAACATCTATACCCCAACCAATACGCGAACCCACACCATGACCAAGACCTATACCTCGATCAAACCCAACACCTATATCCTAATCACGACTCAAATCCATACCCCAATTAGGATCAAAACCATCTCCCCAACGCTATGCAGACTAACCTCGCCCATTACAATCCATTGTTCGATCAAACTCAACTGGCATACGATACCATACACTCATTCACTCCTACCCCATTCCACCTGGCTAGCCTTATATGAAGAATCGAACCTCCCTTAGAGCACGTCCATACCATTCACTCACAACCAACTAACCCCGTCCCACACACCAATAAATGCGAAATCAGCTTCTGCCTTGAACCGGTCACCAAGATCACAAAAATCCTAGCTATCACTGAATTCACCCCTAAATTAACTCCACCCATCGCCAAAATCGATACAGTCATCCCTAAACTAACTCAACCTCCCCTTGAATTCGACGACCTACCCACCAATGAATCAATTCACATGCTACCTCAACAAATACCCAAACCAACTCCACGATCAACCACTAAACAAGCTCACCCATCAGTTCCAAAAGCAGTTCCTGAATCAATCTATCCACACACTACAACACCATTCATACTTAAACCAATCACAAAGATAAACTTCAAACCTAAACCCATGATCGAATCCATTCCTAAAATCACTGGCCTTCTCATTGTCACTACGCGCTTTTTCTGGGTTCTTCTAGATCCCCAGAAAGAGTGGCCCAATTCAGTGCAAGTGGACTCTGGCAAAGGTGATGAATAATATATTAGGAAATATTAAAATGCTGAAATAAAAGGTAAATTCTAAGAGGAAGATACCTGGCTCGATGTGATCGCCAACTACAGATATTTATAGGCATTGCAACATATCACTGATCACACAGGTGGAGATATGGGTTGTTCTCTTTGCTGAAACGTTGGCCTGTCGACGTGAGCAGCTCTGGGTCACCTGGGAGTTTAGTTTATATAGTTTTCCTATTCCTACTCTAAGCCTAATTGTTCTAGTTTCTCTAGTCCTACTGGGAGTCTGATTAATCTGATTTCCTAATTGTTTTCTAACTCTAATTTATACTATTATAACTCTAATTAATTTAGTTTTCTGATGCTACTAGGAATCTGATTAATTTAAATATCTTAGAAGTCTAAATGGTATTAGTCTTCTAGTTCTACTGGGAACCTAATTAGTATAAATATCCTAATTCTATTAAAAGTCTAATTAATTTAAGTATCCTAATTCTGCTAGAAATCTGATTAAAAAAAAGGGTTTTGGCTCGTTATGCTAAGGAGGATCGGACCCGTTCCAGGGTACCCTCCGTAGGCTCCCTTGGGCAAATTGGGTGGCTAAGGATTGTTTTAAATATTAGAGATTGAAAAACTAAATTTAAATTGAAAAATTAAGATTTTGAAGATCGAAAGAATTTTGAAGATTAAGATTTAAAGTTAGGACTAAGAATTATGAAAATTTAGGAATCAGAACTAAGTACTAAGAACCAAAACCTTAAAACAAGAATTGAGATTTAGAATTTAGGATTAGAATCTAGAGACAAATAACTAATAACTAAGAACTGGTTCTAGCGACCGAGAACAAGAACTAGGAACTAAGAATTGGAAATTAGGAATTAGAAATTGAAACTAGAAACTAGATTTAGAAATTGAGAATTATGAATCAAAACCTAAGATCTAAACTAGAAACTAAGAATAAAAAACTAGAACGAAGAACTAGAACTTTAGAAATTAAAACTAAAAAACTAAAGAGAGATTACCTGAAGCTAAGCGCCATAGAAGGAGGTCTCAAAATCCTAGCTTGGAAGATAGGAACTGGAGGCTTGAATGAAAATTGATTGAAGTTATGATGTAAGAGGTAGGGGGGTCTATTTATCAGTGTACAGGTAATTACGCACCCTGTGGGAGGTGCGTAATTAACTAGTTAAATCCAATCACACACCCTATTTGATGCACTTAATTGAATTATGCGCCTATGGTAGGGTGCTTAATACACTTTGAGTTGGTGACCGACTCAGTGAGTGACCGGCTGACTGGCTCAGTCAAGTGTCTTAGTTCCAACTCCCTTGGAACTAATTATGCGCCCTGTGTAGCACGCATAATCTAATTAAGTGCCTGATTATAGGTGCTTAATAGGGGAATTTGGGGGGTCTTTGGAATTAGAGACCAGGTTAGATTGGGAACTAGTTACCCACAGGTGGTGGGACGTGTAATTTATTACGCGCGCTGGTCAGAGTGCATAATTGGGTCTTAGGTTGGTCCACAAAAGGAAGGAGCCTGGCCTGATAAGGACAAATTGCGTGCTAGCTATGAGGCATGCAGTTGAATTGTGTGCTTTGGGTAGGGCGCGTAATTTGGGACCTTCCTAGGTTGAGTTGGATCTGTGCTACAGAGCTATTATTTCAGCCCGTGCTTTAACCATATACTATTATTTCAGTATACGGTTCATGTATTTAGGGTTTTAAAGTCTTCGAAGAAGGTGAGTCCTTTTTCAGAGATAGGTTTAGGGTTGATCGACAGGTTTGTATACTCCGAGAGAAAAATATTAGGGTGTCTACAGATGTCCCTCTTCGACTCGTCCTTGGGGAGTAAGGATGCATAGAAGAAGTAGACACCCCTCTTTTGAGGTGCCAATTTCTTTTGGGAAATCACAAGTGTGAACTGAGGATGCCAACATGAAATGCTTGAATTTCTTATTTATTAGCACAAGCTAAGGAGGAACATTCGGGGGCCCAGTGGTAGCTGTCGAGAGGCGTATCCACAATCGCGGGTGCAAGTGGCATCACGTCGCATGTCGCGACCTACTGCAAGTGGCAGCCAGATGGGGGAAATTATCATATCCTAATCCGTGGGTGCAAGGGGCATCTCGTTGCATATCGCAACTTGCTGCAAGGGGCAATCAAACAGGAGGAAAGTCAGCATATCTTGATATGTGGGTGCAAGGGGCATCCTGTCTCATGTCACGACTTGTTGCGAGTGACAGTCAAATCAAGGGATATTGGACACAATCGAGGTACTGGGGACGTCATACGAATGTCTAGAGATAAGGTCAAGTGACCAGATAATAAGATGTAATATCATATAATGGCGAAGGCTTTCGTAAGTCATGTCAGACTAGGCACGTCATTGCTCACACCAATGGCACGTCAAGCGTCCCTTTCCAGTGGACATTTATGATTTCTTAGAGTTGAGTATGCTCAGTGTTTGGTTTCCCAGGGTAGTCAGATGGGGGAAATTGCTGCAAGGGGCAGTCAGATGGGGGAAATTATCATATCCTAATCCGTGGGTGCAAGGGGCATCTTGTTACATGTCGCAACTTGCTGCAAGGGGCAGTCAAACAGGAGGAAAGTCAGCATATCTTGATATGTGGGTGCAAGGGGCATCCTGTCTCATGTCACGACTTGTTGCTAGTGACAGTCAAATAAAGGGATATTGGACACAATCGAGGTACTGGGGACGTCATACGAATGTCTAAAGATAAGGTCAAGTGACCAGATAATAAGATGTAATATCATATAATGGCGAAGGCTTTCGTAAGTCATGTCAGACTAGGCGCGTCATTGCTCACACCAATGGCACGTCAAGCGTCCCTTTCCAGTGGACATTTATGATTTCTCAGAGTTGAGTATACTCAGTGTTTGGTTTCCCAGGGGAAGGAACAGATTGGAGTGATGAGGGATAGAATTTTGATAAATAGGGGGTTTATTTTTATCATTTTTTTATAAAAAGTTTAGGATTTTTAACTTAAGATCAATTCTATTTTAAAATGGTAGAAAAAGGTGGCTTTCGAGTTGTCGCCAAGCAGATCCACCGGGACGGGATTTGTAGACCCGACCATTGATGTGGTTTTCAAGACGACACTTGGTATGCCAGATACTTCGTCTAATCTTCTTATGAATATTGATAATTGTCTCTTTTGGGAGGACTATAGTGATTCGCGAACTAAGAGAGATGGGTTTTGAAAACATTTGACTTAATATTAGCTAACTTATATTTTACAGAGAATATCGAGTAGAAAGAAAGGGGTAATAGTTACCTGGTTTGGGCGCAAAGCCCTTGCATTACTCGCGATGGGACTGGTTGTGGTGGTGTCACGATGGGGCATTAGAGAGTTTCTTATCCTTTATTTCTGCTGTAGCAGGGCTTGATGGTCGCTAGTGTGATGGGATGTCTAGATTGCCTGATGAGATGTTCGTTATGGGACTTATAGTTGATGGGTGTGATGGAACATCGAAGAGATTCCTCTCCTTCTGCATTAGAATCGGGTGATTGCTATGTGATAGGATGATGGGATGTGATGACTGTCGTGGTAAGATGTTTGGAGGGAGGTTTGACTCTTTGTGATGGGACTTGGTCGAGCCTCCTCTTTCTGGTTGTGTGTCGTGGCAGGTTGCGATGGGATTTCTGGAAGTATAATCGGTGATGGGACATTGGTGGTTATGCGATGGGCAAGCTATGTTCGTTTCTCTCTTTGGCAGATCTTGGTTGTAGATGCATAGATCGGGTTGTAATTGCTTCGCAACAGGAGTTGCCTTTGGCATTATGATGTGGTAGAGCCTTGATGATTGTTCTTATGGATGTATGGTGGGTGGGCGCGAAGAAGTAGAGTCACGAAGGGACATGAGGGCATGTGATGAAGCATTAGCGTCTCTCCTTCTCTCTGATCGGCGTGTGAGGTTTCGCGATGGGACAAGAGAGAGTGATTTTGATCGAGTAGCGTGATTGGCTAATTTGTCATCATTATTTTTTGCTTTATGTCACGATGGGGGCTATGAGTGATGATTTTATTTTGTTTTATTTTGTTGGCTTATTTTGTGCAGCGGATGTTGAGAAGTAGTCACGTGTACTTGTGAGTACGTGGTGAGACTCTGGGGAATAATCATTTGTCACGATGGGACGTTAATTCACGGTAGGTCGTCAGGGGGTGACTTGGCTACGATGGGACTACGGGAAGTGGCAGTGTTTCTTTCTTATGTTTCGTATCTCTTATGATTTTATTTAATTTTTGTTTTTTTGGATTTTATTTGAATTTTATTTGAATTTTGGGGATTTTTTTTTTTACTTTGATTTTATTTGGGTTTTGGGTGATTTTATTGTATTTGACTTTGCTTGATTTTATTTGGGTTTTATTGAAGAGTTTAAGGTCTTATTGGGGAATTTAAGGTTATTGTTTTGTTTAAAGTTATTGTTTTGTTTAAGGTATGGTTTTTGTTTTAGTTTTAGTCTTATGTTTGGTTTGAAGGGACACTAGTTAGAAATGTGTGAGTTTGAATTTCTAGAGTTTAGATGGGTGTTAGATGTTTTAATCCTATTGGTTTATCTAACTTGTGATGGATTTGTGTTTCTTGAAGGGTAAGTGTTATGTGTTTATTAGTTTATCTGGGTTTGCCATGGATTTGTTTCTTTTTTTGGTGGCATGTGTACGATT
Source organism: Chloranthus sessilifolius (assembly GCA_021018995.1). Classification (NCBI taxonomy): domain Eukaryota; kingdom Viridiplantae; phylum Streptophyta; class Magnoliopsida; order Chloranthales; family Chloranthaceae; genus Chloranthus; species Chloranthus sessilifolius. The sequence goes on along the minus strand of CM037595.1, from coordinate 17,788,401 downwards.
TAGATGGAGGGTGCCTGGAAATGCGGCACTTGTCACATTGTGGTGAAGGGGGCCTTGCCTATAAATAGGTATTTAGGGGTTTGGGTTTTATTTTAAATTTTGGATTTTGGTTTTTTTTAAATAATTTTTGAACTTGTAATAATTTTTAAGATTTATAATTTTGGCACATATTAATGTCTTTTCTCCCTTTTTATTTTATTTCTCGGGTGTTACATCCTAAAGGGATTTGTCATGGTGATCAGCTTATTGTTGTATCGGGGTTGTTGGGATATGGGGTGGTGCTAGGGTCGATGATGTTAACCTGACCCGAAGTGCCACCCTATAGGGGGAAGAGATGGAAGAGTTAAAGGTGGCTGAAAGCAAAGCAAAGGAAAGAGCTGTGTCAGAGTTCACGTGATCGGCGCCAGTTGCTCCTTGGTAGGCTCTGTGGATTGCCTGTTGATCGCTATTCCCTTGGGAGTTTCCAAGATCGGCCTTCCATAGGTATATCCCGTAGATCCTAGGTGGCCTTTGTGAGCCACTCTTTCTTTTCTACCAACTCGAGGCACTGCGATGCCGACGTTTATCGTATAAATTGGGAGATTTTATCATAAGTGGCATCTTAGGGGGAAAAGGAGGCGAAGATGAGATCTTTGTTAGAATTCGTTTAGCGTGTGCTTCCTCTTCAGGCCTCTCCATCATCTTTCCCCTTTTTTATGTATTTTTATTTAGGCCTCCCCACTGAGTGACTATGGACTCGGGTGTCTTTGGGTGTTTGTCCTAAATTTAAATTCGTTTTCTATTTCAAATGATGTGTTCAGGGGGTATGCCCTCGGTGTAATTTGTAATTAATTTTATTATATTTATAGAAGTGAATTTGTTTATTATTCTTATGTCTTTATTTTGAGTTTCCCAGTTCTTGTGTTGACTGGGTCCAGTTTGGTGTGGTTTGGTTTTGTTTAATTAAACTTGGTTTGGTCCTGGGTGAAGTTTGGTTTGGTTTGTGTTAGTGTCATGTGTTAAATTGGTCATCTTCGGGATGTTTAGGTGTGTATGGGCGGCATTTTCTAATTTTCGTAGTGCATGGGCATAGGTATGAAGTGTATGATGTAAATTCTGGGCTGTAGGATGTGGATAAGTCCTAATTTTTGGTCTCTGGCCGCTGCTATGTGTATACATTTTTTTTTTGTAACTAGGGAATTACGCATAGGGGATAGGGTGTGTAATTACATTGCACGCCTGTTTAGGTGCGCTTGATTGAAGAGTCAGGATGATTACGTGTCAATGTATTCACATGTAATCCAATTACGCGCTCTGAATAGAATGCGTGATTGGAGCCTCTCCCAGTCACTATGCGGGTGACCTTTGAAATTGCGCACACAGTGGGTTGCGCGTGATTGGATTACACGTGCTTCAAAGCACCCGTGATTGGTCCGCCAGGCCTTTTGGAGCAGGCAGTGATTTAATTGCGTGTCCTAGGAGGTGCGCGTGATTCTGATTACGCGCTGGACTCTTGGCGTGTGATTCAATTACGGGCCTATGGTAGGGCGCGTGATTAGCCCACGCCCTATATAAGCCAGAAAAACTTTCATTCTCTCACGCTTTGTGGTTTTCTCTCTGATTCCTGCTCTTCCCTGCTTCCTAGTGCCCCAATTTTTGTGTCTTTGTGTTACCTCACAATCCGCTTATTCATTTCGATCACCGTTTCTCGTGTTCTTTTCAGTTTTCTGAGCTCTTCCTTCTGAGATGGAGTCTTAGGGCAGTGATCAACTCTTCCTTACTGCTTCAGAGTTGGAGCAGATGGTGAAGGAGGGAGGTGAGATTTCTGAGGTTCGTACTGGAGCTGATGCCGTAGTGGAGGGTGATGCTGAGATAGTCATCAGGGAGGATGCACTTGAGGGCGACGAGGATGACGCTGCCCCACATTGGGCTCCGCCTCAGATGTGGATTCCATTGGAGGAATTCTTTAAGAGGGATCATGTAGGTACCTCTGAATAAGAGTTTCCTCTTTTTTATTTCCTAGGCATTTAGGTTATAACATAGATTCCTAGGATCTGGAAACCCTTTTACTTTATGTCGAACTTGCATCAATTCTTGACGTGCGTGCGCATTCATGCATGATGCTTGTATCTAGCTCTAGGTCACGTTTAGTTACTGTTCTATCTTACCTTTACCATATTTTATGTGTTTTATTGCAGATTGTCAAATTATTATTATTATTTTCGTTTATTATTAGGCCATTCCGTTGATTGTTATTATTTTTATTAGTATTAGGTCTACCTACCAAAGTTGTTATTAGTCTTCTCGTGGTCATAGGTTATAGTCTTACGTCATTCTTTTTCATTTCGTCCCTCCCCAGGAGCCTCCCTTGCCGCCATCAGCACTGTGTGATCAGAGTCCCATGCATGGTACCATGCCCTGCCTGAGTTTCGTGGGCACGGTTGGTGTCTTTTGGCTTCGGGCAAATCCTGGAGGTTGAGCCCTTCCCGGTTGATCAGGGTTTGATCGGGGCCATCCTGGAACACTGAAGGGAGGAGTAGCAAGCATTGCTCTTCCTAGTAGGGATGTTACTGCCGACCCCAGAGGACTGGGTCAACATCACTAGGCTCAAATTCGATGGGGAGCCAGTGACGGCTTGCAAGTACACAAGATCTATTGAAGCACGACAAAATCAAGGGTGCCGAACCCACAGGGAAGTGCAAAATTTAATTAGTTTTAGTAGTGTAAAATGAACCTAAGGAAGTACCAAAGGCGAGATGTTTGCTACGATGAAGACTAAGCACTACGCAAACACAAATAAAAAAAATCTAAACAAAGCTTATGCAAGGAAAACAGTGAATACCAAACAACGATGAAAAGATGATCAAGGAGTCCGCTAACCCTAGATTTGTAATTTTTCTACCAACAATCCATCACACATTTCAATGTCAAATTATTTGCCCTCATTTAACTACAAGAAAAATGATTTGATAAAAATGTGACTATGATAATCGACATATACTATCCTAACACTATGACACATCCAATTGCAGCATGAATCATGCGAAAGGCATAACACATTACAAGCACATAATCACAACAAAAAAATAATTATACGACATGTTATATTGATCTTCAAGATTGATCTAGGTGGAATAACTCATTTATTGTCGCCAATCACACAGAAACGGCTATAAATGAGTATTCGGTGATAACACGATATGCTCAAACTGAAAGCCATATGATTCAATAATTATGATAAGGAATACAAATATTAACCTCCATTTTACTACAAGCAAAATGAATCAAAAAGAATATGATTAGTTATCTGGCATACCCTATCCCAACACTACGACTCATCCAATCACGACATGAATCATGTGAAAGGCATAACGTATCTCAAATGCAAAATCATAACATTAATAATCAATCGTATGACATTCTATATCGGTCTACAAGATCGATCTAGGTGGAATGACTCTTTTATTGTCTCCAATAACCAAGATAGACGGCTATAAATGAGTATTCGATGATAAACAATAGGCACAAACTATTAACCATATGTTTCAATATTTGTAAAAATACATGATTGAATTGAAATGAATTAACTACTTATATAGGGCTCGCTTCCTCCTTGAATGAGTAGTTTTAGCCGTTCATCTCTGATCCACACGCAAGGCACAAATTTGAAAACATCAAACACGTTCTTTAATTTATCAAATGCTCAGATCTTTTAAGAAAAGAACCAGAACCTTACAAAACTTTGATTTCTAATTACAAACTAATTATCAAAAGCTAAAACTACCACTAAAAAAACTAAGGAAAAAAAAACTAAGAAAAGACTAAGAAAATCAGTCAGAAAGAGGCCCAAAAGAGGATCAAGAGGCTCCCAAAACCCTAAACACTATTTTGTTTATATAGGGTTCGGACTAAAAACCTTCCATAAATAGGTCAATCGATTGAATTCCAAGATTCAATTGATTGAATTCAAAATCTGAATTTTCACGGAATCATTTGAATTTGAAATAAATCGATTGATTTTAGGAAATCAATTGATTTGAATTTAAATTTGAATTTGAGAGGGAAATAGTTGTCATCTAACGCAATCGATTGATTTATGAAATTCAATTGATTGATTTTAAATTTAGATTTTGGGCGACAGAACAATTGTCATAACTTCAATCGATTGATTTTCATAATTCAATTGATTAAGTTAGACCTGTGACATTTTTAATTGTCTTAGAATGGCTGGATCAATCAGTTATTTTCACGAATTTTGGTGCTTTTGTTGGCTTCATGGTTTAATGCTCCCATATTATCGTTAATTATGCTCTTTTATACTGCAAGATCCACCAGACGAAAATACCTGAAACCATTAAAATTGTACAACAGCCGTCAGATAGCCTTCATCGGATCGCCAAATGTTGGTATTAGGGTGTGAAATATGGTCATATTTTGGCATAGATCAACGACACAGATGGAGGGGGATTATTTAGCGGTATGTGAGGAGATACTCAGGGTCGCATATCGATCCAGCAGGTCCGGACCAGGGGTGGTCCGAGTTACATGGTTTTTATAACTTTTGTCAATGGATTCATTCCACCGAGATGTCACTCGGAGAAGAGAGTGGTATTCCAGGCACGCTGCGCGACGATGGCGCTCCGAGATCCTATGATGGAGCGGAGAGTGGCGGCGGATCGAGTGCTCTGGGAATTTCTTATGCATTTCCTCAGTGTCGTGATCTTTTCATCTTCGACCCAGGGTTGCGTGATGGGTCTGTTCCTATCACTCCACGGGGACTTGGATCGGGTGCCCACCAATGCCTGGGCTACGACGGTGCTAGCACATCTCTACGAGTAGTTGTATCGTAGAGGGAGAGGTGTTGCTACTATCAGGGGCTTCCTCCCCTTTCTTCAGGTGAGTTCTAGTTAATTATTATCTCTTAGAATGTTTTAGTTTTCTAGTCTTTCATCATAGTAATTGTTTCGATGTGTTTTTCAGTTTTAGGCGTGTGATCACTTTGCTTTCTTACCCTCGCGGGTCCTAGTGGAGATCGATTTCACTTTCCCGTGGATGCATGTGTGGCCGAGGGCCTTGGGGCGTCGCCATCAGCCTTCAGATCTGGAGACCACGTGAGGTCTATTTGAGGACATGCACGCAAGGCAGGTACGTGTTATTCATGTTGTTAAAGTGTTTAGGTTTTAGGTTTTAGGCTTTCACTGATGGGTTTTTCTATTTATTTTCGATTACAAGTCATTTGGTGGCCCTATGCGGCCAGGGAGGACGCCAAGCAGCCAGTGATTTAGTCTGACCGACCCTTCTTCAATGTGGACATCTGGGTCCACTGCTTTGAGAAGGTGGGGCGTATCCACCTATCTCTGATAGCACGATAGTTGGGGCTCCCTCAAAGAGTCCCATCGGAGATTCACCACTGAGTGGCGAAGAGGATGACTGGTCCCCCTGGTCGAGACTTCGTGTCACGGATGAGGGCTTAGCTTGAGGATGATTGGTCCCCCTGGTCGGGTACCCTCCGTAAGCTCCCTTAGGCAAATCGGATGGCTAGGGATTGAAAAACTGATTTTTTAATTGGGAAACTATAGATTTAACGAAAAAAATCATAAATTATAAAGGAATTAAAGGACTAGAATTGAGAACTATAAACTAGAATTATGAGACTAAAACTAGAACTAATGAATTTAGGACTGCAACTGAAATTAAGATCTAGAACATAGAAGTTAAGATTTAAGGATCAAAGACCTGAGCTCTAGAAATTTAGAACAAAATTCAAGGCTAAAGACTAAAATCAAAACTATGAATTAGAATCTAAAATCTAAAAATATGAAGAGAAATAAAAAAGCTAAAGCCTAGTACTAGCTCTAGTAACTAAGAACTAGAACCATTGATAAATAAAAACTACAAAAAAGAAAAGGATCTAGGATTAAGATCTAAAACTAGAACCTAAGATCTAGAACTAAGAATTTAAAAAAATTAGGAAAAAAGTATACCTGAGGCCAGGGCCACAGAGAGGAATCTCGAAATCCTAAGCTTGAAAGCGAGGAACTTGAGAGAGGAAGAAATAAGTATTTAATTCTTGAAAATTGTGTGTTTTTGGGTTGAGGTGGTGGAGTCTATTTATAGGTATGTGGCCAATTGTGCACCCTGTGGGATGCGCTCAATTGGTCGGTGAATTTCACTTATGCGCCCTGTCTGGTGTGCTTAATTGAATCACGCGCTTGGTACCAGGCGCTTAATCACTTTCAGTCGGTGACCGACTCAATGAGTGACCAGCTGACTGGCTCAGTCGTGTGTCTCAATCCTAGTCTAATTAGAGTAATTGCACGCTCTGTTAGATGTGCTCAATCCAATTAAGAGGGCGTTTAAGGGCACTTAATCAGGGAATTTTGGTGCTCTAAGGATTTAGAGATCAAGTTCGCTTGGGAACCTCTTGCATGCAAGTGGTGGAGCACACCTAGCGGGGCACGTAATCAAGTCTTAAGGCGGTTTCTAGAAGGGTAGAAGGCCAGTAAAAAAGGGACTAATTGCGCGATCGGTAGCAAGCGTGCAATATGATTGTGCGCCTCTGGTAGGGCGCTTAATAAAGGCCTAAGGTGGTCCTTAGAAAATACAATCTTGGCCTAAGAGGGACCAATTGCACACCAGCCTTGGGGCATGCAATCAATTCACGCATGCTAGACAGGGCGTGTAATTCGTGACTTTCCTGGGTTTGAGCCGGGTCCGAGCCATAGAGTTATTATTTCAGCATGGGTCTCGACCACGTATTATTGTTTTAGTGCATAGTCCTCGTATAGGGTTTTAAAGTCTTTAGAGAAGGTTAGTTCTTTTTTGGAGATCATGGGGAAGGTCAAAGGTTGATCGAACAAATTTGTATACTTCGAGAGGGAAAATTTGGGGTGTCTACAGATGCCCCTCTTTGGCGCATTCTTGCAGAGTAAGAATGCGTCGAAGAAGTAGACACCCCTCATCCGAGGGACAGTCTCGTTTTCTTGGGAAATCATAAATGTGAATCAGGGATGCTAACATGATAAACTTGGCTTTCTTATCTATCAGCACAAGCTAAAATGGAGCATTCGGGGGCCCAGTAGTAGCTGTCAAAAGGCGTATTCCATGTTGTGGATGCGAGTGACATCCCGTCATATATCGCAATCTGCTGTGAGTAGCAATCAATGAGGGAAAACTGGCATAACCTAATCTGTGGGTGCAAGGGGAATCCCGTCGCGTATCACAACTTACTGCAAGGGGAAGTCAAACGGTAGGAGAGTCGATATCCTAGTCTGTAGGTGCAAGGGGCAATCAAACAGAGGGATATTCAACACAATCGAGGATCCGGGGGGAGTCATACGAATGTCCAGAGATAAGGTCCAGAGACCTGATAATAAGATGTAATATTATGTAATGGTGAAGGCTTTCGCAAGTCATGTCAGATCGAACGCGCCATTGCTCACACAAATGGCGCATTAGGTGTCTTTTTCTAGTGGACATTTATGATTTTTCAGAGTTGAATATATTTAGTATTTGGTTTTCCAAGGGAAAGAACGGATTGGGGTGGTGAGAAGTAAAGTTTGATAGATAGAAGTCCATTTTCTATATTATTATATTAATTATTTTTTTGTTGCTTTTTTAAAAAAAATTTGGGAATTTAAATTAAGATCAATTCGATTATAAATCTTCGGAAAACGTGGCTTCCGAGATATCGCTGAGCAAATCCAACAATACGAGATTTGTGGACCCAACTATTTATATGGTTGTCAAGACGACACTTGGTATGCCACATGCTCCATCTAACCTTCTCGTGAATACTGATGATTGTCTCTTATGGGAGGACTACAGCGACTCACAGATAGAGAGATGGGTTTTTGAAAATATTTGACTTAATCCTAACTAATTATATTTTACAGAAATATCGAGTAAAGAGAAAAGGGGTGATAATTACCTGAATTATTGTTGAGGGTCTCTGTATGGCCCACGATGGGACTGATCGGTTGTTGTAGTGATGTCGCAATGGGACATTAGAGGGTTTCTTTCTTTTCTTCACTTCTGCTATAACAGGACCTGATGGTCACCAAGGTGATAGAATGTCTTTGGGAGGCGAGGTTAGCGATGGGACATGGTGGCCCTCTCCTTCTGGTTTGTGTGTTGTGATAAATCCTGCTGGCTGCAGGCGCGATGGGACTTTAGAGGGTTTCCTTTCTTCTTCTGACTTCTATAATGGTAGGGGCTCGCTGATTATTGCGTGATGGGACGATGGAGGATCTTTTGGTTGCGTATCGTGGTAGTTTATGGCTGAACATTTTGGGTAGTAGTGTCGCGACGGAACATGTTTTAAGTTGCAGTTACATCATGCCTGAACATGTGCATGAGTGTGTGACAGGGTCTGGTCTGATGACTCCTTAGTTGCTTTGTATCGTGATGGGACAGTGACAGTGTTTCTTCCTTTGGAAGATCTTGGTTATGCAATGGGTTGGAGTTAATTTTAATGGGGTCGGGATCGCGACGGGATTCACCTTTAATATTGGTGGTGTGGCGAGGCTTTTTGGTGTCACGGCAGAACATAGCCGATTTATGTTGATCTGTTTGGATGTTGCAAGTCCCGTTGCGATGGGATATGGGTGTCTTCAATGTCTCCCAATGTGTAAGGTTACCCTATAGGACACGGGAGAGGGATTCTGATCAAGATGGGATAAAAGGTGTGAGGGTGTGCATTCTATTTGAAGTGTGATCGGAGCTGAGTATTGAGCGCGTAGTACCAGACGTTTAAATAAATTGTGCAGCGGGTCACATCTGCGTGATTATGAGATTAGGGAAGTGATTACGTGTCTGTGTGTACGTGTAATATCATTATGTGCTCTGTGGATAATGCGCAATCGAAGCGTGCAGGGCCGGTAGAGCGGAGGTGTTCGAGTGTCGATTGGGATTCCGCGCATCAGGTTTAGCGTGTAATCCAATTATGTGCTCGGGTTGATGTGTGCAATCAGAGTTTCACCAAGTCATTGTGTGGGTGATTCTTCAAATTCAGTGCATTCCCATGGACGCGTGATTTCATTATGCGCAGGCTTGGTTGCGCTCGATTGATTTGTTGGGACTTGTGTACGGGCAGAAGTTCAATTGAACGCTCCTGGGGATGCGCGTGATTGTGTTTATGTGAATCTATATATGTGCATAATTGAATTGTGCGTTCTGTTTCTGGCGCCTAACTAGGTGGGTTTCTATATATATATCCGAGTTTCTTTATTTTTTCTTCATTCGTTCCTGTTTTTCTCTAATTTTCATGTTTTAAAGATAACTTGTAATCCAACCATCGAATTTTAATGCGGTTTCTTCCATTGTTCATGATTTTGCGTGATCTTCAGTTGACGGGGCTTCCGACAGTGGAGTAGCTCTGAGAATGGGCGGTATTGGGAAGGGAGTGTCCTATACATCCTTCATTATTGTTGGAAGGTAAAGATGGCAGAAGGAAAGTCCTCCGAATGGATGGAAAGGGATGTTCCCCAATCAATCCTTCCTCTCGCCTTCTATTGCTTATGATTGGACACTCCGAGCTCGGGCTTTGTGTCCGTTTTGGGCTCAATTTTCGTTTTGGGTTGTAGATTAGGTTTTCATTTTGGGTTGTATGTTTAGGAGGTATGCCTCCAGTGACACTTGTATGAATTTAGTAAATAGATAAAGAGATGTTTATTGTATTTGTTTTGGAATTTGGTTTGAATGGGCATTTATTTAAACTTTGTTGTTTAATTTTTGAGGAGTTTTAATTTTGTCACGGTAAGAGCATGAGTCTCATGTTTAGGATTTATGGTTTAAGGTTTTTTTTTGTTTTGTTCTTATGTTGGGTTTAGGATGACACTTGTTGGAAATGTGTGAATGTGAGTTTAATTTTAAAAATTCTAGATGGGGTGTTAGGTGTTTTAATCTTATTGGTTTATCTACTTTGTGGTAGAGTTTCCTGGAGGGATAAGTGTTGTGTGATTATTGGTTTATCTAAACTTGTCATGGATTGTGGTCTTTCAGGAAGGTATGTGTCCGGTTTGGATTTAATTAGATGGAGAGGTTTTAGGAAAGTGGCACTTGTCATATTGTGATTTAGAGAGTGTAGGTTATAAATTGGGGTTAAAGGATTGGGTTTTATTTTGAATTTTATTTCAAACTTAGGACTAAAAGTTTGGGGAATTTTTATTTATTTATTTAAAAGTTAGGGCATTTTTAATTTCTAATGTCTTTTCTCCCTTTTTATTTTGTATCTCGGGTGTTAAATCCTAAAGGGCTTGTAATTACTTTGTTTATCATTGTTGTTGTTGAGAATGAGCGGCATTGGGAATACGAGGTTGCACTCGAATTATTACCATGCTAGGGGAAGAGATGGAAGAGTCAAAGGAGGAGAAAAGGAAACCAAAGGAAGGAGCTGCGCCAGAGTTCTCGTGACCGACGCCAGTTGCTCCTTGGTAGGCTATGAGGATTATCTTCTGTTTGGCGTTCTCTCGAGAATTTCCAAGATTGGTTTTTCCATAGGTGTATCCGTCAGATCCTAGGTGGCTTTCGTCATATAGGCGGTGGTCGACTCTTTACCTGCCCTTTCCATGGGAGTGGTTCTTTTGCAGTTCGTGGTCTTGAGTCTGCCTCCGCTTCGAGGGAGAGACTGGCTACTTCAAAGCAGGGCCACCTATGTGTGGGTGTTCGTGGAGTGCTGGACGTGCTTCACAGGGCGATGGAGCGGACAAGATGTATTTCTTGTCTAGATAAGGAGATGCTGCGGTCCTTGATGGACTCGGTCTTTCAGGCCAGGACCTCGGAGGACTAGCTGAGGACTCAGCTCGCAGAGACCCGACGATCTCTAGTGAGTGTATTTGTTTGTGAGTTTGTTCATTCCTATCTCTAATCATTTTAGTTTAATAGTCTTATTTGGTTCCTCTTTGTCAGACTAAGAGGGAGAGAGAGGTCGCCAGGCAGGCGGCATTGCTCGAGTCCTATCGTAGTTGGCAGCAGGCTAACCGTGCAGCGGCGGCTAACCTTCGCTTAGAGATTGATCAACTGGTAAGTGCTTTTTTAGTTTTATTTTAATTAGCATTTGTTTTTATTAATCATTGAATTCATCAGGTCTAATGTGTTTATTGATACTCGCAGAGAGTGAAGCTTTTTGCTGCTGGGGCTTCAGCTTCGGTATTCGACTCGTCTTCAGTCACCTCCTCTAGTAGGGAGGATCCAACGATGGCTTATCTCCAAGCGGAGCTAGAGCACTGGGTAAGCTTCTCCGCTCTTTTTAGTTATCCATCCTTGTGCTGTTTAAGTGGTTTGTTGATGTTGTGTTATGTCTTTTCAGTGCCGCCTTGCTGAGGACCTCCAAACGAGGGAGGCGACTACTGCCTCCTTACGCCCAAAGAGTCAGGTATATTTTGTTTATGTGTAGTTTATTTGGTTTTCTAATTGGTTTTATTTGACGACTTTTATGTTTGTTTGGTTCACATGCAGGTTATTCCTGACTCCGCTTCCGAGGCTCCTCCTCAGGAGTCGGCTCTCGCTCCTTCCCCGATATATTTGGTTAGCATGATTATTTTTCATTCTTGATTTTATAGCACCATTGTATCCCTGATGTTCTTTCTTTACTTCTTGTAGCCCCCTACGTGTGAGATTCCCCCAGCTGATCCAGCCACTGCTACCACCATAGAGCGTCTTCTACGGGAGCGTACTGAGTTGGTATGTCTTCGTTATTGTTATTCACTGAAAAGTACCACTTTTCACCTCTTAACCTAGCCTTTGCTACACCTTGAAGTTGACTAATAGCTCTTTGTATAGCTTGTTTTATAGTTAGTAATAATTGTGCAGCTTAATACAAAGTGCATTCCTTTGGTGCCTAAAAGAGAAAGAATTAAAGCCAGAGAGGACTACTGAGCCAAGGACTGATGGAACACCATGGTGACTAGTTTTCATGTCAAGGTGGACCAAAGAAGTCCAGCAGATGAGAGAAGTATGGATGTGAGTGGAGAAATGTCCAACAGCAGTAACTACATGCAACAGAGAAGCAGAAGTGTGTTATCTCGCACAGTCACAAGTGTGCCTTACGCTATTTAAGTTTGCAGCAAAGTCTCCTCGTGCAGCTGATACATGCAACACAAATGAACTTGCACGGAACTCACGCACTCAGTGATGGAGTGGTCCCAGTGAGTTACTTCACATAACAGTCGTGTACTTCTTATGTTTTCAACTGTCTTCGCGAAGTTCTTGTGCACTACAACCTCCAAAAATCTAACTCGCAATGCCCTTGCAAGGATCAAACCCCACATAGACGTGCTCGCAGTCTCACAAGATCAATTTGCATTAAAGAATTCAAGAAAGCTCGCATAGTTCTAGAGGAGAGAGAGCTTCAGAAATCCCCTCGCGCAGCTCTCACGCGCATAAAAGCCTAAAACCTTCTACACGAGCTGTGCTACCCAATTCACATGGAGCCGAGCGAGAATTAAAAGTCTTCCACGCGAGACCCTTGCGACAGGAAGTACCTGAAGCTCTACTACGCGAGCAGAGACAAAGCAATGAAAACTCTTCCTCACGAGTGCATTAAAAGCCAAAGCAGCAACACGACCAATTAAAGGCCTTCTGTGTGAGTGATAAACCTTCCAAGCTAAGTCTGACCTCACGAACACTCTGCTATCTACGCGACTGAATTAATGAACAAGAGTCAGCCCTGTGAAGCTCGAGCTCTCCACTTTTCAGTCTTTACTCAGAGACCTTTTAGAGATTTTCCTAAGTCCAGGGCACACATCCCGAGGCCCTGATCTCGATGCACACATCCCAAGGCATCCAAGGGTTGTAACCTGACCACGTCTGTTAGCAAATTAGGGTTTAATCTTCTCTTAGCTAAGGCATTTGTGACTGAGCATATAAGCTATAGTTTTGACTTAGAAAAATATCTCTCTTTCAACCTCAGTCAGCTGTGAGCTCAATCAGATTAGGGTTATGATTTGATCACCTCTTTTTCTATTTTTTTTCTTCTTCCTTAGCCCAACACTTGCTGGCTATGTTCTCTATAATCAATTAGGCTTAGTTTTATCAGTTTTTGTAACGGGTCTTGTGAACATTGGGAGTTGTTGATGAACTGTTACGCACAAGGCTGCTACCTTGAGGACATCTCATTGTAAGTATTGGTTTAATCAATGAATGCCTATTTTAAATGTTTATTCAATCTATTATTTTTCTATTTGCCCATAGTTTGTTTCAATCTATGCTATGCATTTAGGATTTGAGATGATTTGAAATACCCATGGAAGCTTGAGCTTGTAGCCCTGGGACCATGGTGGTAGTAGCAATTTTCATGTTCCATCTCACTACTCTGTGGTGTGGATAACCTCTGTGGATAGCTTGTGACCATTTAAGTGGACATACTATAGCCCTAGGATGATTCCAAGCCACAGATCTGAGAGGGATTCTTTTCCTCTGCACTTAAGCTTGTAGCCTTGTGAGAGGTTGTTGCAGGAACAAGCTCCTCTTTATTTTACTTGACCAACATCAGATATTAGATCTGATTTCTCTTTAGACATTGTAGATTTGTGAGCTGAGTCATTGTAAGCCTTTTATAGCAATGACCAGCTGCATTTAAGTCCCAAATAGCCTTTGAACAGCTGTGGGTTCCACTGGGTTTTCAAGAGCTATTTTCTCCAATGAATGCCTGAGCTTATAGCCTGGCATACATGGTGTCTGCAATAGTTTTTATGTTCTAATTTGATCCATGGGGTGGAGGACATCTATTGGATAATCTGTGACCATTTAAGTGGACAGGTTATAACCTTAAGGTCAATTTATTCCATTGGATCAGATTGGTTTTCTGATTTAATTCATGTGGTTTGATCCTCTCTATTGGATAGTCTGTGACCATTTAAGTAGACAGGTTATAGCCTTAAGAGACTAGGTCAAACCATAAGAGTTGAGTTAGATGCATCTTCCTTACAGATGTGCTTGTAGCCATCTGAGGGATTGCTGTAGAGACAGCTCTAAGTCTGAGTTACAAAACTGAAAGAGCCTTAGCTTAATTGCCTACTTCGCATCATTTTTATCTTTATTTTAACACACACCATCACCACCTTCTTCATAACCCTTTCTTTAGGATAGGACTGCACTTTATTTCCCTTCTTTTAGTGATATTTTAGTATAGTTGTGACACCCAACTCCCTTTCTCTAGGATTGTCAGATCTGTAGCCAGATCTAGAGGCCTACTAACATAACCCATTTTAGGTTCTAGATTAATTTATCTGTGGGACAAACTCTTACTTACTCAAAACTTGCTACAATAGCCCTGTATCTTGCAGGTTGTGTATTTTAGACTTGCTGTTTTAACCAATCTTTATTTCTTCACTTTTGATTTATTTTTATTCACCACTGTTTTCTCACCAATAATAAGACAGCACCAAAAGTAAATCCAACAAGTTTTTGGCGCCACTGTCGGAGAACTTGATCTTTTTAGTAGACCTAACTTGTATTATAATTTAGAATAGAAAATTCTTTATAGTTGTACCTTAAGTAGAATAAAAAGTACTATTGATTTTTATGGAATTTTTACAGCATTGGACAGCAGCAGCAGGGCAAAAGCTAGAGCTGCAGCTGGAGTTTAGCTAGCTCTATTTGTACTTCTTTTACCCTATAACTCAGTCCATTTATGTTGAATTCCCTATTAATAGTTTAGTTGTAGATTTTTTTAGTTGTAAGTTTTGTTGCCAATTTTTTTTTAATGTTGTGACTATTTTCTTTACCTGCTGTCTGTGTGTGTATGCTTGGTAGAAGGTCCCTTAACCTTGAATTGGAACCTCCAAATCGTGAGGTTGAAAGGGTCCTTAGACTAAAAAATACCACACCAGCCCCTACTATTGAACTGAACTAGTTGTAATGGGTGAGAGGCAAAGAACTCTGAAGGAATACAATGAACCTGGGGATTACACATCTCCCTTTTGCCTACAATTTCCTTCAGTTAAGGGGAATTATGAAATCAAGTCCTCCACCATTAACATGCTGCCATCTTTTCATGGGCCTAGTAAGAAAGATCCTTACAAACATATTGATCAATTCTTGACACTTTGCACCACATTTAACATAGCTGGCTTGGGACCTGAAGCCACCAAACTTAAACTTTTTCCTTTTTCCCTAAAGGACAAAGCCAGCACTTGGATCTCTAAGCTCCTAGCCAATAGCCTCCCGACATAGAGTGATGTCCAAAGCCAATTTTTGACTAAATTCTTTTTCATAAATAAAACTAGTCAGATGAGGACAAACATATTGTCATTTACTCAATCCTCAACTGAAGATTTTTATGAGGCATGGGAGAAGTTTCAAGAAATGTTAAAACAATGCCCTTACCACCAAATTCTACAGTGGTAACTTGTGCAAATCTTTTACCAAGGAATTAATCCCAAGAGTAGAGACATGGTGGAGGCCTCATGTGGGCGTAGTTACCTCCACAAGGCAGTTGATGAGGCATGGGAGTTGTTTGACATTATTGGTGAGAATTTCATGCAACAGGAGTCACTGTCTCACAATGACAGCTAGACCCCAGCTAAGTTGGTGAAAGAATCCACCCCTAGAGGTGGAATGCATGAGGTTAAGGTGTAGAGTGAATTGGAAAGGAAGGTGGACAATCTGAGTTTAGAGTTTGATAAATTGATGAATGTGATGCAGCCTAAGATGGCTGCAGAAGTGGAAGAGGCATGTCTGATATGCCAATCTCCCACACATTCACTTCAAGAATATCCATCAACTAACCAGTTCCCTGATTTAGTTATGGAGCATGCCAATGCTGCCCAAGCATATGGGCAGCAACCTATTGGGAACACATGGAAAAACCACCCAAATCTGAGGTGGAGACAAGACACATACCAACAGCCCCAGCAGCAGCAGTTGGCAGTCCCATAAAGAACTCAACACCAATTCAACCAAGGACATGCACCATGGCAGAATTTTCAGTTGCCTGCCCCACAGCCCAATCAGTTGGTATTGCCCCCACAGCAGCCTAGGTCCTCTTCCTTTGAAGAGCAAATGCTGGCATCAATGCAAAATCTGGGAAACTTGGTGCAAATTGTGAACTCTCATTGGTAAAGCATTAAAAAAATAGAGGACCAACTCGGTTTAATTTGTAATGCTTTGAACAAAAGAGAGGAGGGCAAGTTGCCTAGTCAACCCTTGGCCAACTCTAAAGGGTAGTACATGATTGGAGAAGGCTCCTCTACCCATGAGGAGGCTAATGTAATCACTATCCTAAGGAGTGGCATGGTGGTTGACAATTTAGTGGGCCGGACAGCTGAGGAGGCCATGGAGAGTGAAAATGAAAGAAATGTGAGTGTTGAAGAACCAATGAATTCATCCCTTGATGTAGAGCAGCAAAGGCAAAATAAAGGGCTGATGTTGAGCCCCAATAGCAAACAATAAATAAAGAAAAGAGAAAAAAATAAAAAGTTGATCATAATGTTGTTAGGCATGCAGCTGTGGCACCAGTAGTCCCACAGCTGCCATTTCCTCATGCACTTGCTGACTCATCTCCTTTTGATAAGAGGAATGCTTAGATGGAGGAAATTATGGAGACCTTCAAGCAGGTCAAGATAAATTTGCCCTTGCTTGATGCTATAAAATAGGTCCCTACCTATGCCAAATTCTTGAAGGACCTCTGCACACAGAAAAGAAAAGCAAGGGTGCAGCTGTCCAAAAAAGTTTTTGCTGTTGAGCATGTTGAATCAGTTCTATCTATAGCCACACCTGAGAAATTACAGGACCCAGGGGTACCTACTATCCCCTGTATAATTAGAAACAACACCATTGGTAGAGCCCTCTTGGACTTAGGGGCTAGTGTGAACCTGCTCCCATATTCTGTGTATGACGAGCTGGGTTTGGAGGAGCTAAAATCCACATCAGTTTTGCTCTAGTTGGCTGATAGGTCTTAGAGGAGACCTGTGGATGTGGTAGAGGATGTTTTGGTAGGGGTGTGGTAGAGGATGTTTTGGTAGGGGAGCTAAAATCTACATCAGTTATGCTCCAGTTGGCTGATAGGTCTGAGAGGAGACCTGCGGGTGAGGTAGAGGAAGTTCTACTATCCTACTGATTTCCTATTTTCAGACATGTACCCTTGCAAAAGTTAAACCCCAATTCCATTCATTCTTGGTAGGCCATTCTTGGCTAGTGCCAATGCTTGCATTCAATATAGGTCAGGAGTGATGGAGGTGACCTTTGGGAACATGAAGGCCCAATTAAATGTGTACAATGTTGCTTGGCAGCCTCAGATGGACATTGAAGACTGCTGTGCAACATATGTACTAGATGGCCTCGTGGAAGAAGAATTATCCAATCTGGTGGATTGGGATAATGTTGCTGAAAACCTAGAAAATATTTGGAGTATGGTTGAGAAGGAGGCCTAAGTTCTCATAACAGGAGACATCACCAAAATAGAGTCTTCTGTGAACCTAGTACATCATTCCAGCTGAAAACCTATATTGTTGCCCCTTCCTCAAACCACCAAGGCACCTTTGCTGCCTTCCATTAAAAGCCCCTCTGATCTGAAGCTTAAACAACTCCCAGACACATTAAAGTATGCCTTCTTGAGGTGAAATAAAAAGCTTCTAGTGATTATCTCTTCCTCTCTCACTAGTGAGCAGGAAGAGGAATCATTGAGTGTTCTCAAGAAGCACACAAAGGCAATGGGGTGGACAATTGCTGATTTAGAGGGCATTGATGCCTCAGTTTGTATGCACAAAATTTACTTGGAAGACGGTGCAAAACCCTTCAGGGAGATGCAGAGGAAACTTAATCTTCACATGCAAGTGGTGGCCTTGAAAGAGATAGTAAAACTATTGGATGCAAGGGTGATTTACCCCATTTTAGATTCAGAATGGGTGTCACCTATCCATGTGGTATCCAAAAAGTCAGGCATAACAGTTATTGCTTATGAGTATGGGGAGTTGATGCCAGCCAAGGAGACCACTGGCTGGAGAGTTTGCGTAGATTATAGAAAACTCAACTCCAAGACTAGGAAATATCACTTCCCTCTCCCTTTCATTGAGCAAATTCTAGATAAATTGGCTGGGAGGGCATTTTATTACTTTCTTGATGGATATTCAGGATATAACCAAATCCCTGTGTATCCTCAAGATCAAGAGAAGACCACCTTTACATGTCCCTTTGGCACTTTTGCCTACAAGAGAATGCCTTTTAGTCTATGCAATGCCCCAGCCACATTTTAGAGGTGCATGTATGCAATCTTCTTTGATATAATTGATAAGTTCCTAGAAATCTTCATGAATGATTTCTTTATCTATGGGGACAGTTTTAATCAGTGCTTGAGTCACCTTGACCTGATTATACAAAGATGTGAAGAGACCAATTTGGTCTTAAGCAGGGAAAAGAGCCACTTTATGGTAACACAGGGAATTGTGTTAGGCCATGTGGTCTCCCACAGAGGAATAGAGGTTGACAAGGCTAAAGTGGACCTGATCTCACGCCTGCCCCTACCCAGGACTGTTAAGAAAATTAGATCCTTCTTAGGAAATGCTGGATTTTACAGGAGGTTCATTAAGGACTTCAGTAGAATTGCAAAGCCATTATGCCACTTGCTGTGTCAGGAGGTGCCTTTTGAATTTTTTGCTGAGTGCCTTGAGGCCTTTGAGGTCATAAAAAGTGCCTTACCACTGCTCCTGTAATCCAGGCCCCAGATTACTCACTCCCCTTTGAACTGATGTGTGATGCATTAGACTTAGCCATAGGTGTTGTCCTAGGACAGAGGAAGGATAAGCAGCCAGCACTGATTTATTATGCTAGCAAAATACTAGAAGAGGCTTAGCTCAATTATACCACAACTGAGAAGGTGCTACTAGCTGTAGTGTTTGTTGTGGACAAGTTTAGACCCTACTTACTTGGGTCTAAAATTTTTATTTTTACTACTCACTCAGCCCTGAAGTACCTGTTGGCTAAGAAGGACGCCAAACCATGGCTGATCAGATGGATCCTCCTGTTGCAGGAGTTTAATCTTGAGATCAAGGATAAGGAAGGAGTGGAGAATGTGGTGGCTGACCACCTCTCTAGAATTGTGTTGGAAGAATGTGCAGCAACACCTGCCAATGAATTGTTCCCTGATGAGTAGTTATTTGCTACGCAGTCTAGTGTGCCATGGTTTCCACACATTGTGAATTTTCTTGTTGTTGGTAGGATCCCCCCTCATTGGTCCAAGATGGATAAAGTCCTATTTTTCTCTCAGGTCAAACATTTTCTGTGGGAGGACCCATACCTTTATAAGCATTGTGTAGATCAGATTGTGAGGAGATGTGTGCCTGAAAGTGAATTCCACAACATTCTCTCTATGTGCCATGAGCAGGCCTGTGGAGGTCACTTTAGTGGTAAAAAGATAGCTGCAAAAATATTACAATGTGGGTTTTATTGGCCCTCTTTGTTTAGAGATGCACACATTCATTGCAAAGCCTGTGCAAGATGTCAAAGGTTGGGAGGCATTTTCAAGAAAGATTCAATGTCACTGTAGCCCATCCTTGTGGTACAACTGTTTGACATCTTGAGATTGATTTTATGGGCCCCTTTCCTCCTTCTATGGGTTTCAATTTTATACTTATGGTAGTGGACTATTTGTCCAAATGGGTTGAAGCCATTGCCACAAGGACAAATAACACACAGTTATCCTCAACTTTTTGAAGGACAATATTTTATCCAGATTTGGCACCCCTAGAGCTATCAATAGTGATGGGGGAGCCACTTTTGTAATAGGCCCTTTGAGAATCTGCCCAAAAAGTACTCTGTTACACATGGGATTGTAACTCCCTACCACCCACAGACCAGCGGGTAAGTTGAAAATTTTAATAGGGAGATCAAACACATCTTGGGGAAGACTATGGGGGTAGATAGAAAGGATTAGGCACATATACTGAATGATGCTTTGTGGGCTTATAGGACTGCCTATATGACCCCTATTGGTATGTCCCCTTTTAGGCTGGTCTATGGCAAGGCCTGTCACTTGTCAGTGGAGTTAGAGCACAGAGCCTATTGGGCTATTAAAACACTAAATTTTGATCTAACTGCTGCTGGTTCTCAGAGGAAATTACAACTATTAAAGCTTGAAGAGCTGAGACTGGAAGCCTATACAAATGCCAAAATTTACAAGGAGAAATCTAAGGCATTCTTTGATAAGAAACTAATGAGAAAGGACTTCAATGTTGGTACCAAGGTTTGGCTTTTCAACGCCAAATTAAAATTCTTTCCAGGGAAGTTAAAATTTAGATGGGATGGACCTTACACTGTCATCCATGCCTCCCCATCTGGTGTTGTGGAGATCTTGGATCTCATGTCTGGGAAGATCATGAAAGTGAATGGTCAAAGGCTAAAAATTTGTATAGAAAATTCTGTGGATCCTCCTTAGACCATCCACCTTCATGAACCTCCCATTGATTAGTGATCCACAGCTCTGTACACTGTGTACCATATTTGTTGAATTTGTGTGTTGTTTTGTTTAAAAACCTATCATGTGTTATTTGTGTTGTGTGTTTACATGCATGTTTGTTTAGAGTTGGGTTGTGGTTGATGTGATATGTAGGTTATGTCATCTGAATTTGATGTGCATGGACCTGCTATTGATATGCATG
The DNA here is from genome assembly GCA_021018995.1 of Chloranthus sessilifolius. NCBI lineage: Eukaryota > Viridiplantae > Streptophyta > Magnoliopsida > Chloranthales > Chloranthaceae > Chloranthus > Chloranthus sessilifolius. The sequence goes on along the minus strand of CM037595.1, from coordinate 17,767,828 downwards.
TTCTGTTGCTGATTAAGTGGTTAACCTGCTATCATGTAAATGTTCATGAATCTGATATAATTGAAAATCATTTGTATTCTGAATTTTTTTTTTTGTGCATATGTTGGGAATGGGCATACAATTATCATGATGAAATGGATTACATTTGAAGGAAGTTGGTGCTAATGCACAATGGCTAGGTGCATGTCAGTATGGATGCACTGGCCAATGTGTATCACTGAGAAAGAGTGAGCTTTGAATTGTCGCGAGGCTCTAAGGCCTCAATTTCACACTCGCGAGTCAATTTTGGGCTTTCTCACGGAGCTCTGTAATGACCTGTGTTGCCTCGCCAGCGAATTTCCTGAAGGAAGCCAAAGATGGATCCTTGTGAGGCTGTCTTCTCGACGACATTAAGTTACTCGAAAATTGAAAGTCATGTGTTTTGTTCCTGGCGCGTGCCTCGCGAGCTAAAATTCTGAAGCCTGCATTATTAACTGTCTCTCGAGGCCCTTGATGCTCAGATTGCATGTTCCTCGCGAGTTTGAAAGCTCAGCTGCGCGAAAGATGCAAATGTCCTCTCACGGGCTCAGATCCCAGTCAGCTCCACGATTGACCTCACGAAACTCCTTAGCACCTTAAAAAGCATTTCTTGCGAGATCTCATATCCATTGTGCGAGAGGAACTTTGCCTTGCAAGTGCCGGGCGAGAGCCGCCCGAGGCAAGGGGTCACACTCTTATACCCTGCGAATTTTCAACTTTTTCATTTTATCTCTTCTTTGCCCTAGTTCCACTGAGCACTTCCAAGCTCCCTCCTCCGTTATTTCTTCCCTATTGCCAAAACCACTCCAACTCAGCCACTTATCTCCTACCATTGTGTTCCACAACACCTCCTGATCATTTTGCACACGATTTGAGGAGATTTGATATAGTGGACAACTTTTGGACCGAAACCCTAGCTCTCTTGTGGTAAGTGTGCTCACTCTACCATTTGGATTAATTTCTGTGAAAAACTATCTTTAGAGTGTGCATTACATAAGCTGTGAGTTTAAAGATCATATTTTAAAGAATTGGAGTAGCCATGGCCACAGGTTCAAAATTTATTGATACCCTTCACTACCATGCTAAACCCTTCACCTACTGGTAGCCCTGTGGCCACTAGGAAATCTGTGAGGATTACAGAGGCCTCCACTGTGGAGACCTCTGAGGTACCTACACCCTCTGTGGAGCCCCAAGTGGAATTAACTAAGAAAAGGGTTGCCCCTATGAAGAAGGCCAAATCTGTGGCTTCTGATGCCCTGCTCCAAAGAAGAAATATGTCCCTAAGAAGAAGGCCGGAGCCCACCCACCTGCTAAAAGCCTTGAGAAACCAAAGAACAAATAAAAGAAGGGCAAGGAAAAGGTCCCTGAGGTTGCCCAAGAGGATGAATCAGATGATGAGTTACTCATAATTCCCTCTGAGTTTGTGGCTACAATCAAGCTAGAAGGTGAAACTGCCTTTGATAAGGCATCCTTTGAGGAACAGCCCGAGACTGCTGCTTCCATAGAGTACCTCACAAAAGCCTCACTACTACCCCTGTTAAGGCCCCCACTGCAGCTAGTCTTCCCTAGATTAGTGCAACTATTTTACCAAAATATCAGGGTGAAGACTGGGGATGATGGTAACCCTGCATTGTTAGTTTTAATTGATAACTTTGAGATGCTATTTAACCAAGTAGCCATTACTGAGATACTTGAGATACTAGCCAAATACAGGCCAGAGTGTGGCTTGGGTCTTCCTTTGACAGCCATAATCCCAGAAATTGCCAAGGAGGTCACTAGAGGGATCACAGCCTCTGGGGTATCAATAAGGAAGAGAGACTTGCACCCTCGTCTGAGGTTTATGGATGGGGTGCTGAGAAAGAATGTCTACTGCTTAGGGCACCAACAAGAGAGGAGGTCCCCAATTGCTGATGCCCCTTACTCCTCCCTGAACCCCTATATTGATGCTGCAAAGCTCATTTTTGAAGAAATGAAAGAAATACATGAGAAGGTAAAGAGGGAGCAAAAGCCCCATTCCTTACCCTACTGCAGGCTCATTACAACCCTGTTGCAGCTGAGAGGCTACCACTTCAACATGAATGAGGAAACTCTCAATTTGGCCCCCAGCAAGTGTGGCAAGAAGCAATGGGGGATCAGTGGTACCTTGATTGAAAAGAAGAAGAAGAAGAAAGAGGAGTTGCTAGCTCAGTCAATCCCAAAAATTCAAGAAGCCTCTGTTGCTGACTCTCAAGCAGCCACCTTAAGTGTGCCAACTATCCCCTCCTCCATTCCCTTGCCAGTCATTGTACCAACCATCCATACACCCATTACCTCTGCAACAACAACCTCATTACCTCAGCAGCCATCCATTACTTCATCACCCATAACCTCCATAATCACCTCCATTCCTATGCTAGTCCCTACCACCATCCCAACCCCATAGCCCTCCATAGTTACATCAGCTATACCTCAGCCAATTTTACCCATTCCCACAACCACCACTACATCACCTACATCAATCATCCCTGAACCAATTCTACCCATTTTCCCTGCACACCCCAGCCAACTGTTAAAGTCACATACACCAAAAAGAAAACCTCACATACCACCAAAGCCCCTACTCAAACTCCCCAGCCCATTACCTTACTGGCCCCTACCCCCTTATCTCGGTCCATTCAAATTCAAGAGCTCCCAACCACCACAGATCTACCATCACCATCACCTCCATCTTCAGTCCACCATGTTGAACTTGAGCCCCCAATCCCTGACATCCCACACAGCTCCCCATTAGCCTCACCTCAGCCCACTGGACCCTCTACCACAATTGAACCTGATACACTTGAACCTTTGAGTCATTACATTCCATTTTCCCCTACCCATGACCAAGACCCCTTCTCAGCAGAGGGATACTCAGCAATGATGGATTCTATCATAGGGGACATCAACTATAAGTTCACCCCTCTCTCAGATTCGCCACAACCCCATCACTTTACCCCTGCCCCTAGTTCACCACAGCCAACCAACTTCCATCATGCACCCACTTCATCATTTCAACCTATACCAACCACCCAACCCTCAGCCCCTATCATAGTTGATCCCCTACCCTAAATCCTTAACCTCCTCCTTTCCCTTCAAACCCAAGTGATGGCCAATACCCAATCTAAAACATCCATTGAGGCCAACACCTTAACCTCCTCCTTTCCCTTCAAACCCAAGTGATGGCCAATACCCAATATAAAACATCCATTGAGGCCAACACCTTAACCTCCTCCTTTCCCTTCAAACCCAAGTGATGGCCAATACCCAATCTAAAACATCCATTGAGGCCAACACCTTAACCTCCTCCTTTCCCTTCAAACCCAAGTGATGTGATGGCCAATACCTTCAAGCCATGCACTCCACCCTCCAAAACCAAGCCTCCATTCAAACCAGTTTACAAGCCATCCAATCAATCTTATCAACCTTAACCCAACCTTCCCAACAACCATTTACCCCTCCACCTACCCATATACCTACACCTCCCCCATCTACCCAACCCTTAACTTAGCAGCAACAATAGTTGCTGCTACACACATTGAACCTACTACAGCAACCCCTCCAATAATATTTACCAATGCCTCAACCCAAATAGACCTTGAACTTGAACCTGAACCCCAACCTACAACCCCACCTGCAGTAGCAACATCTGATGCTGCCATAGATGTGGAAAACTTATTCCCCACCTCCTTAATTCCAACCCAAACTGACCCTGAGGTAATAGACCTCACAGAACCTGAACTTGAAGTTCACCATCCAATACCATCTACCTCCACCCTACACATGCCATCATCCATCCCTTCATCATTGTTGGCTGGCCCTTCTTGAATTGCTGAGGAGCACATACTACCTGCCTCTTTCAACCTCATGCCCCCATACTCCACCCTCTTAAGAGCAATGAAGGAAAATGCCTACATCAAGAGAAATGTGATTAGAGGTATGGAAGACCTCAGAACCACAGTTAGGCAGCCCCTCCTAGATCAAATCAAAATTTAGGAACTCACTCATAAGATGGAGAGAAAGAGGATCAAGCATGGTGTTGCGTAATCTCTCAGTTGCTGTGCTTTATTGGTTGGTGGTAAAAGTCATTTAACAATCAAAGAAAGAGTAAAACAGGGGATGGAATCAGCACAACTAAGAAATCCTAGACCTGCAAGATACAGGGTCCATTGTAGCAAGTTTTGATAAGTAAGAGTTTGTCCCACAAGGAAAGGTGATCTACAACTCCAAAGGAGCCATCTCTAGTAGTCCCTCCAGATCTGACTACAGATCTAGCAGTCCTAAGAGGAGGGGAGTTTAAGGTCACTTATTCTAAGTATTCTAAGGTACTCTAATGTCTAAACTACAGAAGGGGTTGAGAGGATGGATGGAGTGTGGAAAATAAATAAAAAAGGGTGAGAAGTATGTTATTGAGCCCAAATCAGAGGAGTTTTGTAACTCATATTCAAATATGATGTTATAGAAATCCTGTCCAATGGCTACATTATCACCACTGAGGAGAAATGATTCAACCCATCACTCTGCCATGACTCAACCCTTAACGTTATAACCTGTCCACTCAAATGGTCACAGACTATCCCATAGGGGAACCACAATCCAGGGATGGGTCAAAACATAACAAGTAAATCATTACAGACACTATTTCATCTAGGCTACCAGCTCAAGAATCCATAGGGAACCTCAACCTCTAAAGCTCTATGTGTGGGGCTAAGGCTGTATAGGACCATGATAGCCCAGACACATAGAACCAGCAAGCGATTGAGTACAACCTTCGATCTAGCTATCCATTGCTTGAGTGAGGCTACAATGGTCTAGTCATAAGCCTACAATCTCTATAACTAGATCAGATCCAACATCTGATGGCAGATCTATATCAGTACAGGGGAGTCTGGCTCTGTACAATCTCCCACTAGGCTTCTACAAGCTCAGGTGTAAAGAAGAAGGATCCATCTTGGATCGGTAGATTAGAATCACCCTAAGGCTATAACCTGTCCACTTGAATGGTCACAGACTATCTCAGAGGCTATCCTCCTCACGGAGTCCAAGACAAAACAAGAATATTGCTGCCACCACCATGGTTACCAGGCTACCAGCTCAAGCTCCCATGGGGATTTCAGATCTAGTGGGTCTTGTGGTGGGGCTAAGGCTGTATAGGACCATGATAGCCCAGACACACAGGTCACTTGGATTTGAATGACCCTTAGAATTAGTCCTCCATTGCTTTGAAACACAGCCAAAGCAATGGCGGATCACAAGGCAGCAGCCTTGCACAGAGCATCTCACATTCAAACACAAATCTCACAAAGTACAGATCCTATTACAGAACTTCCATTAATCTAGTTCAAAATATATACAAAGACATAGCCAGCAAGTGCTGGACTATGGAGGGAAGGAAAAAGAAAAGGAAAACTACTTACAACTACAAAAAGAAAAACAAAATGATCTCAGAACAAGTCTCCAAGAAATGAGACGTGTTCCCAGCTATTCCAGGATGTAGAAAGAAAAGAAAGTCTAAGCTCCTCCAAACCTAAGCTAAGTGTGGGTATTTATAGCAGTGGTGTGGCGGCGCATTAGGGTTAGGAAACCCTAATTTTAACGATGACATGTGGCCGAATAGTGATCCTTCGATGCCTTGGGGCACGTGCATGGAGATTTGAGCGTGAGAGTGCGTGCCCTAATTGCTGGAAATTCCCAGAAAGTCCTCTGCTGAAGAGATGGAAGTTTGAGGTTCAGAGCTTCGCTAGGTAGCCATTGTTTCCCAGACTTGTCGCGTGGTAGCTCTTGCTCTTCTCTAGGATGGTTTGACATTAAAGCTTCAGCCGTCACGAGGTTGGCTTGGTTTGCTCTTCAGGCAGTCGCAAGGTTGAATAGACATCAGAGCCTCCGATGTCGCGGGGTTGGAGCTCGAGCAGTCGCGAGGTAGCTGAACAATCGCTGGGTTGATCTTCGTGAGGATAGATTTGAATAGCGCGAGAACTTCTCTTTACTGGCCTTCGAGAGGTACCTCGTGAGGTTATAATGGGTTCTGAACTGCGCGAGGTTCCAGGTCTTATCTGATCTTTGCGAGGATGGCATTGCCTTCGCAAGGATGCTTTCTTCTTGAATGGCGCGAGAACTGTGCGAGGAGTTTTCTTCTGATAATTGCATCCCGCGGCCACTGCACGAGGAGTCTCCTGAAGCTCTCTCTTCTCAGCCGTTGTGAGCGAACTGCGCGAGGTTGAGAGAGGTCTGCTTTGAACTACGCGAGACTGCGCGATGTGTTCTAGTCTTAAGCTTCGCGAGAGCTGTACGAGTTTATGTTTCTGAAGCTCTTTAGTCAATCAACTGCGTGAGAAGTTATTATAAAGTCTTGGGAATCTCAGTTGGACAGCGCGAGGCTCATTTCAGGTTTGGATTTAGAGTCCATCCTTCTGAGGGATTTTTGGTGCCAAAATAGGCTCTTTAGTAGGATTCTTGGCCTTATTTCACTGCTGGTTATTACCTACATAAAACACTTAACAAGGACTTATTAGGTGGCTATGGGTCTAATCAAAGGTTAAGTTAAGGGGTGAAAAGTGGTACTTTTCAGGTCTTAACACATGGTAGGAGGGAGATATTACTAAAATACAATGAAGAGAAGAATAGAGCTGATGGGATGAAGGATGTAATCAAGAATCTGTAGGTGGCCCTAAGATTGGTGGAGGAGAGTGTAGACACTCCTATTTTTCCCTCTCGGAATATACAAATTTATTTGGTCAACCTTTGACCTCATAACCCTAATTGGGACCATATGTTGAAATAATAGTATATGGCTGAACACAGGCTGAAATAATAGATCTTTGGCTCAGGCCCCATTACCCTAAATTGAGAACCATTCATTGAAACAATAGTACATGGCTGAACACAAGCTGAAATAATAGCTCTGTAGCTCAGGTCCCAACATAGGGAGATTATATACTAAAATAATAGTATATAGTCAGAATGCAGACTGAAATAATAGTCATGCATTTCAGACCCTTTTACCCTCATAATGGGACCATATGCTGAAACAATAGTATATGACTGGACACAGACTGAAACAATAGCTCTGTGGCTCAGGCCCCATAACCCTAACGCAGGGACTATGCACTGAAATAACAGTACATGGTTGAAATAATAGCTTTGTGGCTCAGGTCCCGACATAGGGAGACTATATACTGAAACAATAGTATATAGTCGAAATGCAAACTGAAATAATAGTTTGGCATTTCAGACTCAACCCGGATCCTGACAGCCCCGAATTACGTGCCTAAAATCACGCGCGCAATTTGATTGCACGCCAAACCACAAACGCATAATTAGTCCCCCTTTCAGACCAGACTTCCTTTCCCCAAACTACCTCGAGACTCGATTCTGCGTCCCACATGGCACGCGCAATAGGATTGAGCAGCCGACCACCGGTGCGCAATTGACCTACACCCGACCTAGTCTTATCATCCTTGACCCCTAAGCTTCCTCGATTAAACGCTACGAAAGAGATGCTTAACCGAATTGCGCATTCCACTCCTGGCGCGCAATTAGTTCTAATGTGATTAGAACTGGAAAAGTCACTGAGCAAGTCAGCCGGTCGCTCACTGAGTCGGTGACCGACTCAAAGTGATTAAGCACCGGGATACCGACGCGCAATTAGATTAAACTCCTGAAACAAGGTGTTTATTAAAAAAAACCTACAAAAGATTTTTTTTATTCGACCCACAACACAACACGAAAAAGAGGCTAGCAATTTTTGAGAGAGAACATATTTTTTTAGGATTTCGAAACCAGAGAACTCCAAGAACGAACACATAGAGCAACCTAGCCATGATTTCGAAATGCAAGCTTAGAATCTTTGAGGTTTCTCTCTACAGCCCCGGTCCTAGGTAAAAATCTTAGTTTTAATTATTAATATTAGTTCGCAGTTTTAGACCTTAGCACCCTTTTTAGACCGTAATCTTCAATATTTGGTTCTAGTTCCCCATTTCTAGAACTAGTCCTTAATCTGACGTTCTAATTTACCGACCCTAGGCTTTAATTTCCTTCTAAAATCTTAATTTTCAGTCCTATCATTAATCTCTTGTTCTAGTTCTTAGATTCTAGAACCAGTCCTTAATCATACGCTCTGATTTTCTGATTTCGGACCCGAATTCAATCTTAGAATCTTAAATTTTAGTCATAATTCCTTAGTTTAATACTTTTAAAAAATCTTAAACAATATTTCAGTTTTCTATAATTCTAGTTTCCCAATTTAATTCACAATTATAATCTCGAAATCGACTATGAAAATCCAAAAATACCATTTTTATAACCTGAAATCCAATTTATCTTTAACCTCAGCCACCCGATTTGCCTAAGGGAGCTTACGGAGGGTACTCGGGAACGAGGGTGATCCTCCTTAGGAAAGCGAGCCCAAACCCCTTGTTTTTTAGAATTATTTAGTTGTTTTAATTAGGATTAGAAAATCAGTTCTATAATTTCTTCTTAGAATTTTAGTACAATTAATTTACATGCTTTATTTGTATTAAATCCTTAGAATTCATTACTTTGATTATAATTCTAGAAAAAATCAGTTCCCTTATTTTAATTGGATTTTATCATAGATAATTCATTGCTTTAATTAGAATCTTAGGATAATTAATTTCTCGCTCTAATTGTAATTCTAATAAAATTAGTCTCTTTATTTTAATTAGAGTTTTAGTAGAATTAGTTCCCTATTCTAATTAGAATTCTGGTAGGACTATTATAATTGTTCTAATTAGAATTTCAGTCAAATTATTATATTCGTTTGGATTAGAATTTCAATACAATTAGTATACTTGCTTTACTTAGAATTCCAGCAGAATTAGCATGCTTGATTTAATTAGAGTTTCATTAGAATTAATATACCTGCATTCCTAGAACAATTAGGAGACCGATATCAATTGGACTTTTAGTAGTATTAGGACACTAAATTAATTGGAACTCTAATAAGATTAGGAAACTGAAATCAATTAGACTCCTGATAGAATTAGAATACTAGATTAAATCAACTATAATAAACCTACACGATTAAACTTACAACAGAATTGGGAAGTCTAAACTAATTAAAACTACAACAATAACGGGAAATAAAAGGAAAACTAAACTATCTAAATTATAAGAAGAGACATAGCTATTGACGTTCGCAGGCAAACGATTCAGTAAAGAAGTAACCCACATCTACTCTAAAGCGTGATCATTGATGTGTTGCAGCGTTATTAAATATCTGCAGCTGGCGATCGCAACAAACTAGGAACCTTTATAGAAAACCCTCCTTTTTATTTTACCTCCACCATTCCAAACGTCGCATCGCTAGAGTCCACTTGGACAGAATTGGAGCCACTGATTCAACGGGGACCGAGAGGAACCCAGAAAAAGTGCGCACCAATAGACTGGAGATCGCAATGGAACCCTTTTCCAAACTTTTTTTTTTAGATAGTTAGTTATCTTATTTTCTTGTTTTTCTTTCCATCGTGTCATTTAGATTCCCTTTTAAATATGAGTCTTCGTCAAAGACTCGAGATGTTTGGTATACGCAGGGTGAGTTTAGGAGACCCATCATTATGGGGGTATCATAACAACCCCACGTACGAAGAAGAACCACTTCACAATTCCAGCCCACGACAACCTGAGATTAACATGGCTGGCGAGTAAGAAAATTCCTTCTCTACCCCACACACCGGTAATAATCATAATGGGAGAGATGGTAACACTGGATAAAACCTTAGTGCTCAACAAATTGTAGAGCTCGGTATTCAAAGAATACAAAGTGGAGACGATGACTCTGAGGAATTACTTCGAGGATTGGCCGTTGCATACGAAACCATTAGGTCACGACAATTTTCAAAAGAATAAGAACAACAAGAGAGGCCACCTCCTACCCCAAGCACAGTGTCAGCCCGTGCCACACCATTGAGACAACCTGCTCAGACATTCTTCAACAATGATTCTCTAGACAAGGTTTGCTCATGGGTCGCTCCAAAAGACAACACCATTAAAATCGAAGATCACTCTAAAATGCTCAATGAGTATATGGTCAAAAGAGAGCACCCCGGTCACTCATTCGGATTTGATAAATTTTGCCAAGACGTCAAATTTAACTTACCAATAGGATTCAAACCATCAAAATTTACCAAATATAATGGCACGGGAAATTTGAATCATCACTTGGCCCTCTTTTGAAACGATTGTCAGCCCATACGTAATAATCAAAGACTTCTCATTCACTATTTCCAATGCTCGTTAGAAGGAGAAGCTTTAGATTGGTTTGAGGGACTCCCGCTTTATAAGATAGAGACCTTCGACGATTTAGTTGGTCAATTCCTAGACCAATATAAACACTTGATCCAAGAGACAGTTAGTCTTAGCGATTTGATGGCGGCTAAGCAAGGACCTGATAAAGAATTTACCGACTTTGTTGCCAGATGGAGAAAGCTCACTGCCAGAATCGGCACTTCAATAAAAGAGAAGGACTCGATGGACATTATCATCGATAACATTAGAGAACCATTAAAGAGCGCACTTGTCATAAGTGATTGCCTCAACTTCACTGCACTCCACTCTCGGGCATCCCGACTAGCATGACACATTAAAGGCAGAGTCCTTGTTCTATCAATAGTCACGTCGAAAGTAGGCTCTTCCAGTGAATAAAAATCGAAAAATAATAAGAAAGCTTTAAGAATCGAGCAGGTCAGCACCGTTATCAACCAAGGATAAAACTCTGGTAACGGGAATTTCCAACCATGAAATTTCGAGCAAAATTAAAATCAACAACGGTACACCAACCAAAACTAAGTCACTAATCAACAAAGATATGCAAACCAAAACCAAGGCCAGAACCAAAATCAGGGCCATTATCAAAATAGAAACCAATATCCCAACACCTACTAGAACCAAAACACGACACAGAATCGATCAGCCCACGCGCCAAACTACAATAACATACCCCCACCATAAAACTTCAACCAAGCTAGAATCCCCTACCAGTCGAGGTGGGAACACTACCCCCCTTTACCGGATACGATACCCAACATCTTTTGTCTCCTCAACATTTAGAACCTCCTCCGATTCCCGCAAGAAAGACCTCGCCCATGGCCAATAAATCTAGACTATAGTAAATACTGTGCCTTCTATCGATACGCATGACATAACCTAGAAGACTGCTAGGTCCTTAGGGACGTAATCTATGACATGAATGACCGAAATCAGATCGATTGGGAAGTGCTTAGAAATCCTAACCCTAATAATAACCAACCCTAATAAAATCTAGGGATCATTAATAACCCCATGCCTAACCACAACCAAGCAACACCGGCTTAGGTCACTACCGTGGATCTCTTCGATCGATCCTCCTTCCAACCTTCCACCTTAATCACTCGCATTCAACCCTCTAATACTTCCATCACACTAGCGAGAGTTCCTTCATCCCCACATCCCTCAGCCTTGATCACTCGCATCGCCCCACCGAGCCCACCTCCCTATCCAAAATTCACTCAGATACGAGTCCATTCCTTTAGGGCCAGGAGACCATTCCTCCGTAGTCACCCACCAGAACCTTCAACCCCTCCAAATACTGAACTAATGCTATTACCACTCCCTTCATCCGATTCTGAACCCGGGTACGGAGATCACATTCTTCAAACTACAGCCTAAATTGCTGCATGGGTAGAAAGTGTCACCCGAAAGATTCCAAGCTGGGAGAAAGAAACAAAGATTGAGCGTTTGCCAAACATAGAAGAAAGTGAGTGTGAAGAACATCCCGACCCATGCTAGACACTAGTCTCTGCTTTCCTAGAAGAAGAGGATTACACACAGTATCTCTCACCCTGGAGCGGCACCATCCAGGTACGCGCTTTGACCTTGAATTTCACTCACATCACAAATTCATCAACGTCAAGCCACACCGGGTTTGGTCAGCGACCGACTTGCCCGATTCTTAAGTCGAGAACTAATTACCCACCTCCGCCTTTCCCTGGAAATAAGGATTTAACGAACATACAACCACCAGAGGAGAATGTGAGAGAAAGAGAGGTTAACTTGTCGCCCCCACCTCACATTATCCCTTCACCAATTCTTGCACCTCAGCCAATCTAATCACCTGGACCCAAGGCTCATCGGCCAGGCAAAGAAATGACACTCGAGCCAGGGCAAGAATATAACCTTCTGCTGCATCTCTAAAGGATCCCGGCCCAAATATCCATATTAGAACTCATCAACAAATCGCCTGACCATCACCGGTTATTGATAAGGAAACTTGAAGACACACAAGTGGATGAGGACACAACCCTAGATGAGCTTCATCAAATCACCTTGGTCATGGAGCAACCTCCAGCGCTCACTTTCACAGACACAGACATGCCTAAAGAGTCACTCTGCGAGAGTGTGGCTCTCATATATCTTATAGTCAAAATTAGAGGGTTCTCCGTACCCCATGCGTTGGTCGATACGAGAGCAGAACTTAATATTTTTCCTCTCACAATGTTAAAGACGCTCGAATACATGGAGTAGGATGCCAGGCCCTCAACACTGTCACTCATAGCTTATGATGGATCGCGTCGCTATGTCAAAGGAACTATTAAACTCTAGGTTCACCTTGGACTTATAACGAAAGACGTTACCTTCCATGTTTCTGATTCCACTAGTATGTACAATCTTATCTTAGGAAGAAAATGGCTAGGGTCAATGAAGGTTGTCACATCCACATACCATCAATGCATCAAATTCCCATACGAGAACTCTATCGTCCGTATATACGCTGACGCACTCTCCAAGAGATGGATACTGATTACGTAGCAAGTATTCCGACACCGCGACGAAAGGGTGGGACCTTATGTACCAACTCGGATACGTTCCCCACACCGGACTCGGTAAAAATAAGCAAGGTCGTGTAAGACCTATCGTCCCAACAAAAATATGTAAACACATAGGGTTAGGTTATCGATCGGATGACCCATAAGCCGACTTGTTCCCTACCTCACCAAAATGGTCTTTATATGACTACTTCGTCTATGGGACCATTGAGAAAGCAGATATACCAAGGGAAAATGAATTATCCTTCGCTAGATCTCAAGAAGTGGAAATCGAGTGAATGGATAAAGCATTCACTGATTTAACCAATCTGAACGACGTTATTGATAAACCACTCGAGGTCAAACCCTTCTTTAACACTAAGGAGCCTATAGAAGAGAGAAAGAAGGAATCTCCAGAACTCGAGCCGCATGTGGGAGATTGGGAATCCACTGAGGATGAAGATTTTCACATAGCAGCCTTGTAAGAGGATGAAGAGTACTTACACTCAACATGGGAAGAAGATGACACCAGCCCCACTTAAGGGCATGCACCAGCATATTAGAACTCTTCACTAGTTGGATCTGATATTCTACGATAGAAGAATTGAATCACTCCAATCTCGTGACAACAGAAACAAGTAATGATCCACCAACTCTACCACAGGCACAAGAAGCAAAAAAATTCAACAGCCATCTGGTTGACCCAGGGGAAACACTCAAATCACCCTCATAGAGTTTGAAGAGGAACTTGAACTAGACACTTCTTCATCCCCAGATGCGCCACAACTCCAAATATTCTGGAAATCTCTCAAGGAAGAGTGGCAACCTCCCCCGAGTGATGAAGAGGACTATTGGATAGACCTCCCTACACTCGAGTTAGTAGAGCAAGCTAACTTAGGGCTTCAAACACTATCAGATCAAGAAGATGAATTCGATACTGTCTTCAACTCTAACCTAGAAGGATGAGAATGTCCTTGGGGATCTCCCTGCATTTCTCACCATTATCAGCCTCACAGCCGAACATGCGTGCTTATTATAACATATTATGAAGATCAAGGAAAAGAACTCACTACCCCTAAGGATCCTTTAGGAGATCCCCCTCAGTGGGAAGAAAATTATTACAACTTAGAAGATGATAGTTCAATTGACTATGATCTCCCGAACCTCTTCGAAGAAGAGTCAATCAATGTGGTAGAAGAAATCCAAATGTCAGTGTCGTTGTCTCCAGCGTCGCTTATTCAAAAAATCTCATTAGATGGGGACTCCAAAAAAAATGTCAAATCCATAACAAGTCCACGTTTCTTGAAGAATCGCCCAAACGGCTCCAGCAGCCATCTAGCTCCCTCAGTTAGAGGAAGCAACTCTCCCAGTGCCTCTTGAGGCGATCGACCCTGTACCATATTTATTATCAAAAATAAAAGAATATAAAAATTAGAAAACCCTAAAAATTCATAAATATAAAATCCAAAAAAATCAGAAAACCTCCAAAAAGAAAGGGAATCCTTTGTCCCGAACCAAGTTTGCGCCCAACAAGGAGACTTTTCTCCTAAGACTTCAATCCCATCTCCCGCGCGAGGACGCAAAGCATCCAGGCTAAACAACAAGCCAGTGATCATACTGGACGAGATACTTCATGACTTTGAGAGAAAAATTAGTAGTCTTAACCTTCACCTTACCAAAATCTCTCAGTCATAGATTGCACTGATGAAGGGCTACCTGTCACAAAATCGAATCTCCAGTGTAGTAATTTCACAGTATATGAGCTTACTGAGGATGAAGAAGGAACACCAGTCGTCGAGGAGGCATCGGACTTCCAACGGGTTATCAAGTGTTTCGATGAGCAAACCCAAGCTGTCGCAGAGCTCACAGAAGAACTTAACTTTGGCACAGAAGAGAAACCCAAGAAGCTACTGATTAGCGCAACGCTTAACTCTAAGGAATGCCAACAAATTGCACAAGTCCTATAAGAGCACCTCGACCCGATGCAAAGTTTGTTAAGCAAAAACTCCGTAGGATGCACCCACAAACAGCCCTTCAAGTTAAAGAGGAAGTTGACAAGTTACACAAAGCCAAATTCATCCGAGTCATCCTCTATCTCAAGTGGGTCGCCAATATAGTATTTGTCGCTAAGAAAGATGGCAGAGTATGAGTTTGTATTGACTTTCGAAACCTCAACCAGGCATGCTTAAAAGACGACTTCCCGCTTCCGCACATCGACACTCTAGTCGACAACACCGTTGGACATGAGATGCTATCCTTTATGGATGGTTTCTTTGGATATAATCATATCAAATTAGTAGAGTTTGACCAAGAGAAGACTTCTTTTACCACACCATGAGGAACATACTGTTATATCGTCATGTCTTTTGGGCTCAAGAACGTAGGAGCCACATATCAACGTGCCATGATGGCTATCTTTCATGACATGATACATAAGTGTGCAAAAGTCTACGTCGATGACATATTAGTGAAGTCCCAAATGCGAGTAGGCCATGTTGAAGCACTCCGACTGGTACTACAAAGAGCTAGAAAGTATTAGATGAAAATGAACCCAAAAAAATGTGTCTTCGGAGTCACCTCCGAAAAATTACTCAGTTTCATAGTCTGTAAGAGAGGGATCGAAGTCAACCCTATCAAAGTCAGAGCCATCCTGGAGATGCCACCTCCCAGTAATATCAAAGAATTACGAGGCCTGATAGGAAGATTACAACTCATCAGGAGGATATTTCCCAGCATTCAAACAAATGTGATCCTTTCTACAGACTACTTAAAGGAGGAACTGAGTACAAATGGGATGACCGGTGTCAGCAAGCCTTCGATAATATTAAGAAATTCCTCCTTAACCTGCCAACACTAGTACTAACCCGAATGGACCCTCTGAAGTACGTATTCGAAAAGCCTGCAATATCAGGAATGATCGCTCGCTGGCATATGCTCTTGTAAGAATTCGATATCACTTACGTCATGCAGAAGTCGATCAAAGGACAGCAATCGCCGATTACCTCAAAGATCTTCCACTCTTGAGCAATGAGCCCATACACATGGATTCCCCCGATGAAGATCTGCTCACAATTCATAACGAAGAGCCCGACAAGACCTCATGGACCCTTTGCTTCAACGGTGCTCTAAATCACAAAGGAAAAGGCATTGGGATAGTCTTCCAAAGCCCAGAAGGAGTAGTTATACCTAAGGCTTTTCAACTAGATTTCCCTGTCACTAATAACATCGCAGAATACGAATCTTTTATAGCTGGACTACGAGCAGCATTACAATTAGGCGTTATGCAGCTAAAAACCATCGGTGACTCCGAGCTAGTAATCTCGTAAGTTATAGGAGAATGGAAAACTAAGGAAAGAAGACTAATGGCATACCTAGAAACTGCTTAATATTTAGTAAAGAAATTTGAAAGAATCTCTTTCACGCACATCCCTAGGCTAGAAAATGGGCTCACAGATTCCTTAGCCACGTTAGCGTCGGTCATCCAAACATCCATCTACCAAAGTATCAAGACCTTCATCAAAAAATTAATAGCACCCGCCCACGAGGTAGCATGGACCGTCAAGAGAGAATTACTGATCCTCCCCACCAGTACAGGACCAAACTAAGCAATCTCTCTGAAAAAGCATGTCAAGGCAGAAACCAAAGTTGCTATATTCAAATTTGAAAAATCACCAACCGACAACGGACAACCATGGTATTTTGACATCTGGAACTTTCTAAAGCATCAACATGTCCCTCCATACGCCATAAAGAGCAAATTGAAGTCTATAAGGAACCGATGCGCCCGATTCTACATACTCGATAAAATATTATACAAACAAGTCTTTACCAAAGGAGTACTACTACGATGCATCACGACTGTCGAAGGATAATACATCATCCGAGAAGTACACACCAATACCTACGACGCCCACTCCGGTAGATAGAGGCTAGCCGATCAAGTTGCACGACAAGGCTACTTCTGGCTGACAATGATCAAAGATTGCCACCTCTACATTCAATCCTGTAAACAATGCCAAGAACACGCTGTAGTCATCAAAGCTCCATCAGTTGCATTGAACACTATGACCTTGTCGTGGCCATTTTCGATGTGGGCCTTCGATGTCATCAGACCTTTCATAGACACCGTTGGGAACACTCGCAAGCACACATTCATGCTTACTGCGACCGAATACTACACCAAATGGGCAGAAGCTGAATCCTATGTCAGAATCATCGCTTTAACAGTCATAAGGTTTATCGTTCGAAATATCATCACCAGGTTTAGAGTACCTAGGATGTTTGTCACCGAAAATAGACCACAATTCATCACAGAGAAGATAAAAAAGTTATGCAAGAAGTATGGCATCGATCTATGCCACTCGTCATCATTCTACCCTCAAGGATATGGATAAGCAGAAGCTACAAACAAAATGTTGATTCGATTTTTGAAATGCACAGTAGAAACAAGCAATGGAGCCGACTAGCCCGAACGACTACCAGAAGCACACTGGGCCTATAGGACCTCTATTCGTACGGCCACTAACCAAACTCCCTACCTCCTTACCTACGGGATGGAGGCAGTCCTACCATATGAGATACAAGTACCATCCTTATGGATTCAACTCGATGATGAGCTATTCTTAGACAAGAGGAGAATTACCCTACTCACACAGCTAGAGCAGCTCGATGAAACACGTCTAAGGGCAGCTGATCACGCTCAAGTATATCAGAGGAGAGTGGCCAGGGCTTACGATAAGAAAGTCCTCGAACGAACCTTTAATATTGGTGAATTAATCTTAAAGAAAATCATGCCTTCCAAGCAAGCGCATACGAAAGAAAAATTGAAACGAAACTGGGAAGGCCCTTATGTCATAACAACTGCATACCCTGGAAATGCATACAAACTAGAGAACTAGGACGGGGAAGAACTCCCTAGCCCTTGGAATGCCATGTACCTTAGAAAATACTATCCTTAGCCCTGTGATCATCACATCCCGTGGTAAAATACTTATACTTATCACCCCCGTAGTCGTCACGACCCATTCCTTGGTCGTACGTCATCAATTCTCAGAATATCCTTAAGACCTCAAATTTATCGCCCACCTTTTCTCACTCGAGCAATCTGATTAAAGGACTAATGACATCTCTAATCTCTTTCAAAAGCATAAGTAACACCCGATCCTCATTTCCTTCCCCCACCATTGGAGGAGACGTTAGAGTAAAAAAAAATGAAGATGTCAGGTTTAATCAAAACTCACTATTCTTGCACTAGCAGGATGCTTTCGAAGAATACATATATCAAAATTTTGAGTGTACTTTACTAGTGTATAAGCAAGCTGTGAGGGCACCCCTGATGTCCCATACTACTAGAACTCGTCGTAAGGTGGCAGGAGGAGGACAAACTCCTGCTAACCATGGAATGTGAGATTTTGATGGTACCGAAACATGATGAAGAGCTCGATCATGGCATCCCGTATCCCTCTGAGAAAAAGATTATTACTCACCCCTTTTGGAAAGCATTAGATACAAACTATTCCCCACGTCACTGAGCCTTACCTCCCTCTTCTATTTTTATTTCAGACCATAAATCAGAAGCCTTACAGGATGCTCCTAGAAATGAACCTGGAAACCGATGAATGGCGACTGACGTAATCACCCACTGTACTTACCATACTTCTCCCTGATAATCATGGGATAGGATGACCACCACCATAGGATAGACCCCCGTACGTAACTGGCCCAATCAAAATGACTGCCCCTCGGTTCGATGACAGTACTGATGAACTTTTCTTCAAATCTAACTCACCAAATACCCATGACTGCTTATAGACCTAAAGTGCAAATCTTGCAGCCCAGAAAAGCTCTATTGCATCCACACACTGGGGCATTTTTTTAGGACAGAAGGAGAATCACATTAGAAGCGTCGGCTTGTCCACAAAGAAGATGAGGAACGACGAAGTAACCATTCGAAAAGTACTACCGAAGATATTATACTGCCAATCCTACCACCTACACTGAGATTTATTTATTTATTATTTTAGTTATTTGCTTTTCCTGTTGCATGATTTTTATTTCACAAAAAGAAAAAAAAAAGGAGAAAAAGAAAAGACAAAAACAATATCCACCTTTATTATCAGACCCCGGTCTGAGATACTCACCCCCCTTGACAACTAGCAAGGGGGAGAAAAAAAAATTACTGATAGCATTACCTTCACATGTGCAGATACGAAGCAACCTTCAATCATCACAGGGCCATCTCAGAAAGCATCCAAGTCCCAATGACGGTCGATGGCGCTAAAGAAACTAAAAGGTAAAAGTAGATGCAAGAGGTAACTAAAAGTAAAGGATCCAATTTCGTACATCTAAACCAAAAATCTCTCTATATATATGTCAAAAATTTTCTTTTCATTTTACACTTGTCACCAGGGGCATCCACCCTATATATACAATGCACACACATAATAAGAAAACACACACACACCCTTACTCCCTACGCTGTTGCTGGGATGGATGAGTGTTGCTATCCCCAGTATCATCAGCTCGAAGGTTCGTAGACTGGTCCTCCAAAAACACAATCCCGGAGTCCTCGGAACCTCTGAATGATGAGGCCCCACCATAGAACCCCCCTCACTCATCTGACTAACTGATCGCCTCGAGCGAGAATGATGAGGATACCCTGCAAGAATCTCTTAAACAACAGAATCCTCGCGAGCATCACCCCTGACACGATCATGAGAGGTGCGACGAGACTGCCCAGTCAAAGAACCCGTAGCCCTCGACTCCGACCCACCAAGCTGACTAGCCAGCCTATGTATCCCTCACTCACTCCTCACCAGGCGATACTATAGCTGATCTTGGGTCACCTACATCTCTGCCCACATCATCTGACACGCCGCCTCTAATGCCTCTACCTGAGTCTTTTGTGCAACCATCAGCTCAACAAACAGGTCATCGCCACTTTGCGTCTCTCCAAGGATCCGTCTCGCCTCTGGAGTGGCGCGCACTCGCATCGCCTCTAGATGCGCCTCCTCAAGCTGATGAATCTGCATAACCACACCAAGTCAAAGAAAATTAATATACACATGAACAAAAAGAAACTTTGAAAAGGAAAGAATAATACCAAATCCAGCCTCTCCTCCAGAAGTCGCCCAACCATCTCAACAGTCACTGGATCGGCAGGAGGCAAGGAAGGGACAACAAACGTAGACAGCTGCAATGAGAACAAACAAATACATCACATAAACATTACTATGACAAATGAACCATGAACACAATAACTAAGGCATACCTGAGTAGGGATAGGAACAGACCCCTGAGGAGGAGCCTCACGAGTGGAGTCCGGAATAGCCTGCACAAAGGACCAAACAAGCCAACACAAAGTATATCAGAATAAAATAAAATTAAATAACGTAAACAGAATTATGCCACACCAAAAAAAAAAACTATACCTGACTCTCTGGGCATAGAGAGGCCACAGTTGCCTCCCTTGTTTGATGATCCTCAGTAACCTGATATACCACATGATATTAGTAAACTATTAAGAAAGTGAAACAATAATGCTCAACGGACTGTGATAATTACACAAATGAGTCAAAAGATTGAATGGAAACTTACCCAATGATCTAGCTTGGCCCAAAGCTGAGCCATCACCGGATACTCCCGACTAGAGGAAATAACTGAAAATGGATCAAATGTCAGAATGGGACCTCCAGTAGCGAGCTCGGCTCTCTACGAACAACAATGAACATATCAGTTGGCAAGCCCACGACACTAACAATTAACAAATTCAAGGTCACATATATAGATACTTACCAATCGATCAATCTCATGTCGCAAACTGGACTCCACCTCTCGGCCGGCCTGCTACATATTACGTAACAACTTGATCATCGTCACATGACTAGCAACCTCGGCCTCCCTCTTAAACTGTCTAAAATAAAACAAAACACCACAACCATGTTAGAACAACTGAAAGACTAAGTCAACATAATACATAAACAATTAAACTAATAAATCAACTCACCTGGAGCTGTCAAGTCTCCACTAGCCGAGCCTGAAACTCATCCTCCACAACTCTAGCTTGAGCAACTGAGAGGGCTAAGGAATGCAGCATCTCCTCATCTGGTGAGGAGCACACCCCATCTGCTCCATTGCCCTGTGGAGGGCATCTAACGCCCCCGGCACACTCGTCGTTAGCTGGCCCTACTCCAACGCAGCCAACCTCTCCCTCAACACTAACGCAGACTCCAATCCACCAATCATGAAGGAACCACTCCCATGGAAGGGACGTGTGAAGAGGCACCCACCACCCAATGCTCTAAACCACCTCACATACTCCCGAGCATCTGCCTCCTCACACGCCCCTATGACCTTGGTTCCCACGACTCTAAAATCCGATATCTGAAGCCCCATCCACTCTGTAAAGTTTTGGCCAAGAGGGCCGGTCATCCTCTTCGCCACTCTGTGGTGAATCTCTGGACGGACTCCCTGAGCGAGCCCTAGCTGTCGTACCACTTGAGATGTGTGGATCCTCTCCACCCTCTCAAAACAATGGACCCATATGTCCACATCAAAGAAGGGTCAGGTAGACTGAATCACTAGCACGCCAGCATCCTCCTCATCCTCGTAGGGCCTCCAAATTACCTACAACCAAACAAACAAGCCTACCCCTCAATGAATCCTCAGATCCTCAAAGACCAAAAAAAACAAAACAAAACCTACACATGATGATCTATACCTGCCCCACATGCATATCCTCGAAGAGGCCTCACGCAGTCTGAAGATCCAAAGACCAACGGTGACCCCTTAACGCTTCCCACCACACGTGCATCCACAAAAATGTGAACCTCACCTCCAACGGAACCCCCGGATGAAGAAAAGTGAAGTGATCATACGCCCAAAACTAAATAGATAATAACAAAAGAAATGCCGAATAACTACTACGACCGAAAATAAAAAAATAAAAAAAACCTCATGACATTAATTGACTAAACCTCACCTAGAGGAAGGGAAGGAAGCCTCCGATTGTGGTGACGCCCTGTCCCCGATGATAAAGCTGCTCATAGAGATGCGCCAATGTGGCCGCACCCCACGCATAGGGAGGGAATCAATTCATGTCCCCGAGAATCATCAAAAACAATCTGGTGATACATCCCTGAGTCGAAGAAGAAAAGAGCACTGCACCAAGGAAGCGCATTAAGAACGCTCGGAGCACCCTATCTGCAGCCAACCCTGGCTCCACCATGAGCTCCCGACCTACCACCACCATGCATCACGCCTCATACGACGCCCTTGCCTCCGAATGGCACCTCGAAGGGATGAAGCCACTGGCAAGCGTATCAAAGAACCAAGTTACTTGAACTACACCCGGCCTTGATCCACTCGACCTATACGGCACACCCAAAATCTCCTCACATACTGCCAAATACTCTCCTGCCATCCGCCCCATGATCGGCTCACCCTCGAAATGAAGACCAGTAATGCAGACCCAGTCCTTTGGAGTCGATAACATCATACTGACTGGAAAGAGAAGCGCCTGATGCCTCTCCCTCAACCTCTCCAAAATCGCCGCAATTAGGCCACG